>VMOF01000001.1:50555319-50573772 GCA_011764245.1 Trialeurodes vaporariorum
AAATTCTTAACCGAATAAAGCTGTCTTTTGATCAGACAGTATGAACGATTAGTTTAACGATGAAATATGTGATCGGCCTTCGCTGAAAATGATCTACTTCTTAACGATCGTTGAAATTCAATCGAACGGTAGAATACTGGTGACCGTAAACGACTTTATTTAGTAACGATGGAGATATTCATTCACCTCAAGATATGAAGAAACGCCAGTAGGATTAAGGAATGGTGACCGCATACTTATGAAGCTGAAAGGATTTTGACAAGTTACAGTTACTTACATTCTCTTGCATGTGTTTGTCGGTGTCATTGTACATGATTCCCATTAAAATTTAAGGATGAGCCTCCTTCTAGATCTGGCATCTCTGCTAGTGTTGAACCTAGAGAAATTTGACTGTTTGCCAGCTCGCGAGAAAATATGAATTATTGGTCACCATTTAAAAAGCCCGCGCGACCGCGCTGAATATTATCAAGCTCACAATTTCACACTATTTTTACTCCGAAACCAATTCACTTCACTCCGGTCTGGACATTATTTGTCGTCACCTGTTTGTTTTTTTTTTTTTTAAATATGAGGAGAGTTATGATGTAACAATGATGCCGTGCAATTGCACGATATGATTTAAAAATAAAGTTCGCACATTTTAACAGTGATGTTGACGCGTGCTCTCTCTTCTCTCTTTTCTCTCTCTCTCTCTCTCTCTCTCTCTCTCTCTCTCTCTCTCTCTCTCTTTCTCTCTCTCTCTTTCTCTCCATAGTACTCACTTACACCACCTTCAAATGTTCAAGCTGTAAATAATATCCTCCTCGCTAGGCGGCTCGCAAAAGAGGGAACAGCAGATTGTGTTGGAGTGTACGGATTGAGCGAATGGTGACGGCGGCGCACAGTGTGGGATATGACCGAAATAGCTAGACAAAAGTCTTCCCTCCCTTTTTCATGATTAAAATTATGGTTGCGGGGGTTTTTTAGGTCGCTGGTTTCGAATATGAAGTCGGATCTTTAAAATTCTAACGTCTAACATGGTTTTGATCAAAGTATTTAAACAATTATGGTCCGTCACTTCTCAGTGAGACATCATTTTTTTACAAGAGCTGTTTTTTCCGACCGAAACAAAAAAAAATTGCGTAAAAATCTGACTTTCAAATTATTTTCGAGAAGAAAAATAAAAAAACTTTTTAAATAACTTTTTATAAAATAAAAAAAAAGCATTAAAATGTATCGAAATAATTTCATCAGTGGCGAAACGTGCAATTTGGCAACACTGGCTTTTCTCCATTAAAAAATGTGCAAAACAATCGATTTTTCCCGAAACAATTAAATTTCCCGGAAGAAGCGATTATTATAAATCGATTCAAATGGAGAAATTCTGCTACAAAAATTGCTCAGGCGGGGGTCGAACCCAAGATTCAAACGTGCGAGTCAAGTACGAATCCACTAGGATAACTCGCAAGAATGCAATGCGGGACGTGCGACGAGCATAATAAAAAAAACAGCGTCACTTGGACTGTGAGACAGCGTGTTGCGAGCATTGAGCATCACAGAGGAGAAAAACATCGTCAAAATGGTGTGGAACGCAGTTACTGAAATGAAGATATCTCAAAAACTAGCAAAAACTAGCAAGAAAACTTTAGATGGATTTGTTCTCTGAGAAAAGGCTTTCATATTATCTAAAGTTTTTTTATGGGAAAAAGCGGGAAAAAAAATTTTACGATCTAATAAAAATGAGGTTTCGCGGAAAAATTACGTCTAAAAACCATCACTATTTCAGCTTGAAAAAAACTTTAAATAAGGTCTACAATGAAAATTAATGTGTCAAAACGCATCTACACACCTTCGTCTACAATTTTCATTCAATAGTTGATTCGTTTTTTCACTTTATTAGACTGTAAATTGACAGAAACTATTCAGCGTTAACAATGGATTCCAACTGTTTACATCAATACCACGATCAAGGGTAGATTTCAAGCTCTGTAACGATTTACCTCATCATAAAATCGCAACATTGATGCATATATTCGTAATCAGCATACTCTCAGCCATCATTTAAGACCAATTTCACCTCATTTTGATCACATTGATTTTTCCACTTTTGTCCAGCTATTTCGGCCATATCCCACACTGTGCGGCGGCACGGCAGGGCTGAGGTAGAGGGACGGAAAGGAAAGGCGGTGGGAGGGAGGAAGGAGACGCACGAGGAGGGATAGAATAACAGGCAATTCACATGAATATCGTTGACATTCGTGCATGGCTAAACGACTTAGATTTGTACGACAGCTAGACAGATGAGATTTAATTACAGGTTAATTTATTATTCTGCTAACTCTCATTCGCGTTTCGAGCTTAATAATTAGTAAATGGGTTCACTTGTCCCTCTTGACTCACTCCGAAGAATAAGTCTAGAGCGTCTACGTAGAAGCACAGAAAGAGAGAGGACACTCCTGTCTTCGACGACGCGCACAGGAAGTCTAGCCTCTAGCTTTGCACTTAAAATCTCGACTCTATTCGCAAAAGTATGCGCTATGCGCGTACTCGTCCCGTCTCGTTTCTTGGGTCTCGGGCCACCCGCCGCCGGCTGATTTTTCCCCCGCAAGTAAAGTCTTTATTATTTCCAAAACAAAACACAAAAAGAGGAAAAAAACCGTTTTTAAATATTTATTTGAATACAATTAGGTGCGGTCTTGCATGACTTGTATAAGGTCTCAAATATGTAAAGCTTAATTTACAAGAGCTTTAAATGCAGTCTTTTCAAGAAAATCGAAATCTAGCTCTTTAAGAATTGCTGTGGTTTTAACGCTGAAGTTCAAAATCAAAATCCTGCAGCACAGAAACAGCATTTTAATTTACTCAAAATTCCTTCAATTGGAGTGTTTTACAGTCTTCTGGGAGCACGTACAAATATTTAACACCATATATTTTTAAACTTAAAATCACTTAGATGCCTGAATAAAAGTTGATAAAATTGCATATGTGCAACGACGATGCTTCAAATTAAAAATACGTAATAGAAGTAGCATCAGTAGTGACTCGTGTGATTTGGCAACTGTGTCATTTATTTGGCAAACGTATCGACTTCTCAGGAATTCAGTGAATCCCCTGAAGATCGATTTTTTTACATACGTTTAAATGGAGAGAATTCGTTGTTGCTGGTTCACTCGTCACTCCAATTTTTAAGGTTTTCTTAAGTCCAATTTTTGGTGAACATATAGAATCTTTTCTTGACCTGTTTGATTACCAAAGTACATTTTTCTTTGAACACACCTCGCATGGAAATCGCAACACGCAAGTCGCACGTAACTATGTCATCTTTAATTCGCCGCAAATAATTTTATGTTGAATTCATTTAAGATCTGAGCTTAATAGCACAAAAATGAGCTTATTGAGCTCATCGTTAGCTTTTAAATGATGTTTAATCATGAAAAATTTGAAAATTGGGGTAGCTACATTTCTTGGCATATCGTGCCCCCAGGAATCGAAAAATCCATTACCCAAAAAATGTCCACTTGTCCGTCACGGATGATATTTTCAACTCCTGTTCTGTTCGCATTATCTGTTGACCCCAGGTGACAAAAGTTCGACTTTTTTAGTTGATCAAACCTCGTATAAGTCTTATTTAGTATCGGCATCTATTTAGTCCTCGTGTTCCCGAAATCAATCAAAATTTACCGATCACTCAAAATCGATAGATGAGTGTTGTAAGAATTGAAGCTTTTCGTTGATTTGTTTCTATCGAAAGAGATAATAATTTTCCCTGAGTTCTAGTGTTTTCGCTAATCTATCGGCAAGAATCAATCGGAACACTTGCTTCGTCCACTCCGTTTATTTCAGACAAGTTCAGCAGAGTGCTTTGTTGTGTTCCTTTCAAGTTCGACCCCCTCATCCCTTCCGCTCCACAACCGACCGCCTCCCGTCCCAATATCTCTCTCTCTCTCTCTCTCTCTCTCTCTCTCTCTCTCTTCTCTCTCTCTCTTCTCTCTCTCTTTCTCTCTTTTTCTCTCTTTTCTCTCTCTCTCTCTCCTCTCTCTCTCTCTTTTCCTCTCTCTCCCCTCTCTCTCCTCTCTCTCCCCTTCTCTCTTTCTCTCTCTCTCTCTTTCTCTCCCCTCTCTCTCTCTTCTCTCTCTCTCTCTCTCTCTCTTCTCTCTCTCTCTCTCTCTCTCTCTCTCCTCTCTCTCTCTTCTTCTCTCTCTTTTTCTCTTCTCTCTCTCCCCTCTCTCTCTCTCTCCTTCTCTCTCTCTCTCTCTCCTCTCTCTCTCTCTCTCTCTATCTCTCTTTCTCTCTCTCTCTCCCCTCCCTCCCTCTCTCTCTTTCTTTCTCTTTCTCTCTCTCTCTCTCTCTCCCCCTCTCTGTCTCTTTCTCTCTTTCTCTCTCTCTCCCTCTCTGTCTCTCTTTCTCTCTTTTTCTCTCTCTCTCTCCCTCCCTCCCTCCCTCTCCCTCCCTCTCTCTTTTATTTTTCTCTTATCTAGTGCTTTGTCTTACCCAGGAGCCCCCTGCCTCTCTGCCGTCTAGCTCTTACTTTGAACTTCCTTCGAGCCTCCCTTTATTCCTTCGTTTCCGAAGAATCAATTCCTTGTTAGTTTTGTTCCCCTTGACAGGCGTTTGATTTTCATCAGATGCAGTGACAATCTCAGTCTCTCGCTGGAACAGAAGTGCGACGTAATCTAAGCTCCCCTCCCGAAGACTTAGGTTTCGTAGAGTGCGGTTTCTTTTCAGTGGAGTTCGCATTCCCTTTATCATGCTCTCAAAATTTCAGAGAAAGTCAAAATAATTGCTTCATTCAGGGGGGGGAGAGAGAGAGAGAGAGAGAGAGAGAGAGAGAGAGAGAGAGAGAGAGAGAGAGAAAGAGAGAGAAATGATGATGCAATGATGCGATATTACTCGTTGAAAAAAAAAAAAAAAATAAAATTATCATATAAATCAGCATATCATCCCGAATGAGGCATAGTCACTTCCTCTGAATTCTTAGTATTACCAATGAAAACGTGATATTATTATGAAAGCATGTAGCAAACTCTGCTCCAAAACTCTGTTTCCCCGTTTTATGGTATACATTTCTATTATTCAAAATTTAATTCTCATCTACATATCAGTATTATCTCATCATCAATCCATTCCAAATATATTGCCACGTCCATAACTATTTCCAGTAATGTATCAAATACATAGCGTGCCTCATCAGTTCTCAGCGTTGGAATGCATTCGCTTGTTTTGTTTTTTGTTTTTTTCTATTTTTTTGTTTTTTGTTTTTTGTTTTTTTGTATTTTTTATTGCAAAGGGACATACAATTTCACTTTGTGAGGTGGAGAAAGCTTAAAATCACGTCTGAGAGCAGCTAAATTTGCAAAGTTTTCCGGATGAACTCTCTCTCCTCCAAGCTGGACGTATCTTATGATGATCACCCTGTTGAGTTTCCAAACTTTGCCCCCTCCAGAAAAATTGTCTGGCTACGCTCATGATGAAGAGTCGCATTCATTCTAGAACCGTCATACTATTGTTATGCATCATATTATCCGTCCTTAGCCTCGACCGTTGGTTGTGTCGTCTCCCAGCAGCGGCGGCTCGTGCAATGTGGCAACAATGGATTTCCTCCATTTAAAACTGTGTAAAATAATCGATTACATGGTGAGGCGCAGCGCCTAACCTAGTATCGATGTTTTTGCATACGTTTAAAAGGCAAAAGTGCACGGTTGCCAGATTGCACGAGCCACCACTGTCTCCCAGTCTATAGTATAAATATGCAAAACCACTTGGCATCTTGTCATTTGCGTGCCTCTGCTTCACTAATTCACCCTGCGGATATGTGAATGTGATTCTTATGGAAGGAGAGAGAGATGGGTCATCAATGGTCTGGCCAACCGTCCGACTAAGCTCTGTCAGTACTCATTGATCGCACTGATCACTCGCATCTACTGAGCCCGCACTTATGCCCATCAGACAGTGGAACACATGAAATGAAATTACCTGGACATGATGTTACGAAAACAAATAAAAAAAAAATCGGCGCTTCGCGCCGATTTTTGGGGGCTCCGCCCCCTAACCCCCGCACCTGCGCTACGCGCAGGCGTTATAGGCGCTTCGCGCCGTTTTGACCTATGGGCACATTCTGTTGCGGGGTCCGCACGCGACTTTCTCACTCCATGGTGCCAATAATTTGCAGTATATATTAATTGATTACTTACAGTTTCATATTATTGTGGTCTGGGGGGTGATAACAAGGATCGAATACGTTCGTTTGTTTTCGTTATCGTTACGTGTAAACCTTATGGGTGGCTCAACTGATCGAATCGTTTTGAGCCTCTCGTAACGATTGAAACGGTCGCGCGAAAGGAAGCGATGAGTTGGAGGCTGTCGTTAATCGATCGTTTGAAGTAGGAAGAGGTGAGGAGGGGATCACCTGCGCGATCGAGTTGCGCAGAAGCAAGCCCATTTGATTTAATGCAAACGATAACGATAACGATACCGAAACGAAACGATCCTCCGTGATCACCCCCCTGGCTCTAGGTATCGATAGATATCGCCTGACGAGAATCGACGATTTCATTGTAAGCAACAGTCTAGATCGACAGCTATCGAAATTGTTCGATTATATGCCAAACATTCAAATGCTGCAATCGGATTCGTCATAATCGATAGTCGTCAGGTTGTTCGATCTAATCGATCATCCGGCGAAAAACTTCCCCCCCCCCCCCCCAACTACTCTCTACGGAATCTACAGCGTTTTAATTGACTCCTCAGAAAGGGCTAGACTTTTTTATGTTTAGGTCGTCTTCGATCCAGAGATTACTTAAAGCCTAAGAGATATGGCACTTCCTATCTCCGCCGTGTTGAAGAACCGGGCCCGGGGCCGGGTTCCGTAAAAAACGCCTGCAGAATGGCCGTGATGCAACGTGCAGTACGCTGGAGACCGTAAACATTGTTGTTATTCATGTTGTTGGAATGAGGTTAGATTCTCTGCAGCATCTAAATGTTTGTCATCTAATGACAGATGGTTTGATTATTATTTATTAAAGTGTCTTAGATTTTCAGATTCACGTTCAAAATATACTCAGATCTCATTAAACGTCATCGCTTCTGGTTAGATTGTTTTCTTCAGAGTAGTCAGATATTTTAATCTATCCTTCTTTATTGCTCAGCCCAGTTTGTATTTCGTGAGTATGGATCCATGGTCAAGTTACATTTTGATTGATTTTGAACAGTGAAGTGCTGCTATTATTAGGGGCAAATCGTACATTATTTTTGTTCCTGAATTCTATTTTAAATTGTGACAAGACATGGCAAGTAATTGACCTGCTGATTAGAGCAACAGATTAAGTATTCCAAAGGCAGTGGCACTTTCACCGGTTAATCATACTGAACAGCTCTGCAGAAAGAATCCAACTTTTCCTTGCAAGCAGAAGGGGGGATCTAACTACACAGAAAATGTGCAGCAATTGGTTGCCTTCTACGAGCATGACAAAGTTGGTTCTTTTCTGTAGAAAGCCATAATTTGTAAGGTTGAATTTCCTATTTTACACTTTTGACCAAACATCTCACATCATCATTGTCTGTGTGTCAATTTATTGTTTGGTTGAGCTTCTTCAATGGAACATCACTGCTAGTCTCCTTCTTGTTGATGTGTGGTGCAAGTTAATTGAGATAATTTCCAGAAATAACTCTTCGTTTAAATGAACCTGTTTGCAGCATCTAATGACATATTACCTTTCATTTCAGTTTGTCGTGGTTCACTTTCGTGATACTTCAGTCATGATGTGACTTAACAATTTAGTCTCGTGACAGTGACAATTCTGGTTGGTTCTGGCGTTCGAAAGCCTTCAATAGTTTGTTCCTTAGAATGGTTGCTGGCAAAAGCAGTGCAAGTACTCCCAACTTTTCTCCGAAAGAGGCTTTCAAAGCTTACACATGGATTTGCCATCACGTATTATTTTACTTATTTTCATTTTACAACTATCATTTGAATCATGGTTCGTTTAGGGAAAAAATTCCTCATAACTGATGCGTGCGATTTTATCTCATGAAAATAAGCAGAGAATCAGAGAATTTTAATGAAATAGTCATGTTTACGTCTAGTTTATGTGATGTTTTCATGAAAGTACAAACGTTTGCAAGGACTTAGCGGGTTCTAAAGTGGGTAGCCAAAATTGTTTCTTTGGTCTTCAAGCGATGGTAAAGTTACAATCCAAGAATCATAAACACTTTAGCCTGCTTTTCAAACATATTATGCTAGCGGCTCAATGGCTCTTCAGTTTAACGATTAGGGAGAAATTTACTGGGTATCAGCAGTCCTAGAGTGAGTGAAATTAAGGGTATGGACAGAAACTGCTCTCATGAAGGGTCAAGTGGGGTTGAGAAAGATAGAGGAAATGGCGCGCATGAAACGAAAAACATACGTACCTACATACTTTCATGAAAACACCACGTAAATTTTGTTGAGTGATATAGTAACTAAAACAGTTGATACTTCGGTTTCAGTAAATTTCAACAATCTCTGGGTGATCCGTCACAGCAGCAGTGGCGGCTCTTGATATTCGGCAACAATGTTTTTCCTGCATTTGATATTATGGAGGATAACAATCAATGGAGTGTGCAGTAGTGCTTCAGTAATTATCAATTTTCTGTACGTAAATTCCTATGAAGGAAAAGTATTGCTGCCAAATTTCACGAGCTGCCACTACAAAGCAGTGCCTTTTATTTTGATTTCCCGAAAGGAGCTTACTTTTGAGATGGCATTCATTGACCTCACCCTTGTCTTCACTGTGGCTTTCGAGACTTCTAATTTTTATCTATTTGCTCAAACCTATCCTCTTCCGTGGCATACTTCTCAGTAATAAGGCTGGTAAAATAGTTCAGCGAGCCGGGGACTTCATGGTTAAACTAATTGATAAGCCTAAATACAAGTGATGCTAGGTGGTGAGAGACCGATTGGGGGGGGGGGGAAGTCCTTCCAAAACTATCATTCAGATGGTCATTCTGTGAAGGTGTCTTCGAAGCAACCTTACTTATTGAGCAACTGGAAAATGGTTTTCAAATGACAACAGCCCCAAGTCGGTCTCACCCAATCGTGTCACTTGTTTATAGTTTTATCGATCAGTTTGAATATATAATCCTGGATCAGCTACCCGACTAATTTGTTCTATCAAACCCAGTTATCATTTACTTCCTATCAGTGGCGTGGCGTGCGATTAGGCAACGTTGAAGACTCTCCATTTAAACGTATTAAAAATATTGAACCACTGGGTGTTCGGTGAACACCCTCGAATTCGACTTTTACAAGGGTTCAAATAGACACAAATACAACGTTGCCAAATGGCACGCTACGACACTGCTTCCTATAGATTTATGTGATCATCATCACTTTTCTGCACCATCTATACTTCAATATTCTCTACAGAATCAACATCACCTTTAAGCATAGAGCTCCTTTCAGAGGTTGGATGAAGCCCAACTGATAATCTTTGGAAAATTAAAATTTTCATTCCTTCAAATGAAAACTAATTTTGGCATTTGAGAACTAGCATTGAAAAATTCCAAAGATTACTGGTTGAGCACCACTTCTGAAACTAGCCCTACCTATAGGTGATAAGAGGCCTCTTTTAGACAAACCATCTACAACCAAATCAGTTTCCTTATCCTAAGGGCTTATTTCGAATTTCTAAAGACAAATATCCTCTGGTCTTTTATTCAGCTTGTTTATCATCTTTGCAAATCTTCCATGGTTCTTTGCGAAGATGTCTTTAACGGTCCACTTTTTCTGTGGCTGCTGGTTTTTGCTTGTGTTTTTCCTGTGACCTGCTGGATTTTGCTAGTCTTCTTTTGATGCGAACAAACTTTTGTTAGGAACTGGCTGTGCATTCTGGATCAAGATTGAAACTTGTAGACAGGTTCTCAATAAGTGTGGTATTCCCTCTTTATTCATTTTCTTTTCTTTATCATAACTTAGATTGCCTCTTAATGGGAAGAATTCCGTCAAGTTTTAGTCATTCCGTGAACGCTTTTAAATTAAACCTTTTTGAGGGGGATTTCACCCCACAATAGGGTAAAAATTAAAATTCCTTAAAAATGGCTCTCAGGGTACTCTTGAAATTTGGTAATAGTATTTGGTAACACAGAAGGACAAAATGCGTTGTAGCCAATTTACACGCTATAACTCTGGCTGTCTAGATTTAACCCATTGCAGTTGTGCCTCGGAAACTAGAATAGTAGTGCTCTCAGAAACGGGTATTTTGCCCAATCACCCCCACCCCTCTTCCATAACTACCTTAATTGGGACAAATCAATGCTGCCATTCGATGTGTCTGTCTTAGGAGCATATTTTCTCCAAGTTTCAAGAAAATCCTCACGGTGGTTCTCGGAAACGGGTATTTTTCCCCATTTCCCCCACCCCCCTCTCCCATAACTACCCTTAATTGGTGTTTCTAAGTCGAATCAATGCTGCCATTCGATGTGTCTATCTTAGGAGCATATTTTCTCCAAGTTTCAAGAAAATCCTCACGGTGGTGGTCTCGGAAACGGGGTTTTTTCCCCATTTCCCCCACCCCCTCTCCCATAACAACCCTTAATGTTATTTCGGTCGAATCAATGCTGCCATTCGATGTGTCTGTCTTAGGAGCATATTCTCCAAGTTCAAGAAAATCCTTACGGTGGTGGTGTCGGAAACGGGTATTTTTCCCCATTTCCCCCACCCCCCTCTCCCATAACTACCCTTATTAGGGTTTTCTCGAAAAAACGAATCATGCCATTCGATTTGTCTCTCTTAGGAGCATATTTTCACCAAGTTTGAAGGAAATCCTTAGAGCCATTTTTTAGAAATTCCATTTTTTTTTTTTTTGCCATTTTTGCCTATTTTGGGGTTAAACCCCCCTTAATTTTAACTTTGGACAAAATCCGAAAAAGCTCCTCTTGGAAAGTAGAAAACAATTCTTCTTGCCAAATTTGAATGCAAACAGATGAATAGTTGAGGAAATATCATCCGTGACGGACGGACACACAGACAGACAGACGGACGGACATTTTTTGGGATATGGTTTTTTGGGTTCCTGGGGTCATCAAATGCCAAGAAATGGAGCTAACTCAATTTTCAAATTTTTCATGATTACAATACTTTCTCTACCCTATGGGGAGTGAGAAAGTAAAAAATAATTATGAACATTTAATAGCTAGATTTAGATAACAAATATGTGAAATCATTAATGATTGAAAATGAGATAAATTACATGGTTTTTGCAAGAGGGTGTCAACAGTAAAAGTTTAAAGGGAGAGAACGACAAATTTTCTAGTCTAAAAACATGTATAATTTGATCTTGAGTGCGACACTGCGCCGCCGGTGCGCTTGACGGCAGTGGTGACGCTTTTGCAACCTCTTCCGTTGACTACAACTAGAGCCCCTTTACAGTAAGTTGATCCAAATAATGGAATAAACTTAAAAAAGACAGCAAATCAATAACTCAGCCAAGAAAACCAAACAACTAAAGATTAGACCACATACTAAGCAATAGAATCCCAAGCTCAGATCGACCAATGTGAAAACTCTCCGACTTTCTGAATAAAAAAATTTACAAAATGGGGGTTTGCACCATTTCGGGTACAGCAAACGTCGCGATAAGACTACCAAATCAATACATCTCTGGAATTCTCCCATTTCCATCTCTCGGAATATAACATCAGTAACTTTGTTCACAAAAAATGAATACTTCGGAAATTTGAAGAAGAGCGGATAATTTATGATGCCTTCTTGAACTACATGGTACTGGTCTCCATTCGACGAGGACAGCAATGAATTCTTCGCGTTTTGGTTTAGATGAAAAGGAAACGTTAGCGGGAAAGCGTCAATTCGCATAACCTTTCTTAGACTTTCAAGATACAATTTTCCAGACTCGTTCAGTGAGAATAGTTCTTCTCCAAGAACTCGCCACGTGCCTAAACTGCCATCGTACTCAATACTGTCATCCAATGCATCAAGTCCGAACATTTCTTTGAATTCATTATAAAAGTGCATTAAACTGTCTGTCATTTTTTCGCGTATACATCTATGAATCTTCGAATCACTTTTGAACATTTCCAGATCCATCATTACGTCAACGGACTGAATGCGTAAATCTGCTTCACTGAGCTCTTTGATTGTATCGATTTCTGCGTATCGCACTCTTTTGCTCATTAAAGTCACCATCATACTCTGGAACACTGTTGCTAAGATCATGGTAGAACAACGAGTGTTATGAAAATTATTTTCCAACTAACAAGCCGATCGTACAACAACCTTTGTTGACCGATGCACAAGAAATAACGAACGATGCTCATAAAGATCGACAGATTCTCATACGCAATTTGCTCATTCTGGGTCAGGAAATTTTGAAATGGCAATCTGAGCATCGCCCCTAGAAAGAGGCGATATACCAAAACGGATATTATACTCACTAGCAGAGTCAAAATCCATACTACGGAAGAAAAACTTCTGAAAGGAACCATATACTGCGGTACGAATCCTTTACGGGGGACGATGAAGGATAGAGAACTGGTTTCTATAGCC
Source organism: Trialeurodes vaporariorum (assembly GCA_011764245.1). NCBI lineage: Eukaryota > Metazoa > Arthropoda > Insecta > Hemiptera > Aleyrodidae > Trialeurodes > Trialeurodes vaporariorum. The sequence continues at coordinate 50,567,834 of VMOF01000001.1, forward strand.
GGTGAAAAGACTTGATTTGCAGGGTCCACATTCCTCTTTTCATCACCAGTAACAATCAAATCGATACCAAATTTTTGGCCGAGAGAGAGACCATGAGCAAATACTTCTCTGGTGTTACTGGAAAATTTTAAATTTCCTTCATACATCTTTGCAAAATCCTGGACAATCTCCATGATAAAATTTGCAGTCACATATCTTAAGGTACTCATAGGAAATAACTCCATGAGTATATGTTCATAAACAGCTACAGATAATCTTTTGTGGTTCATTGTGGACCATGAAAAGTCAAAATATCTCCCACTCCAGTGTGTGTACTCTATGATCTTTTCAGAAAAAGGATCGTATCTGTAACAAAATCCTCCATGAAGGCAAATGACGGTTCTGAATCCTTGAAAAATCCTCCACATAAATTTTAACAATTTCAAATAATTGCATTTTTTACCTTCACTCGTCGAAGGAACCAGCGCATTCCAAAACTTAGTCATGGCACTTTTCTCAAAAACTTGCAAGCTTGGATTGAAAGGATCATTCTCACTTCCTGAAACAACGAATATCAAATAATTCACACCGTTAAAAATTCTATCGTTGAACAAATTGCGGGTCCTCTTGAATGATTCATCAGACACTATCGAATGCGTTTTGAGATCTTCGTCACTTATGTGCTCATCTCTATCATATGAATTGTTTCGATACTTTTTACTTGAGACCGGACGACTTAAATTTGATTGAGAATTCATGCAATAGTTTTGAAAGTGTGGAAAATTATGACCATTAGACGTTGGAAAAAATGTATCACGCTGGCCATGTGTGTATCTACCTTCTTTGTTTGCCGCGTAGTCCAAAATCAAATCCATGATTTCTTGGCATTCGCTTAGAAAGAAGATAATATTTTTTTCATGGTCGCTGCTCACGTACTCATCCAAACAGTTCCATTGATCTATCAGTATTGTCGGTATTGAATTTTCATTCAGCTGCTGCGTTAACCATGTCGTTGGAAAATTTTCGTTCAGATCAACGACGTGAAAGAAAGGCGAGTTTGAAATTTTCACCGTCTCCCTGCATACTTTAGCAATGAATTCCTGATTTGTAATCAGAGAATTATTATTTCCGCGAAATTTTGGAACACTATTAATAACCAACAAAAGAATGAGTAGTTGGCTGGCACTAAACATTTATCTTGAATGCACCTTGTTTGATTAAAGTAAAAACAAAAAATCACCCCTACTTCGCACAACTTCTTTTTTAAATCATTTCAGCATCAAAGTGTTGCTGACTTGCATTCGTACATGCTTCAATACTCCTCCATGTTGGACGTTTTCACAGAAAGCCATTTCTTATGATCAATAAGTTGTTCAACTTGTTATTCGACTAAAAAATGCATGAACATTAAATATAAATCCTCCTGCAAAATTCTAAAATGCGAATTTCCTTGTCGCTGAAATATTTATGAAAACCAACCAGTTTTTGTCTAAATTTGGTCTTACTTTAATGTGACTCCTAATACTTGAAAAGTTTTAAACAAAACCGTTGTTTGGGTACAATTTACGGCGGAGAAAAGCAGAACTGCCTTAAGCAGTTTTGCGTAGAAATATCCCCATTTTAATCTATGTGAATGCATTCTCGATATAAATATTTCTATTTTGCATGGAGGTACATCATTGAGAAAATGCTGAGGGCTTTCTTCTAAAGGTCTGTGGTGAATACATCGAGTATCTCGTTCTATGGAAGAAGCTAACTGTCTACACTGAACAAAAAGAAAATAAAACACATAAATGCGGTAGATTAATTGATTAACAAATATTGGAAATAAGCTCAAATTGATATATTAGTTGTAACTTACGGATACATTTTGCACTCAAACCAATGAATTGGTACTCGATATCAATGAATTGGTATAATTATGGTATCAATTTTATTGAATCGGAACAACCAATAAATTAGTTAGCGCAAATTTCATTCGCTATTGATTTCTTCGTTGCGGCTTCATTCTTCAATCCGAATTAGATCAGGATTGTATTTCGCTATACAGGTAGTGCAATTTCATATCGATATAGAATCTGTAGATTCAACCCCTGTCGTTTATCCGAGAGATCGGCGGCGGATTGCCGAACCGGATTAAATTTGGATTGCCAATCTTCCCTGTATCTGGTTAGATTCCAGCACTAGGTTGACCGTATAATAGCAAGGTATATGGAGAACAGGTATGGACAACACTCTGAGGTTGGCTCTGATTGGTTGTAAAAAAAGCGACTCGGCCGCCATTTTTCTGACCGCGCGATTCAAATTTAGATTTATTATCTTGAAAAGGAAAGTGAACAAAGTAATTGATTATGTTAATCCATTCTATAGTCATTACAATAAACTTATGGATAAAAATTTCATTTCATTGTTCAAATAAATAAAGTATTGCTTCAGATAAACTTCCCCTTCAAACCTAACCACAAACAACAACTCAAGATAAACGGTGTCAATAGGAGACAAGATGGCGGCGAAGTCGCTTTTTCCCAAGTGACCACGCCCCCTGAGTCGAGTGTTGTCCATTCCTGTTCTCCATATACCTTGGTATAATAGCAAACGTTAAAGTTTTGCCACTTAAGAATGCACGGCGCCGGCGCGGCGCACTATGGTCCCATATCAAATCTTGGACGGTCAAAAATCGATCGATTCAAAGTCGGAAAAAAACTATTCTAGCTACTATAAATGATTTTAAGGGGGTTAATTTAGCAAGGTATTTACCCCTGGATTGTCATATATCCGCGTATCCATCGGAGAAAATTATTAGATGGAACCTTAATTCCTGTGATGTTTTATGTCTTTGTAATTTTGACCACCTAGGACTCGCTTTGGATCTATAGTGGGGCGCGGAGCACTGAATGACGATCATTTTGATTAAACAAAGATGTCCCACCTACCTCGAATTCGTGACGGCCAAAACTTTTGTGTCTGCTAGTGCAGTTTGAGCGATTCTTCCTCTGATACAGTACCCAGACACTTTAGATCAGGGCTGCCGTTTTGCGTATAATCAATGCTATTTTTCTATTCACCGATGATTCCACCGGTTGAGAAAAGATTACACAGTTCAGTTCAGTATATGACTGTAATGCACGAAAATACTCCGATCTGTAATCTTTCCTTAATCGGTGGAAACTCCGTTGATCCGCAAGTTTTTTTAAAGTCATCGACTCCACCGGTTGAGAAAAGATTACAGATGCGAGTATTTTAGTTTATTACAATCATGCACTGAACTGAACTGTGTAATCTTTTTTCAACCGGTGGAATCATCGGTGAATTGAAAAATAGCATTGATTGTACGCAAAACGGCAGCCCTGCTTTAGATAGGGGGCCCAAACATTTCGATCTTTAGTCTACAGGCATCTTCAGTGCTTCTTGCCAATGATTCAGATTTTACAAAAATAACTTAACAAGAGTCGTGCTTAGCACCCGTTACCACTTGAATTTCCTGAACTTCAAGGTACCCTTTATCAGGATCTACTCGGTCGATTGTTAAAAACTCTGGTTCAATTGAATCTTTATACTCGCCCCATATTTCACTTTTAATGGGGTTTTTTGAAAATTCTCAAAAATGCCTTAAGGAACGGGCCCCAATATTTTTCGATGGTGAAGTAAATAAGAGAATGTAAAAATTCAAATAAACACAAGTTTGCAAAAATCGACTCAGTAGATCCTGAGAAAACTTATCTTTTGTGTGAAAAAACACTACCTCGGGAAAAACACAATTTAAAAAATCCGGAATAAGAACACCTAAAATTCGCAATGCATTCAACGCTTTTTTTTATTTTACTAACGAATTTATTCTTACAGAGTAGACTACTTATCAGAAATAAAAAAACGGTCTCAAGTTAAATCTGAGGATATGTAGAACAAACTTAACTGAAAAAAACGATTTTTGACTATTTTGACCAAAATCTTTGCTCGACTCCTCTTAAGGTTATAACTGCATGCAAATTTGTGAAATCAGACAGTTTAGCGACTTTCGCACTTTCATTTTCCCGATTGATTGTTTTGTTTCCATTGAAGCTTTTGGCATTTCCTCGTTTCCGTTTTCAAGGTCGGTGTTCTGGCATGGGTACCAATACTATAGCCATCAGGTCACGCGCTGATCGAGCATTGAACAAGCAACGCAAACAGGAAACGGCAAGCCTGAAAAAGGGGAATTTTTTTTTCTTTTTGTTGCAGTTATATAAAAGCTTCCCGAACAGACAGCTTTTTAGTGATTAAAATGAGAGGTGAAATGGCGTTGACTCAAACTGACTCAAAAGCTTCGCGCGGTTCATTTAGTTTAATTAGGGAGGTATGAGAGTAACGCAATTGGGGTTCGAAAACGAATCGGTGAAGGATCCAAGCGGGATTTAATTCCGACCCTGCCGGGGCTGACCCGTAGGCCGGGAAGGGGGGGTGTCTGTCTGTCCATCCCCTGGACCATCCTTTTAATGGTTGTTAATCAGTCTGAAAGTATTCTGTTGACTCGCACAATCAATCGGCCAACCATTGAAGCTAGTCGGGGTCACAACGCGTGTATTTATTCAAAGTTAAAGCCCTCCGGATCGGAAATATACGAACAAAACGCCGCTTTTCAAACAAATTTTTAAACATCTTTTCATCAGCGACATGAAAGGATTGAAGCTAAATTACAAATTGAGTGCAAACTGTCGAATGATTGAAATAGCAAAAAACGCTATAGGAATATTAAAATGGATTTTTCTTCGAAAAACTGTTTCAAAACAAAAAAGTCAGTAACTGTATTAGGAACTGTGAATCACATTCTGAAGTGATACTAAGTGGAAACCACTATAGTTTTTCTAATGAGTTCGTTCGTTGCGAGCTTTTGCTATTTCAAAAATTAATTCATTCAAATTAAAAAAAAAAAAAAAAAAAAAAAAAAAAAAAAAAAAAAAAAAAAAAAAAAGTCTAAACGTTAAAATAGTGACAGAAAGGTCACTTTCTGGTGGGAATAATATTCGGATCAAGGGTGTGCATAGGGGAGGCATGTGGGTACCCTTGTCCTGGGAAGCACTCTCGGGGGGTGGCAAAATCAGGGTGAACAAGCCTAACAAAAAAAACAGGTTATCAAAATTCAAAATGTATCACCGAATGTGGCAAGAACAGTGCGTACAAGAAAAAAAGGGGTAATCAAATGCATAATTTTGAGAGGGGGCTATTCGCGGAGGGCGGCAAAATTGCAATCTTGCCCCCTCTTTCTGGAAACTTTGATAGGCCCCTGATTGGGATCAACATGCAACAGGATCAAAAACGTTGACTAATGACCAAAGACAAAACTTCGGTGCTTCACTCTTTTATTAGCTGACCTCCATATATTTGCTCATCAACCATCTTTAAGGTCCAGCTGGACCATCTGCTAGAGACTCCTAAAGGGGGGGGGGGAGTTGCAAGGGTCTGAAATATTGAGTTTCTTATAAGGGAAAGGAAAGTACTTGATGAGCTGGGAACCATATTGCCTTTGATTTTTTCCCAAGAGTCTCGGATTTGGCGATATACACACGTGTAAAGTTGTCAAAAATCGTGTGCGTAGTGACGTCACCACGCGGAATTCCCATTTAAAACAATGTATTGTGGGCCAAAATCTCATCTCCGAAACCATGGGACTTAACTAGAAACCAAAGGCACCTTTGTTCTCAGCTTATCAAGTACTTTCATTTTCTTTGTAAAAAACACAAAATTTCAGACCCTTGCAACTGCCCCATTCCTCCAGATTTTACATGGGCAAGATAGATAGTGCGTGATTGTCTCTGTGTATAAAGTACATTCTCAAAATGCCTTAAAATTTCTTCACGCAACCGTCTCGTTCGTTTTGCTATGAAAACTGACGCAAAAGCTGATTCCATAATCTTTGATCGGCAACTATGCTACCGTCCCTTTTTTAAAGCGAGGAGCAGCGAAACGGTATAACCAGCACCCGA
>VMOF01000001.1:50574272-50598271 GCA_011764245.1 Trialeurodes vaporariorum
TACATCAGTTTCTTTATTGTGCAAATCCTTCTTTGAAGATTCCTCTATATTAATTACTACATATGTCTAGATATAGCCACTATAAAACACTTGCACTTTCGTTTATCACAAACAAATGAATTTTGTCACCATTATTTTTTTTTAGAAAGGCAAACAAATCGAGCCTGTGTGAAAAACGTCCATAAGATATCTTCATTATGGCTACCTTCTTGCAGTTTCTATTTCTCGCCCTACAAATTCTCTCTATCGTTAAAGCTCGTTGCTTGCAACATATTGAAAAACGATTTTAGTTGACTCGGACTGCTTACGACTTTATATTTGTGTTAACTTTATATTTAACAGATCAAAATGAAATTTTATTCATTATGTTTTTCTCAGCATTTTACATTGAGTACAAGTCAAGTAAGAACAGAGCAAACAATTTAAGAGGGTAAGGGGAAGTATACTCATAACTCAAGTCTCAAAAGCATGACCCACTCCAGCGTCACTACTTTGCAGTAGCAATTTGTGCAATGTGGCAACAACGGGCTCTCTCCATTTCAACCTATACATAGATAATAGTCAGTCTTCCGAGGAATCGTTAAATCCCTGAGAAATCGATACTTTTGCATAGGATCAAATGGCAAAAAAATATGGTTGCCAAATAGCTCAAGCCACCACTGCTATATTGGTGGAGAATGCGGACTGAAGACTCCATATTTGGCGGCAATGGTGCCGTGCTGTCCATAGTGTCTATGGTCAGTCCCACCCTATTCGTATAGTGATCATCTTGGTCCCAGATGTCGTTAATAATATTCGAGCGTTAATAAAAAAAACGAAAATACATTAAAAGGAATAAAATATGAAAGGACTAGATACAGTATCATTATTCACTACATTTGATTCAATGGAGCTGTTGCAAACTTTTGCTGCAGGCTTATTAATGGTTGATTATGGGGTAATACCCAGTAAAAATAACGATTAGCGCACTAAAAAATCACGAAATCCACTCCCAAACTCACAAAATGCTTTTAAACGCGAGACCGTAATGGCGGCCGGGGCCGCGGTTTTCATCGGGGTTCCCTATCTTCAATCAGCGCCATCTACACGAGGTGTTCTCGCAACACCACACAAGAAGAAGAAGAAGCATACAATTGCCATAAGAAAACCGCGGCCTCGGCCGCCATTACGGTCTCGCATTTAAAAGCATTTTGTGAGTTTAGGAGTGGATTTCGTGATTTTTTAGTGTGCTAATCGTTATTTTTACAGGGTATTATCCCAAATTCAACTATTAATAAGCCTGTAGCAAAAGTTTGCAACAGCTCCATTTTGGTAATGACGGTGATCCGGCATCTCAGATAAGCCAAGATCGCGAGACGGCCAGAAGTGCGCCTATAATTCTGCTAATCTCTCTCTATTCCCTTTTGAATGTTTGAATTAGAAAAGATTAGAATATATGCTGCCCATTCCTTTCTCTTTCCTTGGCTAATGCACATAATTTTAATGGAGAAAAGAGAGAGATAGAAAATCTCTCGGTGTGGCATTGTCTTCCATCTCTCTCAATTCCACTATGAATGTATGCGTTTGAGAAGGATTTAATAATATATCTATAGTTTAATCCCGATATCTATCCTTGTCTAACATGTGTGTTTTAATAGAGAAAAAGAAACAGAGAGAGAGATAAGAAATCTCTCTATGCGCCAGTGAAGCGCCTCGATGTGGCTGTAGCGTCAGGTCACCATGGGGTGGATAAGTGGATGGAGCTAGGGCGCGCGCCCCCTGCCCCCCCCGCTCGCATATATATAAAACGCGTGTTTTGAGTAAATTAATGTCGGTAAGTAAGGGGGATGAAGGAATATGAGTTTGATGGGACAATAAAAAAGAAAGGTCATCAGATTTTTGTCCCCCCCAAGCCGGCTCTAAGGCTCTAAAATTATATTGATGAGCAAAAAAGAAGAGAAAAAAAAGGTCATCAGATTTTTGCCCCCCCCAAGCCGAAAGCGAAATGACCCCCTGGGAAAATACCCCTGGGAAAATCCCTAAATTACCTACACCCCAAGACTTGATGAACAAATCAAATTTGAGAAACGTGTGTGATATACGCGTTTATGAGAAAACCTAACCTTAAGCGAAGAGGGCTTCCCATGAAAAAAGCCGTTTCCTCTTTCGGTCTGACCCTTCAATTAAAAGCCGTCGCGATTCTAGCGAGTCCGATTAATATCGTTCCGGTGAGTGTGAGTTTTTCCCCTATCCAAATCCACCGAAACGAAACGACTCCCGCCAAAGAGGGACAGTGCGATGAAGCTAACCTAGCTCACCATTGGTTCACACCTTCAGACGCATGCCTCTATGCTTTCGGCGAATGACTCCTATACGAACTCTGACTCTAAGTGCTTTTGAAGGATAGCGCAAACCTCAAATCGATGTTAGTCGCATTTTTTTTCGTCATCTTGGATGCCGATTAACTCCAACCCGTGTCAGCTCAAGCAACATGTCACAGAGCTACCATTTTGTGTATAATGAATGACATTCTTCAATTCACCGATGACTCCACCGGTTGAAAAAATATTGCACCGTTCAGCTTAGTGAATGACTGTATCGCACGAAAATACTCGGACCTGAAACCTTTTCTCAAACAAGTTGGAGAGTCATCGACGACCTTAAAAAACTTGCAAATATTTTAATAATTGAATAGCGTTTCCACCGATTTGATTTGAGTTTTACATTCAGTTGGGTACATACGTAATTTGAATGAAAAGTTTTTATTTTTATCCCCCCCCCCCGCTAGGTAGTCCATTTAGTTTAACAGAAAATGAGTGGACTGCACTTTTGAAGTTCTGAAATCAGCAGCTTGTTATAAGCAACAACCAACTTGAATTTATAATGAGTCATGCAACAGTTATCTTCATATGGTTTTGCAACATTGATCAACAAAAATCTAACTGTGCTTCGTTTTAAACAGCTATATAGTCGCTTTTAAAGTTTTAAAGCGAGGTCATAGAAAATTTAGAAATTTGGTTTTAAGAAAAAGCACCGACCAAAAGCTTCACTGGTGAAGAATTACTTTGTTAAATCCTTCCAAAATTCCGGTTTTTCATTCCAAATCCGCTCATGATATTAAAAGAAATAAGAGCTGGAGTGACGACGCGACGGCTCAACTGAGCAACTATTCCGGCGTGAGTGTCGCCCAAATTGCTGACCGTGTAAATGAAGGGGCGTTTTCATACTATAAGACGCAGACCGGTGAATCACATGGTAAATATGTTTCAGTTTGCTCTATACTTTTACGGAGAGCTGCACCACTTTGGGTATATTTAATGACATTTTTGACTATACGCATCTAAGTTCAGGGTATAAGTGTATGTCCATGTGATGCACGAAAATATTCAAATTTTTTTAATACATTTTGACGACTTTAACATATTTGCGGATACTTTGATAATTCAACGATGCAGATCTCACGGATTGAATTAAAAAAAAAAAAAAAAAAAAAAAAAAAAAAATAGATGCGAGTATTTTCATGCATTTTTGTCATACACTGAACTAAACTGTGTATTGTTTTGGCCAATCTGTGAAATCACCATCAATAAAGGATAAAAAACAATGCCGTTAAAGAGACACAAAGCGGCAGTTCTGGCTTTAAGTACATGTTATTCCCACAATTCCCACTGCTGAATTCGATTGTTTATTAAATGCAAAGTATTAGGACAGGTAATTAAAACCTGAGATAATCATGGTTTTGAACCAAACTGAGTAATTAATCACATTTAATATGCATTAAAAATGACAATATTAATAAAATCCACTTCTCACGCAAGTTTGTCGGAACATGGTGAATACGAGATTATCCAGCATGCATCTCTCCCAATATTTGCCTAATAGCTAGATTTTCCTAGTAAGAAAGATTTTAAGTCATTATGCTGACTACCTAAAATATTAACTCGAGTGTTTTGAATGTCTGAAGTTAAATGCTGCACCGCTTTGTTATCCAGACGTAGAAATGCTCTTAATTGAGCCGCAAAACATTTATGCTGATGCTGAATAGGAGTTTTCTATTGCTGCGTGCCGCCATTACTTCGTCGCCAGGCGAGTCTCAAATCAGATTAATGTATTTGCGTTAAGGCAAAGGAATATGCGAAAACACGGTATTAAGACTCGTGTTCACTCGCTATATATGAGGGAGAGCGCACAGTTACGCACAATGGTCTAAATAAAGAACATTTCCTGGACATAATTTTACTAATTAAAATCAAAATTATGAACAATAAATCGACAAAATAACTTACAAACGTGTAAAATAATTCATATTAGAACTTTGTATGATTCTAATAACTTAATGGGTCTGTTGCAAACTTTTGCTACAGCGCTATAGAATGTGCAATCTAATGTAAAATCGCCTGAAAAGTCCAATGATGGCATCAGAAAGCAATGAAATGCAACAATAAACTCACAAAATGCGTTTAATGAAATCCAAGATGGCGGCAAAATATCGAGCAATCTGTATGCATGCACCACGAACATCCAAGGATAGCCAACCTCACAATATCTATCACAACCAATCACAACGTAAATAAACACATAACCTCTACCTGCAGTGAGGTTGTCAAAGTTGGCAATCCTTGGATGATCACGGTGCATACATTCAGATTCCTCGATATTTTGCCGCCATCTTGGATTTCGATAAACGCCTCTTGTGAGTTTAATATTGTATTTATTGACTTTATGATGCCACCAATGGACTTTTCAGGCGATTTTACATTGGAGTAAACACTTTTTATCGCTGTAGCAAAAGTTTGCAACAGACCCATTATTACAAAAAAAAGAAAAAAATAGCAACAGTAAAAATATGTTTTTAAGCAATAAAGCAACGTCTTTTCATGTCCGGGTAAATTTTAGTTTTTTCCCAGTGTGTGGCAGCGGCAGAGGGCGAGGAATCCATTTTATGAGCTGAAATCGCTGTATATAGTGTATACCCGATGGAAATTAGCGCGAGCGAAGTAAATTGATTCGTTGATATATTCATCATCCGAAGTAATAGAAATAAATAGATGAACCCTTTAATCGGCAATGAATGCACATGTGTGTAAGTACAGGGTGTTCAAAAAATATATCATCCCGCGGTTCGAGTCGCGATAATGAGGTCGCGATTCCCGTACCGCATCCGTATCCCTCCTCCGTATTATTGGTAATGGAAAGTCAATGGGAGTTAAATAATTCGTTCAAGCTGAGACCTCCGCATCTCCCCTCCCCCTTCCTACAGCTTTTATACTTCCCGGTAATTATATATATATCTGCTGCATTCTCTTACGAAATCCTTTAATTGATGAGGAGGCGTACTTGACCGGAAATTTGCCGGTTTTCGCTGAATAAATTCTACGGCAAATTTGAGGGTCTGACAGCCCGCAATGGACTGGGCGGAGTTCGATGAAGCCCATCGGAAATAATCAAATTCAAAACCATTTAGGCTAAACATTTCTCGCGAATTAGTTCCGACGAAACTGGAAAGTAGACGATCGAGTTCGATAAGGATTAGTGTACGTATTTAATGGGGAAAGAGGATGAGCTTCTAGATTGAAGCTGCTAGCTGATGTTCTTCTTTTGAGGGAAATCTACTTTAAACATTGCAATTGCGTGGAAGCTAACCAGAGACGAGCAAAACATTTCGTGCCCCGAGTGTCTACTGTCTACTTTAAAGCTTGGAGTTTTTGGGTGTAACGTATATATCAACGATAAATCAAATTGAAATTTATCGACGAAGAATAAACTATGTATGCCACTGAGAAAAAATTCCTGTAGCCGAAACCGGAAGTTTTGTGAATATTTACTTAACCGGAATTCCTGTTATTGTAACAAGAACACAGAAAAAAAAGATTAGTGAAAATAACCATACGGATACCTGATTTTGGCACCTGCTAGATGTTATGGCAAACTTGACCAGAAATATGGTATATTTACCGATACTTTGAGTAAATTCGACATGCAATCAGCTAACATCACCTAGTACCTAGTAAAAACATAGTATACTTCTGGTTAACATTACCATAACATCTAGCAGGTGCCAAAATCAGGTATCCGTATGGTTATTTTCACCGTAGTTTTTTCCCTGTGAAATTCCTGTTATTTCAACAGAAACTCCCGTTTTTCTAACAGTAATTCATGTTAAAATAACAGTATTTCCTGTTGGAATATATCAGTTTTGTTGGAATAATAGTATTTCTTGTTGAAATAATAGAATTTCTTGTTGAAGTTACAGTATTTTTCGTTGAAATAAAAGTATTTCCTGACAATTTTCTGGACTTGCCAGTTTCTGGAACACCTCCCACAGTCCCGCACCCAAAAAAAGAAAAACTTTTTTAGTGAGAAGCGGGAAATTTAAAATTGACTGATATCATAATGTTGATTTCTTTCTTACGGAAAACATCTGAGCCAATCAGAATGCTGGATTTTAAATTGCCTGCTGGTCACCACGTCTATCCCTTCCACCCAAAGAGCCTTCAATCGCATTTATGGAACAAACCGAAGCATAAAAATGCTTTCTGTGACGTTTGAAATTTCAGTGAAATTCTTTCTCCCTTCTCCCCCGTAGTTAAACTTTTTACCAGCACACCATAACACTGAAAAAAAGAAAAAAAGACTATAAGCACAACAATCTATCAACTGATGAAATGTCTAATATACGATTACATTCCGGCAGTTTTACCATACCTCTCGATTTGGGAGACATGTTAGCATGAAGACTAGGCTCTGAAAGAAGCAACAGAACTTTTCGGTGAAAAAAAGAATGGAAATTTATCAGAGTTGACATATTTTTGTGCCTCTAGTAAAACTATAAGAATTTAGGAATCTTTTTCCAGTCTACTATCTTATATTACACAACATAGCCAAATAAAATACTTCACTAAAATAGTAAAAATGTTTTTAAATACAAAAACAAACAAAAAATGAAAAAGCAACAAACGACACAGTTTCCTCTCTCGGGATGTCACAGTATCTTTACCTTAGACAATGTACAATGTGCATGCATCACAATTAAAAAATCAATTAAAAAACAATCGGTCAAATTAGTTCATTAGATTTAACATTAAATCAGTCATAAGGAAAAACTTGTGAGTCGAGGAATGTAAAACTAGAACTGCGGCCACGTGATGGCGGTTACAAATGAGGGCCATAAAAATTAAATTGATCCGGCCTCACCAATTAAAGAGCACGATTTTTTATACCCTGCCCCACCCCCCCTCCCTTCCTCACACCTTTCTTCGCTGGTCTAGTCACTACTCATCGCAAACGAATCGAAAAGTCAATCAACCGGCGATAAGGATTTTTTCAATTTGTTTTTGTCAGTGTCTTTCTCAGAAGAATCGTTACTTAACTTCTTGTATGATGCACACTTGATGAGGGAGGAAGAGACGGATGTAGTGAGAAGGCGTCGAAGGGGGGGGATGACATCCGCGAACGTTATACAACGAACTTAAGATGGTCAAGAATCAAGGCAGGATAAATGGGAAAGGTCATGGTTGCCTGGTCAGGCCAAATATTGTTATAGACTTCAAGAATTTCTGTTTTTCCATCATGAGTTGCACTTTTTACAATGCCAGATTTTGGAAATTTTACAATCCAAGATTTTGTTATTTTAACCATGTTGGATTACTGTCACGATTTTTTACAATTCAGACTTGCAAAATTAGCTCCACAGCATTACCCTCACAGTTATTTTAGCATTATTTTTTTTTTTTTTTTTCAGTGTATATAACGTTGCCTGGTCAGGCCAAATATTGTTATAGACTTCAAGAATTTCTGTTTTTCCATCATGAGTTGCACTTTTTACAATGCCAGATTTCGGAAATTTTACAATCCAAGATTTTGTTATTTTAACCATGTTGGATTACTGTCACGATTTTTTACAATTCAGACTTGCAAAATTAGCTCCACAGCATTACCCTCACAGTTATTTTAGCATTATTTTTTTTTTTTTTTCAGTGTATATAACGTATAGTAAGTTTTATATGAGTTTTTGATTTTTGGCTTTCTTACCCCAGCTTTCGAGTTTGACCAACTCTTAAGTGAGTTCAATCTTACATCGTTGCACTATGATCTGAAATCGAAAAAAGTGGCAAAAATTCATCAAAAATCATCGTTTTCAACTAAATAAGCGGAATTTAAAAATTTTCAAAGACATTTATCGGTTTAAAATACTGTTTTCAAGTGTGTTTTTTTATTATTGTTTAAATTGGTCTTGAAAGTTTAAAAATGAGAAATTTATGAGAAAATTAATTTCTCATTTCTGGCCACTTTTTGACGATCTCATTGTCAGACCATATAGTGCATTGTAGCCAATTTTTGTATTTTATTTTGCTTCCACCAAGTGCATATTTTAATTTTAATAAATCATAAAATGCACTGCATCAAAGCTTTTCTTCTTCGTATTTTGTCTTTGAATAACCGGACGATCAGCTGAATCCTGAAATCCAGACAAGAAATGTGACAACATTGTTTGAGTCGAGGGCACGCGTGATACTGCTTGAATGGCCCACATCCCATCCCTCTCCCTCTGTCCTATCTCCCTCGTTGGATTGGGACAATGTTGCTGGTTTTCCGAACACGTAAAAAACATTAGGGAATGACCATGAAGAGCGATAATTAAACTGGTTTTCGATGTTAGCAAGCGTTATCTGGCGGAATAAAAAAGAAGTGTGTGATTCAATTCTGGTTAACACTTTCACATCCCCACCTTCTCCTTCTCCTCCACCTCTCCCTCACCCTACCACCATTCATTTCCTTTCCGGATCATGATGTTCCTGTGGAGGAGGATTGAGTTATTTTGGACTCCATTAAGGCTCAGATCAGGCAATGATCGCAGGTAAGTGATGCATTCAACTTTCCACTGATCCGGAACAGCGCTCAGTGAATCGCAAATTGTAGCGATGAGCCACTCACTCGTGAGGTGTTGCCAATTTAATCAGACGATCGTAATATTAGTTTGTAATAATCAACCCTTGCAACACTCTGTCAGAATTATTTGATTTCATACCTCTATTTCTCATTGAACGTTAAAGCTACTACCACAGAATAATACAATCAGAACGGAAACTCTATCGGATTTTGAAGCAAATTCATTTCGCGTCCGCCATGTTGGGATATAGGATGTTTACATCTGGATGCGCGCGCGAAAAAAAAAAATAGGACATGATTCGCGAAATTTTCATTCTGAAATGCCATTAGAATAAAAGTGAGGCCGGAAAATTAAGATTTCTTTCCAGAATTTACAGAAATAAATTAGTTTCAACACAAATCACACTCGTCCGCCATGTTGGGATAAAGGACCACAGCGTTGCCTATTGGTGCCGTTAAATTCCAAACTTGCTTCCATTGGCTCTTATGGGAGTTTCCGTTCTGATTGTGTTATTCTGTGTTACTAACAATTTATAGCTCGTTTCAGAAGTGTGGGCGCACCTTGACCATAATCTTTTGCAAATTTTCAGTTTTCATTCCTTCAAATCAAGACAAAACTTGCTCCGCCTTTAAACTTTTAATTTTAAAGCGCTCCTCAATAGAAAGCAAGCCAATGCTAAAATTCATTTTCATTAATTTTAATTGCTTTAACATGAAAGAAAATGTTGGAAAATTCTAAAGATTATCGGTGTAGGTGCTCTTACACTTCTGAAACTACATCAAGTTTTAAAAACATTCGCAAAATAACGGTTCATCAAGCGCCTTCAATTTCCGGGATTGGCAAAATATACATAGCTGAAGTACGAATATGTTCAGTATGGGTTGCCAATTTTATCAGACGATCGTCTAATATTATTTTGTAAAATTCAACACTTTCAATACCACGCCCGAGTCATCAGTGGTGTAGCGTATAATTTGGCAACGTTGTAGTGTGTCCATTTAAACCCATATAAAAGGTCGAATGCGAAGGTGTTCACCGAACACCCAGTCGTTCGATCTTCTTCATGTGTTCAAATGGAAGAACTGCAACGTTGCCAAATTGCACGCTACGCCACTGCGAGTTATTTGATTTCGCATCCCTATCTTTCTTGACAGTAAAAGCTACTTCAAATTGTTAAAACTTGCAAAATAAAGTTTCGTCGAAAGCGCCTTCAATTACCGGGATAGGCAAAGTAAACACCGCGGAGTAGGTATGAATATTTAACTACCAACTATAAATTTAAGCGAATTATAATCAAAGTGACAAATTAGATAAGAATATCTTATGATACCTTTTGTAGTTCCACCCTTACGATCTTAATTGCCGTTTGAGCTGTTCTCTGAGTTCATTACGGAATTTTAGATTCTTTCTAGTGTGATTTTCGTGATTTTTGTTGGATTTTACATCAGATTTAACTATTCCTTTGCTTACAGAAAAAGTTTGAAAGAGCCCCATTCCTTGAATGTAAAGTTTGGAGTGTTTATATATACCTTACGTAGTTATACCTGGAATGTTTTGAAGTTTTTTCTCCTTTCCAGTAATCATTAAGGTGAAAAACTTCCGCCAAGCTCTGTTTTTTTTATTTTTTATTTATTATTATTTTTTTTTTTTTATTTTTTATTTATTTTTTTTTTTTTTTTTTTTTTTTTTTTATCTCGAGTAAAGTATGGTATATATGTGAACGGGTAAATCGAATGCCGTTTTTTTCGGCAAATCTTCCTGTATAGCTATACATATATACTTCCCTTCAAATCGTCACTGCTCTGATTTATTTAACAACTTTATTCGACTTCCAGCCGCACCATGCTAGCTCAAAAACACCTGAGCTTTAATCGCATTCTCATGCGCGGTTTCCATTAAGAATTCAATATTTTCCAAGGCTTTGAATAGACTTTCTTGGCTTTTGCATGTAGAGATCTCATTAAAAGCGGCTGTGGTCTCTTGGTGAGCCCACGTTGCCATTTTTCACTGGCAAAACTTTGATGTTTTATTTTTAATTCATTTGCATTTCTAAATAAACCCAAAATATTATTTAATGGTGTTGATTGTACGCCGCACGGGCCTTGAAAGTTTCATAAATATTCTAGGATAATTATTTTATAAAAGTAGAATCATTGTCCTAAGCTGCGTTTTACAGTTAGAGGTTTCTTGGGGCTCATTGTAAGGCAATAAACAATGAGGCAATACCCCATAAAACCTGCGATCGGACCTGAAACCTAAATATATGTTCTAATACTGATTTAATGGCCCTTGACATGTTATCATAGGCTGTGTTGAAATTTTATACACCATACGATTTTCAGGGAAATCTGACAAATGGCTCTTGGTTGTTCGGAAAGTGTGCTCTACTAATGAGTCCTCTCAAATCTGAGCTTCTTCCTTTCCTATCTTTCCCCTCGAAAGCTTTAACCCAGTTTCAACGCTGACACATCAACGCGAGCGGAAACGACTCGCTTTGGAGAAACATAATGGATTTCGCTGAAAACAGCCTCAAGAGCTTTTACGTTTGACCTAAGGAGGAGATTTTTTAGCTTTTGATGATCAAACTTTGCCAAAGAGAAGATAAACATCAATCAGTCAGGGTATAAAGTTTAACCGCGTGAGTTATGTTCGGTT
The DNA here is from genome assembly GCA_011764245.1 of Trialeurodes vaporariorum. Classification (NCBI taxonomy): domain Eukaryota; kingdom Metazoa; phylum Arthropoda; class Insecta; order Hemiptera; family Aleyrodidae; genus Trialeurodes; species Trialeurodes vaporariorum. Next base: position 50,585,797 of record VMOF01000001.1, read on the forward strand.
CACGTCGGGTATATGGGATTTGGCCAAAATTTTTCAACTGCAGGTCTATAATAAGGCCAATAAAAAAGTGGTTCATTATGTCTTAATATTTTGCAGCCCCCCTAGTCTTGTGTATTTCAATCGTTATCTAAGAGTTTTGACAAAAGTTTTGCGGTTTCAACGTCATTTCAATTTAACATCTTTAGAGTTTTAGGATTTTTTTTTTTTTTTTTATATGTATATACTAAATACATACCAGCATACTCTTATTGATTTATGTTTCGCTTTTGTTGATGGGGGCTTGCTTTCTACAGCATATTATAAACTTGTACCAGGTACCTACTTAAATAATAGCATAAATAGCGGATACAGGAAAATTGCCCTTGTTCTTATCCCATTTGAATGCATCATGTGTTAGAAAAGTATAGAAGAGGGGGAGAAAGTCACGTGACTGCCCCTATAGTCTGCCCTTTTCCAACACACACGTTCTAAAGGTATAAGAGAAAGAGAGAAAGACAGATGCCTTTGCCAAATAATAGCATGACAATAAGGACTTTTATATCCGCATGAATGCATCAAAGTATGTTCCAAATAAATATGAATAAAAATATTTCTACTGAAAAAAGGATAAAACAGAATTAGGATGGACTCTCATTTCAAGCCGGTGCAAAATTTGAGTTCGCAGTCGACTCATCTTTTAATAGAGGGAACTCCATTTGACCAAACGCGACGAAGACTAACCAAAATGACCGTCTCCCTGCCAGGACAACCGTTTATTAACTTCGAAGTTGGTGAAGTGTTGCTTAATTGGCAACAATTGCTTTCGGTCTAAATGAAAGTACGGTTCTCTCTTCTTTTTTTTTTGTTTTTGTTTTTTTTTTTTTACTCTTTTAAACTCCTACGAAACTTTACGATCAAAAGTGCTTGTCCACATTTTTGTGGCTTTTTCGCTGGTTTTTTTCCCCCCTTTTCTCTTTCCCTTCAAACGAGAGAAGGTAATTAAAGGGCTGAAAAATAGAAGGAGATAGAAAGGGGGAGAGGGAGGGGGGAGGATCCAAGCTCTATGATATCCTTCTTTTTTTCTCACACGTACGAGTGTTTAATGGCCACGTTTTATTATTTATTTATTCTAAGAGTTAATTACAAAGATAAGTTGTACCTTAGCACTTTAACTACCGCCAGAAGGTGAATGAGACCGGAGCAAGTTGTGGGGGGAGGAGAAAAAGGGTTGAAGGGGGCGGAGGGGGCGGAGCCGCCGCTCTGAGGAGTTCGTGGGAGGGGAGAAATAATAATTCTTGGTTAATGTTGAAATCTGTAGGTTGTAAGAACACCTTACAATTAGTCACTTTAAATGGGTTGGTTTTACTTTTTGTTCTTGCTGTTGTTATTGTTGTTGTTGTGCGCATGGGGAAAATTTTGATGGTTATGGAGTAAGTATACATACACGAATATAGGAACCCAATCTCGTTTCCCGGAATGGTTTTTAGCGCCGAGTGTAATATTTATGAGCTTTTATTCATTTTTTTAACGACTTCTTGATGCTTAATACAGCCGGCTGCGGTTTTACTCTCTCGGTGCGGTTGTGTGAACAAGATAGTTTTCCAAACTGGCTCGCGATTTTTATACACCACATTTTCGAGCGGTTTTTCGCTTGGATATTCATGACAATTCGCGCTCACTTTGGGGGGGGGGGGGGGGGGGGGAGGGGGGGGGGGTTATTTGACGGAGATGGGTATCAAGCTCAGTTTATTCGGTCGTTATTTTGCTGAAGTAATGAGTGAGCTCTTATTGTCTTTATCGCACACACTGGATCGAAAAAAATATATTTTCGGACTTGAAAAATTATTATTTTTATGCCTTTAAAACAAATAATATATGTTCTTGCAAAAACCATGTTATTAATCTGTCTCGTTTTAAGGTCTGAAAAAGTGAATGATTTCACACATTTTTAAGTTATCTTTCTACACGGAAAAAAACTACGGTGAAAATAACCATACGGATACCTGATTTTGGCACCTGCTAGATTTTATGGTAATGTTAACCAGAAGTATTCTATGTTTTGACTAGGTACTAGGTGATGTTACCTAATTGCATGTCGAATTTACTCAAAGTATCGGCAAATGTATCATACTTCTGGTCAAGTTTACCATAACATCTAGCAGGTGCCAAAATCAGGTATCCGTATGGTTATTTTCACTAATCTTTTTTTTCCGTGTATTTTCTTATCAAAAATTTTGATTTTCATTTGTAAAATTATGTCCAGAAGATTCTACTCCACGCGATCCACTGTGCTGCAGTGCTGTCGTTTTGAGTATCATTATACGCACTTCCCCTTAAAACTAAATGTTAAAGTTTTGAATTCACCGCCAAATTCGGCAACATTGGTATACGGATGATGAATAAAAGGAAACGGTTTGAGGACGGTCAAGCGGCGCTCTTTTATCTATTGTGTTCTCAAATGCTTTTTAGAAGCAAACTGTTTTTACCTTGCATATATATAGATATTTTTGATAAGTCATCTTGATTATAGTTTTTACAAATGTTTCGGGACAAATTAGATGAGAACTAGAATACAGACAAATAAACAACTCCTTCCGCTTTTCGCATTTAATCAACCACTATAGCCCCTCCTAAACATTTGTAACTAAACACAAACATTGGCAAAGTTTCCCTACAACATGTGCTTTAAAATGGAGCAAAAGAATCAGAGACTTTTATTTTTCAATAAAATTTACGAAATTTGTCAGTTTTCTTCGTATGTTTCATTTATTTTCATTTTTCTACTTACTTATTTGTTTTGGCGTTTGCTTCAAAGTGCCTATACTGCCTATGGTTGCCATCGCTATAGGCCCATTCTTTCCAATAAGAAATGTTCCAAAAATGTAAACATTTTGCTACCGAACTTAATATTTTTTGAAGGACGGGAAACGGTATGGGGGGAGCGGAGAGACACAAGCAGTGCTTCATTTTGATGGGGGTCGAATCAGAGAAATTAGGGAAGGCGAGAAGAAAGTGCACTCTCAGCCTTCCGGTTGAATTAGCAAGATGCTTGCTGGTAATGCTAGTCCCAAGTTGCTGCACATATCGTGAAAATGGGGGGGGGACAAAAAAAAAAGGTTGATGCAGGTTTGGAGAAATCGAGAAAATCAGTCTCGCATCCAACTTCCCGTTTCTCCGTCAAAAAGTCCACCCCTCTTTCTGTTTTCTCTTCTTGAGACTATAGCTCTTCGGAGGAACAATCGATTTTAGAGCAAACAGGGAAGGAGCGAGAGTGAGGGAGAGAGAGAGAGAGAGAGAGAGAGAGAGGACAGGGGGGGGACTAAGCAAAGAGTGAAAAAATAGAATTCCAAATAGAGCCTTTCTCGCGAGACAGGCTCAAATCGTGGATGCGCTTGCACGGATGGGTCCGGACTGTAAATCATATGGATTTTCTAGAAAAGAGGATTTGTTTAGTTGACAATTCGGGTGGCGTAAGGCGTTTTTAGGCTTGTTTGATTTGATCTAAACCCTGCCTGGGACAGGGCGATCCCAACGACGAATCGGGGGAAACTAGAGGAGTGTGGAAAGAGGGGGCGATGAAGAGTAAACAATAGTTGTAAGAAAAATCAAGGCAGGCATGAAAGAAATCAAAGGTTACTCTTGGACGAGTGAGGGGCTGACGCGGTTGGGTGGAATCAGTACGATCGCAGTGGTGGTGGACAGATAAAAAGGAAAGGGGGTGGAGGGGGTGGAGGGGGGTTCGGAGGAAGCTGGATTGTCTTTATTCCTCGCTTTTGTTTACGTAGCACTCAGTCAACAAGGTAGGATAATGTCCTAAGATAGAAATATCTGCAATGGCGAACAATGAACGATGTGCATCGGAAGCTTGGACGAAGGATAAATGGAGCTGGTATAAGATGGGGTTATGGCGAGTTCAACGTTGGTTGAAAGGGCGCAATACGGTTTTAGGACAGTTTCATTTTATTTTTATTTTTTTATTTTTTCTTTCTTTGTCTTTTTTCTCTTTGGTATAAGCACACATCCACCATTCTATCAACCAAGTTGCCGTGTACAATGCAATCATTTTAAATTTGGCATCAGTGGCGAATACAGAAATTTTTTCTGGGAGGGGACAGTATGACGACGCCAATAACATTTCAAATTTGAAGCGGCCGCGGAGCAGGAAGCAATTTTGAGCTATTTTCTGTTGATAAGACGCGCAAAATCTAAGGCCTCTGGAGAGAAACAAACAAACTCCCCCCTCCCTCCAGGATTCGCCAATGTATGGCATCATTATTGCATTTACTCATTCAAACTCATGAAAACTTTCGAACCAATAACCATTGATTGGTCCCAAGTAGCAAAAATTGACCGAATACGGAAGGTTATAAGCAAGTTTTTCGAGGGGAAGAAATTTTTTAAAACGGTCAAATTAAATTGGAATCATCTTTTCGACGTAAACGGAACTTTTACGGGAAGCTTTACTGCAGTTAAATGGAGCTTTTCCTGGAAAGCCGCAAAAGAACGAAAAAAAAAACAACTTTGAGATAACCATAAGTATATACATCAATTATACTCTCTCATTTTCTTCAAACACTCAGAATCCGATGTATATGAAAGGTTATTCCAAAGTTGTTTTTTTTTTGTTTCTAAGCGGCTTCACCGAAAAAGTTCCGTTTATCCGAAGGGACACCTTCCACAAAAGTTCCGTTTATCCGAAGGGACACCTTCCATAAAAGTTCCGTTTATGTAAAAAAGCTGATTCCAATTTGACCGTTTTACGCAAGTTTTATCCTCAGGAAAACTTGCGTGAAACCTTATTACGTTTTCGGTCCATTTTTGCCACTTGGAGCGCAGTAAACACTTTTGAATTCGACCTTTTGCAAGAGTTAAAATGGGAACATTGCAGCATTGCCAGATTTTACTCATCGCCAATAAGGGCTCGTGCTCATTGAGCTTTGCAGTCATCAAGCATCTTTAGGATGTGGCGACTCTTACATTAGAGGAGTTAAACGTCTGAACATCCTCAACTGATTGGGTCAAAAAATGATACTCGTGGATTTGGATAAACTTGGTTAATTTATATCACGATTTTTGGATACTTCAGTCTACTTTTGGGACGCTGTCATCGAGTTTTACATTGTTAAAAATATTGTTTTGTTTGACTTACTATGTCCTTTGTGTTATTCTTAAGACAAACATCAGCACGCTCACTCTCACACTTAAGGCACCCGTCCCTTTTATAATATAGCTGCCTGTTATTTTTAAAAACAACAAAAATGGGGCAGTTGCAAGGGTCTGAAATGTTGTGTTTTTTATCCAGAAAATGAAAGTACTTGATGAGCTGAGGACAAAGATGCCTTTGGTTTCTAATTAAGTCCCATTGCTCCGAAGATGAGATTCTGGCCCAAAATACATTATTTTAAATGGAAATCCCGCGTAGTGACGTCACTACACAAACGATTTTTTACAACTTTACACGTGTGTATCTCCAAAACCGGGACACTTAGGAAAAAACCAAAGGCACCATTGTTTTCAACTTATCAAAAACTACCATTTTCTTTATAAAAAACACAATTTTTCAGACCCTTGCAACTGTCCCATTGCTCCAAATTAGTGTTCAAGAGTCAATTTCAAGCTTCAAATTTAAGCGAAATAACTAATTAATTGTAATTCTACACAAAACTTCATAATGAGTTAATAGAACCGTCCCGGCCCAAAACGGTAAATATACTGCCTATTAATATTTGATTATAGAATAAATTCGACCGAGCGATGTTTTTCCCGTATCAGGTATCATTTATTGTTAGTTTTTTTTTTGGGGGGGGGGAGAACTGTGAAAACAGTATTTTATCAAATTATAGAGTTTAAGTAAGGTGTTACGAAAATGTTCTCATGCATATAGTTCCCATTAAAATGAGCTCTTCTCATAAATTGACGAATGTGAAATTGTCTCTAATTATTAGTGTCCCTTAAAAAAAAAAAAAAAAAAAAAAAAAAAAAAAAAAAAAAAAAAAAAAAAAACAACTTTACATTTTTTAACCTGCGCTTTCCAGACGCGCATTTGTACGTAATGCGCCTAATTTTAGGCAATTACTATTTATAGAGGGTCGAGCGGGGAGAGAGCGATGGATTTTACATTATTTTAATTTCATATAGCTTTTTTTTCACCATCTGCAAAAGGTGGCCGCCTTTCAAAAGAGCCCATAACAAACATTTGCCTCGATCATATTTCATCATAACCTCGTAACCACAATTTCTTTATCATTAAATCTAACGTTGCAGACCCTTTGAAGGGTTGAAGGGGTGGAATGGTCACGTGATACAGCGTACGTACAGCGAGCCAGATGGATGCCAAAGAATCTGTTTGCACTCGCTGCAGAAGAAGTGCATGCTTTGGACGAGTTTGTCAACCAACAATTAAATTAATTATTCGTCGTTCAAGAGAAAGGGGTCCGTCGAAGGTGCGGGGTGGGAGGAGGGGAGGGTTTAGCAAGGAATAAACGTAAACTACGGAGGGATAGGGAGTGGAGGGGGGAGGAGAAGGGGGAGGAGAAGGGGGAGGAGAAGGGGCAGAAATGAAATTAGAGTCGGAGGGGGCTGGGTTGTCGGTATGTTGCAAGTGCACCGGTGACATTAGTTTTCGTTTTGCGCAAATCACCGAGTTGTCAGATCGATATGTTTTAATCTTTTGCAAAAATAGTATCCGCTTATGCATATCTAAAGCCGTAGCCAGGCTATTGTCTTTCTCTCTCTTTGCTCATTTGAACACATGTGTTAGAAAAAGGCAGAATCTGTGGCTGAATGGGTCTGTTGCGTACTTTTGCTACATCAATACATATAACTCATTGTTTTTAACGTAAAATGCGGCGAAAATAACGATGCGCACATTAAAAACTTTAAAAATCCACTCATTAACTCAGAAAATACATTCCATTTCAAACATCCCGCACTACACTAGACACTATATCACCAACTTATAACTACTTAGATGGAACCATCTCGTTTACGTAAACATGAACAGAACTTACAAACATTGGAATGTTTCGTTTAGGTGCGTACATTTCTTATATTATTGTGTAATCTTTGATAAACCGAAAAGACCAGACAGCAAATTCAGCCAATAGTCATGTATTTAGAAGGGAATTCCACCATTTTGTAGTTACGATGTTGATTACTTATGCAAGGTGGTTCCGTCTATGTATAGTAGTGTACCGGTGCAAAAAGTGTCTAGTGTAGCGCGGGTTGTTTGAAGTTGAAGTGATTTCCTGAGTTAATGAGTGGATTTTGAACGTTTTTAATGTGCGCATCGTGATTTTTGCCAAATTTTACATAAGAATCAAGGTTCTATATTGTTGTAGCAAAAGTATGCAACAGACCCATTCAAGTGATATCCCCTATTTAAGGTGATTCTATGACAAACTCCCGGATATTATAATCCAATAAACTGCGTTATACCTGTCGCTGGCTCTAAAAATAGCCGTTTTTTGACGGTTTTCGGTTGTTTTCTCTTAACAGCAGACGATTAATAGACGAAAAATCGGATTGTCAGAACCTGCGTAATTTTTTGCTTGATTTTTGAGCCATAAACGGGCCAAATTGGTTCAGAAATTAAGACGTATTTATTAGAAGAGGAAATCATAAGTAATTTGAAGTTGTATCAGGAAAGATTGCAGGTTTCGGTTCAACTTTCAAAGATATTCAATCATGGGAACAAAAGGAGGGAATGTCATTTTATTAATTAAACAATTTAATTTGTTCACTTTTTCACCGTCTCCTTTCAATGCGCTTTTAGGGGCCTCCTATGGCCGGAAGCCCCCTGCCTCGTAGGGTTCGCGCTTGGGCCTGGGGCCTTATCTACGCCCTCTACCTGCACAACTCCTGGCCTAATGCATGCATTTGTATAAAAAAAAGTATCTAAATTAATCTACATTGAATAGGACAGCTTTACTCAGAAAGGAAACCAATCAAGCAATAAATTAATATCAGTATGCTTCTTACTACACGGAGAAAAAAAATTCAGCTATGAGGACTGAACTTCGGCTCATATGGAACACCGGTTCGGTTACAGGAACCAAAGTTTTCGGATGTGAGTACCGAACTTCAGTTAGGAGTACCGAAGGTTTCGGTAAGTGTGACTAATACTATGACTCACATTTCGTTCCTACTAAACCACTTCGGTACTCCTAACAGAAGTTCGGTTCTCACAACTGAAAACGTCGGTTACTGGAACCAAGCACCCTCGGTGTTCCATATGAACCGAAGTTTTTTTCTCCGTGTAATATCGTACAAATATCCGGTTAATTGTCGGCAAATTGGCAACAGAGGTTTCCACAACCTCCGTGTTTGGTGAATGGATGAGTGCAATAATTAAAATATTCGAGTCGAAAAATGTTTCGTATAGTCGAACGAGGTTTGATAAGCATTTCCCTTATCGCTTTACCGTGCCGCCCGCGCGTAAGCCCCTATAATATTGCTGTGGAGTGATGCTGGATTTGGCGTAAGGAAGGGTGGGAGGGAGAGTATTGAAGAAGGGAGGGGGGGGAGGGTGCGCGTCCCGGGCCCAGGCGGCAACAGCATCGTATGATGCAGTGAGGTATGGTAGATGCATTTTACGGAACCAGATGGTTCAGCAAACAGCGCTTTCTCAGTCGCTTCAGCACACAGTGCAACGAAGCATGGACTTTTCTGGACATCATTTCACGAATTAAAATCAAGGTTAAAAATAATAAATTAGCCGGCCTAGGTGGCTTGGTGGTCAGGACACTTTACCTGACTGCCAATGCAAAGGTCCTGGGTTCGATCCCGGTAGAGGCAGCAGATAAATCACCGGTCTTGTCGCTCGGTCTCCTCAAGAAAGGGTCCTTGGCAAAGACTACAGTGGAAACCTGAGTTTTTAAAGCATAGATGTTTCAAGTCCCTAGTGCATGTCTTGCTGACAGTAAACAAATAAAAATAATAAAAAACAAAAAACAAAAACCACTTTCCTTTCCTTCAATCTGTCTGTAGGTGGTTGAAGGCTCTTATCAGGAGCATAAGCCAGTAAACCCACCAAAAATACAAAAAAAAAAAAAAAAAAAAAAAACAAACAAAAATAAATAAATTAGCAAGATACCTGAAACATTCCAACCCATATATGTATGCCGGCACTGGGTCGTTAATGACCCAATTGTTGGATTCACTTTGGACCAAACTGCAGTTAATTTTGGCAAAATTTACTCAAAAGCAAACTGTGGAATTTCTCAGCATTTTTGATTTTGCTATACCAAAATATTTCAATTTTTTTAATTTGTTGAACTCTAAGATGGTGTTTCCAGAGACAAATAGAGACCCAGCACAAAGCTTGCGACAGGTGTCCACTTTTCGGGGGAGCGCTTCGTTTGCATTCGATAAGCAAAACCTGTTTCCGTTTCCGGGACCGCGGACCAATCACAGCCTTTTGTTGATCTCACCACTCAACAGTAGGCGACTGTTTATCGTTGCAGCCGGTGACTCCCGAACAAAACTGTGACCGCTAAACTTGCTTCGCTTTTCTAACACCGGGAGCATACGATGTGCTGGGTCTCTATTTGTCTCTGGGTGTTTCTCAGAAAAATACCTTTAAATTTCTAATAATGTTGAGCGTTTATCGGTTAAAAGTGGGTTAAATCATTCATTTTTAGAGCTTTAAATGAGTCGATGATTATACACTAAGTAAGAAAATATCGACACTTAAATGTTTTAAAAGCAAAAAACAAAAAACAAAACAAAACAAAAAAAAACAACTTTTCATGTCCGGAAAACCCCATTTCTCGATCCAATGTGCGGCGGCACGGAACAGCAAGACGACGAAGTAGAAGAATGGATAGGGGAGGGGGAGGGGGAGGGGAGGCAAGGCGCTCCCTATTACGTAATGAGCCCTATCGACCCGACGACCAATAAAAAAAAATTAAATTATGAAAAAACGAGAAAAAAACACACTCACACACGCACACAAGTAAGCGTTACACACATTGCCCCCTATTGAACCACCCGTTGCTCTGGATCTATCATTAAACTCCAATAACGTTCTTTGGTTTATCTCAACGACTATGGCACTTTACGTCTCTCCAACCCTTCCCCCTACCTTGGCCGGTTTGCCCTATCGTCTCGGATCGATCCCTTCAGAGCTTTTAACAATGATGCATGTCGTGTGTGCATGCATGGATGTGTGGTGTGTAGTGTGTACTGCCCTGCCTGCGCAGTGCTGTGCGCGCGGTACCCATTACTTTCCTGTTAAGATTCAATTACTTTTGATCAAATTTTCTGAGCTATGAAGAAATAATGTCGTTGTTCAGTCTATCTCCAAGAGTTTTCCGAACTATAAAATCTTATATATTCACATTGTTGATGCGGTTATATATAATTAGTTTTGTCAGACAATGGGAAAAGCTCATAGATGTCCATTGTGTCGTCCCTGAGGCTGACACCGTGAGACGAATATAGAGACTCAGCTCAAAACTTGCGACAGCGGTGTCTAATTTCGGAGCTCTTTGGACCAGAGCTGCCGTTTTACGTATAATCAATAGTATTTTTCAATTCACCGATGATTCCACCGGTTGGGAAAAAATTACGCAGTTCAGTGATCATAGTGAATGACTGTACCGCACAAAAATACTCTAATCTGTAATATTTTCTCACTCGGTGCAATCACTGTTGAATCATGAAAATACCCGCAAGTTTTTTAAAGTCATCGACGACTCCACCGGTTGAGAAAAAATTACAGAATAGAGTATTTTCTTGCAGAACAGCAAAACGCTGAACTGAGCTGTGTAATATTTTCGCAACCGGTGGAATCATCGGTGAATTGAAAAATATCATTGATTATACGCCAAACGGCAGCCCTGCTTTGGGCAGGACGCATCGAACAGCCAAATGGTCACCCACTGTTGATTCATTGAGTGATGGACATACTTAGGTTAAGTTTTCTTCATGGTTTATAAATTATATTGGAGTTTTATTTTTTCTTCTTTTTCAGAATAACGAGTTCTGATTAAGCATTTTCAAAGGGTATGCCTTGATTAATTGAAATTATGGCTACAAAGTAAAATTTCAGATTGGAGCAAAGTTCACCAACCAACAGTAGGCGACTGATGGCTGTTGTTTTGTAGAGCCCCGAACAAGAGTGGATCCAGATTACTTGCTGCCACACTTTCAAATTCTATTTGTCTCTGCTGTTGGTTGTTGTTTTGATGAGTCCCGACCACCTTGAGTTTCATTGTAGACTGTTTTATAAGAGCGATTCGTATCGATTGCCGTCCAAGGGCCTATGGCTCCACACGAACTCTGGTTCAATGTATTTTTTCCCCCATGAGCGCAGTTATGAACGCAAATGAAGGCTATTAAATCAAACAATTAATGCGACTAAAAAATGTCGGGAAATAGGATCCAAGTGATATCCTATAGTGACGTTCTAACATCTTTATCACAAAATTAGACATTTTTTGAAAGAAGCCCCTTTAGCATAAAACACGCAATATGGGTTCAACAAAGAGCCCCCCCTCCCCCATGCTTTAATGGTGCAAAACGTCTCCACAACAGTCAGCTATGACTAGTAAAAGGTAATTAACGCCGGTAATGCGAAAAAAGTAAAACTACAATGCTCATATTTATGTAACTAATTCATTCAGTGTCCCATTCGTAGTGCACAATGCAAGCAGACAAGTTATCATTGTTGTAAATCGTCAAGGGATGAAGCACTCTGTAGAAAAAATACTCATATACCGCATTGTTAAGTCAACAATACTTTTCTTCTTCTTCCCTTCAAGTCTTTTTCTCCCCCCTTCAACTTCAATTGAGCAACAGTGCGCTCCAGTTCCCGTTTTTACATACAGCTAATTCATTTCTCTTTTCTATTTGTCTATCCCCGTAAACGACCATTTTCCTTCAAGTGAGCAAAAGGGATACAAGCCGCGAGCATACCTCGCTCCCCTTCCTTAGATATACATAGTTTACCCCCTGTCGAGATTACTATCATAGGCGAGGACAGAAGGGTTGCGGATATGCAGGATGAGCAACCCGCTGGTAAGCGGAGCAAGGAGAAGAGAAGGGTTGTTTTTATGGCTACCTGTAATAATTAGCCCCTTCAAAGTACTTTACGAATAGTTATTAAATTAGTACCGCTCATATTGTCCCGTCGAGTACCCCGCGATGTTTGCTAATTTGAACTGTAAGCTAAGCTTCATAACATTTTTTTTTTCCATTGGCCACTGTCGGTGGCAGATCCTGAGTGGTTTTTTTTTTTTTTTATTTTTTATTTTTGGAGGAAGGTGGAGGGGCACATTTATGAAATTTGAAATTTATAGCGTAACAGAAAGCATGTTTGGCCTACTCTCTATTGAAAAAAGACGAAATTTGAACTTCTGGGGGAGGGGGCATTTCCATGGGTACTGTCAGTGGCGGACGCAAAGTATTGTTTGTTTTTTGGTGGGGGCGGTGAGGGCGGTGCCGGGGGTGGTGGTCGGGGCGGCGGAGGTGGGGCGGGGAGGGGGGAGGGGGT
>VMOF01000001.1:50598771-50819600 GCA_011764245.1 Trialeurodes vaporariorum
GTTTTTCCGCTACAGGATCATATCAAGGCACGGTTTGGGGGAATGAAATAATTTCTGTAATTATAAGCGTTTACGCAGCGCAGACTTGTCAGGTCGTAGAGAGGGTGGTAGTAGGGTGGGGTTACCTGACTTGCCGTCTGCGTCTACCGACGCTTATGATACATACCAGCATACTCTTATTGATTTATGTTTCGCTTTTGTTGATGGGGGCTTGCTTTCTACAGCATATTATAAACTTGTACCAGGTACCTACTTAAATAATAGCATAAATAGCGGATACAGGATATATTGCCCTTGTTCTTATCCCATTTGAATGCATCATGTGTTAGAAAAGTATAGAAGAGGGGGAGAAAGTCACGTGACTGCCCCTATAGTCTGCCCTTTTCCAACACACACGTTCTAAAGGTATAAGAGAAAGAGAGAAAGACAGATGCCTTTGCCAAATAATAGCATGACAATAAGGACTTTTATATCCGCATGAATGCATCAAAGTATGTTCCAAATAAATATGAATAAAAATATTCTAACTGAAACAAAGGATAAAACAGAATTAGGATGGACTCTCATTTCAAGCCGGTGCAAAATTTGAGTTCGCAGTCGACTCATCTTTTAATAGAGGGAACTCCATTTGACCAAACGCGACGAAGACTAACCAAAATGACCGTCTCCCTGCCAGGACAACCGTTTAATTAACTTCGAAGTTGGTGAAGTGTTGCTTAATTGGCAACAATTGCTTTCGGTCTAAATGAAAGTACGGTTCGCTCTTCTTTTTTTTTTTGTTTTTGTTTTTTTTTTTTTACTCTTCTAAACTCCTACGAAACTTTACGATCAAAAGTGCTTGTCCACATTTTTGTGGCTTTTTCGCGGGTTTTTTTTTCCCCCCTTTTCTCTTTCCCTTCAAACGAGAGAAGGAAATTTAAAAGGGCTAAAAAATAGAAGGAGATAGAAAGGGGGAGAGGGAGGGGGGAGGATCCAAGCTCTATGTATCCTTTTTTTTTCACACGTACGAGTGTTTAATGGCCACGTTTTATTATTTATTTTTCTAAGAGTTAATTACAAAGAAAAGTTGTACCTTAGCATTTTAACTACCCCCAGAAGGTGAATGAGACCGGAGCAAGTTGTGGGGGGAGGAGAAAAAAGGGTTAAAGGGGGGCGGAGGGGGCGGAGCCGCCGCTCTGAGGAGTTCGTGGGGGGGGGAGAAATAATAATTCTTGGTTAATGTTGAAATCTGTAGGTTGTAAGAACACCTTAAAATTTAGTCACTTTAAATGGGTTGGTTTTACTTTTGTTCTTGCTTTTGTTATTGTTGTTGTTGTGCGCATGGGGAAAATTTTGATGGTTAGGGAAAGTAAGTATACATACACGAATATAGGAACCCAATCTCTTTTCCCGGAATGGTTTTTAGCCCGAGTGTAATTTTTATGAGCTTTTATTCATTTTTTTAACGACTTCTTGATGCTTAATACACCCGGCTGCGTTTTTACTCTCTCGGTGCGGTTGTGTGAACAAGATAGTTTTCCAAACTGGCTCGCGATTTTTATACACCACATTTTCGAGCAGTTTTTCGCTTGGATATTCATGACAATTCGCGCTCACTTGGGGGGGGGGGGGGGGTTATTTGACGGAGATGGATATCAAGCTCAGTTTATTCGGTCGTTATTTTCCTGAAGTAGTGAGTGAGCTCTTATTGTCTTTATCGCACACACTGGATCGAAAAAAATATATTTTCGGACTTGAAAAATTATTATTTTTATGCCTTTAAAACAAATAATATATGTTCTTGCAAAATCCATATTATTAATCTGTATCGTTTTGAGGTCTGAAAAAGTGAATGATTTCACACATTTTTAAGTTATCTATATATTTTCTTGTCAAAAATTTCGATTTCCATTTGTAAAATTGTGTCCAGAAGATTCCATTCCACGCGATCCACTGTGCTGCAGTGCTGTCGTTTTGAGAATCATTATACGCACTTCCCCATCGAACTAAATTTTAAAGTTTTGAATTAACCGCCAAATTCGGCAACATTGGTATACGGATGATGAATAAAAGGAAACGATTTGAGGACGGTCAAGCGGCGCTCTTTTACCTATTGTGTTCTCAAATGCTTTTTTAGAAGCAAACTGTTTTTACCTTGCATATATATATATTTTTGTGTGTTTTATTATTATATATATATTATATATATTATTATATATATATATATATATAATATAGATATATTATATATATTTTATATTTTATATATATTATATATAATTTTATATATATAATATATATATTATATATATATAAAATATATATATATATAATATATATATATATATATATTTTTTTGATAAGTTATTTTAATTATATTTTTTACAAATGTTTCGGGACAAATTAGATGAGAACTAGAATACAGACAAATAAACAACTCTTTCCGCTTTTCGCATTTAATTACCCAAATATAGCCCCACCTAAACATTTGTAACTAAACACAAACATTGACAAAGTTTCCCATACATCATGTATATTTTAAAATGGAGCAAAAGAATCAGAGACTTTTATTTTTCAATAAAATTTACAAAATTTTGTCATTTTTCTTCGTATGTTTCATTTTTTTTCTTTTTTCTACTTACTTATTTGTTTTGGCGTTTGCTTCAAAGTGCCTATACTCCCTTTGGTTGCCATCGCTATAGGCCCATTCTTTCCAATAAGAAATTTTCCCAAAAATGTAAACATTTCGCTACCGAACTTAATATTTTTGAAGGACGGGAAACGGTATGGGGGGAGCGGAGAGACACAAGCAGTGCTTCATTTTGATGGGGGTCGAATCAGAGAAATTAGGGAAGGCGAGAAGAAAGTGCACTCTCACCCTTTCCCGGTTTGAATTAGCAAGATGCTTCTGGAAATGCTAGTCCCAATTTGCTGCAATATCGTGAAAAGGGGGGGGGGAAAAAAAAAAAAAGGTTGATGCAGGTTTGGAGAAATCGAGAAAATCAGTCTCGCATCCGACTTCCCGTTTCTCCGTCAAAAAGTCCACCCCTTTTTCTGTTTTCTCTTCTTGAGACTATAGCTCTTCGGAGGAACAATCGATTTTAGAGCAAACAGGGAAGGAGCGAGAGTGAGGGAGAGAGAGAGAGAGAGAGAGAGGGGGGGACAGGGGGGGACTAAGCAAAGAGTGAAAAAATAGAATTCTAAATAGAGCCTTTCTCGCGAGACAGGCTCAAATCGTGGATGCGCTTGCACGGATGGGTCCGGACTGTAAATCATATGGATTTTCTAGAAAAGAGGATTTGTTTAGTTGACAATTCGGGTGGCGTAAGGCGTTTTAGGCTTGTTTGAAAGTTTCAGCACATTTTATTTGATCTGAACCCTGCCTGGGACAGGGCAAACCCGACGACGAATCGGGGGAAACTAGCGGAGTGTGGAAAGAGGGGGCGATGAAGAGTAAACAATAATTGTAAGAAAAATCAAGGCAGGCATGAAAGAAATCAAAGGTTACTCTTGGACGAGCGAGGGGCTGACGCGGTTGGGTGGAATCAGTACGATCGCAGTGGTGGTGGACAGATAAAAAGGAAAGGGGGTTGGGGGGGGGGGGGGTTCGAGGGAAGCTGGATTGTCTTTATTCCTCGCTTTTGTTTACGTAGCACTCAGTCAACAAGGTAGGATAATGTCCTAAGATAGAAATATCTGCAATGGCGAACAATGAACGATGTGCATCGGAAGCTTGGACGAAGGATAAATGGAGCTGGTATAAAGATGGGGTTATGGGTCAGCGTTGGTTGAGAGGGCGCAATACGGTTTTAGGACACCTTTTTTTTTTCATTTTATTTTTTATTTTTTTTTTTTTCTTTGTCTTTTTTCTCTTTGGTAAGCACACATCCACCTTTCTATCAACCATTCTACCAACCACGCCAAGCTTCAAATTTAAGCGAAATAACTAATTTATTGTAATACTACACATAACTTCATAATGAGTTAATAGAACCATCCCGGCCCAAAACGGTAAATATACTACCTTGATTACAAAATAAATTCGACCGAGCGATATTTTTCCCGTATCAAGTCTCACTTATTGTTATTTTTTTTCTGGGGGGGGGACTATGAAAACAGTATTGTATCAAATTGTAGAGTTCAAGTAAGGTGTTACGAAAATGTTCTCATGCATATAGTTCCCATTAAAATGAGCTCTTCTCATAAATTGACGAATGTGAAACTGTCTCTAATTGGTATCCCTTGAAAAAAAAAACAAAAAACAAAAAACAAAAAACGCAACATTACATTTTTTAACCTGCGCTTTCCAGACGCGCATTTGTACGTAATGCGCCTAATTTTAGGCAATTACTATTTATAGAGGGGCGGGCGGGGAGAGAGCGATGGATTTTACATTATTTTAATTTCATATAGCTTTTTTTTCACCATCTGCAAAAGGTGGCCGCTTTTCAAAAGAGCCCATAACAAACATTTGCCTCGATCATATTTCATCATAACCTCGTAACCACAATTTCTTTATCATTAAATCTAACGTTGCAGACCCTTTGAAGGGTTGAAGGGGTGGAATGGTCACGTGATACAGCGTACGTACAGAGCCAGATGGATGCCAAAGAATCTGTTTGCACTCGCTGCAGAAGAAGTGCATGCTTTGGACGAGTTTGTCAACCAACAATTAAATTAATTATTCGTCGTTCAAGAGAAAGGGGCCCGTCGAAGGTGCGGGGTGGGAGGAGGGGAGGGTTTAGCAAGGAATAAACGTAAACCACGGAGGGATAGGGAGTGGAGGGGGGAGGAGAAGGGGGAGTAGAAGGGGGAGGAGAAGGGGGAGAAGAAGGGGCAGAATGAAAGATGAAAGGGGCAGAAATGAAATTAGAGTCGGAGGGGGCTGGGTTGTCGGTATGTTGCAAGTGCACCGGTGACATTAGTTTTCGTTTTGCGCAAATCACCGAGTTGTCAGATCGATATGTTTTAATCTTTTGCAAAAATAGTATACGCTTATGCATATCTATAGCCGTAGCCAGAATATTGTCTTTCTCTCTCTTTGCTCATTTAAACACGTGTGTTAGAAAAAGGCAGAAACTGTGGCTGAAGTCAGGTCATGGGCAGATATAGGGAATTGTCTTTCTCTCTCTCCTCCCATTTGAAAACGAGCGTTAGAAAAGGACAGAGGAGGGGGCCAAAGTCACGTGATGGCCCCCTCTACTGTCCTTTTCTAACACATAAGTTCAAATGGAAGGAGAGAGAGAAAGACAACTCCCTGTATCCGCCCATGAGTCAGGTCATATCCCCTATTTAAGGTGATTCTTTGACAAACTCCCGGATATTTTAATCCGATAGACGGTGTTATGCTTGTCGCTGGCTCTAAAAATAGTCGTTTTTTGACGGCTTTCGGCTGTTTTCTCTTAACAGACGAATAATAGACAAAAAATCGGATTGTCAGCACCTGCGTATTTTTTTGGCTTGATTTTTGAGCAATAAACGAACCAAATTGGTTCAGAAATTAAGACGTGTGTATGGGAAGAAGAAATCGTACGTAATTTGGAGTTGCATCAGTAAAGATTACAGGTTTAGGTTTCACTTTCAAAGATACTCAATGGGAACAAAAGGAGGAATGTCATTTTATTAATTAAAAAATGTAATTTGTTCACTTTTTCATTGTCTCCTTTCAATGGGCTTTGGGGGCCTCCTAGAGCCGGAAGCCCTCTGCCTCGTAGGGTTCGCGCTTGGGCCTGGGGCCTTATCTACACCCTCTACCTGCACAACTCCTGGCCTAATGCATGCATATGTAAGTATCTGAATTAATCTTCATTGAATAGGACAGCTTTACTCAGAAAGGAAACCAACCAAGCAATAAATTAACATCAGTATGCTTCTTACTAATATCGTACAAATATCCGGTTAATTGTCGGCAAATTGGCAACAGAGGTTTCCACAACCTCCGTGTTTGGTGAATGGATGAGTGCAATAATTAAAATATTCGAGTCGAAAAATGTTTCGTATAGTCGAACGAGGTTTGATAAGCATTTCCCTTATCGCTTTACCGTGCCGCCCGCGCGTAAGCCCCTATAATATTGCTGTGGAGTGATGCTGGATTTGGCGTAAGGAAGGGTGGGAGGGGAGAGTATTGAAAAGGGAGGGGGGGGGGGGTGCGCGTCCGGGCCCAGGCGGGGAACAGCATCGTATGATGCAGTGAGGTATGGTAGATGCATTTTTTCGGAACCAGATGGTTCAGCAAACAGCGCTTTCTCAGTCGCTTCAGCACACAGTGCAACGAAGCATGGACTTTTTTGGACATCATTTCACGAATTAAAATCAAGGTTAAAAAAAAAATAAATTAGCCGGCCTGGGGGCTTGGTGGTCAGGACACTTTACCTGACTGCCAATGCAAAGGTCCTGGGTTCGATCCCGGTAGAGGCAGCAGATAAATCACCGGTCTTGTCGCTCGGTCTCCTCAAGAAAGGGTCCTTGGCAAAGACTACAGTGGAAACCTGAGTTTTTAAAGCATAGATGTTTCAAGTCCCTAGTGCAGTCTTGCTGACAGTAAAAAAAAATAAAAATAAAAAAAAACAAAAAACAAAAAAACCCTTTCCTTTCCTTCAATCTGTCTGTAGGTGGTTGAAGGCTCTTATCAGGAGCATAAGCCAGTAAACCCACCAAAAATACAAAAAAAAAAAAAAAAAAAAAAAAAAAAAAAAATAAATAAATTAGCAAGATACCTGAAACATTCCAACCCATATAGTATGCCCGGGACTGGGTCGTTAAAGACCCAAATTTTTGGATTTACTTTGGACCAAACTGCAGTTAATTTTTGGGAAAAATTTTCTCAAAAACAAACTGTGGAATTTCTCAGCATTTTTTATTTTGCTATACCCAAAAAATTTCAATTTTTTTAATTTGTTGAACTCTAAGATGGTGTTTCCAGAGACAAATAGAGACCCAGCACAAAGCTTGCGACAGGGTCCACTTTTCGGGGGAGCGCTTTGTTTGCATTCGTAAGCAAAACCTGTTTCCGTTTCCGGGACCGCGGACCAATCACAGCCTTTTGTTGATCTCACCACTCAAAAGTAGGCGACTGTTTATCGTTGAAAACCGGTGACTCCCGAAAAAAAAATGTGACCGCTAAACTTGCTTCGCTTTTTTTAACACCGGGGGCATACGATGTGCTGGGTCTCTATTTGTCTCTGGGTGTTTCTCAGAAAAATACCTTTAAAAATTTTTAATAATGTTGAGCGTTTATCGGTTAAAAATGGGGGTTTAAAACATTCATTTTTAGAGCTTTAAATGAGTCGATGATTATACACTAAGTAAGAAAATATCGACACTTAAATGTTTTAAAAGCAAAAAACAAAAAAAAAAAAACCAAAAAAAAAAAAAAAAAAAACTTTTTATGTCCCGGGAAAACCCCCTTTCTCGATCCAAAGTGCGGCGGCACGGAACAGCAAGACGACGAAGTAGAAGAATGGATAGGGGAGGGGGGGGGGAGGGGGAGGCAAGGCGCTCCCTATTACGTAATGAGCCCTATCGACCCGACGACCAAAAAAAAAAAATTAAATTATGAAAAAACGAGGGAAAAAAAAACCCCTCACACACCCCACAAGTAAGCGTTACACACATTGCCCCTATTGAACCACCCGTTGCTCTGGATCTATCATTAAACTCCAATAACGTTCTTTGGTTTATCTCAACGACTATGGCACTTTACGTCTCCAAAAACCCCTTCCCCCCACCTTGGCCCGGGTTTTCCCTATCGTCTCGGATCGATCCCTTCAGAGCTTTTAACAATGATGCATGTCGTGTGGCATGCATGGATGTGTGGGGTGTAGGGTGTACTGCCCCGCCTGCGCAGTGCTGTGCGCGCGGTACCCATTTCTTTTCCCGTTAAGATTCAATTACTTTTGATCAAATTTTTTGAGCTATGAAGAAATAATGTCGTTGTTCAGTCTATCTCCAAGAGTTTTTTAACTATAAAATCTTAAAATTTTACATTGTTGATGCGGTTATATAAATTAGTTTTGTCAGACAATGGGAAAAGCTCATAGATGTCCATTGTGTCGTCCCTGAGGCTGACACCGTGAGACGAATATAGAGACTCAGCTCAAAACTTGCGACAGCGGTGTCTAATTTCGGAGCTCTTTGGACCAGAGCTGCCGTTTTACGTATAATCAAAAGTATTTTTTTAATTCACCGATGATTCCACCCGGGTTTGGGGAAAAAAATTTCGCAGTTCAGTGATCATAGTGAATGACGTACCGCACAAAAATACTCTAATCTGTAATATTTTCTCACTCGGTGCAATCACTGTTGAATCATGAAAATACCCGCAAGTTTTTTAAAGTCATCGACGACTCCACCGGTTGAGAAAAAATTTCAGAATAGAGTATTTTCTTGCAGAACAGCAAAAAAGCTGAACTGAGCTGTGTAATTTTTCGCAACCCGGGGGTGGAAACATCGGTGAATTGAAAAAAATCATTGATTATACGCCAAACGGCAGCCCTGCTTTGGGCAGGACGCATCGAACAGCCAAAAGGTCACCCACTGTTGATTCATTGAGTGATGGACATACTTAGGTTTAAATTTTTTTCATGGTTTAAAATTATATTGGAGTTTTATTTTTTTTTCTTTTTCAGAAAACGAGTTCTGATTAAGCATTTTCAAAGGGTATGCCTTGATTTTGAAATTATGGCTACAAAGTAAAATTTCAGATTGGAGCAAAGTTCACCAACCAACAGTAGGCGACTGATGGCTGTTGTTTTGTAGAGCCCCGAACAAGAGTGGATCCAGATTACTTGCTGCCACACTTTCAAATTCTATTTGTCTCTGCTGTTGGGTTTTTGTTTTGATGAGTCCCCGACACCTTGAGTTTTATTGTAGACTGTTTTATAAGAGCGATTCGTATCGATTGCCGTCCCAAAGGGGCCCATGGCTCCACACGAACTCTGGTTCAATGTATTTTTTCCCCCATGAGCGCCCGTTATGAACGCAAATGAAGGCTATTAAATCAAACAATTAATGCGACTAAAAAAAGTCGGGAAATAGGATCCAAGTGATATCCTATAGTGACGTTCTAACATCTTTTTCACAAAATTAGCATTTTTTTAAAGAAGCCCCTTTAGCATAAAACACGCAATATGGGTTCAACAAAGAGCCCCCCCTCCCCCATGTTTTAAAGGTGCAAAACGTCTCCACAACAGTCAGCTATGACTAGTAAAAGGTAATTAACGCCGGGGAATGCGAAAAAAAATAAAACTACAATGCTCAATTTATGTAACTAATTCATTCAGTGTCCCATTCGTAGTGCACAATGCAAGCAGACAAGTTATCATTGTTTTAAAACGTCAAAGGGGTGAAGCACTCTGTAGAAAAAATACTCATATACCGCATTGTTAAGGGCAACAATACTTTTCTTCTTTTTCCCCTTTAAGTTTTTTTTTCCCCCCTTCAACTTCAATTGAGCAACAGTGCGCTCCCGTTCCCGTTTTTTCATACAGCTAATTCATTTCTCTTTTCTATTTGTCTATCCCCGTAAACGACCCTTTTTCCCTTTAAGTGAGCAAAAGGGATACAAGCCGCGAGCATACCTCGCTCCCCCTTTCCCTTTGATATACATAGTTTACCCCCTGTCGAGATTACTATCATAGGCGAGGACAGAAGGGTTGCGGATATGAGGATGAGCAACCCCCTGGTAAGGGGGGAGCAAGGGGAAGAGAAGGGTTTTTTTATGGCTACCTTAATAATTAGCCCCTTCAAAGTACTTTACGAAAAGTTATTAAATTAGTACCGTCATATTGTCCCGTCGAGTACCCCGCGATGTTGCTAATTTAACTGTAAGCTAAGCTTCATAACTTTTTTTTTTCCATTGGCCACTGTCGGTGGCAGATCCTGAGTGGTTTTTTTTTTTTTTTATTTTTTATTTTTGGAGGAAGGTGGAGGGGCACATTTATGAAATTTGAAATTTATAGCGTAACAGAAAGCATGTTTGGCCTACTCTCTATTGAAAAAAGACGAAATTTGAACTTCTGGGGGAGGGGGCATTTCCATGGGTACTGTCAGTGGCGGACGCAAAGTATTGTTTGTTTTTTTGGTGGGGGCGGTGAGGGCGGTGCCGGGGGTGGTGGTCGGGGCGGCGGAGGTGGGGCGGGGAGGGGGGAGGGGGTTGGTGAGTGCCTGAGTGGAGGGGCACGTCTATAAAATTGGAATTTAATGCGTTTCCGGAAATAATTTTGGTGTATTTGCTGTTGAAAACAGGAGACATTTAATCTACCGGGGTGGGCGCTCCGCCTCAGGACCCCCTTCTTTGATTGGCCTCTGTAAACAGTCATAGTAATGACTCGTGAATCACTCGATGTATCCATATATCGTCCCATTTAAACATAATGGAAATAATAGAGCATATAATGGGAGGGGGGATTATATTGGTATTTCAAACAATTGATACTTTTACATAGGTTCAAAAGGCAGAAGATTCTTCTAAGAAGAACGAATTTTCATGAGCCACCACTGCAGGTATGTTATTAGAGGATCGTGCTTTAATTAATTGACAAAGTTGTATTTTGCCCATCAAAAGGTCTGAAAAAGATCAAACAGTTGGGTGTGCATTGTTCTAGGAACAACCTCCGATTCGACTCATTTCGTTGGTTTAAATGGACTGATGGAACATTGCCGCATTGTATTCAACAACACTGCTCATGGTGAAGAGGTGGGGTGACCGATAGAACAACCATTCTACCCATCAGTGCCGTTGAGTGTCGTCAGGCATCGCTGTATTTTGTCCGTTTATACCCATGAAAATATCAATTTAGAAGAAGTTTGCCGTAAGCTCCCACAGTTTGACCTTTTAAATTGGGTTAAATCAGGGCTGCAGTTTTGCAGATCTTAATGGTATTCTATATACTTTCTATCATCAAACCTTGCCGAATAGCTCTTGGAGAAAATCCGGACATGACATACGACGTTATGGATCAATGTTTGTAAAAATGTATGGTTTAAATAGAAGTTGATTCGGTATATGACTTTAAACTCAACTGTCTACAATTTAATTGCATGTTCCAAAATTCAAAACATGGGCTACAGTTTCGTCAATTTGTCTTATGAGGGCTAGAATGAATGTTTTAATCGTCATAATCTTCCATATGTGATGTGTCAAAATCATGATTTCTACCTTCTGGTATTTTGATATGTCTTTCCTCTTGGTCACTCGCAAATACCGGATTAGTAAGCATATTTAATAACATCGTAAAATGGATCCACATCCGATTTGGAACTGAATGAGGCATTAAACAAAACTACAATTTGAAGTTACATCATACCAAAATTCAGCCGCAAACGCGCGTGTAAATATGATTTCCATCCATCTAAATCGGGGAGTACATTGCAAGACGGGGCAACAGTGTTTTTCATCTCTGGCTTGAAAGTTGGACAGAGCTGGTGAGCACCATTAACCCCTCCCCACCCTCTATTGTGCCCCTCCACCCTACGAAGACTACCCCCTCCCGCACTATAGTATATCTGCGTGCGTTTTTAACACATCCCAAATAAATGTTTCTTTTATTGTTCTCCTGCAGGGTCCATTGTCATTTTTCATTTGAATGTTCATTTGTCTTTTTATCGATCCACTCCCGGTCGCCCCCTGCTCATCTCCCTCTTTCCTCCATCACCCTGTACCCCCGTCTCCCCTCTCTCTCTCTCTCTCTCTCTCTCTCTCTCCCCTCTCCCCTCTCTCTTCTTTTCTCCCACCCTTTCTCCCTCCCCCTTTACTCTCTCCCCCCCTCCCTCCCTTTTCCCTCCCTCCCCCGCCTCTCCTCTCTCCTCTCTCTCCTCATCTCTCTTTTCCCCCTTTTCTCTTCTCTCTCTCTCTCTCTCTCTCTCTCTCTCTCTCTCTCTCTTTTTTCCTTTTCTCTCTCCTCCCCTCTCTCTCTCTCTCTCTCTCTGCTTTATGCGTCTCTTCATCATTCACCAGCTCTGTCCATTTTTCAGCGGGGAACTTCTACCGAGATGATAGGAGAGGTGTACACGGACCACCAATGCCTTCTGAAGCGAATGAAGCGCTCAAACTTTTGGGAAAAAAGCGAGACACTGGGATCATTTATTGATGTGGTTTCAGAAGTTGCCAATAGATCGTCCCAAAATGAAGTTCGCATAGGGCGAGAGTGTTATTGCTTGAATAAACAATGAGATTTTGGCCCAAAATACATTATTTTAAATGGGAACTACGCGTTGTCACCACGCACACGATTTTTTACAACTTTACATGTGTGTATCTCCAAGACTGGGACGCTTAGGAAAAAACCAAAGGCACCGCCACTGTTCTCAGCTCATCAAGTAGTATCATTTTCTTCATAAAAAACACAAATTTCAGACCCTTACAACTGTTCCATTCAGAGACTTTAATTAAGGTCTCTTTGAATCGGCTTCAAGACGAGTTGAATGAGAAAAATTGCAATTCAGAGACATACTCACCGTATGACAGCAATTTTTATTGAGGAATCTACAGTTTCTTTCAAGGTTGCTCTAAGGAGCTACCTTGAAATAATAATTTGCCTTGCGTATATACTATTGCGTGTGTTTCCAAACAGTCTATGAATTGCAAATTCGTGTCTCAAACTAACTTAAAAAAATTCCTTGAAACCTCCAAACCTCCAACGGTTCAAGTCCAAGCCAAGCAAAAGAGATATCAAGGAAAGACTCTGAATGCACCCTCATTCCCGATTCCACTTCTTTGTAGATCCAATGAATTTAAAAATACAAAACTTAAAAAATTAAAATTAAGAAAAAAATTTAAATTAACAAAAAACTTTGATAAACTGAAATTTAAAAATTATAAAAATTTGAAATTTAAATGGGAACTGGCTGAAAGTTCAAAAACATAATGAAAGGGGGAAGGGTTTATTTTATAGTTTTGGTTTAGTTGGAGTTTATGGTTCTTTTAAAATGATAATAATTTCAGAATAATACTTTGAACATTTCTGATTGAAAAAAAGGAAGCACCAGAAAAAGTGACGTTTTGATTCAATGTGCCACTGAGCTTTCGTGTCGTCGTCCGTTGAGAAAATTCGAGCGCTTGATGGGGCAGTATTTGTTTCAACGGCAAATGCAACGAAGAATAATAGTGGCGCTTTAAAAAAAAAAAAAACTAAAAACAAAAAAATATAAAGTTATTTGGCATTTCTTTTTTGCCGCACAGAGGATGCAAATTTCGTGTTTGCACATCATTGTGTATGCCTCGCGTTCTGTTTAGTCAGCCGAATAAAATAAGTGCAGAGAAAGTATAGGACATGATATATAAAAAACCAAAAGAGCAAGAGCTCGTTCCAAATTGACGTGTAATCTTTGGTTATGAGCTCAAGAATTTTCTCATAACTCCTATGTAATGGTACATCGCCGAGGAAAACGCGATTTTCTAAGCATTTTAGAGTAAATCACTGGCCGCGATTTTGTTTTTTGTGTACGAACTATCGAATGGCAAAGTTCGTTTTGAATTTTTATTATTATTTTTTTTTTTGTACTTCGTGCCTCCCCCTCCAACAAAACAAAATTTCATCAACTTTGTCCATTAAGTCACAACTTTTTGCGGAACAAGGAATAATAGGGAAATAAAAGTGATAGCAAGCCAATCCCTCCATAAAACAAATGAAATTAATAAATGCACACTGTCAAGTTTTACAATTTTTTTTTTCCGATAGCGACACTCATAGGCAGTGTTAACGATCGGTTTAATGAGAAAGATAATGAGTTTACATGTTCCATTTTCTACATCACACCCTGAAAAAACAAAAAAAAAACGGATAAAAAACACTTTGCAGTGCTGATAAAACCTTTCTTGGTGAAACAATCACCCCGCGTTAGACTTTAGTATATAGAACAAACCAAATTCTTTGTTCACCTAACCGAAGGTTTCGTGTACGCCGCGCCGCCAAAAAATAGAATTTACCATTTGCATAGCTGATTTTGGCGTCTGTTATATAAAGTATGGTAAGTAAATGCAACGCATCTTGTGGCAAAATGTACCAACATGTTATCTTAATTTACCACAAGATAAATTGCATTTACCATATGATGATAAAACTTGTACCACACTTTTATAGCAGACGCCAAAATCAACGATGCAGAAGGTAAGTTCTACCAGGCTTTTTTCTCCGTGTAACCAAAGAGATTTCACCCATCCAAATCTTTTTAATTATGCGTACAAAAACTTTGGTTAGTTGAACAAAGGATATGCTTTCCTCTATTCTAAAGTTTCTTTTGCGGTCTCTTTGCTTTCAAAGGTTTTGTCAGCGCTACCAAATCGGTTTTTTCTGTGCAGGGAATAACATTTAATGATGCGGTGTATGTGGGTGCAGATACTACTTTTGCATTGATTTTACACAAGTTTAGAGTCCTGCGGTGAGCTTAGAAAAGTAAGAAAAAGTCATGCAAAAGAGGGATGAAGTCATGCAAAGGAAGGAACAAACCTATAACGAATATTTGCGCAACTGTTCTTCCGCGATGTTGTTGTCGCTAATCGGAGAGCAGTGGCGCGGGCGTAGCGTGCAATTAGGCAACGTTGCGATTCGTCCATTTAAACCCACGAAAAAGATCGCACATTTGAGTGTTCGCTGAACATCTTTACATTGTACATTTTACATGGGTTTCACTGGACAAGATACAATGTTGCCAAATTGCACGCTACCGCACTGGTGGAGAGGCAGGTCCATACAAATACAAATTCCCGGATCAGCTTGTGTTATTTTGACCACCGCATAGTGGCAACCGTCACCCATAATGCAATGGTTCTCGAGTCTCAAACCATGTGCGCCGTGACCGTATTCTAATTCCTACGATCATGTGCTACATTCACTCATACACCCTCAAAAACACTGACACACTCACACACGTGACTCTTTTCACCGAAGAAGCTATATACTTATCAGCACCGAACGTATGAGCTTTTGTGTTAGCCGGGAAATCACTGGCCGAAACAAGAGATAGAACCACCCCTTTTCCCCCGTTTGGAAGCCGAACGACGATTCGAGGAACTCAAAACACTGTGATCTTATTATTATATCATATCCGTTTCGCAAAAGCGCGTGTTGAGCGTATGTGTACTACGTACTTCGACGTGTTCTTGGCGCTATCTGAAACTCTGTAGTGCCGTTGTGCTTATGTGCGCGGCTCACTTGTTGGATTGAAATTGCGAGAACGGACTCAGGTATAGTACCATACCGTTGCCGGATTACGTTCTATGTATAGTTGTGACTGTTGGCACCCTGATAACATCACAGAACCCCTGAATCAAGTGTGGTAAATTTTACCATCATATGGTAATCGCAACGTACATCATGGTAAAATACATATATTGTCTAGTAAGGTTTACGTGTAACTTGAGTAATTTAACAATTTTTTTTTTTTTTTTTTTTTTTTTTTTTTTTTTTTTTTTTTTTTGGCTTTTTTGTCTAGAGACTGAAAATAAATCATTTATCATTTTATCATTTATCAAATGTACCAACAGGTTATCTTAATTTACCACAAGGTACGTTGCATTTACCAATTGATGATAAAATTTACCATACTTGATTGCAGACTCCGAAATCAGCTATGCATGATGGTAAATTCTACCAGTCTTTTTTTTTTTTTTTTTTTTTCGTGTAAAAGGAATAAAGCAAAGGGCCGAAAATAATGAATTGATGCGTCAATTTATAATCATGGGCACAGAATAACACACTTATAATGGAAACCAACTCCCATAAGAGCCAATGGAAACATGTTATAGGTCAGTTTTGGTGACTTTACAAGGTGACTGACATAACTCTGTCTCTGTCATTTTTGCGTGGCTTTGCGTGCGCGGATAGGTTGGAACTTTTCAAGATGGCGGACCAGAAAATATAATGCTTCAAAAAGAACCGAAGTTTCCATTCTGATTGAATTATTCTTTGTTATGGATATTAAAATTTTCCATCTTGAGTCTGAAGAGTCAGAAGATTATTCTGCCGTAGCAAAATGACCATGGTCATTGATCATCGTGTCAAGTCATTTCAAAGCTTGAGTAGTACTTTGGTGGAAAGATTAGCTTTCAAAGAGTTACAGGTTTTAATAACAGACAGGGAGCAAAGAAAGGAGAGAGAAAGAGAAAGAGAGAGAAAGAGAAAGAGAGAGGGAGAGGGAGAGGGAGAGAGAGAGTGAGAGAGAGAGAGAGAGAGAGAGAGAGAGAGAGAGAGAGAGAGAGAGAGAGAATTTATTCGCCATAAGATAACAAAAAAGTAACAAACTAAAATAATAATAAATAAACTTAAACAATGTGTTAGATTATGGCTAGGGGAGCAAGTTAGGGCTATAAAGCCCTCTCTTCCACTTGCCCACCTAGCTCACTCTCTATAATATTAAACAAAACGAGGGGGGCGGGGAGGGAGGGGGGTTATGCTCACACAGTTTTAAATACAGAAATAGAACTAATGAAGAAAGTTATAATAAATACATAAATAAAGTACCTAATACAAATAAATTTATAAAATACGAAAATAATAGCAATGATATACAAAATATTAATAGAATAAATTACTCAAAAGATGTAGTTGAAATATACTTTAAATAATACTGAATCATACATGTCAAGTTATCAGCGTCATACTGTTCTGACTAGAAAATACTCGTTAATTTTAATTTTGAAAGCACTCATGGAAAGAGAGTGAGAGAGAGAGAGATAGAAAGAGAGAAAGAGAGAGAGGGAGAATGAAAATCCCTGGACACGTCCTTGCTCCTGCTGTAACGGAAGTAAGGCCCACATTCAATACGCCAAAGATAAGATTGTAAGTGAAAAATAGAGGAATGAAATAAAATCAAATGATAAGTTTTAGTCGTTAGCCTTTTGTACTTCATCATTGCGATTCCCTGAATCCCAATACATTTTTTCATTCTCTTCAATTCTCTCTCCAGATCTCACTTTTAATTCATCAACGATCTTTCTGCGCTTACATTAATCCATTAATTACTTTGTTCGGCTTTAACTGTGGCTTTTTACATCACCCTCCTTATTCCTCTCGAAGTATTCTTTAAATAATCTTCGATACACTTTATTGATTGACCCCTCCTCCTCACAATTCACAAAGATTCCTCTCCCACCGTTAACCAATTCTATCCATCAATATGTAATCGGCTTTGTCACAAAGAGAATGAATCGAATAGTACCAATCGTTGATTAAGAGCTTTATTGAAAATAAAAGCTTTTATACTTTGATAATAATTCTCGAAGCTAATTGATCTGTACGATGAAAAACTCATAAAAACGGATTTGTATTGATGTACCAATTGAGTGTATCTAGTGTTATTGGCAAAGGAGCTAAATTAGAGGGGAAAGATAATTAAAAAGAATCGGCAAAAAATGCAAGAAAATTATGTGATATAGAAGCAACGAAGGGGGACGTTTCTGAGAAGGAGATTGAGAAGATTGGGAAAAAGAAGGGTTTAGAGGAAATGACTAATAGGAAAATAGAAATGAGAGGACAGGGCTGCCGTTTTGCGTAGAATCAATGCTATTTTTCTAGTCACCGATGATTCCACCGGTTGAGAAAAGATTACACAGTTCAGTTCAGTGTATGACTGTAATGCACGAAAAAACTCTGTTCTGTAATCTTTCCTTAATCGGTGGAAACTCCGTTGATTAATTAAAATATCCGCAAGTTCTTTAAAGTCATCGACGACTCCACCGGTTGAGAAAAGATTACAGATGCGAGTATTTCAGTTTATCATAGTCATGCTCTGATTTGAACTGTGTAATCTTTTCTCAACCGGTGGAATCATCGGTGAATTGAAAAATAGCATTGATTCTACGCAAAACGGCAGCCCTGTGAGAGGGAGAAGACAGTCCAACCTATTTAAAACGGTAGCATCAGAACGCAAAAGTTGGAGACATAAAAAAGGTCAGACGGCCTGCGAGTCCCTGGGTCAGACTTCTAGGATTTAACGTTAGGTAGGCAATCCGCAATGCTTGAATTCGTTAAGATATGATGTATTGATGGTAGCTTACCTCTGAATGTCGTATCACATTTTTATCCCCCGACTGTACCGTACTTCCAAAAGACCATGAGCCAATAAATGTTCGGTACAGATGCCAGACGGTCCCCAAAAGACGTTGGATGGTGAGCGTTTACGTGAGTTTTTGAATGGCCGTACCTGCTCACCAATCATCTGGGAGCAGGACCGTCGGCACCGAACACTTATTGGTCCCATTCCTCCAAAGAGTCTGTTCATTACTTTTGCTACAGCGTTACGGAGGATTGATGAGGATGTAAAATCACGTAAAAATCACAATGGGAGCATCAAAAAAGCTCAAAATCTACGCATAAACCCACAAAATGCGTTTTAAGGAATGTCTAAGATGGTCGTTGAAAGGGCGAATCAACCCTGCATGTGTGCACCACGAGCAGCAAAGATGGCATTCCACAAAATAGGTACTTGCCCGGCGTTTCTTTTTTCAGAATCCCAGCAAATCGACTCATATTCACCATAGTAACATAACAAACAATAATAACGAGAAAAAAAAAATTGACCGGAAATAAACACTCAGAACGACACGAAAATATAAGTACTATGAGGAAGTTAATTTTTTCCAGATTACAAATTGCCGTCATCAGCCATTTTTTAGTGCTCGCGTTGCATGCAGGGTTGATTCGTCCTTTCAACCGCAATCTTAAGCTTTCCTTAAAACGCCTTTAGTGCAATGATTTTTGGGCAAAAATCATTTTTTGAATAACCATGAATAAAATTAACTAAAATTATTCGCATTATTCTCATGTAGGTAATTCCGATTAGTAAATCTAAGTTTTGACACTACCAGCACATCCATCTGTCATGAGATGAATGACTGTGGTAGTGTTAAAACCTTTGCTTTACAAATAGGAATAACATGATAGAATAATGCAAACAATTTTAGTTAATCATTCATGGTTATTCAAAAAAATGATATTTGCCCTTCGCCTGAGGTAGGCCACTTGCAGTACTTAAATTCACTATGATATGTATTGAGGGGTGGGTAACCTATCTTTAAAAGTTGTCTTTACATTATTTTTGTCCCCCAACTACCGTATATCTTCTTATAAGACCAATCCCCGTTCGGTAACTTTAATCGAGGCAATCAGTCAATTTTACAAAATCAATTTGAGACGCAATTCAAAGGGAAAAATTTAAGAGGAAAGAAAAACTGGAGAATAATGATGAAGTGGAAGGAGAAGATGCAATAAAGGGAGACGCATTGAAGGCAAACCGCAGGGAAGGCTCAAGTAATAAGGGGGAGAAAAGTGTGGGAAGGGAGGCGACTGAAGAAAATATGAGGGACGAGAATGCGAGGAAAGAAAAGAGGCCGGAAACAATGTCAGCACAGATCTCCTTGTCAAATTTGGACGTTTCTCTTCCGAGGCACGTTTACCTATATACATCACGTTTAATTTTAATGTATTAAAACAAGGACACCTGTTTCAAGGATTCATACCAGACCGAGCGGCTGTGTGGAGACGCACGCGAGTGAGTGAAAATTTCGAGTTTGAGGACGCGTGATATATGTAAGATTAAAGCCTACGCACGCTGGATCGGAAAATTCATTTTTCAGGACACGTCGTCATCCACCTGACGTATGGTACGTGTCCTGTAAATCGGAAATATGTGGTAAATTGATTTTTACTTCGATTCCTTAGTAAAAAATTACGATATTTTGATTTGTGATGGCAAAAATGGCTGATAGTTTTCAAGTCATAACAGAAAACGTACAAACGTATAAGTCATTAAAGCCAAAGAGTCCGTCTATTTTGTTTTTGCTCTCCTGAAATGTTGCTTGGATTGAATTACGCAAAAATGTCAAATGGACGACGATGCATCGTTTTACTTTTCTTGAATGACAGACAATTTTTGCACTGATTATTTTTAATTTCGATCTGGCTTGAGCTGATTTAGGTTGAAACTTCGACCTTTAATGACATTTTTCAAATTATCTAGGTGTTTGTTAATTTAGCCGCTGATTGCAGAAACCAAAGTAGTCAACGAAATTGAATTTCATTCGAGGAACAAAAATATCGTTTCAATTCAGCCAAATAGGTTTAAAAGAATACTTTTTGACCTTTTTTAAACAATTTTTTTTTTTTTTTTTTTTTTTTTTTTTTTTTTTAATGCACCAACCTCGGATCCGCACCCCAAACAAACAGCCACGATCTTTACGTGTCAATCGCTGCGTATTCATGTTTATCGTTGGAATCGAGAACCTTCCGAAAAGAAAACGGCTGACTGAAACGAACATTGCGTTGCCATAGTTTATTAATGTAGTCGTAACTGTATTTTGAAAGTTTATTCTCAGATTCGCGATTGTCAACAAGCAAGCTGGTGGCTGTTTGTTTGGGGGTGCGGATCCGAGGTTGGTGCATACATGCAAGGGTGACCACCCGAGACTTCAAGTTAAGTTTTGTCTGGGAGGAGTGCGTTTTAGACTTTTTTAATGGCCTCGTCGTTATTTTTGCAGCATTTTACACTAGAATTGATAGTCAATTTGCGCCTGTAACGAAACTCTGCGAGAACTCCATTTGCCGTTCAATTAAAGAGAGACCTAGGTCGAAACATCGACTTGATGAAATGGGGCTGTTGTACACTTTTGCTATAAGTGATTTAACAGTCGACTCTATAGTGTGAAAACCTACAAAAATAACGATGGTAGCATACTAAAAACTTCCAAAATCCAATCCTTAATTCAATAAACGCTTTTATTTGCGCGAGCGTAATGGTGGCATAGGGCATAGGAATGATGGGAAATTTCTATCTTAATTTCGACACTCTTTCTATGCTGACAAGGATGATTCACAGAGTAATTATAGTCATTAACACCGGTGTCAAATGAGAGTCGTCTTTAATCGATGACTTCTTGATGGAGTTACAGTACCCATAGTGTTAGATGGGAATCTCCCATTATTATTGCTCTAAGCCACCATTACGCTCGTGCATATAAAAATGTTAATATTGAGTTTAGAAGTAGATTTCAGAAGTTTTCAGTGATACCATCTTTTATTTTATTTTTTTTCTTTAGGTTTTTACAGCAGCATTGACTATTACATCGCTTATGCAAAAGTGTGCAAAAGCCCTATGGTCCAAATTAGAGTCCCTTGATGGAAATATTGTATAGGGAGTACCGACACGAGCTCAACGAGTTGTGATTGGTCGTTGGTTTTAGGCTCTCACGGAGTCGAGCAGGAGTCGACGACATCGAAGGCTCCACGCGAAAGGAGTCGATTCGTAAAGGAACGTATGGGAACGGACCGGAGTGCCGGCAAATCCGCCAGTCCACCACCGGTCCACTGTTGAACTTAACCTTCGACTTCTTTCAGGCAGTCGACTAAATCGACTCCTGTCAAAATGCATAAAGCGTCGTGTCGGTACTCCATATACAACATTTCCATCAAAGGACTCTAGTCCAAATCACCCAAAGTTCCTGTCTACTGTGAGGTGGGCATCGTCAAGAGGAATTCGTAAATGGGAGACGCTGCGCTAGTTCGCCGCGGTACCACCGCACGGCGCGGCGGCCGAGTGAAAAACGTTTGTTACGTGTCGAAATCTCATCACTCTTTCATTGAGCGCTTGATTAAATTCCTGTTTGAAGATTTTCCCTTCAAAGGAAATCATTTTGAGCGATAAGACGCCGCGCCGCCACCACCGTCATCACCGTTTTCGCCAAACGCCGCATCGATGTCGATACCGCAACCCGCTACACACTCATTCACAGTGAAAGGGGCTCTTGTTGGGCCCCCCTTGAGATTGGTATACTCTCTTTTAAGCTCTCTGTGCATTGAAAATGACGATGGGGTAGGTAGATAAACCGTTTCGGTGATGTAATATAGCCGTTGTGGCTCGTGCGTTCGCTTTCCTGCAGAGAACTTCTTTTGACGCAACTTAGCTTGAATCAATCCAAACTGAACGTAATGTGTCTGAAAGTAATTTCATGTGTGTCGTAGATCCACATCCAATTAAGATGTTTGTACATATACAGTTCTTTGTATAAAGAGCGCAACGTTTGAAATAGACCAATCGTGATGCTATGGTTTTAGCGATTATGAATTGCCTTTGAACCAATCATATGTGTGGACTGTTTTAGTGATGGTGTCATCCGGTGAAAACGTTTTTTCGCTGGTAAAAATAATCAGCTATATGTCATCATATTGACAGTTAGCATGAGATTTGAGAGTCATTATGACGTCAACAATGTCAACATGTCAGCATAATCTAAAGCGAATCGTTTGGTCGAAAATTTGTCCACAGTATTCTCAACACAAATCGGCGATTTGGCGGGCTGTTTGAATTGGCATTTTAGGGGAGTTGTAGCGCCCTTCAGGCGAATACGCGCGCTCCGCGCTGCGTTAACCTCCCGCTCGCTTCGCTCGCTCCCGGTCTTTTTTATAACCTAACTTGGGGTTGTCTGCACTTGGAAAAGGGTTTTTTTTGGGGATCGTGGCAGTTTTTTCCATTTTTCTTTGGTGGACCACAATCGGAGTTCGTCGATATCACGTAAATAGAACCTCAAAATTGAACGGCCCTTTATCGAACTACACCATCGAAGCATTTTTGTGAATGTTTAAAAAAAAAAAAAAGTAACCAGGAATGGCTGATCAAGGAACCAGGAATCGATTTTCTGACTGATTTACAATAATAGAGTTTTTTTTGTAGACGTAGGGCAAAGCTCGTCGTGGCTAAAATCTTTGGAACTTTTGCAACGTTGTTTTCCATTATTTGACGTTGTAATTTAATGAACATGAATTTGAAAACTTTGATTCATCATTCGAGAGTGTTTTAAAGTCATAATTTTTCCTAGTCTCAGGCATGTTTCATTTTTGACGTGAAGTAACGAAAACTGAAAATTCGCCGAAGATCATCGGTTAAGCTCCGTTTTGACTCCTGAAACGAGTTCTGTATCGGAGAAAAGCAAGGCAGGAAGTGGCGGATCAGCGGCGTGCAATCGAGCGAAAGTCAAGTGTTCGATATACTTTTCATATAAGTTTAAAATAAACAATATGAAATGTTTGATCAATTCAATCCGTCAATTTGAAATCATGGAAAATCAGCAATACTCAGGAGAGACGAATAAGTTTCAGCCACGCGATCCGGCGCTCTTACAATGCGCGATTCGATTCGAGTGAAGTAATATTCTGCGAACCCGGAAGCTTTCATGCTTAAGTTCTTCTTCGGATCGGTAACGTACTCGCGCCTTCTCGTTGCCTCTTATGCCTTCTCGTTGTTCATGTGAGTAATAATCTCGTTGTTCATGTGAGTAATAACAAGAACGAAAAAGAATCCCCTGCCCCTCCCCTTCCCCCTTCCATGAAATTAAAATGAGACGCGTTACACGAGAGGCAGTTTTGAAGAGCACAGGATGTTTTTACGCCGAATTCACTCTCGGTTGTCTTTTCCTTACGGCACAATTCTGGGAAAGGAACTTTCAGAATCGATGCACGAAAGTCTATCATTTTATTATGAATTGGAATCCTCAGAACCTCTATATGAGTTCACAGTTGTTTCAAGAATTGAAGCTTTATTTTCTTCAGTAGCAATGGAAAATCCCTCATCTTGAAGCGGAGGACAATTGGTATTAGTATCGCAACTTATTGGTTATGTACCTATACGTTAGTGCATGAAAATAAATAAGTTCCCAGCAAAAATGCAGCGTGGCACAATAGATCGGAACATCAGTTTCCCTGGACATAATTTTACGAATAAAAATCAATATGAATAAATAACGAATAAACAACGAATAAATTGTGGCGCTCGTGTATTTTGGCAAGCACGCTTTATTGCCACTTAAACCTAAACAAATGTATCGATTACTTGGGGGGGGGGGGGGTGCTATTGAACCTTCTGATGATCGATTGTTTGACATAGGGTTTAATTCGTTGTTGCCACATTGGGACAGGCCCATATCTTTTTGTGTTGTCTCGTATCACATATTTGAAGAGTCAAGGGGAAGAGCGATGTACTATGTCTTTCAAAAGAAAGTACCCTGGTCGAAATTCTTGCTGTTGAATTTGTTCTTTATTTTTCCTTCGAAACTTTCGATTTTTAATGACGCGCTTTAAAAGGGTCGTTCTGAGAAGTCCTTAGATACAAAATTGTTTAAAGATTGCCAAGATTTAAAAGATTAAACATTTCGGCCGAGGTACTTTCTTTTGAAGGTCTTAGTACATGTTAGATACATGTGTTTTTAAGCTGGAGGAGAGGGGAAAATTGGGTTTAAAGGTTATTCTTTCTCATGAGAATTATTACGTGTCTTTCCATGCACCAAAAAATGTTTGTCTTGTGCATCTGTTGATTTCTATTTAATTTGTACTTTTGTATCGTGTATCCCGTCAGATGACCATAAGGTAAGTGACCCGAAGATGGCCTTACCTATGCTTGGGGCCAATATGCACTTATAAGTCATGAGAGCTAAAAAAAACTAAATATGTCAATTTACAACTAAGCCACTTTGGCTATCATATGTTAATTTCATTTTTTTTAAATTTGCTTATTTTTTAGGTTTTTTTTGCGTTTGAAAAAAAAGTAGGGTTTTGACATCGCGCAAAACATGCACCTAAGGTGGCCACCTCTAATATTTTTGCTGCACCTAAAGATGAACACCCCCTTTTAAATCTTATTTATAAGTACTTAAATGCTATTTTATAGTTCAAAAAAGGAATATAGACCCTAGTTACACCAGAAATAATAATGATTATTATGAATTGAAAGTCAAAGGTGGAATCAATTTAAGGGCTTAGCTTTTACGATTGTTTACTTCCATGAAAATTAGCTAAAGACCTGCGAAAATGGACGTTCCACAGTTCCGCGCCAACTGAATCCCCCGATGCTTTTGATTTTTGGAGTGGGAGATGTTGAGTCGTGTGTGTATCTTCGATTTCTAAAAACAATGTCCAAGCGGGGTTGCATCAGGCCGAGCCATGCAACCCTCCTAACTTAAGCACATGTGTTAACTATTCCAGCTCTCGGCTTGACCTTCAAGCCGAGTAGCCTTTGTTTTCACATGTTGCATCTCAGCTTTCTCTTTTTCGTCCCTTTTCACTTTTCAAATATTCATACTGATTCAGTCGTCGTTTCCAATCTATTGCAAGAGCACGCACGGCTCCACACTCCTCCCGCTATAGTTTCCCTCAAATATACAGTCCACTCAATTACCAAGCAATCCGGTCTTTACTTATTACAACAAATATCTGGCATCCCCTAACCGGCGTGTCAGAAGCAGCCCGACGCGCTGCGCTTCATGGTCCCTTCGGGCCGGATCTACTAGTGATCTTAATCATATAAGATAATCCGCGGACATACGGAGTGTGTTCATCACTCAACAAGTGAAAATCTCAGTGAAATTTGTGTTTCGAAAACTCGCGAGTTGCAACAGCATTGTTCATATATGCGCCCTTACTGCTCCAACGTAGCAGAACTCTCGCGTTATGTACTAATCATAATGCATAAAATCGTTTATGCACAGTT
This sequence comes from Trialeurodes vaporariorum, assembly GCA_011764245.1. Classification (NCBI taxonomy): domain Eukaryota; kingdom Metazoa; phylum Arthropoda; class Insecta; order Hemiptera; family Aleyrodidae; genus Trialeurodes; species Trialeurodes vaporariorum. Next base: position 50,624,221 of record VMOF01000001.1, read on the forward strand.
TTCGCCTCATTTTAAACTTTGATGCTCATAATTCATCAAATTAACTTAAAGGCGCGCGTGCGTACAGTTCAATTGACAGTTAAAAATCGTCACATCACACGTGATATGCTATCTAATCATTAGAGCGAAATCAGATGTTCAGCCCAACGTGCAACATTCTGAATCTACAAATACATACGCGATTTCAGTGCGTAACATTCGGCACTCATTCATTGGTGCGGTAAACATGCGAAACTATTCGCGACCCACGCAAATCAGGATTACACCTTTATCTATCCGCTTCAATACATAGCGATCATCCTCATGCTACAAAATGTCACTAAATTGCAGCCACAAGGCCAATAGTCTGGTACAGTCGTTTATTTACTTACAAAATATCTCATTTTTCCGTACAAACTTATTTAATTGACTCTCCAATCAAAACTTCGCCAATTTGTTACTTTTTGTTGTTTTTTAATTATTTTGTTTATTGCTATTTTTCATGTTTTTATTCGTAGGACCAACTGCATTTGTTGTTTGACCATATTTTCATCTAACTAGTCAAACTTCTTTATTTAATTTTTTCTCACTGTTCTGTTAAAAATTCGATTCAAAATGTCATCAGAAGATGAAACAATGATTAAGAACCTCCATCGCAAACGAGGAGCAATTCTTGCTTCTATAACTAACTTTTCTAAGAAACTCGAACGGTGGAGAGAAAATCCGTCAGAACGTGAACCTGACGTGCTCGAAGCCAGCTTGGAATTGCTGAAGGCGAGCTTTTAAAAATTTGACGAAATCCAAGACAAGTTGGAAGAGTTAGATTTTGAAAAGGAGGCGTCTCATCGCGAATCACTGTGCGATGCATTTTCCATCTGTGTAGGTCGAACTAAACAATATATTCGCGAGCATCTGGCATCATCAGACGCGACCGATGCGTCTGTAAAATCGGTTGGTTCAATGGAGTCGAATGCAAGTCAAAGAATGCAGCCAAGCTCAGCGAACTTGCCAAAAATCAATTTGCCAAAATTTGACGGTTCGATTGAGGGATGGGCGTCATTCTTTGACATGTTCTCTTCTCTAATTGACAAAAACCCAGATATGTCACCGGTAACAAAGCTGCAGTACCTTCGTCTAGCGGTAACCGGTCAGGCCGCACAGCAAATCCAATCTCTAGAGTCAAAAGATTCCAATTATGAAATAGCAATTAAAACTTTAAAAGACAAATATGATAATCCACGACATGCCATGCGCCAACATTGGTCGATTTTGCGCGAGTACCCCAAGTTGCCGCGTGACAAAGCAGAACTTTTAGGTAAATTAGTCGATACATTCAAACAACATTTGATGTCCCTCGAAAATTTGGGAGCGCCAATTCATGAGTGGAGTGTGCCAATTATTGACCTAATTCTTACAAAAATTGGTCCTACTTCCATTTGGAATTGGGAAATAACATTACCCGATAAGAAAATGCCGCATTATTCGAATTTACTTGATTTTCTTGAAAAAAGAGCTAACTCAATAGGTCTTACAAATAACTTAGAATCGAATGCCACAGCACATTCAAACAATACAAATAGGTCTAATTAAAAGGAAAAAAATCGAATAATAGTAATTCTTATGCAATTCAAGGTTCTTCCTCTCAAAATCAATCATTTAATCGTGTCTGCGTAGTTTGTACAAATGGCAATCACCCTGTATATATATGTGATAAGTTTAAGTCGCTTTCAGTTCATGAAAGAAGGAGCGTCGTGTCTGATCATTCACTTTGTTTCAATTGTCTAAAACCTAAGTGCAATCAAAATCAATGTGCTTTTGGTCCGTGTAGATCATGTGGTCAGAAACACAATACATTACTTTGTTTATCTGGCAACACTGCACACAATGCGAAAAGAGATCAAGCATCCACGGCTGTATCTCACGTCATTAACTCTCAAAATTATAGTGACGTAATCACAACTGCATTGGTTGATATTTTAGACAAGAATGGTAAGCCAATCACATGCAGGGCGCTTGTTGACACTTGTTCAACGACATCATTTGTAACTGAACGTCTTTGTAAAAAACTGCAATTAAAAAGAGCCAAATCTTTTTTATCAGTTAGGGCTTTGAACGGTGCGATCACGACCTCAACCGCAACGGTCGACGCAACCATTCGTTCAAAAACATCGTGTTATCAAAAAACAATCACTTTTCATACCGTGGAAAATATTTCAGGCTTCGTGCCAAACCAACCAATCAATCGAAGAGAGATCAGGATCCCAAAAAATATTCAGCTAGCGGACCCGTCTTTCGAGCAACCCGCAGAGATAGATCTTTTGCTTGCATCTGGTCTTGCGTTATCAATTCTTTGCAAAGGACAAATCAATTTGTCCGAACCGAATGGCCCTGACCTATTTTTGCAAAAAAACCCTTTCTTGGTTGGGTCATCGGGGGGAGCGCACCAACCAATCAAACGTCAACAGACGCAAACTGTCATTTGACAACCAATCTCGAGTCGAGACTTCAAAAATTCTTCGAGCTCGAGGAAGTTATCCATGACCAATCACAATATAAAACTCCGGAAGAGGCGTTGTGTGAAAAAAATTTCACCGAGAACACATCTCGCGACTCTGACGGCGTTTTTACAGTAGCTTTACCGTTCAACGAAAAGGTAGAGCAGTTAGGCGAGTCAAAGCTAATGGCTCAAAAAAGGTTGCAAGGCCTAAAACGCAGGTTTCAACTAAATCCAGAATTGGAGACAAAATACCGTGACGTCATGCAAGGGTATATTGCTCTCAATCATATTTCTCCGGTGGAAGGGGGGGAGGAGAATCCCGGTTTCTACCTGCCTCACCACCCAGTAATGAAAAAGGACAGTCCGACAACGGCTACGCGTGTAGTTTTTGATGGATCAGCCAAAACATCATCAGGCATTTCACTCAATGACGCTCTGATGACTGGTCCTACTGTTCAGTCCGACCTCTTTTCATTAATTTTAAGATTTCGCAAACACAAATTCGTGATCACAGGTGATCTGGAAAAAATGTACAGGCAGTTCCGGGGTTTGACCAGAAGATCGTAAGTATCAACGAATTCTATGGTTCGATTCTGATGGAAACGAAAAAACCTTTGAATCAAACACCGTTGTATTTGGTTTAACGAGCTCACCTTTTTTAGCATGCAGGTGTCTCAATCAATTAGCCGACGAGGAAAAACACGATTTTCCCGAAGTGGCAAAAATAGTAAAATCCGATTTTTACGTCGACAACGTTTTAACCGGATCCGACAAGATCGATGATCTGATCAAAATTCGCATTGATTTAACTGAATTGCTAAAAAGGGGCGGAGTTCGAATCTATCAGTGGGCGTCAAATGCTCCAGAGATATTAGTAGGTGTACCTCACGACAGTACTTATCGCCATTTGATGTTCGGTGACACTGATTCCGACTATGTGAAAACACTAGGAATTCAGTGGAATTCAAACAGTGACACCATTACTTACGCTGTTAAATTAGACCAACCCAATTGCATAACCAAACGATCTATTTTATCGCAAATCGCAAGGATTTTTGATCCTCTCGGTTTAGTAGCACCTGTGATAACGTTTGCCAAAATTCAACTGCAAACTTTATGGATTTTAAAATTGCATTGGGATGAGTCTTTACCTCTCAGCCTTCATGATACGTGGTCAAAATTCTGTCATCAATTGCGAACGGTGAATGACGTGAAGTTTGATCGAAGAATCATAATCGATGATCCGACTTCGATCGAGCTGCACGGCTTCAGCGACGCAAGTTCAAAGGCTTATGGGTGTTGTATCTACGTAAGATCAACAAACATCAAAAATCAAATCAAAACAAATTTACTTTGTGCAAAATCACGTGTTGCACCGGTAAAATCCATTTCAATTCCCAGGCTTGAGTTGTGCGCTGCATTACTTTTAAGCAAATTAGTAACGTCAGTCAAAGAAACAATCGATATCAAATTTGACCTCACAACTTTATGGACCGATTCGACAGTGGCTCTAAGTTGGTTACAACTCTCGCCAGCACGGTTGCAAACGTTTGTTGCTAATCGTGTATCCATGATTCAGTCAACAAAAAACATTAGTGATTGGAGGTACGTCCACACAAAACAAAATCCAGCTGATTTAATTTCGCGGGGACAAATGCCCGCCGACTTTAATCGCTCATCAATTTGGCAACATGGCCCCGAATGGCTCAGCCAACCAAAATCTGAGTGGCCAAATTCTAACATACAATTAGACTTTGAAAACTCACCAGAAATGAAAAAATCTATTTGTTTGGCCGTTCATGAAATAGATAATAGCATTTTATTCAAATATTCATCTATTGACAAGCTTCAGCGTGTAGTTGCTCGCTGTTTACGCATAAAAAACCGCGATCATACAGATATTAATCTCACCGTGTCTGAGCTTGACCACGCTTTAAAGGTAGTTATAAAATTAACTCAAAAAACCAGTTTCCCAGAAGAAATTGAGTGTTTCGAAAGGGGCAAACCTTTGCACTCAAAATGTAGATTGCTCCCTTTGAACCCATTTCTCGACCAAGAAGGTATCATCAGAGTCGGAGGAAGGCTAAAGAATTCAGAATTGCCTTACTCTCAGCAACATCCGATGATAATTCCAAACTCGCACCATGTGACAACACTGCTCATCTGGGCCGAACATCACACTCTGAAACACGCAGGGGCGCAAACGACTCTTTACGCGCTGCGCAGGCGTTTTTGGTTAATAGACGGACGCAACGAGGTCCGAAAATGTATCACATGTTTCAAACTCAGACCCCCCTCCACCGACTACCTAATGGGTGACCTTCCAGTTGCGCGCGTGACGCAAGCGAGACCCTTCAGCCGAGTTGGAGTCGATTTCTGTGGGCCTTTTTATCTGAAAGAGAAAAAATATAGGAACAGAAATAAAGTGAAATCTTACGTCTCTATTTTTGTTTGTCTTTCCACTCGTAGTTGCCATCTAGAGGCGGTCAGCGATCTGACAACCGAATCCTTTCTCGGGGCTCTCAAACGATTCGTCTCGCGTCGAGGCCTTTGTTCTGATATCTATTCAGACAACGGAGCTACATTTAAGGGGGCTAACAACGAACTGTTAGAGTTACATGAATTGTTAACTAGCAAAAAACATCAAAATGAGGTAAACGCATTTACCACACGCCACCAAATACAGTGGCATTTTATTCCCGCTCGTGCACCTAATTTTGGGGGATTGTGGGAAGCCGGTGTCAAATCTTTCAAACACCACCTTCACCGCGTTGTTGGGAGTTGTCTCTTCACCTATGAAGAATTTTCTACTTTTATTTCAGAAGTTGAGGCTATTCTCAATTCTCGTCCTCTCACCCCCATGTCTACCGATCCCAATGATCCTTTAGTTTTAACACCAGGGCATTTTTTGATTGGAGATTCTTTAAAGGGTTTGCCGGAACTTGAGATCAGAGACTTACCAGTGAATCGCCTCTCTCATTGGCAACATATACAACAGGTGAAGCAGCATTTTTGGTCCAGATGGTCTCAAGAATACTTAAATGAGCTAACCGTCCGTTCAAAGTGGACTAAAAGTGTTCCCAGCGTCAAGGTTGGAACACTAGTCCTCCTGAAAGAAGACAACTTGGCACCATTGCAATGGGTCACAGGCCGCATCATCCAATGCCATCCAGGCGCTGACGGTGTGACACGAGTGGTTACCATCAAAACGGCCACCACAACGCTAAAACGCAGTGTGCGCCACATCGCACCACTGCCTATCCAACCAACACTCACAGACAACGATGACAAAGTTGCCAAAAAATGATCCAATGATCTTAATGAACATTTGAACTGAACCAATTTCTGTTATTTCTAATGATTTCAATTTCATTTCATTCTCGATTTTCATTTTTGTGTTGTTGTTGTTGTTGTTTTTTATTGATGTTGTTGTTGTTTTCTTTTTCACATGGTCATATTTTTTCTATACCTACTTGTATCATATTATTCAACGTTTATCGAATTATTATATAGCGCATTAATTTTCAGCCTAGAGATTCTCAGTCATATCTCGGAGATTCACTCCATGTCAATTTCAATTGTAAATATCTCGCTATATTTGTACAGTTTATATACAATTTGCAAATTTTAATTATTCAAATTAGAGTCCATATACTCATAGATCAAAGGAAGCTGCTCAATCATTTTTCAAAAAAAAAAAATATTTTCAAACAATTTAGTTTACATCAGCCTTTTTGCAAACTGGCCATGTAAAAGCAATTAATCAATTAAGATGTAATTATTCATGTATAGATATCTTGTTATTTTGCCCAGCTAACACTGCTGGCCAACAGGGGGAGTATGTTGAGTCGTGTGTGTATCTTCGATTTCTAAAAACAATGTCCAAGCGGGGTTGCATCAGGCCGAGCCATGCAACCCTCCTAACTTAAGCACATGTGTTAACTATTCCAGCTCTCGGCTTGACCTTCAAGCCGAGTAGCCTTTGTTTTCACATGTTGCATCTCAGCTTTCTCTTTTTCGTCCCTTTTCACTTTTCAAATATTCATACTGATTCAGTCGTCGTTTCCAATCTATTGCAAGAGCACGCACGGCTCCACACTCCTCCCGCTATAGTTTCCCTCAAATATACAGTCCACTCAATTACCAAGCAATCCGGTCTTTACTTATTACAACAAATATCTGGCATCCCCTAACCGGCGTGTCAGAAGCAGCCCGACGCGCTGCGCTTCAGGAAAAGCGATAGCATCCGCTACTCAGCACTGACGCCATCTATCGTCAATTCGTGTAATTAACTGAAATAAGCTGGGGTGGGCCACCTTTGGGTCCCACACAATGAGCTATAACTTTAGAGTGGCACATCAAGGAACGTTTCGCTGGTTCATTGTTGTCACCTAGGGCGCCGCCATTTTGCCGTAAAAATCGATTTTGAGGTTAAATTTTGTAGGTTGTTTTCGGTTGTTTGGTAAACAAACTCGGGCATCGCCGGAAACGACCTACAAAATTTAACCTCAAACCTTGGAATCTGCCATCCAAATTCCCGCCAAATTCCGAACGACCTACAAAATTTAACCTCAAACCTTGCCGTCCAAATTCCGCTTTTTCCCGGGATTCCTTCTACCCTAAGTGGCACAAGATGGACCAGCCCGCTGCCACTCTAAAGTTATAGCTCATTGGTCCCACACCTTAGAAACTTTAATTTTTATCATTTAGTGTGGCATTTATAGTTTCTCCTCTCACATGCAAGTGACTAGAATATTTTGAAAAATAGGCGTGGCAACGTTTCACAAGTCGGGTTAGATCGCTGAAATACGAGTCTCCGAGTAGAGATGCGCAGTTTCATTTCCACGCAAAAACGATTTCATGGTCGCTGAAACATGAGAAAGGGGAACGGAAAATTTCATAAAAGTAAGATACAGAGGATGAAAAAAAAAGGGGAGGAAAAAAAAAGCGGTGGGGTAAAGGTGTACCATCTTCGCATAAACTCCTTTTGCCGATTATTCACAGAGGATAAGTCTTTCGAGCGCTCTCTTTGTACAGACCTCATTATTTGTATCGTCCCGCAAAAATATTGAAGGTTCAGAGGGTCTCGAATTTACCATCGGTTTACTCTCTGTGTATTAACAAGCCCACAGCACCGACCCCGCTCCCGCCTTATTGACTTAACCTCTCCTCAAAGTAACCTAACCGGGCCTTCGGTGTCTTCTCTGTTTATTTTCCCAATATTTGGTCCTTTCAGTTTCAAACGATGCTTATCTAGAACATTGTTTTCGAAAACGATTTGATCTTCGGGAGAGCAGACATTTATCTTTCATGAACCCTTATTCCGGGATTGTTCCAATTACGGTTACAATGGTTTTTCACTATGCATCTTTTCTACAATAAAACAATCAATTTTACTAGGATTCATTGATCAAGGGATGGTCAAAGAAAGTAAAGAGAAGTCAAAAACCAGGAAAATTTTCTTAAAAACCAATGTCCCCATAAGGTATGTGAAAAAAAACGACATAAGAGAAACAGGCATTGAATTCATTAACAAACTCCCTGAAGGCCTAAAAATAGCATTTTTAGACTCAGGAAACAGAGTCTTCTTGAAAAATCTCAAGCAGTTTTTCATCGAACATGCATTTTACCACGTCAAGGAATATTTTGAATCTTAAAACTTGCAATATATGTTATCCTTAATTAATCTATTTACTATGATCAAGTTAACTCTTTGTTTTTGTTGTATTGCGTAATATTTACTTTATTTCTGGAATGACTTGTACCAAGCCTTTTCTAAGGCTAAACTGTACCAAATAAATAAAAATAAAAAAATAAAATAAAAATAAAATGAACCTAAGAAAATACACACAGCAAAATGCGTGATTCCATGGCTGGCTCCATTTTTTTGTTCGAGACATTGTGGTTTTATTTAAAGTTAAATACCTGATTTAGGATTATTTGTTTCGAAAAAAATTGTTTCGGTTTACCAGGACCCAGACGAGGCGTCTAGATGAACTGTCAGACTATTTTTTAAAAATATATAGAAACTTATGACATAAAATAAGAGCGTGAACAATTTTTGAAAGCTATACTGCAGTTCAATCTAACACTCGAACAGCGATATTGCCTCTAAGAATATTCATGCTCTCATTTTACAGATTATACAAAAATTCCAGATTTAAGGACATTTTCTAGTAAGGAAAAAATATTTGGTGAAATTTACCATTATGATATGACTAAGTTTTTGGGAAAAAAAAAAAAAAAAAAAAAAAACAAAAAAAAATATATAGTAGACTTTACCAAACGATGTAGGTCGAGTTCCTATATCTACGTTCTTATGAGTGCCTGAGTAATCATTTCCTCCCAAGTAGTAATAGGGGCGGTTGGGCCCGGTGACCATTAATGACCTAATTTCCAGGAATTTTTCGCGCGTATTTTCGGTGGACTAATTACCCTAATTAATTACTGCCACTTGATCACACCTGACCTAACATCATCTTCTTGGACGACACATTGTCGCTACCCCTCGCCCCTTCCTCCGACGGCCGATACACCGTTGCATCCCCGCACCCCCGCAACCTATACTCCGTGGCGCGTGCTATGATTTTCTCCCCTACCCCCGCCCCCATACTGGTGGTTGATTCACCGTTATGTTTCCTACCCGCATTCCTTATTACTCACTGCAAACCACTGAATGAGTTTTCTTTTACCTCACCCCTCCAACCTAACACCTTCATGGTGCGTAATGAGCGCTCTCCTCTCCCATTCCTCTTTCCACCTCCTTTGCAGCGTTGCACATTATGAAACTCTGCAGCCCTTTCCGATTCATCATTGTCCTTGGTGACTACAGATTAACAATGCGTTGCTTTGCGTGAAAGGCCAACGATAGGGGACTACCTCCCGACCATTGCCTGCATGATAAATCCGAATGCCTCGTGCATTCGCTTGATAATCCAACCAACTCAGAGCTGCCTGGCTCTGCGTATCGACGGAGCGGTAACCATTTTTAGGCAAAACAGGTATGGTGTTACGTGGTAAAAACAATTTCAGATATGTCCTCATACAGGCTGAAGCTATGGTTATGCATTCCTTGAATGGATCGACAGTTGTTTCAGACAGAAATATAGTTCTAAATTTCAAACAGGCCTTCATAAGGATTTCTACATCCATTTTACAATAATGGAGAATTTCTGTTTGAAAATTAAAAATATAATTCTGCCTTACTTTTTCTGCGTGCCATTCAAGAAATTCAGTTTTCCTTTTGAGCTCATATCATCCGGGCTGTAGAACGATGGAGAGGGCATGGGGCCTTCATAATTTTGATTTTCGGGTCTGTTGAAAAAATGAGGAAAATAACCCTTGCCTAAATCCCCACCGATGCTCATCATTTTCGGTAGCTTAGCGAGGGACGAAGAGAGAAAATTTAGGCTGTCAATGAAGTGTAAATTTCCGTATTTTAGAGACATAATTTTGGCACCGTTATTTATAACTGTAGGAACCCACCCCCTGGTCTCTATCATTTTTTAATGATGCACAAAAAATCATAACGAGCTCCGTTATGTGCTATACATATTATTTCCTCAAAACGTTTCACTGGTGTTTGTAGATGTCCCAAGAAATCATTTACACATTCATTGCCATCAAAAATTTTCTCTCTCGTCCCGCAAGCTTCACAATAAATATCCATAATGTTTTCAAAGTCGTTTATACATTTGTCGCAACACTGCCTCGCTACGCATAAATTTGGTTCATGTAAAAACTCACCAGGGGTCGGTGTTGGTGTGCTTTGCATGCACTCTAAATCAAAAAAGACGAACAGGAAATTTTTTTCTTTTTTTTTTTTTTTCTTACCCCCGTTACCACTTACAGAAGCTCCATTTCTGATCTTTTTCTTCTTCTTCTTCTTCTTCTTCTTCTTCTTCTTCCCCCTCCCTCTCATTATCCTGTTCGTTGTTACGATTAAGTTTTGAATTTTTTTTAGAGTTTAGTTTACCATCTTTTATAGGTTGAACATAACACATGTGATTACGGTGGCGGAATTTACGACATGAAAAACAGTACTTTTCACCACACGTATGAGGGTTATTTTTGTTTCGTTTTACGACACTGTATACCTTTTCACAGTCCTTGCATTTCATCACAGCTTGGCAAAGAGTGAAGTTTCTGGTATATGTTTCCAAGTGCTTGGAGTAACACTCGGGTCCGTAAAACCAACGGTTACAGGTTTTGCAATTAATTATGGGCAAATTTCTGTCACATGGATTGTCATTATTACACGCGAGGCACGCACTCTGGCAAATGTGGTTGATTACATCGCTGTAGCCAACCTTACAGCTGCGACAGAAGTACGATGACCCCGAGAGACCTTTCAAGTTAACAATAGGCACATAGTGATTATCTTCAATTAATACATCTAAATATGTACGATGATGAGCATCGGTGGATTTGGGTCCCTCAAAAATTGTCGTCCGCGCAAATCTATCGCTCCACACGGTTAATGTGTAAGCAGTTAAATAATTCTGAAATTGGCGAATCTCTTCGATGCCGCCCCCATTCGTCAAATCGACCGCTGCAGCCTCGCAAAGGGCGAGAGCCTGCTCGGTCTGATATGGTCTATCTCCGCGTCTGATTTGTCGATAGTGGGCGGCATCTCCAATTTTGTTTAAGCTGGCCATACCTACGACCAGCGCTCGGGCCAAACAAAGGTTATCGTTATTTTGGATGGAAACGACAGATGACTTTGTCCTGCAGAAAAGGTCGAAAGTCATAGTTTTTTGAACACCCCGGTGGATTCGATTATAACCGTATCCAACGGGCATTTTAAGAACAGTAAATTTTACCCTAAGCCTGCCCGCCAAGAGAAAGTCCTCGTTGGAATTGAGGACTTTTTTCGAGGCGGGTGAAAATTGTCTCTGCGCTTAGTTGATCACCGCGACGCGGCGAAATGAAAAGGGGGCGCTCCGGTCTGCTGAGACTGGTCAGTTCGAGTTGAACTCGATCAGTCGGTGACGCACCTGTCCGCTCCATAGTGAACGTGATCAAGTTATCAAAGACTGATCTAATCCACTCGAACTGTGCCTCAGCAGTCGGTGGCACCCCCATTAATATTTTAATTCTTGCTGTACAGCACCAATATTAGGGTAATGCTGTACGCTATCACTAATAACCTCAAAAACTGAGTTGGGATTGCTGGTGTTGGCGGGATTATTTAAATTTTTTATTTTTGTTACCATTATTAGTTTTTCCTTTTCCCACTTGCACCGATCTGACGGTGTAACACGTTGGCGTATCGGTAGAAGTCGATGGTTGTGGAGAAAAGCGCATCGATGTGATAGATGTACGTCCGTTGTTAATGTTGAGACCTTCATCGAGCTCCCTGAGAAAGAATGATGCATTGAAGGAGACATTGTTGTCAATATTTGGTTGCGGAGAGAACACCTCATAGAGCTGTTAATTGTCGTCACGCTGTAATTGTTGAGCCCTCCATCGAGCTCCCGCAGAAAGAATGATGCATCAAAATCAATCGTGTTCGGCAATGATTCATCTTCCAATTGGACAAAGGGAGTCTGAAATCAAAAAAAAACAAAAATTAGACTAAAGCTAATATTTATTTATTTAATCTGAAAAAAAAACCGCTGAATTAGTTAAAAGTATGGAGACCACTTAAAAACTGTTAGTTTAACTAAAATAGTTAAAAAAAAATAGTTGAATATGTTTCTTCCTTTTATATATATATATATATATTTTTTTTTTCAAAATTATTTTCAACTAATTTTAAATAGGTATACAAAAGTGTATGTCTATTTCTTTTTCTTTTTTTTTATTTATTATTTTTTTTTTTATTTATTTATTTGTTCCTAGTTGAATAAGTTATTTAAAAAAGCTTACATGATTTTCAATTTGAAGGGTGGCCATTTCTGCTTCAGTTATGCGATCATCATTAAACCAGCAATTTCTTTCTACCTCAAATATTAACCGCCGCACCTCCTTTTCGTCAAAGTTTTTACGAGTGACTACCTCAAAAAAGAACGGTACAGCATTTTCCTGAAATCAGAGTTAAAATAAGTTCAAGTTAGAGATAAAATAAGTTCAAGTGCGTACACAATTCATACAGAATTTTCAATCAAGTTTTTCATTTAAGACAACTGTCTTTTTGTTTTCTCATTGTACTCTGTTGGTATGCGTTAGTTTTGAAGGCCATGTTGAGTCTCAGAGAGAGACGAGAGAGAGAGAGAGATAGAGAGATGATATGAGAATGCTATATAGTAAGACTTACACCATCGGTAATTTGTAGGACCTCTTCCTCATTGAGGGTTTCATTTACTGGCCACGCTATCTCTGCGAATGCAATGCGTTCCTATTAACAAAACAAAACAAACAAAAAAAGATCAGATAATATAATTTACACTACTGGGTCACCAAACAAAACGAAAAAAAGAATAAATAGAATAGTTTACTTTCATCACCGTTTTTTGTGATTTTAGAAGTGCATGGTTTTTTACTTTTTGATCAATAATCGATCTTATTCTCTTGAATAATTATACCATATTTGTTTCCTTCTTTTATTTGTTTTTTTGTTTTTTTTGTTTTTTGTTCTCATTCACATTTCTTTCTTAACTTACGAGAAAGAAAAAAAATGTGAAGTTGTGAATTTTCGTCGTGAAGAAAGGCTGGAAAAAATATATTTTTAAAAATTTAAATATACCAAACTTACATCCTGTTCAATTTTCTGCAGGTCGTCGTCATCAAAATCACCATCCATCACCTCGTCAACCGGCCACATGTTGAATATTCTGTGAGCATAATTTATTTTGGATTAGGGATAGGTTGGGTTTAGGTTAGGTAAGGACATTTTACTGTTGTTGCTGTTGTTTTTTGTCGTTGTTAAAAAAAAAAAAAAAAAAATAATGAAAAAAAAATGAAAAAAAAATGAAAAATTAAATGAAAAAAAAAAAAATCAAGGGGGAGGGGGGGGGCATATTTACATACAATTTTTTTTTTTAAATAATTAATAATAAAGATAATCAAAATCGAAATTTTCAAACAGGGAATCATCCCCCTCCAAGAGTTGGAGATCTTTTGCTCTCTCTGTTTCTCGTTTCGCTTTCTCTGTTTCTCGTTTCGCTCTCTCTGTTTCTTTCACCATATCTGCCGGGGGGCGCTCATAGTGTTTGCCCTCTATAGCGCCGCTCATCATAAAGCACGGGCATGCAGGACCCGGACACCAATCTAAATCCTGCATGCGTGCACCGTATGGAACTACGTCATAGATGACACGCACATGAATGTCCCCATTGCAGTCAATCCTACATAATGTAGGTGATGCAGGCGGACTGGGGATAACAGAGTTAAAAGCATACATGCCTAGGTTCACTCCTCTTGGTCTAGGATGAGAGGTTCCTACAATACATGGGTCCATTTCGGATAAGTTTAAAACTGAACCTGAATATTCAGTGGATAGTTCAGAGGGGGTCGGTGTGGAAACAGTTATCGGATTAAAAGGAGAAAGAGGGGGTGAAAAGGGGTGAACCCCCGAGATCTCTTGCTGGGGTGTCCCAATCCTGGTGGCCCAGGGGGATAAGCTCGATTCTATGATGGTTACATCATCTTCACTGTCCAAAATCTCAATAGTTTTATTTGCCATGATACTCTGTAAACAGAGAGAGAAAAAAGGGAAAAAAATTAATAAATACCCAAAAAAAAAAAAAAAAAAAAAAAAAAAAAAAAAAAATGAATAAGAATATATATATAATAATAAAAACATGTTTAATTTTAACTCTAGAGGTCGTCCATCAAAAACTGCTCGACAACATCCGCGAAATTAGGAAAATCAGGTCCTAATAACTGTTTTACTCTTCCTAATTTACTTCGTTATATTCTTGTCTTTACACGACTTTAGTGTGTGTGTGTGTTCCAAATCGTCAGAAAAGCTTCTACCGTAATGACACCCTTTAGATTCAGGATACTTTCGTGGGCAAAGAACAAGTTCTCTTACAAGAAACTCCATGAACCTAGGATCTATTAGATTATACGATTCTTCCGTCAAATCTTTGATCAATTTGAAAAGAAAGAATGCGTAGTCTTCGGATGTCAGTGTACATTTTAACGATAAAAGTTTTTCCTGGCCGAAATACAAACACGCCCTACATCGTTGTAACAATAAAGCACATAACGACCGACCATCTCTACAGCTTTTAATAACAACCTATATTTTAAAACGGGAGGCGGCGAAAACAATAAGAAGAGGGAAATTATATTCTCAAAATTAAATTTTGCCAAACACACATTCAGAAGTGTGGCCGGATAAATTGGTGCCATTGTCACGTGAAATTTATCTGTTTTAAACAAAATTAAACAAAAAAAAAAAAAAAAACTATTAATTTTGTGTTTCGACGCCTCCGTTTGCAAAGTTTTGTCAATTGTGCAGCGATCATTTTATTTGAATAATCTCTCGTGGTTGATTTTCAACGTGTGATTCTACACGGCGCAACGGTTATGCAATTTTCGATACTTGTTCATTATTTTTAAAAAACGCCTTCAATTTCAAAAGTGGTTATTTCAAAACATCCCTGTAGGTTGTGTTAACTATAACGTTTTTCTACATTTCTCAATGTGTCCAATGATCGATTTACAAGTAACAATTATTCTACTATTGATATAATTTCGTTTTTATCTTTATATTTTTAAACTGAACGTGACATCATGGTAAATTTCAAAAATTATTTTACGGCGGGCTTTGGCAACTATTTCTATTTTTAATGAATGAGACACCTAATTTTTTTTTTTTTTAGTTCTCCGCCATCCGTCGTTGTATCAACACTGTTTATATTTACACTACGATTTTTAGAGTTCACACGTCATAAGTTCAAACACTATGATTAACGAAAGTGATTATTCAGATAGTACTGCTCGGTGGGAAGAAAGTGTCATATTTATTTATTTCAAATACTCTAACAGGGTTCGGCATGTTGCTTATATTTTTGAGGCAGATATTTCGGAAGAACTATTTGACTTTTTGTACGAATTAATACACTTATCGCACACTATACGAGACGTATCGACTGATATCAAAATGGATCTTCTTGATCGTGCTGAGGATGATTACAAATCCGATGTGTTTGTGGACGTGGAGGCACTCAAAGAACTAATAGAAATGTTTCCTAAGCTTGACCAAAAAGAGATGTGGCACTATCACGATGGAGAGGAACTCCTCGACAACATTTTGAATAACGGGCTTTTGAAAGGCATTGTTGAATTTTTATGGCCATACTGTAATTTTGATCAAGATGATAATGTTTAATTTAAATTAATAAAATTTTATAATAAATTTCTTTTGAGTTTTATTTAAAAAAAATCTGCTTTGAAAAAAATATCCTACTGGGGTTTTTGAAAAAAAAAAAAAAAAAAAAAAAAAAAAAAAAAAAAAAAAAAAAAAAAAAATATTCACTGCCTGTTGTATGAAATTTGAAAAAAATATATATGATGGACACACATGAATAACACTGAGAATAAAAGATATAATATAATGTTGAAATATTTCTTACCTGTGACACACACTTTATATTTAACAACAAAACAACAATAATCACGAAGATTTACTTGGAGTTTTACTTTAAGAGCTTGTTTCAGTTAGCACTAGGGAGAAAACAATGATTCTCACTTTATACTTTAAAACCAGAGAACACTAGGGAGAAGGCACTTGTACTCAGTAGTCAGGAGTAATCGAAGACTGATTTTGAAAATATGATTTATTTGAGAAGAAAACTATGAGAGCTCATCACTCCCACCCTTTCTTAATATTTGTCAATGTTAATTAGGTTTGACCACTACCCCTAACTTCCTGTTGCCAGATTTATGCGAAAAATCGGCAAAAATCAGTGTAAATGTCCTGAATTGCCAAATTTCTTCTATAAAGTTTAGAAAACTTATATAAATCCAGTTTCATATATAATCTTACTTACCTTATCCTTGTTATTTTTTTTCGCCCTCCATCTTCCATTATGTTGACATTTTTTTCCCCCACTTCAAAAGTAATATTAATCACTTCACTTCACGCTTTTTCGATTTGTTATCAATAATTTCCATTTTCAGTGATAACATATTATACTTACCACGATAACCGCATTTATATTGACAGAGGCGGATGCGCTTCTAAAAGGGGCATGGTTATGCAACCAGCAATACACATACTCAAGGTATAAAAAACTCCTTCAATTGCCTTTGATGCAATTCCACATCAGACATATTGGTGGGGGTTACAGCCCCTTGTTTTTTCTAAGTTATGCAAATTGTAAGACATCTCCGGTTTGGTTATTCACCGGATACGTGTGCGCACCGAGGATCGAATCAATTTAATCCTCTTGTAAATGCACAACGACAACCCTGTAACATATCAAGCAAAGTCCGAGAAAAACACTCGTGAATCTTCACCCCTCTCCTACGATCGTGTTGCACTGGTACATGGTGCGCGGTAAAGAGGGAAGGGGTTGGAAATCTTACTCATAATATCGAATGCGGTGATTCAACGGTGGTCATCTTCGGTTATACAATGCGCTGTAGGTAAGAGGAGGCACGGGTGTAGGAGGGTGGGAGCGGTGCATGGCACGCGTAACGGTGTATAGGTTGATGGATGCGGGGATGCAGGGGTGAAGGGATGCAACGGTGTATCAGTCACCAGTATGGAGCGGGGTGAGGAGGGTAGGGAGAAAGTCTTAGCACTCGTGTAACGGAGTGTAGGTTGCGGGGGTGCGGGGGTGCAACGGAGTAGCGAGTAGGTTGCGGGGGTGCGGGGATGCAACGGTGTATCGGCCGTCGGAGGAAGGGGCGAGGGGTAGCGACAATGTGTCGTCCAAGAAGATGATGTTAGGTCAGGTGTGATCAAGTGGCAGTAATTAATTAGGGTAATTAGTCCACCGAAAATACGCGCGAAAAATTCCTGGAAATTAGGTCATTAATGGTCACCGGGCCCAACCGCCCCTATTACTACTCTCCCATAATATTGATCTCATAGAAAAGTATCGAGTATTTGGAGATTAAATGACCCACATGAGGAAATGAGTAAGTTTCTATCGAGGTCGATATAAATACATCATATCATAAGCCACTTCTGCAATCGAAGTCTGTTTCCTTCTATTGATCACATGCGGAATAGTATTGATTATTTGGAGGTGCGATAACCCGCTGATGCTCAAGCGATTTATTCTAAATAGGTTCATATGAGTCGACTATCGATACTAGAATCACGGCCGCTGTTGCAATAGGCATGTATCATTGCCTTTAATTGCGGGCCGATTTTTGAATCATTAGACAGGGCTGATAGACTGATCAATGAAGGGCTCCTATGTCCCTTGAAGAGTTTAACAAAAAGAAGAGCTCTTTAACCAAGTATCACTTCTTTACATTGATAGCTATCGAATTTTATAGGAATTTTTATCGACTTGTTTCAAAGCACCGATAGTTATCGAATGTAGCGGAGGGATATTTGGTTTTTAACGAGCTCTACTTTTTGAATAAATCTTTAAAAAGACCACTTTTCGGTCCCCCCATTTGTCCAGTCTACCAGCCTTATCTAATGATTTCAAAGATGGTCCGCTGGTCCATGCAAAAGTATCGATTTGAAGGCTCGCATTTGGACTGTCTAGGGATCGATTCTTTACGATAGGTTAATTCATGAATAACGCATTGATCTAATGCAATGCTAGAGCTGCCACTGCAGAAATCTATAATTCTGTCCATGGGCGGATACAGGGAATTGTCTTTCTTTCTCTCCTCCCATTTGAAAACGTGCGTTAGAAAAGACAGAAGAGATGGCCAAAGTCACGTGATGGGCCCCTCTGCTGTCCTTTTCTAAAAACATATGTTCAAATGGAAGGAGAGAGAGAAAGACAATTCCCTGTATCCGCCCATGATTCTGTCCTCTGTGTGACGGAAGCCAGTCGCAAGAACCAGGAATTGTGGCCACCAGTCGCGGGGATGAAAGGGTGAATGACTGAGTGGCGGACCGCGACGGCCGATATCAAAAGGGCCTAGAGCAATGAGAAAGAGAGTGAGAGGAAGAGAGGCCGAGGGTGAGCATGCGAGATGTGAGTGTGAGAGAGACAGAGAGGGGAAGAGAGAAAGCACCGGACAGGAAACCTACAGAACTCGACAATGAGACGGCCGCAACTCGCAAGTCGCAAGTCGGACAGACAGCAGGCAGCCTGGCAGCGTGGACCGAAGGACGGATTAAGTCTACCCAGGATCAGGATTAGATTAGCCGCGACTTCTTAGGTGGGAATCAAACTTGGCCACACTGCGGGGCTGCAGCAGGAGAGACTGCGGTTTGTATCGTTGCCAGCTTGGCTTCTGCTCCTAAAATATGTATCGGAAACAGCCGAGGGTCGATTATTTTACTCGTTGGTCAATGGTAAACCCTTATGGACCAAGCCCGAGTAAACTCGTTTTTTTTCTTCATCTAGTCTATTTCACATTGATTCAGTCTTCATTTCGGATAAACGCAATTATAGATGAAAACATTACATAAACAAGATCTCGCGGGTGCCCCTTCAATTCTTCGTATGGGCAATTTCAATGTCTCCGAGTACGAACAGTTAACTACTTCCCTTTATACACAAAAGAGTGCGGTGATCTATTAAACTAACTGGTCCTTATAGGGTTAAACCGATCGTTAATACCCAGATACAGATAAATGATGCATATACATGAGGCAGATTTGAGGCACTCCGAAAACTTGCTGATTAAACAAAACAGTAGTCAACAACCTTCTGATTTAGCTGGGTGTTGAATGGTGACATACGATAAACCCAGAGGGGATAGGCTAAGAAGTGAAGAAGGGGGTACTCACCATTCAACAATAACACGGAGAAAAATTTATATTAGGGGCTACCAGAATTACTACTGCGGAATAGTTAATGTAAATTCTGGTATCTGTGAAGATATTGCTGGTTTCAACGAAAAATGTATTTGAATATTAATAGAAATCTAGTTAAGGTACGCAAATGAACATTGAACTATTACGTAGAAGTAATTCTGGTAACTCCGAATATACATTTTTCTCCATGAAGAGGGAAATTTAAGCTACATATCGAATCTGCAGTTTTTAAAAATGCATGTACGACTTTATAAGTGACTGAGTGGGCTCTCCGAAGGCTCTTATACTGTGTGCTCATCAGTTTTTGTTTTGTTTTAAGGATAAAAACCACGAGAATTCAAGGTCCATGTTGATAAAGAAAAATTTTGTAAATGAGCAATTGTTTAAATTGTGACGTGATGAGCTGATCTTACAATGATAATAATTACTCTAAAGGTCACCCTAGGAAATGTTTTATAATTTGATAGTAACCGGGTAAAAATGTTCCATGAAAATTTATCACCAAAATTCGAGAGCCATCGATTCTCTCGGGACTCCAAAAATTTATATGAATTTTCGTTAATCATTCATTAAGTTCTATGAAATTTACAAGGAAAATCTTACTGGAATTTCATGAACGGCCCACTACATTTCATGAAAGTACCATTCGAGTTCCATATAATTTTACAGGATTCCGTGGGAGTTTAAGGCGGAATTATGGATGGAATTTCACGAAGCTTATTTAACAGAAAATTAATTATCGTTTATGTCATAGACATCTTGTTTTTTTAAGTGAAAGATTTTATGATCATCTTCAGTTTGCCGCGCTTATTGTATCCAAACTAGGAAGATACAGGACTAAAAATTTGAACTGTACAATCGAGGACGAAAAAAATGTCAGACGACTGCTAGAGATACATCCTAGCTACCTTCAATACTTATGTCAATAAATTTTAAGCATTGTGGGTGGCCTACCTAAGCTAAAATGCAAGTAGTCATCTGACATTCTTTTTGTCTCCGACTGTACCTGATTGTATGAGTACCTGAATAGTACCTAGATGGCTTCATAGCTTGAAACCTTTCCCCTCCGAACCCAAACAACGACAGATTTTGGTTGCCACACGGAAAAAAACTGCGGTGAAAATAACCATTCGGATACCTGATTTGGCACCTGCTAGATGATATGGTAATGTTAACCAAAAGTATACTATGTTTTGACTAAGTACTAGGTGATGTTGCCTGATTGCATGTCGAATTCACTCAAGTATCGGTAAATGTACCATACTTCTGGTCAAGTTTACCATAACATCTAGCAGGTGCCAAAATCAGGTATCCGTATGGTATTTTCACTAATCTTTTTTTTCCGTGCATGAAGACTAAAAGAGTGTCGTTAACGTTAAGGAAGTGTTTTGCGTCGAATTGGCAACGCTTGCGAGAGGAGTAGGAGAGGGATGATTGTTGAATCAATAGAAAGACAGGACAAAGGCCCTCCGTGGCGTTGCGGCTGGGGCCAGTAATTAAACGGCATGAAGCGAACTTGAGTACGAATCAAAACCGTCTTTGAAGACGTGTGTCTTTGACTTGCCTGATTCCTGACTTCGAGTTACGGCCATGCTTTTGCTGAGTCCGCACGTATAGGCCGTATAGAGAGTGGAGAGCAGCGCAGTCCACGCCCATCAGAGGCCAGCTCACCCGCTATACACAGTCGGCGTTCATTAATTTTGTTTTTCTCCAATACCGCCGCTTAAGATAAACGAGAGCGCCGCGGCCACCTTTGCCGTAGTGAGAGGCCACCTTTGGGCCCTTTGACTGACCTATCTCATAGTTAGTTTCGCTTCAATCTGCACTTTCATGAGCCTATAGGTTCCTCGTTTGAGACGGAAGATGAAAATAAGGCATGCGTTTGTTTAGAAATTATAATTTGATTAAAATGGGTCTTTTGCTCACTTTCGGTAAGGACTCAAGAGATATGGATTGCTCTTAGTGAGTGTCTTCATTTTCCTTTGAAAGGAGAATTTTATTCTGAAAAAAAAAAAAAAAAAAAAAAAAATACCTTTTCAGATTTTTAGCCCTTTTAAAGTCAGGTTAGCTCACTCAAATTCAGTGGATAGTTAAATATTTCTACTCATCAGTGTTTGTTTGCCTATACATTAGTTGAAGGCGCTTGATAAGACATTATTTTGCAAATCTTAACAATTTGAAGTCCCTTTCATTGTGAATAAGAAAATTGATATTGGGTCAGGAGGATTGATTTTAGGGAAACTATGTAGTACTTTCGGTCGTTTTAATGAAAGGGTTGAAGAAAGTGAATCAGTGAAGGGAAAATTAAGAAGATCACAATAGTTTTAATAAAATAAAAACTGCAATTAGTACTATTTATGTTTTATTTTTTATTTATTTGTTTCTACAGTGTGTACAAGGCGGCTATTTTCCTTCAGGTAAATCCAGTCCATCTGTCAACTGTGTTTCGAAAATCAAACAAACCCCTCAAGAGAATGAACTTTTAGCAATGTATTGAAACTCCATACTTTGTTTACATTTAATCAGATATTCAGGACCCCCCTCCCCCCTACCACCCCCACCACTGGTCTCTTTATTTGTGTACACGGAATGACCGGGATGATAAAAGAAATCATCGAAGAACATAATTAATCATAATGAAAGTCTTGCGTGCTTCAGAGTAAAATCGATTGTCGAAGGGTTGTAGCATGTTTAAATTTTTCGGAGAAAAAAAATAAGGGTACAAAAAAAAAGAAAAAAAAAACAACAAAAAGGGAAGTCAGCTCAAATTGAAATAAAATCACGCGCATCGTGCCTGAACGCAGACAACAAATTGTGGCCCATTCATTTGTGTCAAGAGGAAGGGAGGCAAAGCGACCGACGGGTGTGTGAAACCGATCATTTTTTAAAAGCCCCCTTGGCATACGCATACCGAAAAAAAAGAAAAAAGAAACATTATAATCATGGTGTAAAACAAAATGTAAACGCACACGCAATGTTACTCTCATTGCTATTGTTATAGTTTTTTTTTGTTTTAAAATTCTTCCTTTTATATTATTCGCCGTCATCATTGAATCCTGCGGCGGTGGACAAGAGAGCGGAAGGGAGTTGGAGAGAGAGAGAGAGAGAGAGAGAAAGATTGATAGAGAGAGAGGGGGGGAAGAGAGAGACAACAGGCTATTATTATTAATATGCTTTTGTCGAGATTGCCCGTTTGACATGCTCTCTCTCTCTCCCCCCCCCCCCTCTCTCTCTCTCTCCTCTCTCTCTCTCTCTCTCTCTCTCTCTCTCTCTCTCTCTCTTCTCTCTCGCTGTATAAGGAGGAGCAGTCGAATCGAATGTCGAATGTCGAGTGGCTGAACAAAATAATTGAAGAGCATCATTAAGGAAGAGATGGGAGAGCCGATGCAGAGATACCGAGAGCGCGCCTAGTGAGTGAGTACGAAAC
Organism: Trialeurodes vaporariorum; assembly: GCA_011764245.1. Classification (NCBI taxonomy): domain Eukaryota; kingdom Metazoa; phylum Arthropoda; class Insecta; order Hemiptera; family Aleyrodidae; genus Trialeurodes; species Trialeurodes vaporariorum. The sequence continues at coordinate 50,646,976 of VMOF01000001.1, forward strand.
TTTGTGTATTGCAGTGCAGTGGAAATTCGCGGCGCATGTGCGGTGAGCCGCGAGCGCGAGTGCATCACGCATTTCGAGCAGTGAGGAGGGCTCGGGGGGAGGTGCGTTTGCTCCAGTGTTGTCAGATCTGGCATCTGTCCACGGTATCCGACATTATACACTTTTGGACATTTTGTTGCCGGGACATTTTTTCAGGGATATTTCTTGTATTGGACATGTAAGTATCGGACATTTTCTACACTGGACATTTCCTAGTGGACCTTTTACCACCGGTACGGTGGAGTTTCGAACACCACGTATCACGTACTTGTATCAAGTGTGAGCAGAAAATAAAATGTCCAATTCGGCAACACAGAAGAACAGTTTGTCCACGACGCGACGCGAAGAGGATTTCACTTATTACTAAGGTTATTAATCTTAATTCACATCCCCCCTAACAGCGACCGTCTTTAATAGTCTGGATTTCTTTTTTATTATTATTATAATTACTGTTTTTTTTTTTTTTTTTTTTTGACAATAGAGAAAGAAACCACCCCTCTATCGACAGCGGGGCGCGGTCTCTCGTGCAGGGATTGAGAGATTGACTATAAATGTACGCTCCCTGTATAAGGGCACACATGAAGTCACACTAGATAAGTTCGCGACTTGCCCTCACTCAACACTAGAGGCACCGCGCGACGTGACGGTGACGGTGTTTTCCTCCTCCTTCGTTTTGTAAATCGGCAACGATCATAGTGTTACAAATTCAATCAATTATTGCTTCATTTGTATTCCCTCTCCATTTTTTCTCGTCTCCCTTTTCGCTTTAGTTTAACGCGTGTGTTTCAATTGGGTCTCCTCGTAGGTGGATAGTTCATGATATGTAACTCGTTTTATTGCTGTCGTTTTTTTTTTTTTTTTTTTTTTTTTTTTTCCTAAATCGTCAAAAATGGTTTAACCCTTTCAGATGCGCAATTTGGGATTTCATTTTTCGTGAGATTTGATTAAACCATTCAAGAGAGGACAGCTTTCTGAGAATTTGGTGGGGGTCAGTCAACTTAATGGAAAATGTCCATTTAGAATCCATTGAACACCATGTTAAATAAGTGATACAATAAGTGTACTTCATTTCTAAAGGGTTAAAACAAAGGATAGGGTAGTTGCAAAGGTCATTATTTTTTTTATATTTTTTTTACAAGGAAAATCAAAGTACATGAATAGCTGAAAGCAAAGGGGCCTTGATTTTTCCTATTTCCTGGTTTCAAGGAATCAGAGATACACTCTAGTAACTTGCAAAAAATCGTGTTATTAAATTTCCATTTAAAAGAATGTACTGAGAGAGAGAGAGAGATAGAGAGAGAGAGAGAGGTGAGAGAGAGAGAGAGAGGGAGAGAGAGAGGGAGAGAGAGAGATTTCGTGAATAAAAGCGAGTGCATAAGGTAGAGTAATTTTAGGAAAAAGAAAAGAGGGTCAGCTCCTTTCTCGGACCAGTGTTTTGTTTTACAAGAAACACTCTTTGAAATTAGAGTGCGTCCAGCTGCAGGGAAAAATGTAAGTCGATGAAAGATGAAACACGTAGAGTGTATGTTGAATTTGCAGATGCTGGGGCGATTATGAGATCTAATATCGCACTTCATATTTTTGAACAGCATTTCTCTATGTGCTTGAATGATACTTAATTCTGTCCTCAGAACTCATATTCGCTCCAGCATCTGCGAATTCGGATCCACGTGGTTGTGGGTGGAGGGCACGAGCTTCCCCAGAAGCCTCAATGTTATCCTTTTTTCCAACAGAAAATAGCTAGCCCAACGGTTTTCCTGCAACGCTTTTTTTAAAAATCATGGGCATAAATGCATTTAGGCGGATACAGGAATTTGTCTTTGTCTCTCTCTCTCTCTCTTTGGCCATTTGAACATGTGTGTTAGAAAAGGATAGCAGAGGGGGCGGGGGACGTCCTTTTCTAACACACGCGTTAAATGGGAGAGAGATAGAAAGACAAATGCCTGTATCCTGCACCCATGCCTCCGTATGCATCCTGAATCTTTTAGGACAAGGACCCAAGATGAATCAAGGATGAACGAGATGTGTACGTAACAGAGTACGCACTCAAGTTTAGTAATCGCCGTAAGAATAAAAACTATTCCTATGAAATACTCTAAATACCATGCAGGATAAAGGATCAAGTGAGCTGAGGCATCATAGATAAAAGTAAATTCAAGTGGATACCTCGAAAATCATTCCTTTGCGAATAAATTGCGCGAGATTTTATTCACTAGTGTGCTCTCTGAACGCTGCAAACACTGAACTGAAACATGGATTTTTCCGGGTGGATAAAGTTATCGTGTTTTCCGTTTAAAACCGCTTAAATTTGATATTTTCTTACATAAACCACGTTTTTGACTCATTTCAAGCTCTCAATGAATAATTTTATACATTTTCATGTTATTTCTATCTTTTAATTGTTCCGAAACTAGATTTTTATTCGTGAAAGTATGTCCGAGAATTTCATGTTTTGATCCGCAGTGCGCTGGAGGGACTTGGGTCATACATTTTATTGCGAGAACTCCGTTTTCAATTCTACCAAAAAAAAAAAAAAAAGAAATGAGACGAGGGGGGAAAAGTGAGTTTCCACAAAAGGAAAATTCTTTCGAGACATTGAGCAATCTGTAGGGATCAGAGGTTGATGCAGGTTCGTATATGATGTGCATTGATGCCACATCAAACGTGAGATGTGAATAGTTTCAAAAATTTTACAACAAGTTCCTACTTCCTAAAAATTGTCAGGAAAATTTCTAGAAAACTGAAGTTACAAATTCTTAGAAACTCTTTTTAAATCGTAAGTGTCAAGGACCAAGACTCTATATAGGTTTTTTAAAGCAGTTTAAGTGTCCATCATTAGTCTTTTAGACCCCATGGACGAATATGGAGGAGAAAAGAAGAAGGAAAGATGACAGAGCGAAGAAATGCATCCTTGTCCTTCCGGAGGTGGAATCAGTTTAACCGATAGGGGACTACCTCCCGACCATTGCCTGCATGATAAATCCGAATGCCTCGTGCATTCGCTTGATAATCCAACCAACTCAGAGCTGCCTGGCTCTGCGTATCGACGGAGCGGTAACCATTTTTAGGCAAAACAGGTATGGTGTTACGTGGTAAAAACAATTTCAGATATGTCCTCATACAGGCTGAAGCTATGGTTATGCATTCCTTGAATGGATCGACAGTTGTTTCAGACAGAAATATAGTTCTAAATTTCAAACAGGCCTTCATAAGGATTTCTACATCCATTTTACAATAATGGAGAATTTCTGTTTGAAAATTAAAAATATAATTCTGCCTTACTTTTTCTGCGTGCCATTCAAGAAATTCAGTTTTCCTTTTGAGCTCATATCATCCGGGCTGTAGAACGATGGAGAGGGCATGGGGCCTTCATAATTTTGATTTTCGGGTCTGTTGAAAAAATGAGGAAAATAACCCTTGCCTAAATCCCCACCGATGCTCATCATTTTCGGTAGCTTAGCGAGGGACGAAGAGAGAAAATTTAGGCTGTCAATGAAGTGTAAATTTCCGTATTTTAGAGACATAATTTTGGCACCGTTATTTATAACTGTAGGAACCCACCCCCTGGTCTCTATCATTTTTTAATGATGCACAAAAAATCATAACGAGCTCCGTTATGTGCTATACATATTATTTCCTCAAAACGTTTCACTGGTGTTTGTAGATGTCCCAAGAAATCATTTACACATTCATTGCCATCAAAAATTTTCTCTCTCGTCCCGCAAGCTTCACAATAAATATCCATAATGTTTTCAAAGTCGTTTATACATTTGTCGCAACACTGCCTCGCTACGCATAAATTTGGTTCATGTAAAAACTCACCAGGGGTCGGTGTTGGTGTGCTTTGCATGCACTCTAAATCAAAAAAGACGAACAGGAAATTTTTTTCTTTTTTTTTTTTTTTCTTACCCCCGTTACCACTTACAGAAGCTCCATTTCTGATCTTTTTCTTCTTCTTCTTCTTCTTCTTCTTCTTCTTCTTCCCCCTCCCTCTCATTATCCTGTTCGTTGTTACGATTAAGTTTTGAATTTTTTTTAGAGTTTAGTTTACCATCTTTTATAGGTTGAACATAACACATGTGATTACGGTGGCGGAATTTACGACATGAAAAACAGTACTTTTCACCACACGTATGAGGGTTATTTTTGTTTCGTTTTACGACACTGTATACCTTTTCACAGTCCTTGCATTTCATCACAGCTTGGCAAAGAGTGAAGTTTCTGGTATATGTTTCCAAGTGCTTGGAGTAACACTCGGGTCCGTAAAACCAACGGTTACAGGTTTTGCAATTAATTATGGGCAAATTTCTGTCACATGGATTGTCATTATTACACGCGAGGCACGCACTCTGGCAAATGTGGTTGATTACATCGCTGTAGCCAACCTTACAGCTGCGACAGAAGTACGATGACCCCGAGAGACCTTTCAAGTTAACAATAGGCACATAGTGATTATCTTCAATTAATACATCTAAATATGTACGATGATGAGCATCGGTGGATTTGGGTCCCTCAAAAATTGTCGTCCGCGCAAATCTATCGCTCCACACGGTTAATGTGTAAGCAGTTAAATAATTCTGAAATTGGCGAATCTCTTCGATGCCGCCCCCATTCGTCAAATCGACCGCTGCAGCCTCGCAAAGGGCGAGAGCCTGCTCGGTCTGATATGGTCTATCTCCGCGTCTGATTTGTCGATAGTGGGCGGCATCTCCAATTTTGTTTAAGCTGGCCATACCTACGACCAGCGCTCGGGCCAAACAAAGGTTATCGTTATTTTGGATGGAAACGACAGATGACTTTGTCCTGCAGAAAAGGTCGAAAGTCATAGTTTTTTGAACACCCCGGTGGATTCGATTATAACCGTATCCAACGGGCATTTTAAGAACAGTAAATTTTACCCTAAGCCTGCCCGCCAAGAGAAAGTCCTCGTTGGAATTGAGGACTTTTTTCGAGGCGGGTGAAAATTGTCTCTGCGCTTAGTTGATCACCGCGACGCGGCGAAATGAAAAGGGGGCGCTCCGGTCTGCTGAGACTGGTCAGTTCGAGTTGAACTCGATCAGTCGGTGACGCACCTGTCCGCTCCATAGTGAACGTGATCAAGTTATCAAAGACTGATCTAATCCACTCGAACTGTGCCTCAGCAGTCGGTGGCACCCCCATTAATATTTTAATTCTTGCTGTACAGCACCAATATTAGGGTAATGCTGTACGCTATCACTAATAACCTCAAAAACTGAGTTGGGATTGCTGGTGTTGGCGGGATTATTTAAATTTTTTATTTTTGTTACCATTATTAGTTTTTCCTTTTCCCACTTGCACCGATCTGACGGTGTAACACGTTGGCGTATCGGTAGAAGTCGATGGTTGTGGAGAAAAGCGCATCGATGTGATAGATGTACGTCCGTTGTTAATGTTGAGACCTTCATCGAGCTCCCTGAGAAAGAATGATGCATTGAAGGAGACATTGTTGTCAATATTTGGTTGCGGAGAGAACACCTCATAGAGCTGTTAATTGTCGTCACGCTGTAATTGTTGAGCCCTCCATCGAGCTCCCGCAGAAAGAATGATGCATCAAAATCAATCGTGTTCGGCAATGATTCATCTTCCAATTGGACAAAGGGAGTCTGAAATCAAAAAAAAACAAAAATTAGACTAAAGCTAATATTTATTTATTTAATCTGAAAAAAAAACCGCTGAATTAGTTAAAAGTATGGAGACCACTTAAAAACTGTTAGTTTAACTAAAATAGTTAAAAAAAATAGTTGAATATGTTTCTTCCTTTTATATATATATATATATATTTTTTTTTTCAAAATTATTTTCAACTAATTTTAAATAGGTATACAAAAGTGTATGTCTATTTCTTTTTCTTTTTTTTTATTTATTATTTTTTTTTTTATTTATTTATTTGTTCCTAGTTGAATAAGTTATTTAAAAAAGCTTACATGATTTTCAATTTGAAGGGTGGCCATTTCTGCTTCAGTTATGCGATCATCATTAAACCAGCAATTTCTTTCTACCTCAAATATTAACCGCCGCACCTCCTTTTCGTCAAAGTTTTTACGAGTGACTACCTCAAAAAAGAACGGTACAGCATTTTCCTGAAATCAGAGTTAAAATAAGTTCAAGTTAGAGATAAAATAAGTTCAAGTGCGTACACAATTCATACAGAATTTTCAATCAAGTTTTTCATTTAAGACAACTGTCTTTTTGTTTTCTCATTGTACTCTGTTGGTATGCGTTAGTTTTGAAGGCCATGTTGAGTCTCAGAGAGAGACGAGAGAGAGAGAGAGATAGAGAGATGATATGAGAATGCTATATAGTAAGACTTACACCATCGGTAATTTGTAGGACCTCTTCCTCATTGAGGGTTTCATTTACTGGCCACGCTATCTCTGCGAATGCAATGCGTTCCTATTAACAAAACAAAACAAACAAAAAAAGATCAGATAATATAATTTACACTACTGGGTCACCAAACAAAACGAAAAAAAGAATAAATAGAATAGTTTACTTTCATCACCGTTTTTTGTGATTTTAGAAGTGCATGGTTTTTTACTTTTTGATCAATAATCGATCTTATTCTCTTGAATAATTATACCATATTTGTTTCCTTCTTTTATTTGTTTTTTTGTTTTTTTTGTTTTTGTTCTCATTCACATTTCTTTCTTAACTTACGAGAAAGAAAAAAAAATGTGAAGTTGTGAATTTTCGTCGTGAAGAAAGGCTGGAAAAAATATATTTTTAAAAATTTAAATATACCAAACTTACATCCTGTTCAATTTTCTGCAGGTCGTCGTCATCAAAATCACCATCCATCACCTCGTCAACCGGCCACATGTTGAATATTCTGTGAGCATAATTTATTTTGGATTAGGGATAGGTTGGGTTTAGGTTAGGTAAGGACATTTTACTGTTGTTGCTGTTGTTTTTTGTCGTTGTTAAAAAAAAAAAAAAAAAAATAATGAAAAAAAAATGAAAAAAAAATGAAAAATTAAATGAAAAAAAAAAAAATCAAGGGGGAGGGGGGGGGCATATTTACATACAATTTTTTTTTTTAAATAATTAATAATAAAGATAATCAAAATCGAAATTTTCAAACAGGGAATCATCCCCCTCCAAGAGTTGGAGATCTTTTGCTCTCTCTGTTTCTCGTTTCGCTTTCTCTGTTTCTCGTTTCGCTCTCTCTGTTTCTTTCACCATATCTGCCGGGGGGCGCTCATAGTGTTTGCCCTCTATAGCGCCGCTCATCATAAAGCACGGGCATGCAGGACCCGGACACCAATCTAAATCCTGCATGCGTGCACCGTATGGAACTACGTCATAGATGACACGCACATGAATGTCCCCATTGCAGTCAATCCTACATAATGTAGGTGATGCAGGCGGACTGGGGATAACAGAGTTAAAAGCATACATGCCTAGGTTCACTCCTCTTGGTCTAGGATGAGAGGTTCCTACAATACATGGGTCCATTTCGGATAAGTTTAAAACTGAACCTGAATATTCAGTGGATAGTTCAGAGGGGGTCGGTGTGGAAACAGTTATCGGATTAAAAGGAGAAAGAGGGGGTGAAAAGGGGTGAACCCCCGAGATCTCTTGCTGGGGTGTCCCAATCCTGGTGGCCCAGGGGGATAAGCTCGATTCTATGATGGTTACATCATCTTCACTGTCCAAAATCTCAATAGTTTTATTTGCCATGATACTCTGTAAACAGAGAGAGAAAAAAGGGAAAAAAATTAATAAATACCCAAAAAAAAAAAAAAAAAAAAAAAAAAAAAAAAAAAATGAAGAATATATATATAATAATAAAAACATGTTTAATTTTAACTCTAGAGGTCGTCCATCAAAAACTGCTCGACAACATCCGCGAAATTAGGAAAATCAGGTCCTAATAACTGTTTTACTCTTCCTAATTTACTTCGTTATATTCTTGTCTTTACACGACTTTAGTGTGTGTGTGTGTTCCAAATCGTCAGAAAAGCTTCTACCGTAATGACACCCTTTAGATTCAGGATACTTTCGTGGGCAAAGAACAAGTTCTCTTACAAGAAACTCCATGAACCTAGGATCTATTAGATTATACGATTCTTCCGTCAAATCTTTGATCAATTTGAAAAGAAAGAATGCGTAGTCTTCGGATGTCAGTGTACATTTTAACGATAAAAGTTTTTCCTGGCCGAAATACAAACACGCCCTACATCGTTGTAACAATAAAGCACATAACGACCGACCATCTCTACAGCTTTTAATAACAACCTATATTTTAAAACGGGAGGCGGCGAAAACAATAAGAAGAGGGAAATTATATTCTCAAAATTAAATTTTGCCAAACACACATTCAGAAGTGTGGCCGGATAAATTGGTGCCATTGTCACGTGAAATTTATCTGTTTTAAACAAAATTAAACAAAAAAAAAAAAAAAAACTATTAATTTTGTGTTTCGACGCCTCCGTTTGCAAAGTTTTGTCAATTGTGCAGCGATCATTTTATTTGAATAATCTCTCGTGGTTGATTTTCAACGTGTGATTCTACACGGCGCAACGGTTATGCAATTTTCGATACTTGTTCATTATTTTTAAAAAACGCCTTCAATTTCAAAAGTGGTTATTTCAAAACATCCCTGTAGGTTGTGTTAACTATAACGTTTTTCTACATTTCTCAATGTGTCCAATGATCGATTTACAAGTAACAATTATTCTACTATTGATATAATTTCGTTTTTATCTTTATATTTTTAAACTGAACGTGACATCATGGTAAATTTCAAAAATTATTTTACGGCGGGCTTTGGCAACTATTTCTATTTTTAATGAATGAGACACCTAATTTTTTTTTTTTTTAGTTCTCCGCCATCCGTCGTTGTATCAACACTGTTTATATTTACACTACGATTTTTAGAGTTCACACGTCATAAGTTCAAACACTATGATTAACGAAAGTGATTATTCAGATAGTACTGCTCGGTGGGAAGAAAGTGTCATATTTATTTATTTCAAATACTCTAACAGGGTTCGGCATGTTGCTTATATTTTTGAGGCAGATATTTCGGAAGAACTATTTGACTTTTTGTACGAATTAATACACTTATCGCACACTATACGAGACGTATCGACTGATATCAAAATGGATCTTCTTGATCGTGCTGAGGATGATTACAAATCCGATGTGTTTGTGGACGTGGAGGCACTCAAAGAACTAATAGAAATGTTTCCTAAGCTTGACCAAAAAGAGATGTGGCACTATCACGATGGAGAGGAACTCCTCGACAACATTTTGAATAACGGGCTTTTGAAAGGCATTGTTGAATTTTTATGGCCATACTGTAATTTTGATCAAGATGATAATGTTTAATTTAAATTAATAAAATTTTATAATAAATTTCTTTTGAGTTTTATTTAAAAAAAATCTGCTTTGAAAAAAATATCCTACTGGGGTTTTTGAAAAAAAAAAAAAAAAAAAAAAAAAAAAAAAAAAAAAAAAAAAAAAAAAATGATATTCACTGCCTGTTGTATGAAATTTGAAAAAAATATATATGATGGACACACATGAATAACACTGAGAATAAAAGATATAATATAATGTTGAAATATTTCTTACCTGTGACACACACTTTATATTTAACAACAAAACAACAATAATCACGAAGATTTACTTGGAGTTTTACTTTAAGAGCTTGTTTCAGTTAGCACTAGGGAGAAAACAATGATTCTCACTTTATACTTTAAAACCAGAGAACACTAGGGAGAAGGCACTTGTACTCAGTAGTCAGGAGTAATCGAAGACTGATTTTGAAAATATGATTTATTTGAGAAGAAAACTATGAGAGCTCATCACTCCCACCCTTTCTTAATATTTGTCAATGTTAATTAGGTTTGACCACTACCCCTAACTTCCTGTTGCCAGATTTATGCGAAAAATCGGCAAAAATCAGTGTAAATGTCCTGAATTGCCAAATTTCTTCTATAAAGTTTAGAAAACTTATATAAATCCAGTTTCATATATAATCTTACTTACCTTATCCTTGTTATTTTTTTTCGCCCTCCATCTTCCATTATGTTGACATTTTTTTCCCCCACTTCAAAAGTAATATTAATCACTTCACTTCACGCTTTTTCGATTTGTTATCAATAATTTCCATTTTCAGTGATAACATATTATACTTACCACGATAACCGCATTTATATTGACAGAGGCGGATGCGCTTCTAAAAGGGGCATGGTTATGCAACCAGCAATACACATACTCAAGGTATAAAAAACTCCTTCAATTGCCTTTGATGCAATTCCACATCAGACATATTGGTGGGGGTTACAGCCCCTTGTTTTTTCTAAGTTATGCAAATTGTAAGACATCTCCGGTTTGGTTATTCACCGGATACGTGTGCGCACCGAGGATCGAATCAATTTAATCCTCTTGTAAATGCACAACGACAACCCTGTAACATATCAAGCAAAGTCCGAGAAAAACACTCGTGAATCTTCACCCCTCTCCTACGATCGTGTTGCACTGGTACATGGTGCGCGGTAAAGAGGGAAGGGGTTGGAAATCTTACTCATAATATCGAATGCGGTGATTCAACGGTGGTCATCTTCGGTTATACAATGCGCTGTAGGTAAGAGGAGGCACGGGTGTAGGAGGGTGGGAGCGGTGCATGGCACGCGTAACGGTGTATAGGTTGATGGATGCGGGGATGCAGGGGTGAAGGGATGCAACGGTGTATCAGTCACCAGTATGGAGCGGGGTGAGGAGGGTAGGGAGAAAGTCTTAGCACTCGTGTAACGGAGTGTAGGTTGCGGGGGTGCGGGGGTGCAACGGAGTAGCGAGTAGGTTGCGGGGGTGCGGGGATGCAACGGTGTATCGGCCGTCGGAGGAAGGGGCGAGGGGTAGCGACAATGTGTCGTCCAAGAAGATGATGTTAGGTCAGGTGTGATCAAGTGGCAGTAATTAATTAGGGTAATTAGTCCACCGAAAATACGCGCGAAAAATTCCTGGAAATTAGGTCATTAATGGTCACCGGGCCCAACCGCCCCTATTACTACTCTCCATAATTATTGATCTAATAAAAGTATCGAGTATTTGGAGATTAAATGACCCACATGAGGAAATGAGTAAGTTTCTATCGAGGTCGATATAAATACATCATATCATAAGCCACTTCTGCAATCGAAGTCTGTTTCCTTCTATTGATCACATGCGGAATAGTATTGATTATTTGGAGGTGCGATAACCCGCTGATGCTCAAGCGATTTATTCTAAATAGGTTCATATGAGTCGACTATCGATACTAGAATCACGGCCGCTGTTGCAATAGGCATGTATCATTGCCTTTAATTGCGGGCCGATTTTTGAATCATTAGACAGGGCTGATAGACTGATCAATGAAGGGCTCCTATGTCCCTTGAAGAGTTTAACAAAAAGAAGAGCTCTTTAACCAAGTATCACTTCTTTACATTGATAGCTATCGAATTTTATAGGAATTTTTATCGACTTGTTTCAAAGCACCGATAGTTATCGAATGTAGCGGAGGGATATTTGGTTTTTAACGAGCTCTACTTTTTGAATAAATCTTTAAAAAGACCACTTTTCGGTCCCCCCATTTGTCCAGTCTACCAGCCTTATCTAATGATTTCAAAGATGGTCCGCTGGTCCATGCAAAAGTATCGATTTGAAGGCTCGCATTTGGACTGTCTAGGGATCGATTCTTTACGATAGGTTAATTCATGAATAACGCATTGATCTAATGCAATGCTAGAGCTGCCACTGCAGAAATCTATAATTCTGTCCATGGGCGGATACAGGGAATTGTCTTTCTTTCTCTCCTCCCATTTGAAAACGTGCGTTAGAAAAGACAGAAGAGATGGCCAAAGTCACGTGATGGGCCCCTCTGCTGTCCTTTTCTAAAAACATATGTTCAAATGGAAGGAGAGAGAGAAAGACAATTCCCTGTATCCGCCCATGATTCTGTCCTCTGTGTGACGGAAGCCAGTCGCAAGAACCAGGAATTGTGGCCACCAGTCGCGGGGATGAAAGGGTGAATGACTGAGTGGCGGACCGCGACGGCCGATATCAAAAGGGCCTAGAGCAATGAGAAAGAGAGTGAGAGGAAGAGAGGCCGAGGGTGAGCATGCGAGATGTGAGTGTGAGAGAGACAGAGAGGGGAAGAGAGAAAGCACCGGACAGGAAACCTACAGAACTCGACAATGAGACGGCCGCAACTCGCAAGTCGCAAGTCGGACAGACAGCAGGCAGCCTGGCAGCGTGGACCGAAGGACGGATTAAGTCTACCCAGGATCAGGATTAGATTAGCCGCGACTTCTTAGGTGGGAATCAAACTTGGCCACACTGCGGGGCTGCAGCAGGAGAGACTGCGGTTTGTATCGTTGCCAGCTTGGCTTCTGCTCCTAAAATATGTATCGGAAACAGCCGAGGGTCGATTATTTTACTCGTTGGTCAATGGTAAACCCTTATGGACCAAGCCCGAGTAAACTCGTTTTTTTTCTTCATCTAGTCTATTTCACATTGATTCAGTCTTCATTTCGGATAAACGCAATTATAGATGAAAACATTACATAAACAAGATCTCGCGGGTGCCCCTTCAATTCTTCGTATGGGCAATTTCAATGTCTCCGAGTACGAACAGTTAACTACTTCCCTTTATACACAAAAGAGTGCGGTGATCTATTAAACTAACTGGTCCTTATAGGGTTAAACCGATCGTTAATACCCAGATACAGATAAATGATGCATATACATGAGGCAGATTTGAGGCACTCCGAAAACTTGCTGATTAAACAAAACAGTAGTCAACAACCTTCTGATTTAGCTGGGTGTTGAATGGTGACATACGATAAACCCAGAGGGGATAGGCTAAGAAGTGAAGAAGGGGGTACTCACCATTCAACAATAACACGGAGAAAAATTTATATTAGGGGCTACCAGAATTACTACTGCGGAATAGTTAATGTAAATTCTGGTATCTGTGAAGATATTGCTGGTTTCAACGAAAAATGTATTTGAATATTAATAGAAATCTAGTTAAGGTACGCAAATGAACATTGAACTATTACGTAGAAGTAATTCTGGTAACTCCGAATATACATTTTTCTCCATGAAGAGGGAAATTTAAGCTACATATCGAATCTGCAGTTTTTAAAAATGCATGTACGACTTTATAAGTGACTGAGTGGGCTCTCCGAAGGCTCTTATACTGTGTGCTCATCAGTTTTTGTTTTGTTTTAAGGATAAAAACCACGAGAATTCAAGGTCCATGTTGATAAAGAAAAATTTTGTAAATGAGCAATTGTTTAAATTGTGACGTGATGAGCTGATCTTACAATGATAATAATTACTCTAAAGGTCACCCTAGGAAATGTTTTATAATTTGATAGTAACCGGGTAAAAATGTTCCATGAAAATTTATCACCAAAATTCGAGAGCCATCGATTCTCTCGGGACTCCAAAAATTTATATGAATTTTCGTTAATCATTCATTAAGTTCTATGAAATTTACAAGGAAAATCTTACTGGAATTTCATGAACGGCCCACTACATTTCATGAAAGTACCATTCGAGTTCCATATAATTTTACAGGATTCCGTGGGAGTTTAAGGCGGAATTATGGATGGAATTTCACGAAGCTTATTTAACAGAAAATTAATTATCGTTTATGTCATAGACATCTTGTTTTTTTAAGTGAAAGATTTTATGATCATCTTCAGTTTGCCGCGCTTATTGTATCCAAACTAGGAAGATACAGGACTAAAAATTTGAACTGTACAATCGAGGACGAAAAAAATGTCAGACGACTGCTAGAGATACATCCTAGCTACCTTCAATACTTATGTCAATAAATTTTAAGCATTGTGGGTGGCCTACCTAAGCTAAAATGCAAGTAGTCATCTGACATTCTTTTTGTCTCCGACTGTACCTGATTGTATGAGTACCTGAATAGTACCTAGATGGCTTCATAGCTTGAAACCTTTCCCCTCCGAACCCAAACAACGACAGATTTTGGTTGCCACACGGAAAAAAACTGCGGTGAAAATAACCATTCGGATACCTGATTTGGCACCTGCTAGATGATATGGTAATGTTAACCAAAAGTATACTATGTTTTGACTAAGTACTAGGTGATGTTGCCTGATTGCATGTCGAATTCACTCAAGTATCGGTAAATGTACCATACTTCTGGTCAAGTTTACCATAACATCTAGCAGGTGCCAAAATCAGGTATCCGTATGGTATTTTCACTAATCTTTTTTTTCCGTGCATGAAGACTAAAAGAGTGTCGTTAACGTTAAGGAAGTGTTTTGCGTCGAATTGGCAACGCTTGCGAGAGGAGTAGGAGAGGGATGATTGTTGAATCAATAGAAAGACAGGACAAAGGCCCTCCGTGGCGTTGCGGCTGGGGCCAGTAATTAAACGGCATGAAGCGAACTTGAGTACGAATCAAAACCGTCTTTGAAGACGTGTGTCTTTGACTTGCCTGATTCCTGACTTCGAGTTACGGCCATGCTTTTGCTGAGTCCGCACGTATAGGCCGTATAGAGAGTGGAGAGCAGCGCAGTCCACGCCCATCAGAGGCCAGCTCACCCGCTATACACAGTCGGCGTTCATTAATTTTGTTTTTCTCCAATACCGCCGCTTAAGATAAACGAGAGCGCCGCGGCCACCTTTGCCGTAGTGAGAGGCCACCTTTGGGCCCTTTGACTGACCTATCTCATAGTTAGTTTCGCTTCAATCTGCACTTTCATGAGCCTATAGGTTCCTCGTTTGAGACGGAAGATGAAAATAAGGCATGCGTTTGTTTAGAAATTATAATTTGATTAAAATGGGTCTTTTGCTCACTTTCGGTAAGGACTCAAGAGATATGGATTGCTCTTAGTGAGTGTCTTCATTTTCCTTTGAAAGGAGAATTTTATTCTGAAAAAAAAAAAAAAAAAAAAAAAAATACCTTTTCAGATTTTTAGCCCTTTTAAAGTCAGGTTAGCTCACTCAAATTCAGTGGATAGTTAAATATTTCTACTCATCAGTGTTTGTTTGCCTATACATTAGTTGAAGGCGCTTGATAAGACATTATTTTGCAAATCTTAACAATTTGAAGTCCCTTTCATTGTGAATAAGAAAATTGATATTGGGTCAGGAGGATTGATTTTAGGGAAACTATGTAGTACTTTCGGTCGTTTTAATGAAAGGGTTGAAGAAAGTGAATCAGTGAAGGGAAAATTAAGAAGATCACAATAGTTTTAATAAAATAAAAACTGCAATTAGTACTATTTATGTTTTATTTTTTATTTATTTGTTTCTACAGTGTGTACAAGGCGGCTATTTTCCTTCAGGTAAATCCAGTCCATCTGTCAACTGTGTTTCGAAAATCAAACAAACCCCTCAAGAGAATGAACTTTTAGCAATGTATTGAAACTCCATACTTTGTTTACATTTAATCAGATATTCAGGACCCCCCTCCCCCCTACCACCCCCACCACTGGTCTCTTTATTTGTGTACACGGAATGACCGGGATGATAAAAGAAATCATCGAAGAACATAATTAATCATAATGAAAGTCTTGCGTGCTTCAGAGTAAAATCGATTGTCGAAGGGTTGTAGCATGTTTAAATTTTTCGGAGAAAAAAAATAAGGGTACAAAAAAAAAGAAAAAAAAAACAACAAAAAGGGAAGTCAGCTCAAATTGAAATAAAATCACGCGCATCGTGCCTGAACGCAGACAACAAATTGTGGCCCATTCATTTGTGTCAAGAGGAAGGGAGGCAAAGCGACCGACGGGTGTGTGAAACCGATCATTTTTTAAAAGCCCCCTTGGCATACGCATACCGAAAAAAAAGAAAAAAGAAACATTATAATCATGGTGTAAAACAAAATGTAAACGCACACGCAATGTTACTCTCATTGCTATTGTTATAGTTTTTTTTTGTTTTAAAATTCTTCCTTTTATATTATTCGCCGTCATCATTGAATCCTGCGGCGGTGGACAAGAGAGCGGAAGGGAGTTGGAGAGAGAGAGAGAGAGAGAGAGAAAGATTGATAGAGAGAGAGGGGGGGAAGAGAGAGACAACAGGCTATTATTATTAATATGCTTTTGTCGAGATTGCCCGTTTGACATGCTCTCTCTCTCTCCCCCCCCCCCCTCTCTCTCTCTCTCCTCTCTCTCTCTCTCTCTCTCTCTCTCTCTCTCTCTCTCTCTTCTCTCTCGCTGTATAAGGAGGAGCAGTCGAATCGAATGTCGAATGTCGAGTGGCTGAACAAAATAATTGAAGAGCATCATTAAGGAAGAGATGGGAGAGCCGATGCAGAGATACCGAGAGCGCGCCTAGTGAGTGAGTACGAAACTTTGTGTATTGCAGTGCAGTGGAAATTCGCGGCGCATGTGCGGTGAGCCGCGAGCGCGAGTGCATCACGCATTTCGAGCAGTGAGGAGGGCTCGGGGGGAGGTGCGTTTGCTCCAGTGTTGTCAGATCTGGCATCTGTCCACGGTATCCGACATTATACACTTTTGGACATTTTGTTGCCGGGACATTTTTTCAGGGATATTTCTTGTATTGGACATGTAAGTATCGGACATTTTCTACACTGGACATTTCCTAGTGGACCTTTTACCACCGGTACGGTGGAGTTTCGAACACCACGTATCACGTACTTGTATCAAGTGTGAGCAGAAAATAAAATGTCCAATTCGGCAACACAGAAGAACAGTTTGTCCACGACGCGACGCGAAGAGGATTTCACTTATTACTAAGGTTATTAATCTTAATTCACATCCCCCCCTAACAGCGACCGTCTTTAATAGTCTGGATTTCTTTTTTATTATTATTATAATTACTGTTTTTTTTTTTTTTTTTTTTTGACAATAGAGAAAGAAACCACCCCTCTATCGACAGCGGGGCGCGGTCTCTCGTGCAGGGATTGAGAGATTGACTATAAATGTACGCTCCCTGTATAAGGGCACACATGAAGTCACACTAGATAAGTTCGCGACTTGCCCTCACTCAACACTAGAGGCACCGCGCGACGTGACGGTGACGGTGTTTTCCTCCTCCTTCGTTTTGTAAATCGGCAACGATCATAGTGTTACAAATTCAATCAATTATTGCTTCATTTGTATTCCCTCTCCATTTTTTCTCGTCTCCCTTTTCGCTTTAGTTTAACGCGTGTGTTTCAATTGGGTCTCCTCGTAGGTGGATAGTTCATGATATGTAACTCGTTTTATTGCTGTCGTTTTTTTTTTTTTTTTTTTTTTTTTTTTTCCTAAATCGTCAAAAATGGTTTAACCCTTTCAGATGCGCAATTTGGGATTTCATTTTTCGTGAGATTTGATTAAACCATTCAAGAGAGGACAGCTTTCTGAGAATTTGGTGGGGGTCAGTCAACTTAATGGAAAATGTCCATTTAGAATCCATTGAACACCATGTTAAATAAGTGATACAATAAGTGTACTTCATTTCTAAAGGGTTAAAACAAAGGATAGGGTAGTTGCAAAGGTCATTATTTTTTTTATATTTTTTTTACAAGGAAAATCAAAGTACATGAATAGCTGAAAGCAAAGGGGCCTTGATTTTTCCTATTTCCTGGTTTCAAGGAATCAGAGATACACTCTAGTAACTTGCAAAAAATCGTGTTATTAAATTTCCATTTAAAAGAATGTACTGAGAGAGAGAGAGAGATAGAGAGAGAGAGAGAGGTGAGAGAGAGAGAGAGAGGGAGAGAGAGAGGGAGAGAGAGAGATTTCGTGAATAAAAGCGAGTGCATAAGGTAGAGTAATTTTAGGAAAAAGAAAAGAGGGTCAGCTCCTTTCTCGGACCAGTGTTTTGTTTTACAAGAAACACTCTTTGAAATTAGAGTGCGTCCAGCTGCAGGGAAAAATGTAAGTCGATGAAAGATGAAACACGTAGAGTGTATGTTGAATTTGCAGATGCTGGGGCGATTATGAGATCTAATATCGCACTTCATATTTTTGAACAGCATTTCTCTATGTGCTTGAATGATACTTAATTCTGTCCTCAGAACTCATATTCGCTCCAGCATCTGCGAATTCGGATCCACGTGGTTGTGGGTGGAGGGCACGAGCTTCCCCAGAAGCCTCAATGTTATCCTTTTTTCCAACAGAAAATAGCTAGCCCAACGGTTTTCCTGCAACGCTTTTTTTAAAAATCATGGGCATAAATGCATTTAGGCGGATACAGGAATTTGTCTTTGTCTCTCTCTCTCTCTCTTTGGCCATTTGAACATGTGTGTTAGAAAAGGATAGCAGAGGGGGCGGGGGACGTCCTTTTCTAACACACGCGTTAAATGGGAGAGAGATAGAAAGACAAATGCCTGTATCCTGCACCCATGCCTCCGTATGCATCCTGAATCTTTTAGGACAAGGACCCAAGATGAATCAAGGATGAACGAGATGTGTACGTAACAGAGTACGCACTCAAGTTTAGTAATCGCCGTAAGAATAAAAACTATTCCTATGAAATACTCTAAATACCATGCAGGATAAAGGATCAAGTGAGCTGAGGCATCATAGATAAAAGTAAATTCAAGTGGATACCTCGAAAATCATTCCTTTGCGAATAAATTGCGCGAGATTTTATTCACTAGTGTGCTCTCTGAACGCTGCAAACACTGAACTGAAACATGGATTTTTCCGGGTGGATAAAGTTATCGTGTTTTCCGTTTAAAACCGCTTAAATTTGATATTTTCTTACATAAACCACGTTTTTGACTCATTTCAAGCTCTCAATGAATAATTTTATACATTTTCATGTTATTTCTATCTTTTAATTGTTCCGAAACTAGATTTTTATTCGTGAAAGTATGTCCGAGAATTTCATGTTTTGATCCGCAGTGCGCTGGAGGGACTTGGGTCATACATTTTATTGCGAGAACTCCGTTTTCAATTCTACCAAAAAAAAAAAAAAAAGAAATGAGACGAGGGGGGAAAAGTGAGTTTCCACAAAAGGAAAATTCTTTCGAGACATTGAGCAATCTGTAGGGATCAGAGGTTGATGCAGGTTCGTATATGATGTGCATTGATGCCACATCAAACGTGAGATGTGAATAGTTTCAAAAATTTTACAACAAGTTCCTACTTCCTAAAAATTGTCAGGAAAATTTCTAGAAAACTGAAGTTACAAATTCTTAGAAACTCTTTTTAAATCGTAAGTGTCAAGGACCAAGACTCTATATAGGTTTTTTAAAGCAGTTTAAGTGTCCATCATTAGTCTTTTAGACCCCATGGACGAATATGGAGGAGAAAAGAAGAAGGAAAGATGACAGAGCGAAGAAATGCATCCTTGTCCTTCCGGAGGTGGAATTCCTGGAAATTAGGTCATTAATGGTCACCGGGCCCAACCGCCCCTATTACTACTCTCCCATAATATTGATCTCATAGAAAAGTATCGATTATTTGGAGATTAAATTGACCACCTGAGGAATGAGTAAGTTTCTATCGAGGTCGATATAAATACATCACTATTCATAAGCCACTTCTGCAATCGAAGTATTGTTTCCTTCTATTTGATCACATGCGGAATAGTATTGATTATTTGGAGGTGCGATTAACCGCTTGATGCTCAATCGATTATATTCTAAATAGGTTCATATGAAGTCGATATCGATACGTAGAAATTCACGAGCCGCTGTTGCAATCGATGTATCATTGCCTTTCATCTGCGGGCCGATTTTTGAAATCATTAGACAAGGCTGATAGACTAGATAAATGAAGGGCTCCTATTGGTCCCTTTGAAGAGTTTAACAAAAAGAAGAGCTCTTTAACCAAGTATCCCTTCTTTACATTTGATAAGCTATCGACTTTTATCGACTTTTATCGACTTGTTTCAAGCAGCCGATAGTTTATCGAATGTAGCGGAGGGATATTTGGTTAAAGAGCTCTACTTTTTGAATAAATCTTTAAAAAGACCAATTTCGGTCCCCCCATTTGTCCAGTCTACCAGCCTTATCTAATGATTTCAAAGATTGGTCCGCTGGTCCCATGCAAAAGTATCGATTATTTGAAGGCTCGCATTTGGACTGTCTAGGGATCGATTCTTTACGATAGGTTAATTCATGAATAACGCATTGATCTAATGCAATGCTAGAGCTGCCACTGCAGAAATCTATAATTCTGTCCATGGGCGGATACAGGGAATTGTCTTTCTTTCTCTCCTCCCATTTGAAAACGTGCGTTAGAAAAGGACAGAAGAGATGGCCAAAGTCACGTGATGGCCCCCTCTGCTGTCCTTTTCTAAAACATATGTTCAAATGGAAGGAGAGAGAGAAAGACAATTCCCTGTATCCGCCCATGATTCTGTCCTCTGTGTGACGGAAGCCAGTCGCAAAGAACCAGGAATTGTGGCCACCAGTCGCGGGGATGAAAGGGTGAATGACTGAGTGGCGGACCGCGACGGCCGATATTCAAAAGGGCCATAGAGCAAATGAGAAAGAGAGTGAGAGGAAGAGAGGCCGAGGGTGAGCATGCGAGATGTGAGTGTGAGAGAGACAGAAGAGGGGAAGAGAGAAAGCACCGGACAGGAAACCTACAGAACTCGACAATGAGACGGCCGCAACTCGCAAGTCGCAAGTCGGACAGACAGCAGGCAGCCTGGCAGCGTGGACCGAAGGACGGATTAAGTCTACCCAGGATCAGGATTAGATTAGCCGCGACTTCTTAGGTGGGAATCAAACTCTGGCCACACTGCGGGGCTGCAGCAGGAGAGACTGCGGTTTGTATCGTTGCCAGCTTGGCTTCTGCTCCTAAAATATGTATCGGAAACAGCCGACGGGTCGATTATTTTACTCGTTGGTCAATGGTTAACCCCTTATGGACCAAGCCCGAGTAAACTCGTTTTTTTTCTTCATCTAGTCTATTTCACATTGATTCAGTCTTCATTTCGGATAAACGCAATTATAGATGAAAACATTACAATAAACAAGATCTCGCCGGGTGCCCCTTCAATTCTTCGTATGGGCAATTTCAATGTCTCCGAGTACGAACAGTTAACTACATTCCCTTTATACACAAAAGAGTGCGGTGATCTATTAAACTAACCTGGTCCTTATAGGGTTAAACCGATCGTTAATACCCAGATACAGATAAAATGATGCATATACATGAGGCAGATTTGAGGCACTCCGAAAACTTGCTGATTAAACAAAACAGTAGTCAACAACCTTCTGATTTAGCTGGGTGTTGAATGGTGACATACGATAAACCCAGAGGGGATAGGCTAAGAAGTGAAGAAGGGGGTACTCACCATTCAACAATAACACGGAGAAAAATTTATATTAGGGGCTACCAGAATTACTACTGCGGAATAGTTAAATGTAAATTCTGGTATCTGTGAAGATATTGCTGGTTTCAACGAAAAATGTATTTTGAATATTAATAGAAATCTAGTTAAGGATACGCAAATGAACATTGAACTATTACGTAGAAGTAATTCTGGTAACTCCGAATATACATTTTTCTCCATGAAGAGGCGAAATTTAAGCTACATATCGAATCTGCAGTTTTTAAAAATGCATGTACGACTTTATAAGTGACTGAGTGGGCTCTCCGAAGGCTCTTATACTGTGTGCTCATCAGTTTTTGTTTTGTTTTAAGGATAAAAACCACGAGAATTCAAGGTCCATGTTGATAAAGAAAAATTTTGTAAATGAGCAATTGTTTAAAATTGTGACGTGATGAGCTGATCTTACAATGATAATAATTACTCTAAAGGGTCACCCTAGGAAATGTTTTATAATTTTGATAGTAACCCGGGTAAAAATGTTCCATGAAAATTTATCACCAAAATTTCGAGAGCCATCGATTCTCTCGGGACTCCAAAAATTTATATGAATTTTCGTTAATCATTCATTAAGTTCTATGAAATTTACAAGGAAAATCTTACTGGAATTTCATGAACGGCCCACTACATTTCATGAAAGTACCATTCGAGTTCCATATAATTTTACAGGATTCCGTGGGAGTTATAAGGCGGAATTATGGATATGGAATTTCACGAAGCTTATTTAACAGAAAATTAATTATCGTTTATGTCATAGACATCTTGTTTTTTTAAGTGAAAGATTTTATGATCATCTTCAGTTTGCCGCGCTTATTGTATCCAAACTAGGAAGATACAGGACTAAAAATTTGAACTGTACAATCGAGGACGAAAAAAATGTCAGACGACTGCTAGAGATACATCCTAGCTACCTTCAATACTTATGTCAATAAATTTTAAGCATTGTGGGTGGCCTACCTAAGCTAAAATGCAAGTAGTCATCTGACATTCTTTTTGTCTCCGACTGTACCTGATTGTATGAGTACCTGAATAGTACCTAGATGGCTTCATAGCTTGAAACCTTTCCCCTCCGAACCCAAACAACGACAGATTTTGGTTGCCACACGGAAAAAAACTGCGGTGAAAATAACCATTCGGATACCTGATTTTGGCACCTGCTAGATGATATGGTAATGTTAACCAAAAGTATACTATGTTTTGACTAAGTACTAGGTGATGTTGCCTGATTGCATGTCGAATTCACTCAAAGTATCGGTAAATGTACCATACTTCTGGTCAAGTTTACCATAACATCTAGCAGGTGCCAAAATCAGGTATCCGTATGGTTATTTTCACTAATCTTTTTTTTCCGTGCATGAAGACTAAAAGAGTGTCGTTAACGTTAAGGAAGTGTTTTGCGTCGAATTGGCAACGCTTGCGAGAGGAGTAGGAGAGGGATGATTGTTGAATCAATAGAAAGACAGGACAAAGGCCCTCCGTGGCGTTGCGGCTGGGGCCAGTAATTAAACGGCATGAAGCGAACTTGAGTACGAATCAAAACCGTCTTTGAAGACGTGTGTCTTTGACTTGCCTGATTCCTGACTTCGAGTTACGGCCATGCTTTTGCTGAGTCCGCACGTATAGGCCGTATAGAGAGTGGAGCAGCGCAGTCCACGCCCATCAGAGGCCAGCTCACCCGCTATACACAGTCGGCGTTCATTAATTTTGTTTTTCTCCAATACCGCCGCTTAAGATAAACGAGAGCGCCGCGGCCACCTTTGCCGTAGTGAGAGGCCACCTTTGGGCCCTTTGACTGACCTATCTCATAGTTAGTTTCGCTTCAATCTGCACTTTCATGAGCCTATAGGTTCCTCGTTTGAGACGGAAGATGAAAATAAGGCATGCGTTTGTTTAGAAATTATAATTTGATTAAAATGGGTCTTTTGCTCACTTTCGGTAAGGACTCAAGAGATATGGATTGCTCTTAGTGAGTGTCTTCATTTTCCTTTGAAAGGAGAATTTTATTCTGAAAAAAAAAAAAAAAAAAAAAAAATACCTTTTCAGATTTTTAGCCCTTTTAAAGTCAGGTTAGCTCACTCAAATTCAGTGGATAGTTAAATATTTCTACTCATCAGTGTTTGTTTTGCCTATACATTTAGTTGAAGGCGCTTGATAAGACATTATTTTGCAAATCTTAACAATTTGAAGTCCCTTTCATTGTGAATAAGAAAATTGATATTGGGTCAGGAGGATTGATTTTAGGGAAACTATGTAGTACTTTCGGTCGTTTTAATGAAAGGGTTGAAGAAAGTGAATCAGTGAAGGGAAAATTAAGAAGATCACAATAGTTTTAATAAAATAAAAACTGCAATTAGTACTATTTATGTTTTATTTTTTATTTATTTGTTTCTACAGTGTGTACAAGGCGGCTATTTTCCTTCAGGTAAATCCAGTCAATCTGTCAACTGTGTTTCGAAAATCAAACAAACCCCTCAAGAGAATGAACTTTTTAGCAATGTATTGAAACTCCATACTTTGTTTACATTTAAATCAGATATTCAGGACCCCCCTCCCCCCTACCACCCCCACCACTGGTCTCTTTATTTGTGTACACGGAATGACCGGGATGATAAAAGAAATCATCGAAGAACATAATTAATCATAATGAAAGTCTTGCGTGCTTCAGAGTAAAATCGATTGTCGAAGGGTTGTAGCATGTTTAAATTTTTCGGAGAAAAAAAATAAGGGTACAAAAAAAAAGAAAAAAAAACAACAAAAAGGGAAGTCAGCTCAAATTGAAATAAAATCACGCGCATCGTGCCTGAACGCAGACAACAAATTGTGGCCCATTCATTTGTGTCAAGAGGAAGGGAGGCAAAGCGACCGACGGGTGTGTGAAACCGATCATTTTTTAAAAGCCCCCTTGGCATACGCATACCGAAAAAAAAGAAAAAAGAAACATTATAATCATGGTGTAAAACAAAATGTAAACGCACACGCAATGTTACTCTCATTGCTATTGTTATAGTTGCTTACAACTTCTTCCTTTTTATATTATTCGCCGTCATCATTGAATCCATGCGGCGGTGGACAAGAGAGCGGAAGGGAGTTGGAGAGAGAGAGAGAGAGAGAGAAAGATTGATAGAGAGAGAGGGGGGGAAGAGAGAGACAACAGGCTATTATTATTAATATGCTTTTGTCGAGATTGCCCGTTTGACATGTCTCTCTCTCTCTCCCCCCCCCCTCTCTCTCTCTCTCTCTCTCTCTCTCTCTCTCTCTCTCTCTCTCTCTCTCTCTCTCTTTCTCTCTCGCTGTATAAGGAGGAGCAGTCGAATCGAATGTCGAATGTCGAGTGGCTGAACAAAAATAATTGAAGAGCATCATTAAGGAAGAGGATGGGAGAGCCGATGCCCAAGAGTACCGAGAGCGCGCCTAGTGAGTGAGTACGAAACTTTGTGTATTGCAGTGCAGTGGAAATTCGCGGCGCATGTGCGGTGAGCCGCGAGCGCGAGTGCATCACGCATTTCCGAGCAGTGAGGAGGGCTCGGGGGGAGGTGCGTTTGCTCCAGTGTTGTCAGATCTGGCATCTGTCCACGGTATCCGACATTATACACTTTTGGACATTTTGTTGCCGGGACATTTTTTCAGGGATATTTCTTGTATTGGACATGTAAGTATCGGACATTTTCTACACTGGACATTTCCTAGTGGACCTTTTACCACCGGTACGGTGGAGTTTCGAACACCACGTATCACGTTACTTGTATCAAGTGTGAGCAGAAAATAAAATGTCCAATTCGGCAACACAGAAGAACAGTTTGTCCACGACGCGACGCGAAGAGGATTTCACTTATTACTAAGGTTATTAATCTTAATTCACATCCCCCCCTAACAGCGACCGTCTTTAATAGTCTGGATTTCTTTTTTATTATTATTATAATTACTTTTTTTTTTTTTTTTTTTTTTTTGACAATAGAGAAAGAAACCACCCCTCTATCGACAGCGGGGCGCGGTCTCTCGTGCAGGGATTGAGAGATTGACTATAAATGTACGCTCCCTGTATAAGGGCACACATGAAGTCACACTAGATAAGTTCGCGACCTTGCCCTCACTCAACACTAGAGGCACCGCGCGACGTGACGGTGACCCTTTTTCCTCCTCCTTCGTTTTGTAAATCGGCAACGATCATAGTGTTACAAATTCAATCAATTATTGCTTCATTTGTATTCCCTCTCCATTTTTTCTCGTCTCCCTTTTCGCTTTAGTTTAACGCGTGTGTTTCAATTTGGGTCTCCTCGTAGGTGGATAGTTCATGAATATGTAACTCGTTTTATTGCTGTCGTTTTTTTTTTTTTTTTTTTTTTTTTTTTTTCCTAAATCGTCAAAAATGGTTTAACCCTTTCAGATGCGCAATTTGGGATTTCATTTTTCGTGAGATTTGATTAAACCATTCAAGAGAGGACAGCTTTCTGAGAATTTTGGTGGGTCAGTCAACTTAATGGAAAATGTCCATTTAGAATCCATTGAACACCATGTTAAATTAAGTGATACAATAAGTGTACTTCATTTCTAAAAGGGTTAAAACAAAGGATAGGGTAGTTGCAAAGGTCATTATTTTTTTTTATTTTTTTTACAAGGAAAATCAAAGTACATGAATAGCTGAAAGCAAAGGGGCCTTTGATTTTTCCTATTTCCTGGTTTCAAGGAATCAGAGATACACTCTAGTAAACTTGCAAAAAATCGTGTTATTAAATTTCCATTTAAAAGAATGTACTGAGAGAGAGAGAGAGATAGAGAGAGAGAGAGAGAGGGAGAGAGAGAGAGGGAGAGAGAGAGGGAGAGAGAGAGATTTCGTTGAAATAAAAGCGAGTGCATAAGGTAGAGTAAATTTTAGGAAAAAGAAAAGAGGGTCAGCTCCTTTCTCGGACCAGTGTTTTGTTTTACAAGAAACACTCTTTGAAATTAGAGTGCGTCCAGCTGCAGGGAAAAAATGTAAGTCGATGAAAGATGAAACACGTAGAGTGTATGTTGAATTTGCAGATGCTGGGGCGATTATGAGATCTAATATCGCACTTCATATTTTTGAACAGCATTTCTCTATGTGCTTGAATGATACTTAATTCTGTCCTCAGAACTCATATTCGCTCCAGCATCTGCGAATTCGGATCCACGTGGTTGTGGGTGGAGGGCACGAGCTTCCCCAGAAGCCTCAATGTTATCCTTTTTTTCCAACAGAAAATAGCTAGCCCAACGGTTTTTCCTGCAACGCTTTTTTTAAAAATTCATGGGCATAAATGCATTTAGGCGGATACAGGAATTTGTCTTTGTCTCTCTCTCTCTCTCTTTGGCCATTTGAACATGTGTGTTAGAAAAGGATAGCAGAGGGGGCGGGGGACGTCCTTTTCTAACACACGCGTTCAAATGGGAGGAGAGATAGAAAGACAAATGCCTGTATCCTGCACCCATGCCTCCGTATGCATCCTGAATCTTTTAGGACAAGGACCCAAGATGAATCAAGGATGAACGAGATGTGTACGTAACAGAGTACGCACTCAAGTTTAGTAATCGCCGTAAGAATAAAACTATTATTCCTATGAAATACTCTAAATACCATGCAGGATAAAGGATCAAGTGAGCTGAGGCATCATAGATAAAAGTAAATTCAAGTGGATACCTCGAAAATCATTCCTTTGCGAATAAATTGCGCGAGACTTTTATTCACTAGTGTGCTCTCTGAACGCTGCAAACACTGAACTGAAACATGGATTTTTCCGGGTGGATAAAGTTATCGTGTTTTCCGTTTAAAACCGCTTAAATTTTGATATTTTCTTACATAAACCACGTTTTTGACTCATTTCAAGCTCTCAAATGAATAATTTTATACATTTTCATGTTATTTCTATCTTTTAATTGTTCCGAAACTAGATTTTTATTCGTGAAAGTATGTCCGAGAAATTTCATGTTTTGATCCGCAGTGCGCTGGAGGGACTTGGGTCATACATTTTATTGCGAGAACTCCGTTTTCCAATTCTACCAAAAAAAAAAAAAAAGAAATGAGACGAGGGGGAAAAAGTGAGTTTCCACAAAAGGAAAATTCTTTCGAGACATTGAGCAATCTGTAGGGATCAGAGGTTGATGCAGGTTCGTATATGATGTGCATTGATGCCACATCAAACGTGAGATGTGAATAGTTTCAAAAATTTTACAAACAAGTTCCTACTTCCTAAAAATTGTCAGGAAAATTTCTAGAAAACTGAAGTTACAAATTCTTAGAAACTATCTTTTAAATCGTAAGTGTCAAGGACCAAGACTCTATATAGGTTTTTTAAAGCAGTTTAAGTGTCCATCATTAGTCTTTTAGACCCCATGGACGAATATGGAGGAGAAAAGAAGAAGGAAAGATGACAGAGCGAAGAAATGCATCCTTGTCCTTCCGGAGGTGGAATCTACAGTTTATTAAGCATCTGAATAATATTTTCTCCCAAGTATATGTTATTTTTATATGCGTCTAAAGTCTTGAGTTATTGTAGAAAAATATGGGTAAACGTCAAACTAAATCAACCACTTTCTGGAGCCTGATTTTTGAAGTAAAAATTTAGACTGACATTCGACAAGCAAGTGCAAAGAGATTATAGGTGACCCTTCACACTGTCAAGTCGTAGAAAACACAACCATGATTTTAAACTGCAACAGTTTTGGAAATAGTAGAACTTTTTCTGAAAAAAAAAATAAAAATAAAAAAACGGGGGTACGGCAAACGTTACGATTTTGTTCCTGGGACTATATAACTATAATTGTGAATGTCGCCAAAGAATTATAGAATGTCAATCGGCTCCTTAAATATTAAATTAGGTAGGCAACCTGCAATACGTTTCACCATGAATTCGAGCGTTGCAAGTGGCCTACCTGAGCCGAAATCAAAGGCGTTAACAGACATTATCTAATGGAGTTGTTGCAAACTTTTGCTACAAGCTTATTAATAATTGATAATAGGGTAAACCCCCGTAAAAATGACGATTAGCGCTCTAAAAAGTCACGAAATCCATTCTCAAACGCATAAACTGCTTCCAAACGCGAGACCGTTGCCGCCGATTACATTGGGTTTCCCTATCTCAATCAGCTCCATCTTCACGAGCTGTTCTCGTGACACCACACACGAAGAAGAAGCATGCAATTGCCGTAAGATTTAGGCGGCAACGGCCGCCATTACGGTCTCGCGTTTGAAAGCATTGTATGAGATTGGGAGTGAATTTCGAGATTTTTTAGTGCGCTAATCGTAATTTTTACAGGGTTTTACCCCATATTCAACAATCAATTAGCAGTAGCAAAAGTTTGCAACAGCTCCAATCGCCGACTGTACATCAACTATAAAATACACTGAAGTTAAATTTTTTAATTACAATATTAAATGCCCAATGTAAGTACTTTAAGAATTTATTTGGTACGTTCTTTTGAGAACTTTGCAGGCACATTTTTAAGGATTTTCGAACCCCGTATTATAGGGGCTCCTTTCAATTATTCGACGGATTGTTTAGACTCATTTTAATGAATTTATTTTGTGCATACCAGGAGGAGTTTTGGGCATATTTTGAGAAGTTTACAAGTAAGTTTGGAGGTCTGATAAGGCATATTCAGAAAGCATCTTGGCCATAATTTGACAACGATTTTTCGCTTTTTAACTAGTTTTATTTTTTGTTTAGATCATATTCTATTTTGCTGAAATGATTCATTTTTATATTTAGGTGGCGGTAATAATGACTACAACGGTTTTTTTTTTTTTTTTTTTTTTTTTTTTTTTTTTTTTTTACGGAAGTCTGGCAACAAATGAGTCAAAGCGGCTGTTTCCTCCCCTCCACCTTTGCTTTGCCTCTATTCGGTGGACCCTTGTCGTACACACCACTGGACAAGTCGGACCCCTTCTCGATTCGTCACTTTGTCCATATTGACATTTGTCAATCTTAAACTCTTATTGCTCTAGATGATCCAAATCATTCCATTCCACTCGCACCGCGGTTTCGTCAGAAACAACCCATGCCCGGCCCCTCCCCTCTCCACTATGGTTGGTTAAAAACGTTGCAGCGTTTATATCATAGAGGTGAATTAAAGGGGCGTTTTTCGTTTAATATAATAGCTTTGATGAAATACTTATTTATTTTTTTAAAGATTATATTTTATTAAGCGTGCCGTATATATACGGTATACGCTTTTTGTTTTCATTTTCATATCTAATATATATGTTGCATGCTTTGCTTATGGCAAAACTTTGGCGGGAAAGGTTTGAAAAATTAAAAACGTATTTTCTTAAAACTGGTTTCATTAATCGTTAAGTTATTACTGCAATCCAGGAGGTCTCGGCGTCTACTTTCTTAAAATTGTAGAAGTTTTGGTATTCCTGTTAATTTCATTAAAATATTAAGCGTAGAACTTGAATTCCTTTGAACGGGATTTCTATACAGGTCCAGCAACCTAAGTCATATGAAATACTTATTTATTTTTTTAAAGATTATATTTTATTTTTTGTTCATTTCACTTGTAGCGGGAGTTATAGCCAGCGTCTACAGTGACATGTCGCAACCCTGTATGAGGTATGGCTGTTATTTTAAAGTTCTTAAAAACGGTGGTTCAAAAACTGAAATCAATGGATTCTCGCTCTTCTTCAAAGATCAAAAACCCCGGATCAATTACCCAAATTGGAGTATGTGTGCGGAAATCTTACGGAAGAATCTGATTCTGCCCGGTTAAGTGCAGTGTGGCGCGCAAGTTAATAACGAAAGGGAATCATGAATCCTGCAGAGAGCGCTGCAGTCGCACATCGATTGGAATGCCCCTATTATGCATTTATGCTATTCAAACACCAGAATTTTTTATTTTTTTTTTCCAACTCCTTTTTTTTTTCTCTCAACAAAGAGATTCAAATTGGATACAGAAGAACGTTTACGGGCGTAATGAGCAAGCGAGGCGATAAGAAATAACCGCTTCTACAATCACAATTTGCATTATTTTTTTCTTCTTTCTATCTTCTTAAAAGCTTATTATCATTTTCTTTTATTCGAGAATATTTTGCTTTTTGACGGGAATATTAGAATCCTATCTCCTATTCAGCCCTCCATTCGCTCGCACAGCTTCAAACAAACATTGCGGTCGTTCTGAAATTAATTTAAGTCGCCAGTTCTTTTCCATCAAACTGAATAGTTTTGTGTTTAGACATATGCGCTCGCTCTTGAGTGTGGCCAAAGAGGTGTGCAATTTATAAGAATTTTGAAACTCAAAATTTCACCGTCATTGAATGAGGGCTTTTTTGAACAAGAAAGCACATTCCGTGCAAAAATGTTGGAATCAATGTGTGAGTCTTTCGTTGACCAATTTATTACTATCACGATAGTTATTTCATTCTTTGCTAAAGTAAACTGAGGTGTCCATAGAAAGAGCATGGTGATGAAATTGCCCTGTTTTTCTAATTTTACAATTATTGTTTTTACAGAAGAATTGAGTGACATCGGAATTTTCAGTGTCAAATTGTTGACAGTATACGAGCAGTTTTTTCAGACAAAAACTAAGCAGATCGCTTTCTTAAAATCTCTTTTGAACAGCAGTAAAGTTACAAAATTAGTGTAACGTAAAAATCGACTTATTATCAAGTTCTCGCCGTCAACTCTTCAACAGTTTTCGTGGTTTAGAAGCAAACTAACTGAGGTTGCATTCGTGACGTCAAAATTTAACCACCCCCTTTTCTTTACTTGTCACCTGTTAGCGAACGAGATATGCATACGTATTGTAGTTTTGCAGTTTTCGCAGATTCATAAGTTCCGAAATATTTCAAATTGCTTTCGCCTACCTTCAGAGACATTTTATTTGAATTTTTTCCTGTCTCGTTCAGTTGACTTTTTCCTTCGCGCTTTTTACATTATGCTAGGAAAATATCTGTGTTTGAAAATCCTGATCTAGGAGTTGTCGACCGTTTTGTCGGTTCACACTGTCTCAATTTCCGATTCAGGTTTGGTTCGGACTCAGGCCATTGTTAAAATTAAGGTTCGCGGTTCGGTTCGGTTCAAAATTTTTCAGCGGTTCAGTTCGGTTTGACTCCCTCTTTAGAAGTGAAGTTTTCATGAGAGCCGTAGAACTGTCAACTCCACTCTTTCCTGGGACAAACTACTACTCCGCGAAATTTTGAAATTATGGTGATCATGTGAAGCAACCCTATATATTTCGTTCATGTTTATTTTTCTTTTTTTTCTTTTCGGGTCTCAAGGTACATATAATTACTAGAGTGGGGCTCTTGCTGCTTGCATATACTCAGCAGCTCTTTTCAATAATTTTGAATTTCATAATTAAGTGCAAACTGAACGCAGAGAGCGTCGAAAATGAAAATGTAAGAGGGGAAAAGAGGACAACAGGATGTTCTGTCTCAAGAGAAGAACTTGGAAATTTACTTTTTCTTTCAAACAGGGATTGTAAGGATGTTTGCTTAGTATACTTACTTTTTTGTGTTTGTGTTGCTTCCACCTTTCATTTTGGAGGGGGTGAGGGGGTTATCAACGCCGCTCTCGTTAATTTACGCTGGATTGAAATAAAACCCGTGAAGGGAAGTAAGCTTTTTTGAGTGACATAATCCTAAGACGCACAAACACTTCATTATTAAGAGTGAGGTGTAAGTTATGCATGTTTTAGCGGCCCGGGGAAGTAGGGATGGTTTCAATAAACTATACGTAGCGCATTTTTATCTCTTCCACTTCCCTCCCGTTATGCACCCGTAACGAAGGTCAGTAACCCCCCCCCCTCCCACTCCTCCGCAATTTTGTAACGCTGGACAGGACCCCAACCATTTTTGGGGAACATGATTCTTGAGCTTAAGGGGACACACCCGATACCAAGAAACTGAGAGACCCCAACTTTCAAACTTTTCATTATGCCAATATCTTCTCTCCTGAAGGGGGGGGGGTGAGAAAGTAAAAAACTTATTTATGACATATACATGTATACTCTTATATAGGTAAGTACACTCTTGGCACATTAACCATTAATTTATCAAACAAATCATGCCTGACCCCACGAATACAAGGGATGAGGGAGTATGAGATCGAGATCAATGGATAATTGAGGGTTGTGGCTGCAGGGGGGAGGGGAGGGGGTGAGGCTGTAGATGCTGATTGTTGGTGATGTGTCGGCGGAGGCGTGAAAATTTATACAGAGCTAGTAAAAGATGATTGAACACACAACAAGTCTCCCTCATGCATACAACGGATATATGACAAATATCCCGTCGATCACCTCGCGGAGTAACGTAGGGCGCAGACAGAGGGAGCCACCAGCGAGCGTACCATTGAAATTATTCCACAATGCCACTGGGCACTTAGCCCCCAACCCCTAAAACGCCTTCCTGTTCTCTCACTCTCAAACCCCAGGCCCTCCCCCTCTTTCCTCCCTTACCGCTTCTTTCGTTATACCTTGCTCGCCACCCCGTTGTTTTACATTGATACTTGATAAACGTATGTGTAAAACCGGACGGACATTCGCAATCGGCTTGGATACCATTCGAATCGTATTTGGGCTTCCGCACAGTGGTTTGAAGATACAAGACATTTTGGATATGGTCACCTGAAAAAAACAACTTTAAGGGGTCTCTCCACTCGCGAATTTAAAAGCGCGAATAAACTGATTGAGCCAATGAGCTGGTTGAAGTCGGCAGGTCGAGCATCGACAACAAAGACAGGGGCGTGCCGTGGGGGAATAGGGGGGGGGGGGGGGGGGGGGGGGGGGGAGCATGTGGGTACCCTTTCCCCGGGCGGCACTCTCGGGGGGCGGCAAAATCAGGTTGAACAACCAAAAAAAAAAAAAAAAAAAGTTATCAAATTTGAAAATGCATTTCAGACAGAGGCAAATAGAGACCCAGCACAAAGCTTGCGACAGGTGTCCACTTTTCTGGCTCAATTTTGGTCGGAACTCATCGGAACAACATCCAACTATTGCCTTCTGTTGACTGATGGGCGTGCGTTTTGCATTCGAGAAGCAAAACCTGTTTCCGTTTCCGGAACGGCGAACCAATCACAGCATTTTGTTGAGCTTCACCATTCAACAGTAGGTAATGTTTATCGTTGCGGCCGGTGACTCCCGACCAAAACTGTGACCGTTAAACTTGCTTCACTTTTCTAACACAGGAAGCATACGGTGTGTTGGGTCTCTATGTGTCTCTGATTTCAGAGGGCGGCAAAATCAGTGTGTAACAAGCAAAAAAAAAAAAAAAAAAAAAAAAATCAAATTTTTAATTTTGTTCGAGGAGGGCGGCAAGATTGCATTCTTGGCCCCCCCTCCCCCCTCTGGAAGCCACGGCACGCCCCTGAACAAAGAAGCCCATTGGCTTAAGCAGTCAATTCGCGCTTTTAAATTCGCAGGTGGAGAGGCCCCTTTAGATTACAGACTCTAAATCATAAACAAAGCGTGCAATCGAGCAACTTTGAAATTCATCCATTTAAAATGCAGGATAAAGATCGAACGATTAACAACCTCGATTTCGACCTTTTCCATATTTTTTAAATTGTCAGGGCCCTATTCCACCAAAAGTACAAGTCCGAGTACAAGTTGTAAGTACTTACAAGCGTTTCTTAATGCTAGTAGCGCTTGCAACGCTTGTAACTACTACTTGTCATCGGACTTGTACTTTTGGTGGAACAGGGCCCAGAACGCAACATTGTTGGATTTACAAGCTTCGCCACTGGCTAAAACTTTTCTCGTGTGAAAAACTGATTTTTTTTTTCAGAAGCAGCTCTAAAAACAATCAATAGTGCTAATGCAAATTTTTAATGACCATCTGAATTAGAGGTGGTTTCAATCGTGTAAAAACTTTAGTGACTCTGTAAACATCCAAAATGACATAGTTTAGTTTTATAAATTTTGTTAAAACTGTGGCACTATATTGCCGGCATTATGCAAGTACTATCACTACTATCAGAGCTACCGTTTCATTTGCGGATCTGTTCGATTGCCTACTCGACTATAATGTCAACTTACAGGCCAAAAGTATAGTTTATCTTTATGAGAAAAAAGAAAGTCAAATATCGGATAATCATCTGAAGAATATTTGTGCAAAATGTCACGTACATTTTTTCAACAATAAAGACTGGAAGTACCAAAACCTGAAAATCAATATCACCAATTTATTTCTGTATTGAAATGCAGTATTCTACCTTTCGGCGCTTAACGCCTTTTTTTAAATAAAAAAAAAATGATAAAAAATAAAAAACCACGGACATAATGTTTTTCAGGCATAGTCTTCAGATGATCATTTATAAATCAGACACTCAATTTTCTGAAAGGTGTAATAGTTTTGTCTCGTATATACTTAACAGTTGACATTAATCGAACAGTAACGTTCTGGTGGCAGAAATGGGCTCTAAACCACAAAGCCATTACAGGTCATTGACGACCCAATTGTTTGCGTTACTATGGGCCAATTTACAATCAATTACTCAAAACCAATTTTGTGAGTTTTAAGCACTGTATTATTTTCCTGTACCGAAAAAGTTCAGGTTTTTCATTAATTCTTTCATGATTTTAGTTCTCAAATGGTGTTCTTGGAGAAAAACCCCTGTAAATGTCAAATAATTCAAGGCTTATACACGCGCTATTTTATGACCGGGAAAATCTACGTTTTGATCCAGTGTGCAAAGGAAGATATAACATAACAGATGTACGGACACGGTATGTATTCTGCTCTGCACTTGCACTGTGGGGGGCCCACACGGGGCGCGGGGTGATCGCAAGGGAGATGAGGGCTCCGGTGGAGGTAAAGGGAAGGGGGAGTCTGGACTCTGGACGAAGGGTGATAAGTAAGTGATTGCTCATGATTGGGGGGGGGGAGCGGAGTTGGTTGTCTATTGGGTGGTGGTGGTGGTAATGAAAAGTATCGATGAATGGTGTGACGGTGTCCATGATTGATGACATGGATAACCCATCAGTCAAAATGACCGCTGAAATCGTGGTCCCCCGCCGGTCTCGATGGGATTCTTTCTCATCCGATTTTAATGTTGAGTATCGGGAAATGGGTAGGTGGGTGCTTTTGAATACTGTTTGCTCTTGAATCGTACTATTTGCACCGGACATTTTCGTCACATCGCTTTCTGTCACCGAATGTTTCCGCTTGTATAATATAAATACTGGAACCGTTCAATTTGTTCGTTGGCCGCATTCAGTGGTAGATCCACCTGGAGGGGGGGGGGGTCTACACGGAAAAAAAAATATGGTGAAAATAACCATACGGATACCTGATTTTGGCACCTGCTAGATGTTATGATAATGTTAACCAGAAGTATACTAAGTTTTGACGTAAGTTTTGAAGTTTTGACTAGGTACTAGCTGGCGATGTTACCTGGTTGCATGTCAAATTTACTCGAAGTATCGGTAAATGTACCATATTTCTGGTCAAGTTTACCATAACATCGAGCAGGTGCCAAAATCAGGTATCCGTATGGTTATTATCACTAATCTTTTTTTCCGTGTATGGCCGTCCCCCGATAGATTTTGAAAATCATCTTTGTATAACAGAAAATAGCCCAAAAATATTGTTTACAACGCTTCGAATTTCAAAT
The DNA here is from genome assembly GCA_011764245.1 of Trialeurodes vaporariorum. Lineage (NCBI taxonomy): Eukaryota > Metazoa > Arthropoda > Insecta > Hemiptera > Aleyrodidae > Trialeurodes > Trialeurodes vaporariorum. The sequence continues at coordinate 50,682,873 of VMOF01000001.1, forward strand.
TTTGTTCGACCCCCTCCACCACCCCCGAGAAAACACTTTCTGCAGCCGCCAGGTTGCAAACCAAGAAAAAAAATTGTGAAATCAACAGGAAAAGTCAAGTAAAAAAAAATTGCTTTCGGGTTGCTGTCAAAGGAATGAGCGTTATCGTGCGACGATAAAGATTCTTGAAATCACAGGATGTCTTGTTAAATTAACAGGACGTACTATATGGTTTCAAGAATCTTTATCGTTACGATAACTTTCATTTCTTTGGCAACAAAAAAGCCAACTACTGGACTTTTCTTGTTGATGTAACAAGCTTTTTTTCTCAGAGCATGGTAGGAAGCGAAGGTGGCTCTTGGAGTAGACCAGCAGTTGACAATAGCTTATTGGTCAAAAGTATCGCTTGCCTTCGACTTAAAGGAAATCAAAGCAAAATAATTTGTCGGGTTATTTTCATCTAAATTTATTCAAAACTTGCACGTTGGAAACTGTAAAGCGATTTTTCAGCTTTCCATAAATAATGTCATGCATTGTAAAAATCACAATTGATTATAAATTCAAAATTGGTATCCATATGGTCTAAGATGAAATTGACAGTCTCTAGTTGCTCCTTATGTTGAGCATTGAATTGGGACTCTTGCGTTTATTTATTGGATAAGACAATACGCAAAGCTTCTGTTTTTCGGATCTTTAATGGCATTCCACGATCCATCGGTGATTCAACCGGTTGAAGCAAGGATTATTGATCCAAGTATTTCTATGTAAAACTCAATTAATATTTTTTTAATCTTGCAAAGGGCAAAACAATCAATGGGGGGTATTTCTATGTACAAACCATTGTTATATACTCTTCAAATGATATTAGGTACATGTCAACTTACTTATATTTAACAGGTATGCTCGACTCGCTTCCCACGTCATCTTCATTGGCGCGCAGTTCAAAAAGCATTCCAAGATGACCGACAAAAGAAGAAAACATTGTATACTCTTTCTAGAAAACATTGGGCTTCCCTCTCCAGAAAAGCAGAAAATAGCCCGATGTTTTCTGGAAAGAGCTTCCCTTTCCAGAAAAGCAGAAAATAGCCCGATGTTTTCTGGAAAGAGCTTCCCTTTCCAGAAAAGCAGAAAATAGCTCGATGTTTTCTGGAAAGAGTATACAATGTTTTTTCTTTTGTCGGCACTGAAGATGACGCGGGAAGCGAGTCGAGCATACCTGTTAAATATAAGTATCTATACTCTGTTCATTATACGACGGGCCCTCGACCACCGGACAGTATTTATTTGAAAACGTGTAAATGACAACACGGCAGGCTCGGCGCATTCATAGCGCTCACTGATCGAACCTTTCCTCCGCCCCCTTTGTTCATGCTATTTTATTGTCTCTCAGGGTTCAGTCGGAAGAATTAGCGTCGCATCACGATTTTTTGTAATTCACACTTGGGCTTAATTTTTCCTCATTATTCAATCTCAGCATGAAATTCCAAGGTTATTGGTGTCTAACAACACGAAATTCGGACTGAATGTTCAAGAAATATGGTTTCAATTTCAAAATTTATGAAAGAAACGTTTTCGTGAACCATAATAATTTCGTGCACTTATTTGGTATCAATTTGATGGTTTTCGCGAACTGGATTTGGATCCGTTATGAGACTTCCTATCAATGGACTCTGAATAAAGTTGAGTTGAAACTTTGAATTTCCTTAGGACTTGAATGCAGCAACCTTTGCTTTGTGTTGCCGAGACTTAGCATGGAACAATACACCGAAGACAGATAGTTGACGAAGGCGAGGTTGTGAAGACCCGATGTACCCCTGATTTCCTCGGCTCACTATTGTCCTAACTCGGGATGACTACATTGCGGCGTCGCCAGCGTGTGCAAATCTGACCGCTGGTCGAGGGCCCGTCGTATAGTGAACAGAGTATAGGGTACATGTAACCTTTGGTTCAACCAGTTAAATAACCGGTGGATCTGTAAAATGCTACGAAACATCCGCGACACGGCACCACTGGATAAACCCATCCTTGGTTCGATGGAAATGGAACCTGCTCTCTGCTTTTGGCTTTTCCTTCGGAAGGGAGATTAGATTTCTTTTAAGCGCTCAAAAGCTGTCAATAGCAAGCGTACTTACAGACCCCCCGCAAACCGGATACAACATGCGTTTGTTGTTTTGTCTCAGAATTAGGAAATCATTTACGAGGAAGGGAAGCCAGATGGAGGAGCGCACTCAGGAGCTTTCCTTTCTCCCCCTTCCTTAATGGCGGCGGGTGAAATCTGGCAACAGAGGAATTTCGTCCATTCAAACCCATGTAAAACATCGATTTGAGGGAGTTCTTCAAGATTTTAGATGGACTAAATGCAACGTTGGCAGATTGCACGCGCCGCGCCGCATTTCGCTGTTTGTCCATATGAATGAATGTGTTACTCTAAGGGCCGAATGCGAATTTATTCCTTGGCCTTGATTTTTTATCAAAACTTCTTCGACTTGAAAAGAGCCATTTGATGCACGAATGCATGGTGGATGAAAAAAGGACGAGGACCTACTAAAGAAATATTAGGAGAGAATGATAGGGAAATTGATATTTTTTTTTGTTGCATTTTTGGATTGTGGGACCGATGGAATACATCGAGGAAATCTTAAATTTATAAAAAAATAAAAAAAAACGGAATGGGTGGTTTTTATAGAGGAAATTAAAAATTGAGGATTGAAAATGTTGAATGGGTGTGTTGCAAACTTTTGCTACAACGATTAAGAGTGTTTACTGTTTAATCCAATGTAAAATCGCCTGACAAGTCCATTGGTGGCATCAGAAAGTCATAAAATGCAATAATAAACTCACAAGAGGCGTTTAATGAAATCCAAGATGGCGGAGAAATATCGAGCAATTTGTATGCATGCAACGCAAACGTCAAATGATAGCCAACCTCACAATATCGATCACAACCAATCAGAACGTAAATAAACACATGACCTCAACCTCCAGTATGAGGTTGTCAAAGTTGGCCATCCTTGAATGTTCGCGGTGTGCATGCATACAAATTGCTCGATAGTTCTCCGCCATCTTGGATTTCATTAAACACCTCTTGTGAGTTTATTATTGCATTTTATGACTTTCTGATGCCACCAATTGACTTTTCAGGGGATTTTACATTAGACTAAACACTCTTAATCGTTGTAGCAAAAGTTTGCAGCATCAGACCCATTTAAAAGGAAATCTCAAGACCAACCCAGAGCTACCTTCAGATCTTCTTCAAATCTCGCAACATTTTCCTTACTCAATGTTTTCAATTTCCCCATTAAATATATCAATTCGATTTTGACAAATCTAACGTTTCTGCAGATTCACAAATCCGATTTCACTATTCCCCGTTTACCTGATTTTCCTCAAATCTGCCTCCAGTTGATCCTCATCCTATATTTTCACCCTACATGTATTTCCAACGGCCCTTTTCAACAGTGTTGCTAGATTGGGATGAAAAAGCCGTACGTTTTACATTGATTTAAATGGGGACGATACGGCTTTTCACCCTCGATCTGGCAACACTGCTTTTCAAGTTGATGAACGTGTTAAACTTCGGCCCTCCCTATAAGAGGATAGAGACATGGGTTATGCATTTTGTCGAATGTCGATGCATGGGTCTACCCATACTACAGATCGAAATCAAAGGGGTTTGGTGCTCGATTTTTTTAATGTGTTTTAATTCACAAAATTCAACGTTGTCAAATTGCAAAGTGCGCCATTTAAATAATGTCCATGCCGAATAACTGCTTAAACTGCCAGAGTATTTTTAACTTCCTCAATGACGATTAAATACATTTTTTTGGCAAGAGATAAAATTGGAACGTATGTAAGCCTGGAGCTTCATTGAAAAAGACAGTCCTCATATTCACGCTTTTAAGATTACATTCTCTGACTAGGTGTATACATCGTAAGTGAGGGTGTAAGCGGATAGTGTATTTTTTCCCATTCATAAATTACATTTTTAACTCTTACAACTGTTTGCCATTTTTTACGCTTGCTTGCATGACTCCTCAGAGGTTTTTTAGCCGCGGTCTTGTCATTGTGCCGACAGTGAGCCGTTTCGCCGCGGTGTGCGAATCGCGTTGCCAGAATTTGCAAAAGAAAAGGAAAGTATCCCCGAGATTTCCCGTTGCGTGTTGAGGACGAAATCTGACAGTTTTCAGGCGATCCGGCAATTCTATAGAGTGAATATGTGTCCGTGTGTATGTGATTTAGCTGTAAACGAGTGTATGCTGTGTACTTATACATCCTGTCGTTAAAGTTTCTCCGAGAGAACATCTTTTTTACCATCCTATCTTCCGTGTGTATTCTCCCACTTCCTTAGGGTTTAAAGATGATGGAATATTAGGCACACGTCACTTTACGTCAACTGTGGGCTCTTTTGAGGATCATGCGCAGAGCTGCCGTTTTGGGTGTATTTATAATGCCATTTATTCAGTACACCGATGGTATAATGGGGGCAATGGTGTGCGCAGGAATTGGTCTCTCGCTTTTTTTCCCGTTTGGGTGTATGTGCTAGAAAAGGAAAGAAATAGGGGCTGAAGTCACGCTCTAGCCCAGTGTTGCCAGATTGGGGTGAAAAAGCCGTACGTTTTACATTGATTTAAATGGGGGAGGATACGGCTTTTTACCCTCCATCTGGCAACACTGCTCTAGCCCCTATCTCTATCCTTTTCCTACACACGTGTTCAAATGGGGAAAGAGAGAGACAGAAACATTCCTTTTTACGCAACTTAATGGGGCTCTTGCAAACCGTTGCTACATAGGCAATTGAAGTGTTGAGTTATGCATTAAAACCTGTAAAAACGACGGTTAGTACTATAAAAATCACAAAATTTACTCTCAGAATCGTGCTTAGTGGCGATGGTAGTACTACGTATAGTTATCATGGGAGATTTCTATCTTATTCGAGACATATGTCTGTGTTTTCATGGAGAAAGTGACAAAATAGACAGGGATCTCTCATGACACCTGCGTAGCTCAGACCTTGCGATCTTGCCGTTAAAGCTGTTCTCTGACTTTATTACTGCGTTTTAGACTTTCTTATGATGTGATTTTCCTGATTTTCGCTGGTTTTTACATCAGATTTGACCATTCATTTGCTAACAGCAAAAGTTTGCAAGAGCCCTATTCCACCAGTTGACCGAACGATTAGAGAACTCAGTTTAGTACTTAAGTATACATATAATCTTAATACACGACAAAATGACAATACTCTGATCTGTAATCTTTTTTCAACCAGCGCGACGATCACCACCGTTTTTAGAATATAAAAGATGAGGATATTTCGATAGTTTAACGGTGTTGCATAAAAGGTGTAGGTTGAACAGGTGAGGATTTTTCCCTTTCCCCCCCCCCCCCCTCTGAGACTCTGCAATGGGTTTATTGAAGACTTCTGCTACAGTATTATAAAGAAATGATTCCTAGATATAACATCACTATTGAAAATAACGTTGTATGCATCGAAAAGTCTCAACTTTTACCTAAAGAAAAAAGCAATATATTTGCTTAACAAAATTCAAAGATGGCAGTCGTATGAGGTGGGTCATCACAATGGATAAGTCCCATTTAATCAGAACTTTCTATGCAAAGAAAAGTTATTTGTTATAGAGAAAGCTGCGATTAGATAGACTCCCCCATTATCACCCGCTCATTCGTCTGCCATTGAGTTTGTGACTGGATTTTTGAACTTTCTGATGCTCTCCAACGTTATTTTCAAGTGATTCCAAGTAACCATTTATTCTCCTTTACGCTATAGCAAAAGTTTGCAACAGACCGATTTACTTGACTAATGTCCATTCTTCAACTCTACTTTTGACGGGTCATTTTGCCCTCAATTCTCATGTCTGTTTTTAACGTATCAGTGTTGTGGCATATTAAAATGGGTATGGGGAGGGGTTGCCAGGGAGATCAGCAACCCCCCTCCCCCTCCCTCAGAACCTCTTTTTAGTGGTGGAGCCGGCCAACCCAGAGAAATATTCCCTAGCCCTTAAAATTGACTGAAATTAATCACACAATAATAAAAAGCAAACAATTAATCGACTGGAATTTACGACCAAAAAAAGGGAAAAAAGCTCATCACTTTCCAGCCCCTTCACCTCTCCCTTAACATTGACCCTCAAAGAATATAATCAAACTGTAACCCCCCCCCCCCGACAGCTAATTATGTAAATGCCTGCTACTTTATGTTGTAAACAAAGTAATTGAGGCGGCCACGTCCATAAGAAGGGCTCATGAAACAGCAGATATGCTATTCCAAAGACTTTCTAATTAAACCAGAACTTGATTCCCTAGAAAGAGCGCACCTGTATAAACGACGCGTTCGAATGACCCTAATAAGTCATACGTGAACATGTTGACAGTAAAAAAGCAAGGGGAAAAAATGTGAAAAAAGTAGAAGCCAGAATGAAGACATTATACAGATTTTGATTATTAATGAATAGCTGCAGCGCGTGCTAAAACTTTGAGCTTCAGCAGTGTTGCCAAACTAGCAAGAAAAGTTAATAAAAATTAATCAAGAATTTTAAAGGAGGTATTTACATCTCTAGTTTTTCGTGCATAAAATATTGCAGGTTACATTTCTGACTGTAATCGTGGTCATACTTTTATTCCAATAATGATGAGTAATTATTTAAGGGGGGTCGGACACATTTTTTTTTTTTTTTTTTTTTTTTTCAAAAAACGAAATTTCTATTAATTTGATTTTTGTGTAGTACAGTTATTTACGTTTAATTTAAGACCAAGATCACCTCGTACTGATGTGTAGTTTCGAAGTTATGCGCTGCTTTATGAGGAAAGGTTAAGTAACATGAAGGGACAATTGTCACTAACATTCTCCAGCTCTCTCGGAGATAGCTGATTATTTGCTTTCTTTCTAATTGCATTTCCCGAAAACTACTTTTTTTTTTTTTTTACAGTTCTGTACATTTTTCTCAGGATCTACTGTACCGATTTTCAATTTTTTTCTTTTCCTCTTCCTTATACTATCCTGCATGAATAGACGGTAGATTTCCTCAAAATGTTGAACATATTATTATATTTATGGGACTGCAAAGGTCAAATTTTTACACATTTTTACAAAATATTTCACAATCTTTTGAAAAATTGTCAAAGTTTCAAATTTTCAAAAAAAAAAAAAACCCATCTGAATATGCAGGAAGTTAGAAGGAACAAAATGACGAAAAAAGGTGTAATTTGATTTAGTAGTTCCTGAGGAAAAGGTACATGATAAAGTTCAGTGTATTTTACATTGGTCATATGGACTGTCTGACCCCCCTTAAAAAAAATAAGTCTAAAGTCGAAAGATTTGAGCAGACGAGGTAAAGATTACTGGAGGTCGATTTAAATTATTCGGCGTCCGGAACGTTGCCACGCTGTCTTCATCGAAAGATTTACAATAATTGGTCGAGACTTTGATGCTACCGATGTACAGAGGTAGAATGCGCACGAGCGGCATTAGCGCGAACTGTCAGACTCTTGACTAATTCAAAAACGACCTCTGGCGCCCGGGATTAAAAGTTATAGCGCAGATGGCTTAAAGCGCGCCTAGAGATTAAAAAGTTCCTACCAAAGTTAATTATTGGACACGAAAGGATGCGGTTCGTCGTCCCCCTGAAATTCGACAACCCCGCCCGCCTCCGCTCAGACTGAGAGAGGTGAATAGACCGAGGAGTAATCGCATTCAACTCTCACCCGTCTACCGGTAGTCTCGCGGATTCAACGCTTGAATAAAAGTAAGAAGTTGGGGGTGGTGGAGAGGGGGGGGGAGGAGACGAGAGAAGAGGGGCGATAGGGATAAATGGGGGAGGGAGGGAGGGAGGGAGGGAGGGAGGGAGGGAGGGAGGGAGGGGAAAAAAGGCAAGGACAAAAGCGAACGGAAGAGCGCGCCGAACGCTCGAAAAGTCCGTGCGCCTGAAAATATATATGTATATGTTTACATGTATATATGTATATATATAGAATGGATGCGAAAGTTACGAGGCGCAGGAAAAGCGGGAAAGCGCAGGCTTACAGACTACAGAGCCTCCCGAAAAAGCTCCGTCGTAAAACTTTCCGTGCATCCCGCCGAACCGCGCGTCGAGCAAGCACCGGTAACAAGGAGCGAGCAGCGCGGGAGCTTTTACGAGGGTGCGCGCTGACTAGAGAGAAAGAGAAAGAGAGAGAGAGAGAGAGAGGGAGAGAAGAAATGTGGGAGTCACACTGAAGAGTGAGAGAAAGAGAGAGATAGGGAGAGAGAGAGGAGTCGTTCGATCCTGTACGTGCGCGCGCGATTCTTTTTTTTTTCTTTTTTTTCGGGTGCAGCGCGCTTTGCTCGACTGCGCCAGTTTCCTGGGAGCTTTCGAGCCGAGAAGTGTTATCGCCCCCGCGATTCCCGATTCCCGGTCCCGTGACGTACGTCTTCCGCGAAAAGAAAAATTCTACGCGAAAAATCAAATAATTCCGCCGACGGACGTATAGCGCGCTGCGAGAGAATTCGCTCTCTCTCTCGTGACACCCTCTTGGATCACATTTAAGAAAAACTATAGCGAGGATCGTGACTACGTTATCTATATCTATCAGGATTATTAAGTTCAAGTGCGCCCATGATTTGACCGCCGCCGGCACGTTAGCTTGGGCGCCAAATTCGTCAGTGCTACCAACGTGCGACCCACGGTCAGACTCGGTTGAGACACCTTGCGCTTGGTCGTTCTCAACGAGAACGCGGGAATGCGAGAAACAAAAGAATCAATGAACGGGGAGAAAAAAAAACCCGCACGCATTTTAAAAAAAAAGTATGAATGAAAACAATAAATACTACGATATTGATGCTTTTGCGTAAAATAATTTAAAGAATAAAGCTTCTAAAATCAAATGAAAATTCCCTCGATGGTGTGACGTACGCTATTTTCATTAAGAAAAAGAAAAAAAAACATATATTTACAATAAGTAGTTTAATCGAACGTCTTTGGGAAATTATTGCGACGGATTCAATTGAGTTTCTGTCGAATATTGCAACATTTTTGTTGTTTGTTTTTGTTTGATTTATTTTCATTTTCTCGATACTGGATATACTAACAAAGATCGTATGGTCTGTTAAGTGTTTTTTGGTTCTTTAATTGGTTTAAAATATTCTATTTTTATTCATCTTCGGTTCGTTTATTGTTTGGTTTTAAACGTTTTGTTTTGAAAAAGGTTTTGTTGTGTTGTTCATTCGCAACTTGGAAGAGGACTGCGCAAAAATTCCGAGACTCAGGAAAAACAACGTGGCCGGTAAGATTTCGCTTTTAATCAAAACAGGCATGTCATGCGTTTGAAAATATTCATGCCAAATAGGTATGGTGTCCCATGTTAATTTATAAAAACGTTTGCTAATATAAGGTATTTAAAGAATGGGGTATTTGCAAGGGTCTGAATTGTTGTGTTTTTTATAAACAAAATAAAAGTACTTGGTGAACAGAGAACAAAGATGTCTTTGGTTTCTGATTAAGTATACCATTGTTCCGGAGACGAGATTTTGGCCCAAAATACATTGTTTTAAATGGGTATTCCGAGTAGTGACGTCACTATACGCACACGATTTTTTACACCTTCACAGGTGTGTACCTATCTGTAAAACTTGGACACTTTTGAAAAAAACCAAAAGCACCATAATTCTCAGCTCATCAAGTACACTTCCATTTTCTTTACAAAAAAAAAAAAAAAAAAAAAGATTTCAGACCCCTTATTGCAACTGCCCCACAACAATAGGCATCTATTTCGCACCATTTTTATTTTATGTGTACATTTTTCTTTGAAAAAATCTCTGATACTTGATACTTCAAAAGTCCTAGAGGAGCAATAAAACATAGGTTAGTTTTTTTATAATTGCTTCCATCGATCAAAGCTGTTCGAGATATCGAATGGTAGAGAATTTTTCTCAGCATATATACGAATTGAATAATTTCTGTAAACTCCTTAGAGTTTGGTTTAGGTAGGCAACCTGCAATACTTCACAATGCATTGAAACGTTGCAGGTGGCCTACCTTACCAAAATTTAAGTAGTTTACTGAAATAATTCGCCGACTATACACTGCACCGTGCAATCGCCAACTGAAACCATACGCCTCAAAGCTGTCCATGAATTAAATTCGAGGGTTATATTTTAAACTCTTGTTTAGATTTAAAATTGCTTGGTATAAATGCTCACTAAATACGAGAGGCGTTCAATAAGTAAGTTCGCCCCCCTTCAAAAATCCACAAAAATGGTCAAAATTATAATCAAACTTTACCTTAAAATCTTTGTTAGGATATTCTGAATCCAGAAATTAAAAGTTCAAAACAAGCGGACAAAAATTGACTGCGTACGGGCCGCGGATGCAAGCAACGGCATGGTGCACTCCCGCCACCATAGCCGTAGCCAGGGTACTGTCTATCTCTCTCTTAGCCCATTTAAACGCATGTGTTAGAAAAGGACAGAAACAGGGGCTGAAGTCACGTGACAGCCCCTATATCCATCCTTTTCTAACACATGCGTTTAAATGGGCTAAGAGAAAGAAAGACAATATCCTGGCTACAGCTATGCCCGCCACCTTTGCATTTGCTAGCAACTACGACCATCCAGCAAGCTCCGCAACTAATAAAATAAAAAAAATTGTTCTTTCATAGTTGGAAAGGCAATATTTTCAACTTTCCAACAGTATATTAGTTTTTGAATTTTAGCCAAAAAATTGCTTAGAAATTCTATGTTTCCGCTGCCGCCGCTAAGCATGTTCCACCATGTCTTGAGTGCGCGTGAAATGTGCGTGAAATCGTTCGACGGGATCTCGGATAAATGCAATTTTACAGCAACTATTTGACCGAAATACTAAAGTCAATACACCGTTAGAAAGCTGAAAACACCATCTTTTTATTGCTGTCATTAAACATTGTATTGCCTCAATGATTGTGGGAGAAAACTCTATTTTATGATCTTACACACATAGCGGCGACGGCAAATTTTTGAGGTGGCCGCAAAAATATATGGAATGTCTACGCAATTTGCCGGCCAAAACTCAAAAACTAATACACTCCTAAAAAGTTGAAAATATTACCTTTTTAACCATATGAGTAGACGTTTTTTTAGTTTTATTAGTTGCGGTGAAAAATATGGGGGATTTTTTCTTTCTGAACAGCCGTAGTATAGCTCGCATACGAAAAGGTGGCGGGAGCGCACTATGCCGCTACGTGCATTTGCGGCCCGTAAGCGGCCAATTTATGTCCGATTGTTTTGAACTTTTGAATTCTGGATTAAATATATCCTAACGAAGATTTTAAGGTAAAAATGATTGAATTCGGACCATTTTTGTGGATTTTCACTTACTCATTGTAAGGTTACTTACTTACTTATTGAACGCCCCTATCGTATATTAATACATTTCTTTAAAACTTCTTAATTTTATGAAGTAAGGATATAACTTGTTCAGAACAAAGTTCATTTATCTATTTTGAAAATGCTATGAAAATGAAAATTCTCCTTTTCAAAATTCTCAAATAAGTCTAATTGTTTGCAATCCATGGATTTCTATTTCGTGTATTGAACATTTCTGTAACATTTTGATTATTTATAAAGATAGTTAATACACATAATGCAAACTAAGTACCTAGTGCTATTAACGATCAACCTCTCTTTTATCTAACTTCTAACTTTAGAATAAACACATCATAAATCCTGTACACACGTTGTAAAATCCTCTCGAAAAAAATCTAGATCTCGAAAATGATACCGGTCAATTTACCGACCGCTTAATATAAGAGTAATTGTAAATGGAGTTTTAGGATACATCGGAGTGTTTAAACCATCAAAGGAAAAAATATTACGGGTCTGAACTACATTCACTTAACACAAAATATAAACGTGGTTTATAATAAGGGGCTAAGGCGCTCTTTCGCCGAAGTTGAGTCCATTTACTTTTTGAATTCTTTGCATACTTGATGCGCCAAATTCCAACATATTTTAAAGAAAAAAGCAAAAAATGAAGTATTTAAAATGCTGCAAGTTTACTGCTATCTTTGGGGGTTAAAGTAGAATAAAATTTGATGAAAGTGAGGAGGGAAAAGAGGAAAGGAAGGAAAGAAAAGAAAATAAATGAGGGAAAATACGAAAAAACACACACAAATAACGAAAGAAAGGAATATTTACAATAAAACCCAAAAGGGATGAAATGGCAAAAGTAGCTCTAATTTACCCATAAACTGAGCTTAAAACAAGTCTAACCTTAAAATTCCTCTCTTGTGAATGGAATGAAAAAAAATATAACTTCTGTTGGTAAATGTGTTATTTATGAAGGATGAATTTCCTTTAAATATCGTCTGAGGGAACCAATATTTGCCATTTTTTTCCGGAGAAGGACCCCCCTGTTTCTTATTGAGGATGTTCCCTCAGACTATAGTACACCAAGATGTCCCCCCCCCTCTTCCCATTAAAAACCTCAAGAAGTATCCACTGCTGCAAGACCCTCTTCTTTGGTTTGTTATAGCTCGTTGGACTTGACCAATTCCTTCCATGCCTATTGCCTACCTCCCTCGGTCCATTTGGTTGATGTCTGTTTTTCCCATCTATGAAATGGCAGTCGTTGATTATACGCGTTAGAAATTCAACAATAAAGGAAGCAACTAATCATTTTATTTTCTCTTGGCCGATTTTATTAGAAGAGGAGACACTAAAAAGGCACGGACTCCACGCGGAGGAAAATCTACGATTGTTTTCGATCTCGACCCATGGGCGAATACAAGAATTTGTCTGTCTCTCTCTTCTCCCATTTGAATAAGTGCGCAAAAAAAGGACGGAGAAAGGTGATAAATACACGTGATGGCCCCCTCTACTAGCCTTTTCTAATACATGAATTCAAACAGCCCCAGAGAGAGAGAGAGTGAGACAAACTTCTGTTTTCACCCATGTCTTCTACCAACCTCAACTCTTAGATGAAGAACCAGCGTATTTTATGGGAGCTTTAAAACTTTAAGGGATGATCCAGTCATTAAAGGAATACCAACAGATTGGCCCTTATTGTCGGCAGTGATGTCGAATGCGGTGGCCGTATAAAGTTCATGGATGGAGGAATGGTCGCAAATAATGACCGAAAGGTTTGCGGTAGTGGAATCTGCCACAAACAGCAACAGCGAGACACTCCATTGAAGTTTAAAGATTATTGAGCCTTGCTTTTTTATCACTTTTCAGATGCAAAGTTTCACTCATCGATTTCAACTTTGTCTGATCATAAATTGAGGCAGCCGTGCATTGAAAATGTCCACGTTCATTTTGTCGGTATAAAATTTTGCCAAATTTTGCAACGGCATTAAGCAACATAAAGTCGTACTTATATTGACTCCATCCCGCAAAAATTGATGGACTTAATAAGAAGCTTCAAAATCCAGAAGCAGATAGCCGTAAATGTAAATCCTGTACAGCGCACTTGCAATTTGTATATATACCATCAAAGAAGCTACCACCAGTATCCAAGTCCAGTCACCAATAATAATTGAAACCTGACACACGATAAATATAAATATAATGGCATAAAGTTTGAATAATACCCTTGCATCAATTGTAAAATTAATAGACTATTTCAATTTCAGGGTTGGATCTTGAAAATTTAGTTTGCAGACATTATTACTTTTGTGTCATTATTTTTACAAACGATTTAAAGTTTCAAATCATAATACAAATTATTGGTTCACAATACCTCTTCGCCATTATTGTACTCCGGCAATAGCCCCATTTTCTCGTTTAGTCTTTAAGAGTTGGTTCTTTATCTTTAAATTCGTTCCTGAGTTTTTCACGGAGAAATATCTTACTTTTGGAATGAAGGAACGTAGTAATAAATATGAACTGATAAGAAATTCCTTTTAAAATGACCAGACGATTCTTTCTCGTGATTTATCAAAACGTTCAATTGGACCAAATAAGAATTATAGAAATTCAAAAGGGAATTAATTTTCAATTGTGAGAACTATTGAAAATTCCTGTATAATTCGAAAATAATTTTCTTTTTGCATCATATTTAACAAGATTTCTTTCTGAAAAACCCCTGTAAGGGTTTCCTTATATTTCAACTTTTTCAACTTTGAACTTCGTTCAATGCACCCTAGGTCCCATTCCCGTTTGGAATTATAATGCGATCTTTTCAATCACTAATTTTCCTACGGTCTGTTTTTGGAGTGACAGACATGTTTATAAACGACTTTCTTTGATGGAGCGAATTCAATCACAAAAGATGCACCCACCAACACACGAAGAAGAAGGAGAAAAATAGGAAAATGAAGAAGAAGGAAAAGAAAAATAAGAAACAAAACCGAAACCAAACCAACACCAACGGTGACTTGATTTTCCCGGTTTCGACATTCTGTTACACGATGGTCGATGGCGGACTTATGAATAATCTTGACAAATTCGAGCGCACCCATGATTGATGGTGACAACCGATTTCTATCCGGAGCTGCGATATAATTAATTTTCCTTCGACCACTCCTTTACCTGTAGAGTCTAGAGTCTCGGCCAAAACCGAACCCGTATCGGCACCGTCACATTCATCTCTCGCGCATAATATCACTCCATTGTTTAGCATAATTTTTAATGATGTTGAAAATTTGTTAAGTTGTAAAGCGCACTCCCGTTAAAGTGTGTGTCTGCATTCATGTGTGTGTGCAAGTCATTTCTCGGCACTAGTGTCATGCAGAGAGAGAGATGGCGGAATCCTCGAGGACGTGGCCTCTGGCGCTATACAGTGGGCATTCGCGAGCGATTTTGCGGCTAAAAATCAACCAGTTGGAAAAAACGTAAAATGGGGCTCTTGCAAACCTTTACTACAGGTGATTGACGAGTTGCTGCTTGCATAAAAATCGGTAGAAATGAAGATGAGTACTCATAAAAATCATAAAATTCGCTCTCAGAATCGGGCTTAATGCACGGGAAAAAACTACGGTGAAAATAACCATACGGATACCTGATTTTGGCACCTGCTAGATGTCATGTTAATGTTAACCAGAAGTATACTATGTTTTGACTAGGTACTAGGTGATGTTACCTGCTTGCATGTCGAATTTACTCAAAGTATCGATAAATGTACCATACTTCTTGTCAAGTTTATCCAAGTTTATCATAACATCTAGCAGGTGCCAAAATCAGGTATCCGTATGGTTATTTTCAGTAATCTTTTTTTTTCCGTGTGGCGGAGCTACTCAGGTATCATGAAAGATTCCTATCTAATTTGAGACGTACCTTTGTGTTTCTATAGAAAAAGTGACAAATTAGACAGGATTCTCCCATGATACCGACATTGCTCCGCCATTACCGCGATCTTGCCGTTACAGCCGTATTTTGAGTTATTACACAATTTATTTTTGTGCGATTTTCATGATTTTCGCTGGTTTTTAAATCAGATTTTACCATTCGTTTGCTTGTAGCAAAAGTTTGCAAAAACCCTATAATCGTTCATGCCAAATAAGCTTTTGGGATTCATTTCAGACACCACAATTACATTTTTTAGCTGAAATCTTTTGTAATGAATGGTTTAAGAAAGTGAGTATTGATCTTGGATGCTTTTAAACGATTATTTTAGGTGTAATAATTTGACGGTTTTTAACCGAGAGATTGGTCATTTTTGTCCATTGTTGGTCGACGGCAAGGCATCGATATGTTCGATTTGTGTCACAGGCACTCAGTCTCAGACTCTGACATTGCTCGTGATTGATCTATTGCTAAGCCAAACAAAACAAAACCAAAGAATGTGACTTTTGTCATTTGTACTCAAATCATCATCATTACTTACCTTTCTCCTCCTCTTCTTAACCCTTTAAGGGCCAAGCCCGAGTATACTCGTTTTTCTTCTCTAGTCTACTTCACATTGTTTCAGTCTTCATTCGGGATAAATGCGATTATTGATGATAACATGTGCAATATAAGATGTCTTCTGGCGCCTTCAATGTGTCGTATAGGCAATTTCAACTCCCCCGAGTACGAACAGTTAATTACCTTTCTTTTATAAACTGAATAGTGTCGTCCGTTTGAAATAACCTGGCCCTTAGAGGGTTAAATATGACTTTATGTGGGTTTAGCGGATGAAATCTATGTATGCATTCCTAGTTTCAGTGTCGGCCGTGAGCGGAGTTAGCGCTGGTTGTCCATAAGAGTCCATAAGCTTTTGCTTTGATATTTGAACCACAAGTTTTGCATTTAGATGAATTTTTTAAGCAGATTAATATACATTACAATTTTTACACGGTGTATTGTGCGTCATTCAACGGACAGCCTGTAGGACTTTTTTTCCAAAGCGCACTCTGACTCTGGTGACAATGATCTGCGTGTGCTCTCTCAGATATAGAGGAGCAGTCCTGTCATAATTTTTGCATATAGACCCTATTCGTTATGACGAATGTATGAGGAAGTGGCACCAAGATTATGTAGTATTATTTACAACTCAACCCAATGCAAGAAGCTGTACCACCCGTGTTAAAGGCAACAAAAATCTGTATGCAACACACAACTCAGAGGAACTTAAATAGAGTTACGAGTAATCTTTGCACATCAGATTCTGGAATCATTTCATCACCTCTGTAGATCGGGTGTTTTTTAGTATTATCCATCAGGCGTTAACAAAAGCACCTTTACGAGAAATTCATGACTTATGCCTCATCCGGTCACAAATAATCTGCGAGTTGGTAGCAGTCCAGTCCTCAAATAATATTGAGTTTGTTCGATGTTTCTGTCTTTGTGTCATTTTTAGTGAGTGAGATGGAGAGAATCTAAATGCCTTGGTAGTTTGATGTTTGATCAATGGCTCATGCATGGCTCATGAAAATCATCAAAATTATATGTACATTCATTGATTTTGATTCTGTTGAATACGCTTTTTTATCTATGAAACTTGATATTTATAGGGAGGTTATGATTATACTTATACCAAATTCTTGATCGGTGAATATTTATCGGTACAAGTTATTGCTGTGTAAGAAATTGCGCTTTTGATTGCTTCAACGGTAACAGCTAGGACTTTTCGGTGACACCAGTGAATGTGATGAAAGAGGCATCACTGAAACACATGTAGGCCTTAAACAGTGCATGGTTTGATAATAGACATTGGTTCATGCAACCATTAACAAAAACCTCATATTTAATGGTGATGTCGTGAAAATCACACAGCTTTTAGTACGTCAAAAAGTCATTCTACCTCAGGTCTTCCCGCTTTGACAAAATGAACTTTTGACATTATTTCAAAGAGCTTTACGTATAATTTCAATTAATTTCAGTAATTTGTTGAATTTACACGTATTTTCTTCTTAATTAAAATTCGCCGAAACCGACTTATATTTTACCGAAACACACCGAGGATTTATTCATTCCTGCTTTAAATGCTCCAATAATGCCGTTTCCATGAAATTCTCCTGCGTCAGCAAAAATTCAAAACTATTACAGTAGTGAACAAGGGCAGATCCAGGAACTTGGTCTTGTTCTCTCTCTCTTCACTAGTTCGAAAGCACATGCGTTCATATGCGTTAGCACCGTGATGGCCTTTCGTCCCATACCTTCTACTCTCTCTTCTAACAACTGCAATCAAATCAAAGGGAGAGAGAGAGAGAGAGAGAGAGAGAGAGAGAGAGAGAGAGAGAGAGAGAGAGAGAGAGAGAGAGAGAGAGAGAGAGAGAGAGAGAGAGAGAGAGAGAGAGAGAGAGAGAGAGAGACAGACAGACAGAGAGAGACAGACAGACGACGACAGACGAGACAGACAGACAGACAGACAGACAGACAGACAGACAGACAGACAGACAGAAGAGAGAGAGAGACAGAAGAAGAAGAGAGAGAGAGAGAGAGAGAGAGAGAGAGAGAGAGAGAGAGAGAGATGGGAGACAAAGTTCCTGGATCCGCTCTCGTTGGTAATCAGTAATCCAGCATCTGCTTGGTCCAGTGGCGGTTCGCGAGCTATCTTTTATCTTTCTCTTCCAATTTATATATACACCAATACAAAAATATGGATTGCACCCCCTGTTTATCGATCCTTTCCATAGATTTAAACAGAGAAGACATCGATCTATATCACATTTCACAAGCCAAATCCATGGATTCGATCGTCCATTGAAATTATACCCGCTCTTCTCTGAAATAGTGCTATACTAGACAGTAAGCATTACACATAGGTGATAAGGCTAATGTGCTCGTACTATGCAGCACTCTAGTGTACCAGTGTCTAAATGGATGAATGGAAAAAGTAGATTATCATCCGGTTAGATGAACAAAAATGGGGAGCAATAAAAAGAAATAAACAAAGGAAAACTAATTTAAATCGTCCCATATATACGATTGTGGCCCATTGAGCCTCTGCAGAGTGGGAGAGTAATCAACTTAACATTTATTCGTTTACGGAGTAATTGACTTGTAAACATTAAAAAGGTAAAGATAATATTAGATAGATAGTGTAGCGTGGCGCGGCGCGGCGGCTCACACAATGAGCGAAAACGCTCGGTTTCCGGGACCAAAGAGCCAGTGGCGTCGCGTGCCATCTGGCAACAATGCAACTGCTCCATTTAAACTCATTATATGAGATAGAATACATTGTTGCCAAATTGCACGCGACGCCACTGCAAAGAGCTATAACCATAGAGGGGTCTTCTGCAGTTGCGGCTCGTGCAATTTGGCAACTATGCTAATTTTCCATTTAAACCCATGCAAAATTATCGATATCTTGCGGGGGTGCAATTGCACCTCCTGAAGATCGATTGTTTTACATAGGTTTAAATGGAGAGGATACGTTGTTGCCAGATTGCACGCGCCGCCACTGGTCTTATGGAACGAAAAGCCTCTCAGAAGACACCTCGAAGGCAGTCATGATGACAATTTTTTATGGAAATTTTACATGTGCTATATCGTTCGTTTATCTCTCATTCTTTAAAACTGAAATTGAAAATTGCAAGAAATCCATTTAAAATGAAGGTGCGAATGCTTATAAAAAGTGCTTGCTTACCAACAAAGCTTCAGAAAGGATCGATAAAATGTAAAATCAATAATTTTTAATTTCATTCTCAAAGACAGCCCTTTGTTTGATTCGTATAAGAACTTTTCTGAGATTATGAAATGACCAATAGCGATATACAGCCACTAGCGGATCCAGAAATGTATCTTTCTCTCTCTCGCCTCAATTAGAGTGCATGTGTCAGAAAAGGACAGATAAGGACAGTCACGTGATTTTCGCCCGTTCTTTCATCCTTTTCTAACAAATGCGTCCTAATGAGAAAAGAGAGAGAAGGACAATCTCCTGACTACGGCTATGCTCCTTTCTATCTATTACATCTTTCTGAACTTCTCACTGTGCGAAGTCAACTTGCGTATGATACAGGGCGAAAACTGAAAACGGCAATTGCCGGCAGCGGCCGCGATGCTGCAGTGTGATGCGGCAGAGGAAATTAGACGCCTGTTAAAATTGTGTATCTAAAAGTTGTTTTACAAGTGCTCTGAGCTTGTAAAATAACGTGTGAGGGGGGGTGAGGGGGAAAGAGTGGTGCTGTGAACTTTTAACTGTTCCAGAGACGAACGATAACGGAGGCAAGAGAGGCCTAACTCTCTGCCGCGCTGGCCGTTTCAGCTTGGGCCTCGGCCGATTTACGATTGCGTCCGAACGGGAAACACTCTCTGTTAATAAAGAGTTAATTTAGGGGGCGGATGGATGAGCTATTTATACAGAGTGTTCCAAAAGTCCTACACTTTGTTTCATTTAAACCAATGCAAAATATCGATTCAGAGGAGTTCTCTGAGCTCCTCTTATAGTTCGAATTTTTTCGTGCGTTAAAATGGACAGAAAGCAGCTTTGCGAGATTGCACGCGACGCCACTAACAACGACGTGGTGGTGCAGTTGCAATAAACTAAGATACTAAAATTCTGAACTACTCATTGGCTCACTTACACCCTGCACTCTGCAGGCACCGTTGCAGTTTATTCTTTTAAACCCACGAGAAATATTGAAGTCTGGATATGCAAGGTGAACTCTGAATATCCTTGAGTTCGACCTCGTCCGTATTTCTCTTCCTTTTATTTTTTGAGACCTCGTACAGACTGTAACATTTTTCTGAATATTTTTGAGGCTTTATTTTACTTAAAAAACCACACTTGCACGCAAAAAAAATAAAAATAAAAATTATATAAAAAATCTTCTGGTTGTATACACGCAAGCAATTTTCCAGTGAACACAAATTATAGAGTTGAACGTTCAACTGTCAATCAGGCAATACATTTCGCTCCAAAAAATCGCTTTGCTCCAACAAAACCCTCTCCTCAATTTATTTTCGCTTTTTTAGATTTGAGTCATAAAAAGCCGTGTACCCCGAAACGCCATGAATGACGCGAGAGGTAAAATGACAGCCAGAGCTAACTACGTTATGACAAGAAGCGAAGGGTTTTCGAAAGGTGGATGCGGGGAGGGGGAGTGGGTGCCCAATCAAAATCTGTGTCGTAAACGGAGCTATTAAGTATTAGTTCTGGGCTGGTGACGCTCTATACGAGGGCAAAATTTGGATAGCTCATCCATCCCCTCTTCTCTCTCTCTCTCTCTCTCTTCTCTCTCTCTCTCTCTCTCTCTCTCTCTCTCTCTCTCTCTCTCTCTCTCTCTCTCTCTCTCTCTCTCTCTCTCTCTCTCTCTCTTTCCCCCTTCCTCTCTCCTCATGGAGGGTGGTTGCTCGTAACTAGGATGACCAAAACTGAATCATTTATCGCGACGGTTTACGTGCGGGTAGGAAAAGGTGGGTTGTACGTACAGGGGGGATGGTAATGGTGGGGACAGGGGATGCAGACGTGGTACAGTTAAGGGGTCCGGGATTTAAAGGGTGAGGGGGGGGAGGGCTGCTGTGCTGTGCTGCCGGCGGCGGGGGCCATACGAATGTGCTGACTGCAAAACTCAAGTGCAATTCAATAAGTCGGACTGACAAGGTACTGTGCGGCGCGGGTGGTAGTGTGGCACGGCGCGGCGTTGCGTCAGAAAGAACCAACGGTCACCATGACAACCGCTCGATGCTGTAACTCTCGGCATCGAAAATTATACCAGTGCCTCTCTCTCTCTCTCTCTCTCTCTCTCTCTCTCTCTCTCTCTCTCTCTCTCTCTCTCTCCCCTCTCCACAGCAATGCGCTTCCGACGAATGAGGCCAGGCGACCTAACGCGACCCCCAAGCAGGAGAATTCGTTCACAGAAATAGTCATGTAATTTTAACCAACTTTGAGGCATTTTGGATAACGACAGGGACAAATTCGTTTTGATAGAATTGCAGAAACGAGAAGGCATCAGGATTTTATTTTATGGATGATTAACCTCTACAGCACCAAGTTGAATAAAAATAAACTACTGCAAATGTATTCAAATCAAGTGGGTACATGAATATCCATACTGCACGGTAATTGTAAATGCCTACATCGAAAATTGAAGGCGCTTTACGAAGCAATATTTTGAACTGCCTACTATTTAGCGTTCTTTTATTTTATGTTATAGCGAAATGAAACTGCAAAAAATATTGAGGTGTAAAGAAAGTTAAGCGGGTTCTGTTCTTAAAGGGTTAGTCATATACGTTTAATTAATATCACACGGGGCCTCCATACTCGACTCTCGTTCCAATGGGCTTAACATTGACAAATAATGACGACTGTGGGTTTGTTTTGTTTCGAATTTTTGCTGCAGCAATAACCAGGATCAGTTCCAGTGTTAAATCACTTGAAAATAAGGTTGAGAGCATCAGAGAAGTGACTCATAGAATCAATCAAACTACATTCAAAGAATGATCACGATAGTTGTCGTACAGCGGAGTCACAGTTGAGGAGTCCCCTCTATATTACTCTGCGATTAATATTATCCTCCATCGCAGGTATATTAGAAGGCTGCAATTATATAGGACACTCCAATCTTGATTTTCTGTAAGATAGCTATTTTGGAATCATATATTTAAACGTATTTTATAAGTTTGTGAGTCAATTTTGGACGTTTTTGATGCTCCATACATGATTTTCAAATAATTTATCCAACAGCCTCCCTCTTTTCTACGCTGTAAGTAAATTGACGATACGGACCCAATAAATGGCTTCATTCAGAGAGGAACCAACTTTTTTGTTCATGTGCAAAAAGAAAACCAATTATATCGGAAACTCGCAGTTTTTGGTCACGTTCTGCACAAACCGAAAAATGTGTTCCCCTCTACAAAAACCCGTCCGGTTGGTAAAACCATGGCACACCACAATGCAGCAAGTTAGCGTTAGATCTAACAATCAATTATACATTTTGTCCATTCAAACCCATGTAAAATATCGAACTACGATGGGTTTGCCCGGGCCAAGAATAATCAAGCATTCGACCTTTTTCATGGATTCGATCGGACAAACTGCAACGTTGACTGATTACACGCTCCTTCGCTGCCATGTGCAATGTGCATTGATGCGAACGTGACTAGCAGATTTACTTTAACCGTGTGTTCTTGGCTTATGAAATCCCCTTATTTGTGTTATATTTCTTCTGACGATCGAATTCAAACCGTTGCGTAGGCGTATGGACTCGTGTTTGCGTTCGAAGGTGAACCATCTGTACCGACTACATTGTTGGCAACAGTAAGCGTGTTCTTTTCGCTCGTGTGAGTCTTTTCTATTGTAAATGTGTGTGCACGCTTAAATGTATACTGTATTTATAAGTGTATAAGGCATCAAATAGGACGCGTTTTACCGTCGCATGCGGACGCCGCGCCGTAAGTTCGTTGCGCGTCCGTCCCGATACGCGATACGTGGACCGCACTTCGAACGCACCGAACATCGGTTTGATGACACCGTTGCGAAATGCTGATGTAAAAAAAATCCGCGAAGTATAGGTCTTTTCAGCGGGGACACTGCGGACAGATATACCTGACCAGGATATGCTATGCGCAAATCACCTATTACATGCGTTGAATGGTTTCTTTTCCGTATGCGTATTTGGAATTAAATGAAGATTCCAGAAGAATGGCGATAAATGCCACAAAAATCTATTTTTGTCTTTGAGCAAAATAAAAGAGGGGAGGATAGCGTTTAAAATTTATTCTGTTTATTTCTCCATGACGGTTACATAGGTTTTCTTATTATAGACTGTCACACAGAAAAAACAGAAAAAAACACTTTGGTAGCGCCGACAAAACCTTTGGTAGAAAAATGACCCAGCAAAAGACTTTAGTTGAGCCAACCAAAGGTTCTTTACGCTTAACTAAGAGATTTTGTTGGGTGAATAAAAAATTTGGTTGGCCCAACTAAAGTCTTTTGCTGGGTCATTTTTCTACCAAAGGTTTTGTCAGCGCTACCAAAGTGTTTTTTTCCGTTTTTTCTGTGCACTCTGGAAATGTGTTGCTCGTTGGTTTCCCCATACCTCCTCCGATTATATTTTTTAAATTATGAAAAAAGGACAACATTATGCAGATCATCGAAGGTAAGAAAAAAAAATCATAGTCGTATGGTGGAGCTTTGGAGTAAATACTGTAAGACGAGTCAATGAGAGTGTAGGTGAAGACCCCTCTGTGCCCTCGACCTGGCAACTTTGTTGGATGGCGGACGGTGGTTAAAAATAATTTGCGATCAGAAAATATTGGAATCTCAAAATGTGAAATGTAGTTATGCTCGACACCATGTCTATATCGGGAGCCGCGCGCACCGTCGCGTCGCACTCTTCAAAAACAAGGAACACGCGCACTCGTTGCGGGAGGAGGGAAAGGGATAAGATGTTAAGAGCCAGGTTACGGGTCGCGGTGCTTGATTTGGTTCATCGATAGATAGATAGCCTGAGAAACTCTTGGCCCGCTCGCGCTGTCACGGTGATTTTATATTGCGTAAAGGTACAGTCAGGGACAAAAAGAATGTCGGACGACTCCTAAAGGTAGGCCGTTGGCTATCTTATACTTATTTCAGTAAATTTAAGCAAATGTGTCCTTTATAAGCCAACATTTAAAGAGTTGAATGAAATTTCATCTGTCCCTAACAAATTTCCATTCCAAAGCAGCCTCCGCGTATCTATGTTCAACGATAAAACTGTGGTCCATGGCCGTAGCCAGGATATTGTGTTTCTCTCTCTCAGCCCATTTGAACGCAATGTGTTAGAAAAGGATGGATAAAGGGGCTGTCACGTGACTTCAGCCCCTGTCTCTGCCCTTTTCTAACACATGCGTTTAAATGGGCTAAGAGAGAGAAAGACAATATCCTGGCTACGGCTATGCTGTGGTCTGAGATCAAAAGAAAATTATGGCCAAAATCGGTGGAAAGAAAAGGTAACAATGATCATCGTTTTTGACTTTTTAAACTTAATTTTAAACTTCCGGTGACATTTCTAGGTTTGAATTGCTTGTTAAAAGTGTTCTCTGTGTTAAAATGTATGAGTTTAAAATTTATAAATAATAAATTGATGGAAAATTTACTTTCTGATTTCTGGCCTCTTTTTGACGATCTCTGACTACAGTAGTTTGACCGGTAACAATCAAAAATATTACATTATTCGTCAATAGAAATTTATTACTGTATCCAAAAGAAAATGTCGATTCTGAAATCATTTTGCCAGACGCCGGAATCATTATTGAACATAGACGATTTTCCTGTAACTTACTAAAACCTTTGAACGTGCGAACTCCTTCTGGTCCTTGATAGAATAAAGTACATGGTGGTTAGAATGAAAACGTGTCCACTGTCCATATCATTAATTTTTCTTTTTATGGAATAGAGTTTTAGGCCCAATGCCCAGACGCAATGCCCAGATGATGGGGACGTTTTCATCAAAGGCGGATCCATTAATCTGTCAATTGTAGCTATTATTCCCCATTTGAATACATGAGGAACAGTCGATTCATTAAAGGGCCACGGTCTCCTCGAGAATCGATTGTTTAACATAGTTCAAATGGGATGAATTCATGGTTGCGAAATCGCTGGATCCATCCACCCATGGTTTTCAGTGACGGCGCTGCGTCATGGTCACCCGGTGAAAAAATTCGTCGAGTGTTCCAGACAATCTCACTCTCGCGAGTCGCATTTATAATACCATTTCACTTCCGTCGCTAAAATCGCAGAGAGATGCATTTTGTTGTGATATTCGTCGGAAGAAATGATCTCTCCGTCAACGGAAAAAAACTACGGTGAAATTAACCATACGATAGCTGATTTTGGCACCTGCTAGATGTTATGGCAATGTTAACCAAAAGTATACTATGTTTTGACTAGGTACTAGGTGATGTTACCTGATTGCATGTCGAATTTACTCAAAGTATCGGTAAATGTACCATACTTCTGGTCAAGTTTACCATAACATCTAGCAGGTGCCAAAATCAGCTATCGTATGGTTAATTTCACTAATCTTTTTTTTCCGTGTATCATATCAATGCAATTTTACTGTGATAAGAAAATGCCGTGAAACATAGCTCAGAATGCAAAATTTGACAACAGAAAGTGACAGCTCTACACTCTTGAGTTTTATGCACATGATGTATGAGAGAGATAGTTTAGAGCGCGACGCAAATTTTGTTACAGCTAATTGCGACCTATGAGTGCATTGATGCCAAACCGTTGAATTTTGTAACGCCGCACGAAAATCGTTTCGAGCAACTGTGTGCTATGCAGTATTGTCAGGTGTAGGGCTTCGGACCATATATTTCCCATAAGAAATCAATGTAAAAATACGAGTTTTAACGTCAAATCTGGAAACACTGGTGTCGCGCCGGCTATCACATTGCCGTTGGTTGGTGCATCGTGCTGTTCGATTAAATTGACAACGAAGTACCTATGCAATCCTTTCACCACCGACCCACCGCGTCCACAGCATCGCCCAGTTTCAGACGTTCCGTTCTCCAACACAACAGTCAACAGTAAGTTGAGCTAGCATCTAAATGATCATTGATCAAACCTGTATATTGTACTTATAATGATGTAGGACATGCGCAGACAGCTCTGCGCAAAAACCCGATATGAGAAATGTAACTGCTGCACATGAGAATCTCCCGCAATTAGATTTATCACGTACATCGGGGAAAATGGTATTTCGTCAATTGAAACCGGTGAAAAAGATCGAACTATTTGAGAGTGCACACTGCATAATGCACTCCCTCGAATCGATATTTTACATGGGGGTTTAAATGGACAAAATTCAGTGCTGCCAGATTGCACGTGACGCCACTGCTCCAAGTATAAAATGTCAAGACGCATTTTTAAGGGTTAGAAATTTCGTGATTATACATCAGCGATAAGAGCTTCTGCTGATACTGATGGAAACGTCAATTTTTTAAGTTTCTCGAGAGTGCAAAGAATGGAAAGAGATCTGAAAAATGTTTTTCACAAAACGGCTTTGCTCTCAGTAAAGATCATCAGAAAAATTGTCTTGGAATCGGAGGGGGGCAATCCAATAAAACGCGTGTCAAATGGCTTTTTTTAGGTAAGTATACCTAGAACATCCATTTCATTTGCAGGTGGAACAAAAATGAAGGAAAAATGGGAGATAAATCGCCTTATATTGCATATAAGGGCAACTTCTAGCGAATGATACAAGCTGGCATGCGCAATGGAT
This sequence comes from Trialeurodes vaporariorum, assembly GCA_011764245.1. Taxonomy (NCBI): domain Eukaryota; kingdom Metazoa; phylum Arthropoda; class Insecta; order Hemiptera; family Aleyrodidae; genus Trialeurodes; species Trialeurodes vaporariorum. The sequence goes on from VMOF01000001.1 coordinate 50,709,387, forward strand.
AAAACATGGGTATTACAGAAATTAGTGAATCTATAATCTTTACGTTTTGTTTACAAAACATATGCAATGGTTAATATTTTTTTGTCGGCTCTCTGTAATCTTCATGATCTCTTCTAACCGTTATTTACTAAATCTGAGCAGGAAACCTGAAACCTGCGGTTGTGGGATACCTGAATTTTCGTTGAGTCATTTACACGATCCAGAATTAATTTATTTGAGACTATATTTTTCTCCTTCGAACCATCCCAGCTGAGTGGTGGTCTCCAAGAGAGAAGTCCACAAAAGACCATGTGTGCTCTATCAAATAAATCTCATTTCAAAATTAACGCCGGTCCCTTTGAAAGAGCCAATCTCATGTTTTATGCGGGGCGCCTGCCTTTTCCCGCCCGTCAATCCTAAACCACGCACTTTCGCAATAACCACGACAAACGACTCGGTAGATTTCGTCCGTAAAAAACCATCCATCGCCGCGCGAAGTCACCAGATGCATTTTTTTTTTACGTTCACGTTGAAATAGAAAGTAGCTTGGGACTGAGAGACTGCGGCTGGCTCCCGCGAGCCCCTCGACAAATTAGGGCAAATTAGTTCCACGAACACGCTTCAGGTAAACTGCGTCGGTAACTTACAACTTTCGGTGGAATGAATTTACAGCAGAGCTTTATTAAGTAACCGATGCGCATTGGATGGGTGTACTAGTGTATACATGGAGCCGCGTCGTGCGCTGTATACCACATGGTTGGCCGTTGCATATACAGTCGTTGTATTACGGTAGCCGTGATATCATCAAAAGCCAATTGAATTTCTCGAATGGATAAATCTCACACGCACAGTTGCATTAACGGAGCATCACGACGGGGGGGGGGGCTGTTGTAGCAGAGGAGACGGAGGGAAGAGGAAGGTGTGGGGGGGGGGGGGGGTAGAGAAAGGCTCCAGATAGCGTTTCGCAAGTCGCTCGTATCGGTATACATACTCGAAGCCGGTGATTTAGTCTCGATCCAAAGTCGAATTGGAGAAGATACAAAAGAAGAGATGTGTTTCGATATTAGATAGTAATTAACGGTCGAGCTAGCTTGTAATACTTATAAATACAGGTACATTTAATTGCCTTTTGCCAAGACCCCGTGGCGTGGGCGCGCTCGCTTTTACCGCGGGCTCTTAAACGCCCCCGTTGCCAAAGCGGCGGAAGGTGGATCGTGTTTTGGCCTATAGATCGAGGAGCAATTCGTCCCAAAGGCGTATGAAAAAGGCAATGCACCAAATATGTATGTACCATCCCTATCATGTTTCTTTTGAATGATACAAGTTAAAATAGGATGGAAGGTGTTTACGCACAGAATATTACAATCAGATCGAAAACTTCCATAACAGAAAATGGAAAAAAATATTTGGAATTTACCAGCATATGAACTGGCAGCCATGCCTGGTCGCTTCTCAAGATGGCGGACGTGCTTTTTGGGGTTTCATTTACAATCAGGGTTGACGCTTGTGAATCACAACCCGGCTAGTTGGCGAAGATTACCGGAAATACTCTATATTCAATGTGGCGGGAGGACCCGATGATAACCGAAGTAAAAAAAAAATGTATAAAAATTAATTTTGTTCAAAGTAAAAAACAAGCTCCCTTAAAACTATATATATCTTCTTGAGACTTATCTTGAGTTAAAAACTGTGTGTTTCCAAAGCATCTTTGAATTACCAATGTGTGCCAATTATTTTGTTTCAATTTCTTTCCCTCTTTAAGTAAAGAATTTGAAATGACAGACTCGCTCGGGGGTCCTGCAGTCACAATACCTGAATTGGTTTCCTGAAAACTTGTGCGATAATTTAAAAATAAAGTCTTTGATTACGAGAAGATAGCTGATCAGTTTTATTTGGGAATGTTTATTTTTCCCCCGAAACACTTTATTTCGATGTAGTATCACTATGATGGGTCGTTACAAGAATCTTGCGGGTTGGCTATTCAGCAGAAACGATTGATCATTATATTTTTAAGACGATTCCAGTGGTTGAATTTTCGGCATTTTCAAATGTTTGGGCTTCAGAGATGGAGATCTAAGAAACTGTTAACCTAAAAATTTACTACCGCACATAACTTCATCATCAGTTAACCGCGCTAATTTCCCAACAGGCACCGATAACTATTTCCCCCCTTAACTCTCCCTATATAATTTCGAATTTACGGCCCAATCCATCGGTAATTTTACCAGCCCCTGAACGTCTTGGCTCACTAAGTATCCCATTTTCTTTTCACATTTTGTTCAGAGATAAATGTATTAGATTGTCAAATTGGCTTGTTTAGGCATTTTTATCATCCCTTCATTTCCGCCCCCCCCACCACATCCACCCACTCACTCCCCAACAGTCGATCCGAGTAAAAATCCGACGAGCTATAGAATATCCGCTCCCCCCTTTTGATTACCTTCGGCAGAGGAAAGGAGGCTCTCTTGCACGCCTTTATCTCCGTACCTTTACTCATTTCTTTTTTATTTTTTTCTTCCTTTTTTCCCTGAGGCTCGTAAAATCGATTGGTCTCCCCCCTCCCCCTCCCCTCACCCACCCCCTTGGCGCAGGGGCGTAAGCTAGCACGAGCCATCGCGACGCACAGAGGTGCGGTAATATTAAGTGCAGAGAGATTAACTGTATTTAAGCTTTGCTCAAGGAAACCTGAAAGTGCGTTTCTTTCCAGTCTCCAAAAATCAGTTCAGAAAAAAGTATTTTTACAAACTAATAACTCAAGTCAAAGAGGATTCTTGTTTCAAATGGGGCTATCGCAAACTTTTGCTAAAGGGGATTGAAGAGTTGATTCTTGCATAAAAACCTGTCGAAATTACGATAAGTACACTAAAAATTCACGAAATTCACTCTCAGAATCGGGCTTAATGGCGGAGAGACATAGTCATCATGGGATATTCCTATCTAAATTGAGACGTATCTCTGTGTTTCCGTAGAGAAAGTGACATAATAGACAGGAATCTGTCATGATACCTGCGTTAAACTGCCATCACGATCTTGGCGTTACAGCAGTTATGTGAGTTTATTACTGAATTTTGGACTTTTTTAGTGTGATTTTTGTGATTTCCGCTGGTCTTTACAGCAGAATGGACTGTTTATTTGCTTATAGCAAAAGTTTGCAAGAGCTCCATTAAGAGTCGGATAAAAGGGAAGGGTTCGGCAAAACTGGAGTAATAGCGGGCATTTTGGCAACGTTGCAATTTATCCATTGAAACGCGTGAGAATGATCAAATTTTGATTATAATTGGATAGGACTCTCCATCCACTCTCCATTGTGATGATTTGCTTATTCAACCGTCGTCTTGGAGTTTTATTTGACCATTTAAGCGATGAATTATATGGGAATGGGTCTGTTGAATACTTTTGCTGTAGCGTTATGAATTGTTGATTGATTAGAGTGCAAAATTGCGTGAAAATTACACTGAGAGCATCAAATAGTCTCAAAACCCACTCATAAACCCACAAAAGGCGTTTTAAGGGAAGCCTAAGATGACGGTCAAAAGGGCGAATCAACCCTGCATGCATGCACCACGAGCAGCAAAGATGGCCGACGCCGGCATTCGACAAAGTATGTACTTGCCCAGTGTTTTTATTTTCATAATTCCGGCAAATCGACACAGAACGCAATTCATTCACTACAGTAATCACAAACAACAACGATTAAATAAAATTTACCGGAAAAAAAACACGTAGAATGACACAAAATGTCAGTACTATGAGGAAGTAATTAAGACATTTGTTTACATTCCAACCAACATTATAAATTGCCGTCATCGGCCACCTTTTGGTGCTCGTGGTGAATGCATGCAGGACTGATTCGCCCTTTCGGCCGCCATCTTAGGCTTTCCTTGAAACGCCTTTTGTTGGTTTATGAGTGCTGATTTTGAGATTATTTGGTGCTTCCAATGTGATTTTCACGCGATTATCTTATCTTACTATCTCTAGTTATCACTTTTGCTCACCGTGACCTTTATAAGGGACTACATTTTACATGGAGCCTTATGGAAATTCGACAAAATTGACTAGAATTATAAGAAAAAAGTTCGGTCAATTTAATGGTAAAGGTTTCAGATTACACGCAGAGAAAAAAATTCATTACGCACGAGAATCAACTCTCCGTATTGTAGTAGCGAAAGTTTGCAACAGATCCATTCTAGTTTTACCAATCTGAGACATTTATCAGTGATCGAATGCCTTTTCTCATTAAATTTCGTGTGCGTGTAATTTTTGTTTGTTTTTTTGTTTTAAATGTAGAAATCTATGTTAAACGAATGTCCTCTTAACGAGACCATGGAGCAAAACTCAGATGCTCTTGCAACTGAGTTTTTTTCAAGTGATTCTAAACTGAAAAAAATAATTCCTGAATTCTAGTAACATTACCAGAAGCACAACGATATGTGAATCACAGAAAAGCTAGTGCTTCCAGAAAATTCTGGTGTTGATACCAAAATATGGTTTTAGAACCAGAATTTCCTCAACATTTTCAAGTACTATGGTACAAACACTAGAATTCTAATAATTGTACTATCATTTACATTCAAGGAAAAAATAAGGATGTGTCGTAGGCACGAGTGTGGGTTCACCGGCCACAATTTGGATCAGTTTTTTTGCGTGAGACACAATCAGAGTTTGTTGTTTTACACAATCTGATTGTGTCCTATGCAAAAAAAAACTGATTCAAATTGTGGCCGGTGAACCCAAATTCACGCCTAAGACACATTCTACTTTTTTCAGTGTTGGTTCACATATCGGCATGCTTCTGGTAATATTTTTTTCAGTGTTGGTTCACATATCGGCATGCTTATGGTAATATTTTTTTCAGTGTTGGTTCACATATCGGCATGCTTCTGGTAATCTTTTTTTCAGTGTTGGTTCACATATCGGCATGCTTCTGGTAATCTTTTTTTCAGTGTTGGTTCACATATCGGCATGCATCTGGTAATCTTTTTTTCAGTGTACCACAGAATGGAACGTCTCTACAGATGCGGCGAAAGTTTGCGACGGATCTGTAGATCGACGCCATCAATTCTCCATGCATACCTTCCGCGCTATACGCCATAATCGTCTGCAGTCAAATCCACTGTGCAGCGGGTCATGTTGCGCGGCTTTGTATGAAGAGGGCTGAAACTTGAAGATTCGCCGACCGATTGCAACTTTATAACTGCTTTCTCTCGTTGTCCCATAACAACCCTCCCATCCTCCCTTAGCATGCCGTAGAGCCCGACCTGCTCCGCTTCGAACTCGTCCCTTTCAACGATCGGCATGTCTCCAGATTTTCCAAATTCGTGTTTGATCGAGGGGAAAAAAAGTTCGGTCTCTGCACGGTTACGTGGAGCGCAGCATCCCTCTTGAACAAGGAGAGATCACTGGAATAGAAATTAAAACGCAATTTTTACTAAATCCACCGTCCCGTCCGTCGCATTGCATTGGCGCAGCGTTGCCACGAATTCTAAAGAAACGTATGGGTAAATATTGTCATTTCAAAGAATGTAAATAATGGTGATGTCACAAAGGTATCGTGGCTAATCAGGGTCTTCTATATACATCATTAACCCGCCATCAGTCGCGCGGGGTCGAAAACGACCCCAGGGGTCAGAAAAATGCAATTTTGTCCATGAAAATTTTAAAGTTTTAGCTCGTCCGTTTCAGTACCTTCCTTCAAGGGTTTGGACTACCCACCCTGTTAGTATGAACTTAATTCAATCATTCGTTTTGAAGCACGGACGCGTCAAAGTTGCTTGGGGTCGTTTTCGACCCCGCGCGACTACTCACGTTCATAAAATGTGACCGAGTGAACAGAACGTAAACGTGGATTCTGTGCGGTGTTTACACTTGCGGGATGTGATTGCCGTTAGTGTTTTACTTTTCTATACTTACTACAGTACTTTCAGCAAATCTAATGTTGGCTCTCACTGTTTTTTTCTAAATTACTCGTTTATCCCAATTTCTTACGTATTAATTTTTACCTAAATCAGTGCGGTGCCGCTTGCGATCTGGCAGCACTGCGTTTTGTCAATTTAAACCCGTGCAAAGTGTCGATTCGAGGGAATGCACTGCGCACCTCCATTAGTTTGACTTTTTTTATGCATTTGAATCCACGAAATGCGGCGTTGCCAGATTACAAGCGACGCCACTTATCATAAATGTTTTTGTTTTTTTCCGCGAAAGTTTGATTATATCACATGGGGCGGGGAGTGGGAAGGGTAAAAAGGGAATGAGAGGGGAAATGAAGGTGGATGGTGGGGGGAAAGCGGAAGGGAGGTGAAAAGGGGTATCTGGAATCATGTACGAAAAGCAAAAAGTTCACAGCAAAAAAAAATTCAAGGATCTCCACTTTGCTACCCCCAACCCCCTTTTCCCCACCAGCCCTCCCCTGAATCCTCAATTTCGATTCTGTTTTTTTGGTTGATAGAATCTTGCTTACCTTAATTGGCGTTTTTTCCATCTCATTCGGTAAAAAATAAAGTTTTTCAGATGGTTAGTTGTTTCATCTCCAAAATTTTAGGACTAAATATAGGAGGGGTGTTGAGGGGGGTATATCTCGAAAACTTGCCCCCATAACCCCATACTTTTTTTTCATGAAATTATCTTCTGTAATGCCTAGAAGTAAAAAAAATCTCGGTTTAGGAGTTTCAAAACTAGTTAAAGGCAGCTGACCGATAAAAATCTGGGAAATATCACATTTTTAGGGGTTTTCCGACACAGATTACAATATACCAATGACTGAAAGTAAAATTCTTTTTTCAAATCCAGTTTTCACGTGAAAAGCTTTACAAAGACATACTTATTACTATTCTGCATGGTTGAAATCAAAATTTTGAATGACAATGGTAAAATGGGACGATAGAACTTTGGGGTCGAAAACGACCCCGCGCGACTACTCGCGGAAGTTTTTAGGGCGCGACTGACGGCGGGTTAACCCTATCGGTCAATGGCGGCTCGTGCAATTTGGCAACAATGTTTGCCCTCCATTTGAATATGTGTACAACAATCGAACTTTGCGGTGATCACTATCAAATCGATTCTTTTGCGGAGAATCAAATGGAGATAAAACATTGTTTCCAAATTACACGAGCAGCCACTAATCTCGGTACTGCGCCCGAACATATGTGTCTACTTTAATATACGTCTTCTGCACTCTGTTATTATACATTACGTTGACAATGAAGGATATCACCAAACTGTAGGCAATGGTTCTACTTTGGCTCTAGAGTTATGGAGGGTTTACTCCTTTGTAATATCACCTCAGAAGGTTCCAAGATCCACTGACAAACTCATTAAATGCATTTAACAAAATTAAAATATGGCAGTCGAATGAGCGGGTAACATTGGTAACAATGAGGCATAGCAGTAGCCAGGAATTTTTCTTACTCTCTCTAGGCCCATTTGACTGCATGTGTGAGAAAAAGACAAAAACAGAGGCTGAAGTCACGTGACAGCCCCTATATACATATATCCATCTTCTTCAACCACTTAAATTCAAATGGGCAAAAAGAGAGGGAAATTTGAATTCCTGGCTATAAATATGAATGGTCCTCCGCATCTAATTGCAATTTTCTATATGCTGAAAAAAGTGATTGTCACCTGCTCATTCGACCGCCATCTTGCAATTTTAGGAAACATATTTATTGAGGTTATGAGCGGATACTGGAACTTTCTGATGCTATCCACGTTATTTTTAAGTGATTTTAGATAGGAATCAACCCTCTGTAACGCTGATGTAGAAAAAATTTGCAACAGGCCACAATTGAGGACTTTTACGGAAGAAGGGCCCATGGTACAAACACACGTTTTGAGAAAAACGCAAAAGAAAACTTCAAATGGCTATGAGTGCTCGAATGATCGTTTTACACGAAAAAGCCATTTGGACCCAAGTAGGGCATACTATTGCCGATACACTACCGCCAGGATTGAAATTTTAAACGAAATTTAAGGGTAGTTACAATTAATTTAAAATGCTGATTTATAAGCCCTTCTTCCGTAAAATTTTTTTTTGGTGCTGAAATTGAAGAATAAACGATAAGTTTTAGTTGTTTTAACACCGGACATGATCCAGAAACTTTATCTAAACTTAAACATATAAACACCAATAGAAATTCGTATACAGGGTGGGAGGAAAGTCCCTCTCCCCTCCCCACCCCTCCCCCGTCTAACTTTTGAACGGTTGAAGATAAAAAAACGAAACTCGGGGGATGTTTATAACCTAACGGGAACTACTTTTTGGCGTATCTAAAATTTCCGGGGGGCGCTCCCAAGGGAGGGGGGGAGGGGGTTCACCACCTAACTCAAAATTTTCAAATGGCAACCCCTATCTTGTGATACCTCGTTTTAAAGGGCATAAAATGTTAAGACTTTTTGCGCAAACCGGAGGTTGATATCGTTTTGCGTCTTCGATATATCGCTAGTCAAAGTTCGATTTCGATATCAGGTCGATGTCGTTTTGGTTTTCGATTTATCGAAACATGCCAATGGGTAAAAATACAACTTTGTCATTCGATATATCGAAAACCAAAAACGATATTGACCTGCGGTTTAAGCCAAATTGCTCAGTTTTGTGTGTCCTTTCAAGCGACGTATCACTCGATAGGGGTCGTGGCTCGGAATTTTTTAGATAGCCCCCCTAGGGGGTCATTTTTTTAAAATAATTTTGGGGGGCTTTAAGACTAGACTAATATCAAAACCGTATTTTTTTTTTGCTTTTTAGAGTATTTTTGACTCCTAGTTTTTTTAAATTCCGACTTCTCAAATGGAAGTTCTGATTTTTTGAAAATGGGTCGAAATCGAACTTAGACTAGCGATATATCGAAGACAAAAAAAGATATCGACCTCCGGTTTGCGCCAAAAGTCTTAGAATTTTACGCCCTTTAAAACGAGGTATCGCAAGATAGAGGTTGCAATTTGAAAATTTTGAGTCATAAAAATCATAAAGTGTTCAGTTTACGTTTACCGGTTTTTTAGTCGAATTGAAAAAAAATCTGGCAACGTTGTAACCAACCGAATTTTCTTAAAGAACAGTTGATAGATTCTCCTTAAATATAGACTTGAAACGGGTCGTTTTTTGAATTAGAAAGTCCAACTTCAAAGCGTTCCCGAAAATTATATATTTTCCGAGAAATTTTTGATTCTCCCCCCCCCCCCTTCCCCTCGATAAACGAGTGTACTCTAGTTTCATAAAGAATGTCGGTAAACTTGCTTAAATTTTGATTTAAGACTCATTAGTTGAAGGCATTTTGGTAAAATAGCAAAGAATACCGAAGAAATCCTGTTTTAAAGTGCGTCTTTCCGGAAGAAGGGCCCATGGTACTATGGGCCCTTCTTCCGGAAACTTTCTATAAGTCGTCAGGGAAAAGTCGAATCGATTTGAAACTTTATGGAGACATACCTTAGGGTAAAACAATTAGTTTAAGCCATTTTACGAAAAAAGGGCCCATAGTACTATGGGCCCTTCTTCCGTACAAGTCCTCAATTGTTGCAAGAGAACGAACATTTGAGCGCCTTGAATTAATTATATAGGCAAAAACAAGTACCTTGGAGTAGGTATATTTATCTATCCACTCGATTTTTTTTTATATCGCTTGTACTTAAGTCGCGTCATTGCATAATGACTGAAATCTGACAACTTTGAAATTCGACACCAACTCAACCTCAGAACCCCAGCCTTCACAGATTCTGCTCCCTTTACTTTTAGGATCCACACACGTTCTGAACTTTAAAAATTCAACCTTCGCAACGTGCGAACATCAGCGGGCGAGGAAATACCAAACTTTAAGCGACGTATTTATGCGTTCTTCAAGACGAATGTTCATCTTGAGACGTTAGGGGAGGAACAAGGACAGGGAGCGAGAGGGTAGGAATAAGGAGGAAAGAAAAGAAGAAGAAAAAAATAACAATAACGAAATATACTTACGTGGTCTGCGTCGAAAATCAACCCCCATTCGCCTAACCCCCTTGTCGCCAGAATGGGAAATTTAAAATTTAATTCAGCTTCCCCGCACCACCTTTCTTTTGCGGCTAGAACGGGCGGTACCAATCTCCGCCTCTCTCCCGCCTCCTCGAGTTGTTTGCTTTGAATTAAAGTCGAATCTGGAATGCAATGCGCCGTGCATAAATCACATGTAATTTACCTCTGTTCTTCTTATCGTTTCCCCTATAAAAGAAATGATAAAATTGCTCGATTAAAATTCAAGGCATTGCATCTTTTTGGAACTGTTGAGTAAAATTAATTTATAAAACGACATATTAATTGGTGGTGTGCGCCTCAAGGTCACAGAGAAGACTTTTAAATTAAAGTAATTTATTATTTCTATTTTTCGTTTTTTGTTATGTTTTGTTTTTTAGGGATGAGGGCTAGTGAGGGGTTTTGACTTTATAATGTAAAATGATGCAGGAATAATGATACGGACGCTTAAAGTACGCAAATTCAACCCCGATGAATTCAAGAACAACAGGCGAAAAATCCCTTTCATATTCGGTGGCGTAGAATGCGAGTTGGCAACGCTGGGCTTCCTCCCTTTAAATCCATTAAAAATATCGTACTATTGGGTGTTCGGCGAACACCCTCACATTCGAGCTTTTACAGGGGTTTAAGTGGGCAAAATACAACGTTGCCAACTTGCACGCTACGCCACTGTTCTTATTGCCATGCACTGTGGTCTGAGATCGGGAAAAAAAGTGGCTGAAAATCAGTGGAACAAAGTAGTCTTAAATCATTGTTGACATTCTGAGCCTTTAAAATTTTCCAGTGACATTTCTACGTTTACGTTTCTCGTTTTAAGTGTTCTCTGTGATTAAAATTGGTCTTTAGAGTATAATCATTTTACAAGAAAACTTCAACATTTTTGGCCACTTTTTCATAAGCTTAGACGTCGCAGTGCGCTGAGTGAGTACACTTTTAAAAACATGTATCTTACCAGTGGCATGACTAGAGCTTTTTTAGGGGGGGGGGGGGGGGGGCCACAGTTGACGTTTTGTGGGGCAAAGTTGAGAGAAGCAGAAAAGTACAATGATTTTTGTTTTTGTTTCAGGTTTTTTCGCTTTTCGTTTTGTTCGATGTTCATTATAGCGTTTGGTCAAACGCAAAACGGAAAGTCCCAACAGAACGAAAAAGAGACCACACACTATAATTACAAGAATCATTTCGTTTGGACCGTTTTGTTCTAATATGACTCTCTACCGAATTAACGGCTGAACGAAACCCTATATCGCCGTATACCAATCGTCTCCATTTGAGTTCGTTTTGATACTTTTCTACTTTTCGACTTTTAATTTTATCTCGTAAGCGAGAAATCTCGTTTGCAAATTCTGGGAATTTCAAATGATTTGCCTCAAAACAAGTCGTGGCAACCTAAGAAAAACAAAAGATGTAACGGACCGTGCGGCTCGCAAATCAATCAATGCTACCAACCGCATCAACCACCGAATACATCACATCGGCAGCCAACCTCTGCTGGAATCAGGAGGACAATTAGTACTATTCTGTGCTCGTAGTGTTATTATCTTTCAATAAAAAGGATGAGAAATCTGATCTTTCATTACCTTAACCCTCAGAATTACCTCCTTTAATTACCAAAACTTACTGGGCTCTCTGATACAACCCAGATTTCGTTGTTTACATAGCGGTCCCAGCCCTAACCTCTCCTAGTCTCCTCCTGGCATATGTATTTCCTTTTTCCTATTCTATCAACTTTCAGCTACCTATTCATTGCTTTTGCTCAACGTAATAAAATTACTCCGCTTGCGTCTGTAGTAGCTCTGACTTGTGAATTGGTAAGAGTTCAAAGGTTCAACAATGGGAACTTCTGAATAGACCTGTTCTTAGTGATGTGCTGACTTGCGATTTACTTCCATCATGTTGTGATTGTATGTGGGATTCCTTTCTCCTAGAAATTGAGTCTCATCTCTCTACCTTTACATGTTTGGTTTTGAAGGTCCTATAGGGAGTCAGCCCTCTTTCAATTTCAAAGGAATGTGCTTCGCGGTCAAATTTTTTGACATTCTATTTAGTCCGCCAACTCTTGTCAAATGACCTTGCGCTATAAGCCATCATGCAATCAGTGTAGTTACATCGCTCCATATCTATTTACAAGTAAATTTCAAATACTCCGGGTAACTTCCTGATTGAGTGTCAATTAGTGGATATTCTGATTGATTCTGTGTAACCTGGACCTACCTAAGGCATAATAATCTAATTGGTCGGTATCGTCATTTTGCATGCTCAACACAAGAAGTTCTACAGCAGAGTCATTTTGAGTATCAGGTTCCGACAAGTCGCGGTGCCTGAACTGCATCCAAAACCAACCGTTCAGCGATGCGTGTTGATACAGTTCGGAAGGAGGCACAGCTACTTGTCAGAGCCCGACACTCAAAATGGTCTTGCTCTACTTGGGTTTAAGTTAAACTTACAACTATCCATGATATACTCCTGACCTGTTGTTCATTAGGTGCAAATATGCTCTAACAAGTAGCAGAGCAAGCTTCCAAAATTCATTAAAACGCATCAGTGAAGGTTGGTTGGCAATGAGCGGAAACTCTTAGCTAACCAATCGCTCACCGATGTGCTTAGTGGCAATGAGCGGAAACTCTTAGCTAACCAATCGCTCACCGATGCGCTTAGATGTATCACAGATAGCTAATCCATCAATCCGTCCGTAAACTAAAGGCTAATTTTTAAACAGGAATGCTGCACTCTTTTCATGTGGTTAGCGGGCATGGTTCACACGATCCATCAGAACGGAACTAGCCAACTAATTTCTTCCAACTGCGGTAATTTTTTATCAGCCAAGAGTAACCCGTTCAATCTTGTTCCATAAATGAAAATATTAGCTTCCAGTTAGTGATCAAAAGTAGGTACCTACCGCAACCTTGAGAGGCTTCTCGAAACAATAATGCCAGCACCTTGACAGCTTACAACTTAACGAGCTTGAGCCGATCCACTTATCCTTGATCAAGTCAGTCAGATTCTTTCATGAGGTTAGAGCTCGTTTCACAAGTGCAGGAAGAGCTCGACCGATAATCTTTAGCTATGTTTCAATGTATTCATTTCTCCAAAACCAAATTTTCCGTAGACTTATACAATGTGCTTTTAAGGCGCTCCTTCATGAATGGCTAAATCTCTCTTATTCAATATAATTTCATTCCATCATGCCATATGAAAACTAATGCTGGAACGATGGCATACGGGCTTGGGCCACACAACAGCACCTAAAAATGCCAAAGATTATCGGTCGAGCTCCTTCTCCACTTCAGAACCCAGCTGTTGCACTGACCAAACAAGATTATGATGAGTTGAAGCAGGACCGTTTTGAGTATGAGGTTCTGACAAGGAGCGGTGCCAGCTTCCGAGCCGCATCAACATGCTTCGTTGAGTAGTTGATTAGCGCACAGTTTCAACTGGATGTTTATCAACCGCTCACCGCTGTGCCTTGATGCAGTTTGGAAGCAGGCACTGCTACTTGTCAGAACCCGATACTCAAAATGGTTCTGCTATAGCAACCACCCTGCTAATTGATGCTCTAAAAGCTCTCTAGGAACTAAACTGTCGAGTAAGAAACTGTCACTCGATTTGTCTGTTCAACTATTAGAAAAATCCAGCATACCTTAAACTCAGTGGCATGATTAAAATACCTGATTCATGCTTGACTGTCTAGATTTGGGTCCTTCAAGAAACCCTCTGTGCTCCAAACTTAAAAAAATGTTATACAGTAGTGACAAGCTCAACTGCCCTTAAATATACTTAGCATCAAGTTTTGCTCAGCAAGCAGTCAGGGAGAACGATTTCCGCTGCCTTGCAGCTCAAGAATTTTTTAGCGGAAATATTAGGGATTCCTTCATCTCAAGGCGCAACAGATAATGGCAACATTAACTTGAAAATTCATGAGCACAACCAACAACTAATCGAAGAAAGTGAGAGGAACTCGTGTATCACTAGCAGAGTTGGTCAGAATATGGTGGTAATCGATTACACGATTTCATGGTAATCAGGGATGACTTTTTACAAGCCATCTATCATATTAGTTGGAGAAGATTTGGATCTAACCTAAAAGCAGAGTTGGGCAACAAATTATTCGGAAATTATTCGGTGTGTCCCGGCAACGCCGAGTCAATCGAATTATTCGACGAATAATTCTACAATTGACCTATACCTTCCGTGTGTTTCCTTTTCCTCAACTCAGGTAGCAAACCCAGTTTTCAGTGTTGCCGGAGTCATTTCATTATTTCTGATTATTCGGTTGCCCAACTCTGCCTAAAAGACCCTGAAGTTTACTATTTATCTAGTAAGAATAGGTACATTTAATTACCATCCAAAGGTTTGACGATTACCGATTAGCCAGAAATCGTGTAATCAATTACGCTCCTATTTGCCCGACTCTAATCACTAGGTAATTTTGAAAATGCACTGATTCCATAGAAGCTTGATGGAAGTCTTCAAACTAAATGAAACTCAAGAGGAAACTTCAGAACTTAAAGAACCGGCGACCGGTTTTCTGACAAACGTAAAATAGATTCAGCTTGCGTTTACACAAAATATAGGTAATGGGCAACAACATTTAACATTGTAGGTACAGGTTGTGAATTCAAGAGTGCGAGCTTGAGTTGATATTCCTGGTAGAACATGCACGAAAAATAAACAAAGAGCACACCAAGTTAACAAAGTCATGAAGACTGAAGAGGTAATTTTGGACTGTTTCGGACCAAAATTGAAAACATACATCTGTAAGAGGTTATGCTCTGCTTTCACAAATGTAAACAACACGGAGAAATTATTTTCTCGCTCATTATATCTCAGCATAAAGGACATTTGAGAACAAACTAAAGAATGGTCAGAAAACTAGTCGTATTTAGCTTTCAAAGGAGACCAAGTTTCTTTAAATCAGACGCGGATTTATTACTTCAAAATTAGTTTGAAAGTCGCAAGTTCCCAGTCCTTTTGTTTACGGGCCGGATATGGCCATGGACTAACTTCTGCTTCACAGTGACTGGATGATTCGCTTTACAGTGGCTATCTGTAATTCGCTTAGATGCTCAGCGCTGAGAGACCGCAGCGGCTGCCCTGCGAATTACAGTAGTTCCGCAAACCGCTGTTCAGAGCGCTACGGTCTGGCTGGACTAACCAATGACTCGGCATGGTCCGATTTCTTCTTACCACTGAATACTGATCACTTTTTCATCCCCTTATTTTGCGGGACATACTGTATCGTTGACTGTCTTTTTACTAAAGGGGTTTTTCCTAGCTATTCTCTTCCTCCTGACAGCTTTCTTTCCTCGCATTTACACCTCGAGAATTCGCGCATCCATCGTGGGATCTTCGCAGTAGGAACAGCTGTGCATTACGATGTGGGATCAGTCTAAACGAACTTAATGGACGGTACCACGTCAGTAAAAAACAGTCGTGATATCTCAGCAAAAAACGCCTGTCGGCGTGCTACGGTGAACGGAAAGTCCGGGCATACATCTCGTTCGTTCGAATGGCCAACTCTTTCTTCACCCCAAAAACGATCCCGGAATATTTTCGTTTCTGATCTGATGATACTGCATCTCAAAAACTCGACTTCGTTCCGATTCATGCTCTACAGGCACAGTGATATCAGGAACGAAAAGTCCTTTCTTTGATTCTCTTCTCCCTCTCTCTCTGACGAATACTATGTATGATAAAATCGCCTTCAATTCGACGGTTATGCTTTTCCACGTACACCCACTTTTTTGAGCTAGGTAATAAACTAATAACAGATCAGTTTTCATCGAAATTAATTCGAAAGGAGAGGAGAGGGGGAAAAGGGGGAAAGGGAGGGAGACTTGCCGTGACTTTTTTGGGGTGTGAGTATTGATGTGTGTACAGAACCTTCGTCCTATGTAAATTGAGTGATCACGCACAGAGCAAGCAAGGGCCATCCAGAACACACTTTTGGTCGAGGAAATAAGCGAGGAGGGGGGATTTCCTAGAATTAGTAGTTTTCAATTGCACTAGGTCTTTGAACCGAAATAATTTATTTTATCGGATTCGCTGAGGAGGAGAGTTGCCCCACTACGGTGTCTCCCCGAAATTCACCACTAACAGCAAGGTGCAAAGACAAGGTGTTACATTGCATAGCCATTCGTCTATTAGTCACGGCAAGTCTCCCTCCCTTTCCCCCTTTTCCCCCTCTCCTCTCCTTTCGAATTAATTTCGATGAAAACTGATCTGTTATTAGTTTATTACCTAGCTCAAAAAAGTGGGTGTACGTGGAAAAGCATAACCGTCGAATTGAAGGCGATTTTATCATACATAGTATTCGTCAGAGAGAGAGGGAGAAGAGAATCAAAGAAAGGACTTTTCGTTCCTGATATCACTGTGCCTGTAGAGCATGAATCGGAACGAAGTCGAGTTTTTGAGATGCAGTATCATCAGATCAGAAACGAAAATATTCCGGGATCGTTTTTGGGGTGAAGAAAGAGTTGGCCATTCGAACGAACGAGATGTATGCCCGGACTTTCCGTTCACCGTAGCACGCCGACAGGCGTTTTTTGCTGATATAACGAACACGGAAAAAAAGACCGGTAAAATTTACCATCTGAATAGCTGGTTTTGGCGTCTATGATGATATTAAGTAAAGTAAAGTTCACCATAATATAGAAAATGCAACTTACGTTGTGGTAAAGTAAGGTGACCTATTGGTACGTTTTACTGTGAAATTTACAATAAGTTCTGGGAAACTCCAAAATCAGCTATGCTGATGGCAAATATATTCTACCATTTTTTCCCCTTGAAAGATCCGGTATTTAGTGGCCTGCAGTTAAAGAGTCGTTCACAACCATTTTTTTTCTTTTCAGCGTTTAGACTCGATTGGCCACCCCGACTGGCTCGACTACGCTCAACGTATCGGCTTCGAGTGTCCATAAAAGGTGTCAGTTATGTGCCAATCCGACTCCAGTTTGATCATGTGAACTCGCTTGAGCTTATTTCAACAACGCGCCGCTCGATTCGTCCGCGGTTGCCGGTGAGCATATGAAGCTAAATCAGAGCGCTGGTGACTACCGCATTGTTGAATCAGCGATTTTATAGAGAGCCTCTGCTCCATTGCCTAGCTATTTAGTGCACCATCTCTATTTGTGTATGTTTCAGTGTGTCTTAAAAGCGTAATAGTATAATAGGGGAAACATAAGAAAAATAAATTTTCAATAGAATCCTGGAAAGCCTGCGTAACCATCATGGATGATTTTTAGGTTATGTTTAAGAGAAAGGAGAGAAAGGTATACTTTTCCATTTATTTCAATGTATTTTAGTGGATTAAAGCATGTTTCAGCCTCTATTCGTTGCACCTAAATGCATGGGAATAAATGAAAAAAAATTACACCTTAATCCTAACCTGCAAATCTTCTGCATCGGTTACGCAGGTTAACAACTAGATTGCCACTCCGGATAAGTGTATAGCATCGTTGGTTTTATTAAAGCAAAGTGCGGCGGCGACGGAGCATTGTTGCCAGATTTTACTACAAATAGTACAAATAACTTACTTTTACACGAAGTCAAATAGGAAAAATTGAAAAATTATTCGTAAAATGGCAACACTGTGACGCTGGAGCGCAGCGTGGTCCAGCCGGAGCACTGTCCACAGGGGCCCTCTCCTCTTGGTCCTCCGGGCCGGATCGGCCAACGGTCATGCATGCGTTCGCGTTGTAAGTGCAACTCGGGTGCATTGCAGGTTCGCGGACCAAGATGCTCGCAGGAGGTCCCTACCTTCACTCCTCCGGTGACATCTCCTCCCCCCTTGCCACCCCCCTCCTCCTCATCCTCCGTCACGTCGCAGCCCCGTCGCGTCCCGTCGTGGTTCTCAAGCGTGTGCGAGTGCGCGCGCGGAGCACCAACTCTGATGGCAAGCAAGGCAGGCGCAAGCAAGCAAGCGGCCCGTTTGATTTATTCTGTCATTTGTCCGTGTCAGTGAAGCACACAGAAGCATCACGCATCATGCTCAAGCGTGAATGTACACTTGCATGTTGTGCCGTCATCTTTTATGATACGCGTAAGTAAAATAAAAAAAAAAAAATTGCGCGTGAGCCTGGTTGCCGGACCGTCGCGTCGCCCGCTTTACTCCATCATCTTTTTTTTTTTTTTTTTTTTTTTTTTTTTTTTTTTTTTTTTTTTTTTTTTTTTTACAGAGGATCAAATTCTCTAGTGAAGATAGAAAAAAATTGATTGAAATTGGGCAGTTGCAAACTTTGGTATACGCGATTAAAGGGTCATTTTAGGGATAAAAACCTCAAAGAATTACAATGATAGCACTGAGTACTAACGCAATCCGCTCCTAAACTCATAAAATGCTTTTAAACGCCTGATAGTAGTAGTGGTGTTGGGCACAAATGTGATGGAATTCTATATATTAATACTGTCACTCCATCAAAAAGTAGCCAGTAAGGGACTACTTTCCTTGGGTACCGGTGTCAGGGTACCATTTATCGGCTGATAAGCACTCCAATGGGGAGTAGTTATTGCTGCGTGTGAATCTAATCTAATATTCTTAGCATTAAAAGAGTGACTAATTTACAAAGGGAGTCTCTCATCATGAGTGCCCAACACCGCCATCACGATCACGCGTTCAAAAGCATTTGTTGAACTCAGGAGTGAGTTTTGTAAGTTTTTAGTGCTATCATCGTTATCTGAGGAGGTTTTTACATCTGAAATGACCCTTAAATTGATAGAGGCAAAATTTTACAACAGTCCCATTGTTGTCTCATTCAATATGTTGCTGTTTTCTTTCTCTCTCTCTTTTTCTCCCGGAAATAAGTTTAATTTTACGCTAGAAAACGAATGATGAAGCGTGGCGTAGAGGCAAAAAAAAAAGCAAACTTATTTTGGAATAATTCGAATCGCAAGAGGGTGTCCCATAATGAACTGAACTTACGAAATGAAACTTGCGATGCGATTCAGAGACTTTACTTGAGATATGAATGAATTGACTCGGCTTGAGGAATACTCAGGTGAGTGAGGAAAATTTCAATTCAAGACGCTCACCATAGATAAATCTTGAGCTTAGTTCAAGGTGGCTAGCTATAACGAGCTACCTTGGAAGTATATTCTTGGGATTCACCTTGAAGGGAAAACCGTGTGGTCTTAGGACGTATATGTATTGCCAATTCGTACATTTTCTGACTTGAAAATCCTTTCAAGCTTCCTCAAGAAATCTCAAGGCGGTTTAGTTCAAGTTCAGAATGTGGTTCTGAATTTCAAATTGAATCCGGAGGATTTTAATTTCAAGTTCAATATAAGTCAAGTAGATCTCAAGTAAAGTCTTGAATTACACTCATAACTTAACGTGCATTTTTTGCGTACTCCGTTTGCCTAAGGTTGGTCTAAATATTCTTGTTTGAGATATATCGGAGAGAATGATGTAACAGTAGGTACAGTTTGATAGCACACGTTCAACAAAACTTAAGGTACAATTCTTCAATTGTTTTTCTGGCACCCTGTAGTCCTGTAGGTGCTTGACTTATTTATGAATAGTATCTGTCCGCCTCAGCGCGCATAGGTGACAGTTCCTTAATCGAATTAACGAGCTGTTCCACATCAAAAGTCGCAATAGGTCAAATGCACGGGTCTTTCAAAACTGAATTTGATGCTCGAATCTTGAAGATTGAGTGGGAAGTGAAACGGTGCGATGCCAATA
The DNA here is from genome assembly GCA_011764245.1 of Trialeurodes vaporariorum. NCBI lineage: Eukaryota > Metazoa > Arthropoda > Insecta > Hemiptera > Aleyrodidae > Trialeurodes > Trialeurodes vaporariorum. The sequence continues at coordinate 50,729,036 of VMOF01000001.1, forward strand.
AAAAAAACGGTATACATTGAATAATATACAGATATAACGAACGATCACTAATGCCCCTGGTGGCAGGCAAGACAAACGGAGTATCTTTGCCTAGCTGACAATGTCAAGTGTTTTTAAAAAAAAAATAACAAATGGACACAAATCACAATCACGCCAGAAACAAAAAAGATCCTCTTGCAAAAAAGAGAAAAAAGGAGACATGCATGTGAGATTATTCTATCAAAAACGCTGTCCAACGATATAGCACAACTGACCTTTTCTCGTCTATGCAAGTAGATCTCACCTTTTAAATTAACTGGATCAAAAGAAAGTTACCCTTGTTCATTATTCATGCCGTTTCCTCTAATCAACTACCTCTACTCGGTTATACGGAAGCAAGCACGATGTATCCGGTTATCCACTGAAGCTATAGCTTGACCTTCATTTGCGGGAGGGTTAAATAAAGATGCCTTCACTTTCCTAGACAAGAGTTGCCGTTTTGCAGATCCTCAATGGCATTATAAAATCCATCGGTTATTCCACCGGTCGAAGAAAAGATTATGAATTTGAGTATTGCCCTTGGCCATTATTACAGTTATCAGATTATCCATGTAATTTCCTTCAATCGATCGAATTACCGGTGGATTGTACAATGCATATAAAGATTCGGGAAGCAGCAGCATTGCTACACTATGATTCAGCGAATTGTAGTATATTATAGTATTTGTAACGAAAATCTTCACCCAAACCATTGTTTGTGAATTTTACCATCTTTTTACCAAAAACTGTTTGTTCGGCAACGATGGCATCGATGCTGTACTCGCCCGCATCTCAGAATTCATACAAGATCTGTGAGGTGGGGGCGAAAAAAGTAACTAAACGGTGAGAGACAACAATAAACAACACTCCTGATTGACTAGAAACAGTTTTGTCGTCTTTGGCGTTCGGTTTTCCCTAAAAAGTCCCACCCGTGCCGAATAGTAAAATATGCTTATTGAAGGAGAATAGTTACCAATATTTATTCAACAGTTGGGCTTATATTTCACCAACAAATCGTCGAGGAAATTACCTTCATTTTGGGGAGTTCAAAACCCGTAAACGTTCCATTCTTAAACACTGCTATCGCTGGTGGAAACTGTCTCAACTTTTGGGCGTGATTTCCACAAAATTAAGGTGATTTCCTCTATACGTGTCTTTGCAAGTTTACCTATAAACCGTGAGGTGATATAGATAACGTTACTCTCACGCTGTCTTGTCAGTGTAGAGTCTTGCATTTTATGAAACGGAGCCCCTGATCTGCGCGTTGTTCTAGATGGTGGATCCTGAAATCCGTGTTCCTCTCTCTCTCCCTCTCTCTCTCCCTCTCTCTCTCCCTCCTCGTCTCTACTCCCCCCTCTCTCTACTCCCCCCTCTCTCTCCCCCCTCTCGCTCTCACTCTCCCTCCCTCCCTCCCTCCCTCCCTCCCTCCCTCTCACTCTCTCTCTCTCTCTCTCTCTCTCTCTCTCTCTCTCTCCCCTCTCTCTCTCTCTCTCTCTCTCTCTCTCTCTCTCTCTCTCTCTCTCTCTCTCTCTCTCTCTCTCTCTCTCTCTCTCTCTCTCTCTCTCTCTCTCTCTCTCCCCACCTATTTGAACTTAATACAGTTGTGCGGAATGGATAGAAGAGAATGGCCGTCTCGTAACTTTTGCCTCGATTTCTGTCGTTTTCTATTTAACACATAGGTTGAAAAGGACAGAGAACGACAGAGACAGATTCTTACATACTCCTTTAGATGAATCAGCACGGCCAATGATCGGAACGAACGTCAAGCATCAGCTGATAGTACGTATATCCTTTTGAATTCAGTATAATATGTGGTTGATCCGGCCCGCACGGTGCGGTGCGGTGGTGAGTGGCGGGAAGGTATCACACCATTTTGAAGGCGAACTGATGCGAATCTGGCTCTGTCTTCTAACCTGCCTCTTTCAAAATCCTGCTCGATCTGCAAATACTTTTTGGTTTGTTTTTGTTTTACAATACATTTGTGTAGATTGCCAGGTAATGATACTTTTCACCATTTAAGGACCCGCTCCATAAAATATTTCTCTAGTACAGGGCTCGATTAAAAGGAATATACCTTTTTGGAATTTTGGATCTATTAAGACGAGAGGAAAAGAAATGTTCCCAATTACTCGTTCAGATCTCAGTTAAACAAAACCACCTTACACCCTTTTTAAAAGATTTCTGACCGGTGGATTCGAAACGTCTCAATCGAAATTTACTGGGTTTTGAAAACACCTATACAAAAATGTCATCTTAAAATGTAGGACGTTAAAAATGCAATTAAAATATGCCGTCAGATAAAATCGCCATGACTCGGCAAACTATTTCTCAAGCCTCGTTGATTCATCAGAAGATTGCACGCTTATCTCACAATCAGTTTTAAATAAAACAAATTTCCTGCTATTGCTTAATTCCTCTGTACCCGTTTTATTGCTTCCAAAATATATATAATAAAACTACTCTGAATATGCTCAAATGATTGACGTCACATTAAACAGACAACGGCGGCCCGCGTAGTGGTTTTTGAAAAAGGCAAATTTTACGACATGAAATTCGCATAAAACGTGGGTCCTTAAAGCCCGCGATGAAATCAAGTAAAACAAGGGAGGAAGGAAAAAACTCCACCATCCATTCATTCAGCCGTGACAGAAACGATGAAATTCATGCTTAAATTATGGTTTAATATTTCACCGGTTTTTCAGAAATAATACATTTCGGACCTATCGCGCGCTCATAATTTATGGGCAGGGGTTGAGTAATAAACCCCCCTTTTCCATCCCGCTTGGAGCCCCCCCCCCTACCCACACCCTTCGCCACCCCACCAGCCCCCCTCTAACTCTCTCCCGCGCCGACTTTCATGCCCCGCGACCGAGACTCAATTCACGGCTTATTTACGCACAGACTTTCGGCGAGAGCATTCCGTTTTGCTTTACGTCTCCTCGCGCCCCCTCCCCGCATCCTTTTGGAATCCCCCATCCTCCTTGTAAATGTTGTTTACCAACTTAAATAAATTCGCGAAATTGCATGGAACTATATTCTATGGTGACATCTATCGAAGAGTGCTCCCCGGAGGAGGAACGGCGAATTTATTGCTTTTTTTATCGTGGAAACGGTTCGGAATTTATTCAGTTCTTTATTATGGACCGGCAAGCGTGTTATTATGGAGTATTTTTAACTGCTCTAAGCGATAGACGCTTATTTTTTACATACATCAGTCTGCGTTCGTTTATAACGTTAAAGTGGGAAGGAAGGCTAATAGTCTTGATGGGGCGCGATCGCATCAAAATTCATCAAGCCAGTTGCAATTCTTTCTTCCTTGGAATGTTTCCCTCTCTCCGGTTTCTCTTGTAAGTACACATAGCAATCAAAGAGATTCAAAAGAATTAAAGACAATATCAAAGACGCAGTTTTAACTTTGACTTTTGGACGTTTCATCCGAAGCTCCATCCGTGCGTCGCTTCTGTACATGCGAATGCATGGTATTTGGTCTTTCTTTTAATCCGCGTGTTAGAATGCATATTTACAAGGGATAGAAATTGGTCGAAATCACAAGTTTGTTTGTTTTTCTTTCTTCCTCCACCAATTTGAATCCGCAAATGCTCAAAAGTGCGATAGAAACTGGGTCTAAAATTACGTGTTATATAGTTCCTTTTCTTTTATCATTGTGGAACTCATGTTCTCAAACGTACAGAGAAAGAGGGAAACAAATTCTTGGATCTATACCTCAGTTCGCTTTAAAGCAAATTTGACTCCCGATTCTATACGGAGGAGGGGTCTTTTTTTACTTCCCGCTGAACTTTCAATCATTTTATGTTGACTTATTAAAAGCGGGGGGGGGGAGGTCTGAACTCAAATTCCTTCTCGGTTGATTTTTTTTTTCGAAGTTTTTGGGGGTGAAAAATAGAAAAATATAGATCGAACTATTGGCTCTTAATATGTTATACGAAATGCGGGCTTTAAAAAAAAAAAAAAAAACAATATAACTCAACATTTTTCGTTCCGTTATAATTGTTTGAGTTGTTCAAGTTATTGTATCGTTAATACATGCTTATAAATTGAAAAAAATACATATATATTTATGAATATGGTCACGCGAATATAAAAAACTAAGAAGTCAACTCCTGCAAAAGTTGTAGTTAACAACTAAATTCTTGTCGTTTCTGCCAAAATTTCTGGTAAAATTTTATTTTTCCGTCAAATCGACTAAAAATCCTGCTTGAGCTCGCTTTGCATAGTGTTCACCTGAATTTCATATGTTGAGATGCTTTTCTCATGCAATGTTCTCCACGAAATATAAGAAGTTATACCTAGAGATTAAATTTATTTCTTCTGAATTGCCCGAAATTGAAACGCCTCTGCGAAAAGCTGAGATGCGGGTGAAGCAATTACTGTCAAGGACATGCCACTATTTAAGCCGGCTTGGCTGTCTTGGACTATCTTTTCAGTCCTTCTGACACATGGACGGGGAAAAGGAATCGGAGAGGCGCTATACCGCACGCACGGTCTCACTGCACCCGTCCTATGTATGACCATTCCACCATTGTTGCCGGAATATTGCCGATGAATCAAGATAACGAAGTTATTTTCGTACAGTTCACATGGAGAAAAACACGAATCTTTGTCAAATATGTTACTTTTAACGAGCTTACTATCGGGGGACAAAGATACCTACTAGGGTGCAAGTCCTCGGGTCCATTCAGAGACTCTGCGAAAAACACCTCCATGAGTAAAGTTGACCTTGACTTGAGAATTCCTTGAGATTTGCCCATTTAAACTCCTGAAGTTGGAGAAGTCGGCCGATAAACGCCTTTTATTTGATTTTGTCAATTCTTGGTCGACTTCTCCAACTTCAGGGACGATTTTCTCGGAAATGGGTTGCGAAAGGGAAAAACTCGTAAGGACCAAAAATGCATATTTTTTTACGAACTTTTGAATAATGCTAATTGTTTTTGGGTTCAATGAAACCGGAAGCATGTTTTTACATAATATGGCCAAAAAAAGTGTGAAAGATCATGTTCGCGCCACTTGCCGCAACATTCTCGGGAGTCATCTCGGCTCTCGCCGGGCACACAGCGTCAGCGCGATCTATCGGAATACAGCGCAGACGCGGTCGCATTTTCCAACGCGACTACGGTTGCACAACCACGCCGTTAGATGGCGCGCGCTCCATCGCGCATAAAATATATTCATTTATCTTCTTCTTTATTATTGTATTCACCTTTTTTCTTTGTTCTTTATTTTTTAGCGTCTTAAACGCATTTAGTTCTACTTATAAACTTATTCATATTAGTATTATCTATAATTTAATTACCTTTAATTTCCGTTCTAAATTTCAACTTCGCGCAAATGTAAGCCATTCTCTTTTTAGTGGTATCCCCTCTGGAGCCCTAACTTAGTTACTTGCTTGCCGATAATATAACACAGATGGTGACAGTTGTTGTCGTTCGACTAATATGAGGCATCGATTAATTCGTTCTATGTTTGGTATGCAAAATAAAACAGTCTTTTCAAGACTAGTCTCCAATAAGTAATCATAGGAAAGTGCAGAAGTGTCTTGCCTGCATCTTTCCTCTTGCCCCCTTTCTCTTCTCTAATAACATAAAACTTCTTCTTCTTTTAAAATAAATCTTTTCACGTTTTCCTACTAAATAATCACTTAAACTAAGCGTAGAGTCTTTCCTACGTCTTTTCCCTTTCTTTCGTTTAATAAACTAAACATCTAAATTTTCCCCATTTGATCTCTAATAATAAATCGATAATTCGTCTTTTGCCTTTAATATTCAAACTTCTAAATTTTCCCTATTTAATCTTTAATAAATAATCGATAAATAACATTTCTTTTCGATATTAATAATAGTTTTCAATTGCCACTCTTAAAAATAAATACTTTTCTCGTTCTAACTTAAAACATTCCTTAAAATCCTCTTAATAAATAACTAAGCATTCGGCTAAATTCAAAATTTCTATTTTTCTCATGTCATTATTAATCTTTTCTTTTCAGGTCGTGGATCTCGTGGCTCGTGATCCGCGAATGCCCTAAGTCCGAGTGCTTAGGACGACCCTCTTTTCAAAACAATAAAATATTGTTGATCGGAATTTTATCTACATAGTCTTTGACTTTTCGTTTATAATATTTTTGCGATTCCTTTTTGCTATTTCACTTGTGAACGCTACAGATCAAGAAAAACCCCCGAAACCCCCCTCAAATTTTTGCATACAGCATTTTCACGGCCATAATAGGCAAGAGCGCCTAAAATTACCATCAGAGTACCTATTTACGAACATTCAGAACAATTCACGAGGGAGTTATGACAATTTTTCAATTTGTTTTTCGGAAATTTTGCAACACTGTAACTCGAAAAGACTTCAATTTCAGACCCATGTTTATAGGGGAAAAAAGTCTTATTTTGACCCCAAAAATACGTGATAAAAATATTTACTATGAATTTTGGGACACCCTGTAGATAAGAATCTCCCATGATACCTGCGTCGAATCGCCATTAAGCTCGATTCTGAGGGTGAATTTCGTGATTTTTTAGTGTACTCATCGTCATTTTTTTAGGTTTTTATGCAAGAATCAACTCTTCAATCCCGTGTAGCAAAAGTTCGCAAGAGCCCCATCTCAGAATGCCATTAAATCTACGCAAATCGGCAGCTCCATGTGATACCCTTCACTTATCCAAATGAAAATATGTGACATCATGAATCATACCGTGACGAAAGTGAAATTAGCCAAATCTTGCAACCTCCCACCACCATCCCTCCATGCGGGAGTAAACCAGGTATGGGGGGGGGGGGGGGTCGTTTGCCCGCGCCACCGCCTGACGCGGGCGCTCGTCGAGAGTCGTCTTTGACAGCGTCGCGTCATTTTGTGTGAGCATCGCGTACTCCGTTTTATACCCTGTTACTGGCTGTTACCCGACCCCGGAGAACCCGAGGATCGAGAGCGACCAAGTACGAGTGTCTCCCGCGAGTTCATTAGCTGACTTTTCTCTACTGTCTGTCGTACGGTTTCGCTTGCCAGACGGACGTCTGCCTCTGCCCGCACTGCGCTGCTGAGCTGAGCGTTCGGACGCGTAGCGCGCCCGCCGGAAAGTCCGGACGTACGATTTAGAAATCCTACAAATGTCATGATTACATTAATGACAATTTGGTGGAGTGAATTCTCTTTCTCCCTCTCTCCCTCCTCCTGCTGCCCCTCGCTCCTTCGCCACGTAGCGTCTCACACTCGCACGAACTCAGGAGCGACTTCATTCACTATTTTACCGCTTTTTTGTCATTCCTTTTGCCCATTGTCAGTGTCAGTATCTGCGCGTCGATCTGACCTAACCACCCACAGTGGATAAACTTACTGCATTATCTGAATTACAATGTACTGGAGGAAAAGCTCTTCGTAAAAACGCCAGAATTAAGAAAGAAAGAAAGAAAGAAAGAAAAAAAAAAAAAACGAAATTTCCGGAAAAAAACTAAGGCGTTTTTAGATACATGTGTTTTAACCGGAATCCTGTCCTTTAACATCAGATAATTCCGGCCAAAAATGATGGATTATTTTCTTTACAAATACGATAGATTTTCTGGTCGAAAAGGTCGGGATTTTTCGTTAGAAATGTCAGAATCCCGCGTAGATTTGTTACAATTTCCGTCGCGAACGCCAGAATTTCATTCCAGAACTGTTTATTTGAATGGGGCTCTTGCTAACTATTGCTACATGCGATTAAGTAGTTGGTTCTTGTGAAAAAGTCAGCGAAAATGGCGAGTCAGAGACTAAAAAATCACGAAATTCGCTCATTGACTTGCAAAATGTCGTTAAAGTTAAAGTAGTAATGGCGGAGCTACGGGGGTATACCATGTAAGATTCCTATATTTAATTTGAGACTTTCCTCTCTGTGTTTTTAAAGATAGAGAGAGAGAGAGGGGGAAGAGAGAGAAAGAGAGAGAGAAAGAGAGAGAGACAGAGAGAGAGAGAGAGAGAGAGAGAGAGAGAGAGAGAGAGAGAGAGAAAAGAAATTATAAGATAGGAGCCTCCTATGATACCTGCGTACAGCTCCGCCATCTTAGCCCTTAAATGGCGGAGTTACACTGCAGGTGTAGTGGACTCAAGAGAGATACTGTCTAATTTGTCACTATCTCTATATAGAAACACACAGAGAACCGCCTCAAATTAGATAAGAATCTCTTGTGGTACTTGTGGAAAACGACCTTAATGTGTTTAACTTTAAAGCAATATTCTGAGTGTATGATTGTATATCATGAGTTTTTAGTGCACTTGTCGTCCGTTGTTTTCACAGGTTTGTATACACAAGAATTGACTATTCAATCGCATACAGCAAATTTAGTAAGGTCCTGGAAACTTTGCTCAACCGCAGTATAATCTTTGTTCTGATCCAAAGTGTACTACCTGTGTGCGCAATATCCCGTCGCTCGTCACTGTAGCACGATTCCACGATAGAAGATCCAAGAACTATCCTCCTCTCTCTTCCCTCATCAGAACGCATGTGTTAAGAAAGGATAGAAGAGGGGGTTAACATCACGTGACTGCCATTGATTTGTCCTTTTCTAACACACGCATTCTAATGGGGAAAGAGAAAGAAGGATGAATTCCTGGATCCACTAGTGCACGATTCTTTTCTGATTCTTCCACCTGCAACCCTCCTTGCATCGTGCACCGTGCGAAAGCTCTCTTCTCCCAAAGTAGATGTCAAGTCTGCGTCCTCTCTGAGATATGACGAAGGTGCGGTGCGAATACGAGGTGTTCATTCATTTCCGTCCAATCCTATACATACCTACTTTCTAGCTTTCTTCTGAACCCTCCCTGGTGTAAGGCGTTAAAGTAAATATACCGGCCCACAGTGGAGCGATTTTACCCTTTACAGACCAGGTTAATTCAATAGAACGACCTTCTCCCGTTTGTGTAGAAAGATAGTTAACTATTAGTACTCGGGAGAGTTGGAATTGCCTATACGGCGAATTGAAGGCGCCCGACGAAATCTTTTCTTGTAAGAGTCTACATCCTCCATCGCGTTCATTTGAAATCATGATACTGAAGCAATGTGAAATAGACTAAAAGAGAAACATGAGTATACTCGGGCTTGGCCCTTAAGGTGATTCTTCAGCGTTTAGTGCCGATTTCTGCCACCAGAGCGCTACCGTTCGATTAAAGTCAAATTACAGGCCGAAAGTAATTTATTTTTAAGAAAACGGAGTGTCAGTCACTAGATAATCATCTGAAGAGTGTCTCTGCAAAAAATCTCGTCAGTAACTTCAAAAATAAGGCTGAAAGTACCAAAAAATGAAATATCGCAAATCGATTCTTGTATCGAAATGCGATATTTCATTTTTTGGTACTTTCAGCCTTATTTTTGAAGTTATTGAAGAGATTTTTTGCAGAGACATGCTTCAGATGATTATCTAGTGACTGACACTCCGTTTTCTTAAAAATAAATTACTTTCGGCCTGTAATTTGACTTTAATCGAACGGTAGCGCTCTGGTGGCATAAATCGGCACTAAACGCTGAAGAATCACCTTAACGGGTTAATGGGAGGGGTCGGTCATGGAATACATATAACAAAAATTCCAAATTTGAATGTTTTCCCGCCAAAAACCAACTATTCAGGGTGATTTTTGTGTAGGATATTTTACAATAAAACCATAATGAGTTCACTTTCAAATGTCTACGATGCGTATCAACAATGGTACCGTTCTAGAATTCATCCCTTTATTGTCTCGATGCAGAAAAGATTATGAATAGCAGCACTTTCCAATGTACATAGATATACAGTATCACAGGATAATGTAATCTTTTTTGCACGGATGCAGTAAATGGTTGAATTCTAGAACGCTACCAATGACATACGAATGTTAAGTTGCCAACCCATAAAACCGGCTTCTCCCACTGACTCGCTCCGCTGTGCGCTGTTCAAAATTCCCCAAAGCCTTACAAATCCTGTGAAGCGGCAAATAAAAAGTTGTTAACTGATTTCATTAGTTACAATCTGTTGACGCTGTCTTCGTCCACCTAAAATAATCAATCGGAGCCAATTCAAAACAGTTCAATTCACAGGATATTTATGCGGAATGATTCAACTATTTTTGCAATTAATTATTTCTTCTTTCTATTTTTACAGAAGAAAGGTACGAATTGGGAAGTTTTTTGTACAAAAAAAAAAAAAGAAAAAAAAATTGACCAGTCCATGGAATTTTTATTGTAAAAAATTAACCCTCTAAGGACCAGGTTATTTCAAAAGAACGCCACTCTTCCGTTTATAAAGGGAACGTAGTTAACTGTTTGTACTCGGGGGGAGTTGAAATTGCCTATAATATACATTGAAGGCGCCCGAAGACATCGTATATTGTACATGTTTTCATCAATAATCGCGTTTATCCGGCATGAAGACTGGAACAATGTGAAGTAGACTAGAGAAGAAAAACGAGTATACTCGGGCTTGGCCCTAAAAGGGTTAAGTAAAATTTTTAAAAAACATGAGAAAATCAAAATACAAAAAGTACCCTTTTATTTGCTGTTGAAATTTCATAATTTTTTTTAACAGTAGGAAAGTTACGAAAGTAGTGCAAAGCGGCAAAAGGCTTGAATAACCTGTGTTTTCTGTGGACTCCAAGTTTGTTAGCGTGTTAGCAATCAAACTCAAATGCTTTGAAGTTATAGCCGCGCTTGCAAAATCCAAGCACTAATATTTGAGGGTTTTTGTTAACGGTCCATGGGCGCACCCAGGATTTCTGAATGGGGGGGGGGGGGGCAAGTAGTCATTTCATAGGGGGGGGTCTGGGGGTCCTCCCCCGGAAAATTTTGAAAATTTAGCTCTTCTTTGACGCTAAATTAGGCTACTTCTATTCGGAAACTACATATATTGAATTAACTCTCGAGAAAAATGAGATTTTCCGAGACTATGCTGATGTTACGGAAATATCTACATCGCATGCTGATAGAAAGACGGAGTCTTCAGGAAATCTAGATTTCAGAGGAAGATCGAGCGAAATTAACAATTAAGGACATTGCTGTCGGGAAAGATGTGTTTCTCCAAGGAAAAATATGTTTCATGACATTGATACTTTTTTTGAACTCATTTCCTTTCTCATCTTTTCTTTTTCTCTCCTCCTCTTTTCCTCTTCTCTCTTTCTCTTTTCCTCTTTTTTCCTTTCCTTTTCTCCTTTTCTCCTTTCCTTTCCTCCTTTTTTTCTTTCCTTTCCTCCTTTTTTTCTTCCTATGGGGGGGGCTTGGCCCCCTTGCCCCCCCCCCTGGGTGCGCCCATGTAACGGTCACTTGAAATTTTATCAAATCTATTCGGGTATTTTAAATGTCTACTAAATGATAATTAGTCCCGCTCATTTGCCCTACTAGCTCGACTCAGCCATCTTGACGGAGTGCAGTTTTCCGAAATGTTGTGTTTACCAGAGCTGCTGTTTTGCGTATAATTAATAGTATTTTTCAATTCACCGATGATTCCACCGGTTGAGAGGAGATTACGCAGTTCTGTTCAGTGTATGACTATGAAATGCACGAAAATACTCTATTCTGTAATCTTTTCTCAATCGGTGGAAACTCCGTTAATTAATTAAAATAACCACACATTTTTTTTGAATCATCTAAGACTCCACCAGTTGAGAAAAGATTACAGGTACGACAATTTTCGTGCATTACAGTCATACATTGAACTGAATTGTGTAATCTTTTCTCAACCGGAAGAATCATCGGTGAGTTGAAAAATGCGATTAATGGGTCTGTTGCAAACTTTTGCTACAGCACTATAGAAGAATCAATCTCATATAAAATCGCATGAAAAGTCTATTGCTGGCATCAGAAAGTCATGAAATGCGATAATAAACTCACAAGAAACGTTTAATGAAATCCAATATGGCGGTAAAATATCGAGCAACCTGTAAGCTTGCACCACGAACATATAAGAATAGCCAACCTCACAATGTCGATCACACCCAATCACTACGTAAATAAACACATAACCTCTGAAGCTGTGAGGTTGTTAACGTTGGCAATCCTTTGATGTTGAAGGTGCATGCATATAGATTGCTCGATATTTTACCGCCATTTTGGATTTCATTAAACGTCTCTTGTGAGTTTATTATCGCATTTCATGACTTTCTGATGCCATCAATGGCCTTTTCACGCGATTTTAAATACGATGAGACACTCTTTATCGTTGTAGCAAAAGTTTGCAACAGACCCATTATACACGGCAGATCTGGTGTTTACTCATATGTGTAGTTACTGTTGAATCAATACACTGAAAAAAGTAAAATGTGTCGTAGGCATGCACAAATTTGGGTTCACCGGCCACAATTTGGATCAATTTTTGGCATAGGACACAATCAGGTTGTGTCAACGACAAACTCTGATTGTGTCTCATGCACAAAAACTGATCCAATAAATTGCGTGGCCGGTGAACCCAAATTCGTGCCCACGACACATCCTATTTTTTTTCTGTGTACTGCACACAATGAGATCAATGCTTAAAATCGCTGTGTCAAAAGCTATTAACCGACGATAGGCTAAATTAGATCACCGCAAGATTCTGAAAATATAGGCCTCACAATCCTCACATCCCTATTTTGCCCCTTTTTACTTTTAAAGAAGGCCCATCTTTCTTTCAGGAGGAATCTCCGAGTGTTAGTCGCAAAAAGTAAATGTTTCATGAGCTGAAGCCGATACGAATCTTCTCCGTTCTCTCTCGGGACATCTCACCTTCTCTATCCCCGTCCCACCAACACCGCAACACCCCCTTCCTCACCCAACTATCTCCCCTATACCGTTCTATTCACTTTCTTATACGGACCGGTATTTGGTTCTTCTGAAACGTGCAGCATATAGACCGAAATAAGCACCAAAAACGTACAGAAAAGGGGGCGGGCGGGTGTCAGCGTCACTTCCCATTTCTCTCCTCCAATTACCGATAAAAGCATTGTTACTACAACTTTGAATCATTTACGAGTTGGTCGTTGCAGTGAGAGTGGGTGATGTGGGAAGGGGCCCGAATACGCACTGATTTTAACTTTTGCTCTACGAGTTTCCCCAGAGCTGCGGAGCTATAGGGACTCATCCAAAATGTTACCCTTACCCAAAAAAACTCTAGTAAGAAACAAACTAACACACAAGCCAATTCATAGGTGTCACCAAGGTATGCGCTTTTGCAAGTTTGCTTATACATTCAAAACGCCGCGCAGCCCCGCGTCGCACAAGGGAACGAGTCAATTACAGAGGCCGCACATAGCGTGGCGACTTTGAATGCTTATATCTAAGTTCATACGCATCGTAGAAGTTTGAAAGTGATTTCAGTGATTTTCTAGTAAAATTTCCCACAAGAATCACCCTTTGTATAGTTTGTGTTTTGGCTATAAAAACATTCGATTTTGCATTTTTAGTCATTTTTCCATGTCCGACTCATCTCATTGACTCGCTCCACTGTGCTCCGGCGCGCCGGCGCGGCGGCGCCGTTTGACATGAGCGCTGGCTAAAAATTTTCAAAGGGGACAGGACCTCAGAACTAATTTTTGAAGAGGACCATCCCTCGATTTTCGTATATGAAGGCTTGTTATAACAGCTCATTTGTGGGAAAATTGGTATGAAAATCGATATTTTCCAAATTCCAGAAATAAGGGGCAAATTCCCTCTTATTCTCTACCAAACTGGAACTCTTGCCGTTGGAACGCACCATGGTCTGCGAGATCGTCAAAAACTTGCCAAAAATCAGATGGAAAATGCCTCATGAATAATCTATCATTTATAAACTTTCAGGACCAATTCTAATCACAATTCACAGAAAACGCCTTTAACAAGTTGAGTAATTTAAACCTAGAAATAACATGACAAACTTTAAAATTAAACTTGAAAAGTCGAAAGCGATGATTTTTCATAACTGTTTTGTCACTTTTTTGCCACATCTATTTGACTTCACTTTTGATGATTCTATTTTGCATTTTACAAAGGCATGTTTTAGGTGCTTCATCATGAAAAAAGTATCAGGTTCGCCTACAATAACCGGCTTTATTCGTAAAATAGGACTGTGTCGAAAATGTAAACGGACGTACGAAATTACGCTTCCAACATTTGCGCCGTAAAACGCAAAATTCGTCAGCCAATCAGATTGTCTACGACCCTAGTTTAACTTTCTTCATCATGCTGGGGCCCTAGTTTAGTTCACGATTACAACTAGCACGTGCTACAATTCCGAATGAAATAACATCAAATTTCGAGCTTTCCGTAAACTCACAATAAAATGTTCTAAGTAAACATTCAGCCGCGCGGCGCGCGTGTTACGTGTGGAAAAATAAATGAGGCGGACTCTTTATACGCGGAAATAGAGCCCACGAAACGTCAGGTCAGCTCTTCAATAAGAGTCAGCACTGCAGTAGCCTTAAGATTTCCTCGGAAGAGCGGACCTGGTTTATGAGCCCTTCTTCCGGAAACCGTCTCAAATACGCATCCGCACTGTTATTAATTATAATTTCGAGCTTTAGCTAGGGTTTACTGTAAGAGGCGAGGTGTGAGGGCATGTAGACGCTCGCGCTGGAGTTTTCAACAAACTTTCTCTCCCGCCCCCCTTTTTTTTCATAACCCTTTCCTCTCATCGCACTGCGAAATATCGAGTGTTTTTGTTTCTGCGGCGGCAAAGCGCACAGGGCGCTCGGTTTTCCATATTTTCGGGTTAATTGCACCGGCCCACTTAGGTATAAAAATGATCACCTATACAAATCTATAATCCATGAAAACTCTGAAATATACGTCTGGATCAGTATGAACACGGACGAGTGTTTCATGCAATATCTCAAGATTCAATTCCATCTAGAAACTTATCTAGAAATCTCTCTCTCTCTCTCTCTCTCTCTCTCTCTGCGTTGGGTGGCCTCTGTTTTGTTTATTGTGTTATCAATTACTCGTTTTTTTCAAATTTGCTATTTTAGTTTGTTTAACTATTTTCAATTAATAAATTCGCATCATCTCTCTCTCTCTCTCTCTCTCTCTCTCTCTCTCTCTCTCTCTCTCTCTCCCCCTCTGTCTCCTTCACCCATCAGTTAACACATACGTTAAAGAAGGATAGAGGGAGAAGCAATGACTTGCCTTGAGTCCATAGCTCTCTCCTTTTCTAACTCATTCTTTCAAATTACATGACAGAAGAGAGAGAGAGAGAGAGAGAGAGGAGAAAAGAGAAGAGAGAAGAGGGAGAGAGGAGGGAGGAAGAGAGGAGAGAGAGAGAGAGAGAGAGAGAGAGAGAGAGAGAGAGAGAGAACCGCTTCCTTTAGCTTATCTATTGGAGGCTCACCGACAAGGGATGGTTATCCCTTAAGCCATAAAGCTCAGTAACTGTGCGGCAACTATGTCTTGCTTCTCACTACGTGATTCTGTAACGGCTTGTGTTTATTCAGAGATTAAAGAACAATAAGTTTTTGCACCTGGATGACGCAGAGGAGAGAAAGGGAGAGAGAGAAAACGAGAGAGAGAGAGAGAGAGAGAGAGAGAGAGAGAGAGAGAGAGAGAGAGAGAGAGAGAGAGAGAGAGAAAGTGAGTGAGGAGATAGGGGATGAGGGAGGGTGGAAGAAAGAGATATCCAGAAAGAGAGATCCAGAAAGAGAGATCCAGAAAGAGAGAGAGGGGGAGAGAGAGGACAGAGAGTGAGAGAGGAAGAATTAGACAAGAGAATGAGAGGCAGAAAGAGAGCGCGAGAGAGCTATGAGCGAGAGAAAACTGCGGAATTTCGGCTGGGCTAGCATTTCCGAAAAACGCTTTAGGAATACCTACCTTTTCTACCACAGCCAGCCGTCATCATTCGTACTGCGGTGACGGAAGTTACGAGCTCCGCAAAACGACTCATTTTCCGGGAAATTCATCATACTTCAACCCCCTTGACTCCTTTCAAACCCCCACGACGCAACGCTCCTCCCCCCACTTTGTCCCACAGATTCGTCTAAATGAGACAGCGTGACGACGCGTTGCGACGCGACGTGATGGGGTGAGCGACATATTTAAGCTTGGAGCAATCTAATTGCGTGAGTCTCGTGCTTTAATGGATGAGCCACGCTCACGTGCGTGGTTGCCGAGCCAGCGAGGACTTGTTGAAAACCAGTCCACCCGAATATTACACACATTTTAACTCGCGTTAACCCTTTCAAACCTGCAGAAAACACTTCTTGTTCAGGAACGGATTTTTGACCATCATAGCAGATCCAGGCATCATTTCTTGTCATTTCAGACGTATAACTTCCGGTAATTTCGGGTAGAATTTCTGAATTGGAATTTCCGACAATAATTTTTGTTCAAAAGCATCATAATTTCTTTTCTGGGACCATTTATTTTATTGTTAGTCAAATGCACTTTTGCAGTGCAAAAAATGAAGCTTTTTCCGACATTTGAAGCAATGTAAAGTTTTCTATAATAAATTAATGATTTATAAAAAATAACCATAAACAGTGGTGAAACGTGCAATATTTTCCGAATTTTTCATCCATCTATCCATCCAATTCCTCGTTTTTATTTTTATTTTATTTTCAGTTGTTCTGTAGGATTGAAACAGCTTTCCAAACTTCGCCTTTTATACAGAAAAAAAAAAAAAAAAAAAAAAAAATCACAAAAGCCGTTTCTGAAATAAATCGCACGGTTAAGTTGGGAATGTCGCGATAACGGAGAGTGTATGCGGGTCGTATCCGCAGGGCACCCCCCCCTCCTTCTTCCACTCCTCAGGCTCGCGTACCTCGTGCAACCACCACCTCCGGTCCTGGTGGCTCTTGCCTCGATGCCATAAAGCGAGGAGTGTGCTCAGAATTGTCTTGTATACTTGGTGTAGTAATTCGTGTACACTTGTGTGTGTGTGTGTGTGTGTGTGTGGAATGTACTGTGTCAGTATAAGTGTGTGTTTATTTGTGTGCGCGGAAAACGGAATATCCATTAGCGAAGCAAGAAAGGAATTAACACTATATGCGACTATCAGCCGAGGGGGGTCGATGACAAAAGGCATTATATCGATTGTACTCGTAATTAAATCTTATCCACACACTTGTACTCACACGCACACACACGCACACACACACAATCTTGTGATGGTGATGATGATGATAATAATGTAAAATAAATGTTTTTAAAAGGTAACACTCATTGTGCCATTCCATATTGCGAGCCGCAGCGTTGCCGGATCTCGGATTGACATCAGAGATTACTTATACTCCAGATATGGCACTAGTTATCTCGCCTTTGTTAAATTTTGTTGAGCGCCTTCATTTCTAAAACCGAGCTAAAACACATACACTGGCCCACGCCACGGTTTGTTTACGTTTCGGTGAGCGAGGAACGTGCGGGCGGGGTGGGGGTCGTGGGCCAGTCGACTGCTCCCACCCCGCCCGCGCGTCTCTCGCTCGCCGAAACGTAAACAAACCGTGGGCCAGTGTATGTGTTTTAGCAATGAAGGCGCTCAACAAGATTTTAGCTAGTGCCATATCTGGAGTATAAGTAATCTTTGATTGACATCCTCCTAATATTTAGCTGTTATTTAAATGGTAATTTTACGCCCTGAAGCCTAGCAGTAGACCTGGCAACAATGCTTCGTCGTTGCATCGATCGTGGTGTGCGGTGCCATGGAATTACAGCAACGTTGTCATATCCCAATCAGTGGCGTAGCGTGCAATTTGGCAACGTTGCAATTTGTCCATTTAAACCCATGAAAAAGATCGGAGCATTGGGTGTTCGGTGAGCACCTTCGCTTTCGACCTTTTACATGGTAGGTTTAAATGAACGGAGTACAACGATGTCAAATTGCAAAGCTACACGTCACGGATCCCAATAAATATTTTTATTTATAGAAGAGCTAAAAATGGTCCAGGATGAATGAGTTTGATTTCTATTAGATCATTTGATCAGAATCGGAACTTGATATATGAAATATGTATGTTATATAGTGTCGTCTAGATGACGTCTATTTTTGATCCGAGACATCCGAGTTAAGTCTAACGGATATCTAGAACAATAAAAAAAAAAAAACTTTTGCAACTTCGTCGTCTAATGGAGGTCCAATTAATGATCATTAGTACGCTGATAATAACTAAAGGAAGTTCTATATTAAATGTCTTGTCGGCAAAAAGTCACCCAAACTCTATCTAGGTGAGACAAATTGAAGTAGCTATCCAACTTATAAAACTAAAGATCATTTCAGAAGATCACTTAAATTGAATCATCGATAAGTATGCAGCAGAAAGTTAAATTGAGGCCATAATCATGCAATTTATAAATATGTCTCACAAAAAATATTCCATTCAGAGTTTTCCCTATTTTATAAGAGGCCCCAAAAAGTTTGGATTTTCGTTCATTGTTCTTTTCTATTCACCCAATTTGCTAGCTATTGAGCACCTAACAGTAAATTCATGAGTTTGGGAAGAAAATTAAATGAGCAATTTGAAACTAGGGTACGAGGGATTAGGGGACAACCTACTCCCACTTGAGATTCGACTTCTTATTAAATACTCAAGTAGATGGAGGTTTAAGAAAGGAAAACAAGAACAACGCAGGCACTGAATTGCATCGTACAGAGTTCAAGTTGTGAGGAGTTTGAACCAAATTGAAAGCGCGCATTTATACAAAAACAGCAAGGGCATTATGCCGATGCAATGCTCGCGAGGAAAAATGGGTGATATTTCAAAATGTAACGTTCCCTTTGCTCGCTCGACCCCCCCCCCCCTTGCCTGACGTTTTCTCCGATCACAACATTCTCGGGATATGTTATCGAGCACGGGCGGGCGTATGGATACTTAGAGAGATGAAAGAATTCCCCTGCGAGTCGCCTCGCCGCCGCTAGCACATAGTTTTAAAGGCATTTGCAACGTCGCCAAATGCTTACCGAAAACGGGCAACCACCACTGTTTTATGCAAGAAATAATAAAACTGCATCAAAAAGTATTTCCATCAACAACAGACCGAAAAAATCCGACTTTTCTATAGTTTATTTCTGAATTATGAGGTGTGCACTGTACACCATGAGTTGGCTTACCTGGGTCGGTTCTTGGATAGCTTGTCCAATGCTTCACTTCCAAAGTAACTTGCAATTAGTGTAACTTTTTTCGATCCATTAATTAAGTAGCCCAGATTAAACCGTAGGATTGTTTGAATTACCTTCAGGTCGCTTTCTGAACGGATATAACAGATGCCGAAAAGAGGAAAACACGGCTGAATTATTACTTTTTCCTTATGGTGCGATGGCCCTACATGTGAAGTCTCTGAATTGCAACCTAAATAATACAACGTCCCCGATCAAATTCACCAGTGTGGACGAAGACATTGAGGCAGGTTATGCAAAAGGCAAGGTACAAGCTACCATATAATACATTTATCAGGTGTGCTGTGTAGTTATAGCATAACCTGTCACACCCACCCCACAACTACAGTCCATTAAAGTGTTTTCAACGAAAATTCACACCAAGATAAATACCAAATATCTCAAAAATGTCTCAGTTCAACAGACATCGTGCTCTGAGTATATAAGAGTTAAGACACCTCTAATTTTCATTTAGAGTGTCGCGAGGTAAAAGACCCGAAGATGCATGGCAGGTGAGACAGGATTTCCTGCTGATGTTGTCATGTTTTGGGGAAATTATCTCTTTGGTTGTTTCTCGTTTGGTAGCGTAGTTGCCAGAGTTGGCCAAAAAATCGCCGGATTTCCTGGAAAATTCAATTCAGAACTCGGTGACTTTCAGACCTGATCTGGAAATCATGCTTTGCAGACGTAAAAGTTCCATTGCAGACTCCATTCAATCTGAGCTTCATATTGGGATAAGTCGTTTTTTTCTGATAGTACGTAAACGCTATTGTATTTTGCTTTCTCAATTCTTCTTTGAGAGCCTTAATTTGAGAACCATTGATATAACGAATGTCATGACATTTTGGAAAACGACATTTCACTCATATTGCACTTTCCGGGGTATTAATCCGCAGCATTTTTGTGGTTTCATCTATGTATGAACCATCTTTGGGCTGCAGTTTGCAGATCTTATTTGAAAAGTTTTTAATTCACCGATGATTCCACAGTGTGATTGAAGAAATTTCATATATCAGAGTATTTTCTTGCGTTACGCAGTTATACTGCTTAAGTGCTGGACTGGATTGGACTGGACTGGACTGGGTGAAATTTTTGTCAACCGGTGCTTTATACGGTCTGCGAATGGCCGAAAATCAGAAAATAAATTTCGTCTCAAATTTTAATATAGTAAACTTTCAGGACCAATTTTGATCACAAAGAACACCTTTCACATTTACTGTAAACCTAGACATGTGAAGACATGTAGAATGTTTAGAAATGTTAAGCTTTAAGTCATGATTTATTATTACTTTTTTCACTGATTATTGCCAGACCATATAGTGTAGTAGTCATCGATGAATAATAATAATAATAAAAAAAAAAAAAAAAAAAAAAAAAAAAAAAAAAAAAAAAAAAACACATAAGATCTTCAATTTCCTTAGGATTGGCCTGAAAAAGAGAGGAGAATTTGACTTCCCAAAAAAAAAAAAAAAAAAAAAAATTAATGGTCAGATCTTACCTATTTTTCACGTGATGGCAACCCTGCTTTGAACCTCTCTTCTAATTCTTTCAATTTGCTCTTACGCCCACCTGCTCGCGGCAATGCGACAGCGATGACCGCCCCTCCCCGCCACCCCGCCTCACCCGTTCTCACACTGGCGAACATATTATCACACTTTTCTCTGGTCCCCTAATTTCTTTCGTATTGTTTTATCTTGTTTCATATTCTGTTTTTGACTGCTGACTCATTTGTCTCCACCGGTTTCTCTCTGTTCCAGGTGAGTTTCCGCTTTGATCCGCTCCTTCTCGCCGTTCCACCATTCAACGGTTCAACACCATTTCTAAATCCGTTTTACGTGTACCGCAACCCACGCAAGCAGACCGGAGAGGAAGAGCCGGGGGCGGAGGTGGCCCTCGACACCTTTTGTAATTGATACGTATTGTTTATACCGATACATTCACCAAATGTTATTGATTTTGCCGCCTCTTCGTGGTCCTTCTCTTTGTGTGAGCTAGTAAACTTTTCATGTCTTTAAACTCTCTTTGTAATTTATAACAGTGGCGTAGTGTCCAATTTGGCAACGTTGTAATACGTCCATTTGAACCTGTGTAAAAGGTCGAATGCGAGGGTGTTCGCCGAGCACCAAATAGTTCGATCTTTTTAATGGTTTTAAATGGGCACATTACATAATTACCAAATTGCACGCTGCGCCACTGATTTATAATTAAGGACGCGGACGATGCCATGCTATGCCGCCGCGGAGAAACGGCTCGTAAAATCCGATGTGTGCACTATCTCAAAAATCTGAATTTTACTATGCTTATTGTGCATATAATGCAAAATTCAGTGCACTATGAATTTCAAAAGAAAGTACCCTGGTCAAAATTCTTATTGTTAAATTTCCCCGCTGTTTTCAATGGAAGTCATTAGGAACATTCTGATAGACCTGTTTTGTGATGACGTCGCGATCAAAATTGGTTCCAAACAAATGCTCTATCTCGCTCACTCTCGTGGATTTACCCATAAGAAATCAGATCCTAATTTTCGAACGCAAAGTCATGCTAGTTAACCACCAGTTTTCTCAAATTTTATTGCACCATTAGATTCCACGTATCTTAAAGTATCTTTTCACTGTAACATAATTCCTAAGAGATCACAAGCAATTTACAATCACAGATATACCGAAAGATGTTCAATGTTTTGTCCTTGTCTTACTCACGATATTTTATTGGAGTGGGAGTATATCACCGCCATGACACTCAATCATCCTAACCTATCGTCGTATCGAAGCTTGTTCGAGGTATAACACATGGTGTGATGGTGCCGATGAGCCTATATGCTAGAATTGTGTGCCCATAAGAAACTGTGAGTGTGACAAGGACAAAACATAGGACTTTCTTCGATATAACTGTGATTGTACATTAATGCGCGATGTTTCAAAAATTTTGTAGTAGCGTGCTCATATTTTAAGGTACGTAGAATCCAATGGTGTAATAAAATCTGAGAGAACTTGTTGTTTACTAGCACAAATTTGTATTTGAAAATTTGGATCGTGTTTCTTATTAGCGAGTGAGATGGATCATTTGTTTGGAACCAATTTTTTTCGTGACGTCATACTAAACAGGTCTATTAGTCTTTAAACACTTATAAGCCGCAAAATTGTTTACAGGTTGCAGAGGTTTAAAAAAGTAAAAATTTTGACCAGGGCATTGTAACCCAAAACCCTTTGTCTGCTCTCCTAAAAATTGTATCTGAGTTTAAGGACGCTTTTGTCAGGACACGTCATATACATTGAGACTTGGCACATATACAATTGATCTTCGGCCTGTTTTGAAGGATACTAAATAAACACAACTTTGACTCTCTAAATTTCTTTTAAATTATTGCCAGCGACATTCTATAGTAGTGATAAATTCTGGGGGTAAACGATATAATTTCAAATTAGGATTATTTGTCTCGATCAGATATCATTCACACCAGAACATCTCCCTCATCAAAAAAAAAAAAAAAAAAAATAAAAGTAATAATATTTCCTCAAAACATTCTCTCACCACTGAACTGCGTCAGTATACTCAAAACTCTGCATTCGCGCAGATCATGAAAGTATACATAAGAGTCATATCCATATATTTTATCCGTTATTTATGTGTACCCAAGTTTAAAGAAAAGATGATGTCAACCGATTAAACAGTTTTATGACCGACTTTTTATACGTTGCAAATATATCCTCAACTTTTTTTTTTTTTTTTTTTTTTGTTTTTGCAAGACTGCACAAGATATCGAATTGCAGTAAAACTTTTTATCATTCTCAATTGCTCCTTATTCAAAAACTGAAAGACCATAAATTTTCAAATAAAACGGGAGTGACACGTATCACCCACGAAGAACCTCTGGGAAAAAAATTATATAAAAAATAATTTTAAAACTGCGTATCTCGATATATTGATACAATGCGTTTTTGAACAATCAAACTATAAATGAAATCTCATCGTCCGGGCGCGGCTCGGCTCGGAGCCGCGGGCCTCTAAACCATTAAAAGTGGACACGAAATGACATAAAATAAAACGAGCGGAAATCCATAAATATCTATCGTTTAAAAGATCGCTTGTCGGAAAACCAAGAAGTGAAAAAGTGTTTTCTGCAACACTGTATGCCAACTTAAATAATAAGGTATATGGTGGCATGGACGGAAACAAGAAATTGTATTTCTCTGTCACTCTCCTTCCATTTGGGAGCTTGCGTTAGATAAAGACAGAGATAGGGGGCTAAAGTCACATGATGTGCTATCCTCTTCTAATACATGTATTCAAATGACCAAAGAGAGAGGGGAGAGAGACAGAGAGAGGGGGGATAGAGAGATAGAGAAATTCCTGTATCCGCTGGATGGTTTGTGGTTTCAAGCCAAATAACGAATAGGCATCTCTACCTACAGACGATCGAATCGGATCCTCAAAGTAGCCTCAGAGAGAAAATCTAGATGATAAAAGCGCAAAATCCGTACTGTTTTTTCCGATATTTTTCAAATATACGATTCGTAAGATTTACCTAAGATTTACGAAGAAGGAATAATGGCCAAAACGGAATCATATGAGAGCAACTTACGGCAATTGAATAAGACGTATTTGTGAACAATGGAAAGCTTAACTACCACGACGTAACTCCATGAATTCATAACATTTATGCAACTTAGCATTGCAATTTATTATAATGAAACAGTCGAATAATTGATAAGACTTCGTCACTTGATCGACTCCTGAAGGCCTCCAACTTACGACTGGACTCTGGGTAGAAGTAACCTAAGTCTTCATTGAAACCATGGTATAACTTAGGCGCGAATACATACCATAATATTTAGGCAGCTCGTGAACCTCGGACCATAAAGGTGGATTCGAGAGTTTGTCTTTCTCTCTCTCTCTCTTCCCATTTGAAAGCATGCGTTAGAAAAAAACAGAGATCTGGGCTAAGCACTAAATAGTATCTACTATTAAACGCAAAAGTTTTGTCAGTCAAGAATTCGAGATGAGTAGCGAATCCTGGTGTAATCAAAAGGAACCTTCTGTGCGCTCTGCATGCATTCTTGGCAGTCAACACTTTTGTGTTTGCTATAATACCTCTAAAATACCCCCGCACTCTGAATTTTTCTCAAATGAGTTTTGAGTCACCCTGTATATTTCAGAGCTTAGAGCATACTCAGAATCAGATAAGCGAACGCGATTTCCGAAAAAAAAATAAAATAATAATAATAAAAATAAAACAGCTAACTATCTTTAGCATATAAATCAATATCTATTTATGATACAACAAAATTGGAAACACGCAGAGCAATAACAAGTTAATTAAGAGCAGTTTAGACATGTGCTCAGATTCCGTCGGTAGGCGCCTAGGAGGGGCCGGAATCTACTAATTAAACTTTTTCTTCTGCGTATTATCGTCTGTTGATGTATTCCAAATAATGAGTCCATATTTTAATAGATGAAGGCGTTGCGTTAAAGCAGTTCGATGCAGCTTCAAAAGGTGGGAGTATAGCCGATGATTTAATGAAAACATTCGTGGGTGACAGTAGAAATTTACCGACGTTTTACTATCCGTGGTTGCAAATTGGCCTAAGCTGGGTTAACCCATATATGCCAAACTTTTTTTGAACATGTCGGGTGTCTTTTTTTTTTTTTTTTTTTTTTTTCAAAAACCATCTTAGAGTTAAAAAAAATTTAAGTTTAAAATTGTGAAATTGGTCCAGCTACATTATAGGTGCTGTATGATCACAACATTGATTTTTGAGTAAAATTGGCCTAAATTTACTGTAATTTGGTTCAAGAGAAACCATCATATGTGGGTCGTTAACGACCCAATGGGCATATATGGGTTAATTCTTTCAATATCTCAAAAGACCCTGAAAATTGAAAAATATTCAATAATCAGTATTCAAATGGGTCTGTTGCATACTTTGGCTATACAGCGTTTTGGAGAGTTGATTCTGGTGTTAATTGCGTAAAAATCACATAAAGAGCATCAAATAGTCTCAAAAGCCACTCCAAAACC
This sequence comes from Trialeurodes vaporariorum, assembly GCA_011764245.1. NCBI lineage: Eukaryota > Metazoa > Arthropoda > Insecta > Hemiptera > Aleyrodidae > Trialeurodes > Trialeurodes vaporariorum. The sequence goes on from VMOF01000001.1 coordinate 50,754,117, forward strand.
GACAAGAGGCTTTTTAAGGAAAGCCTAAAATCGACAAACGCATGCATTTTTTACAGATTCATCGTCAGCATATTAATGCATCGAAAATCAGGTATCAAGAGGTATTAAGAGCGAGTTTATTATGGAAAGCTTGGATTTTGCAACAACGCAACGTTGCAAAGTCTCTGAATCTATGTTGGAGAAATGTCAGGGGGAAAAGGAGGGCTTACCTTACAGTCTTTTGTCCTATTGTGATATTATCTCTATCAAGTATCAAGAATATCAAGATCCTCTCCCCTCTTTTCTTCAGTCTATCTTCGTCCCATTTCGATGCCCTTGTAGCCAAATTTCTGGAAACTGGGTGGTTCTCTTTCCAATAGAAAATTAAAATTCGCAGTTGTATTTTTCAGCCTCTGTAGTCTGGTGGTCAGCGCAACTGGCCACCCAGAGAGGTCTCGGGTTCGAATCTCAACCCAAGATGGTAAGATTTGACAATCTTGGATCAAGTCATCTCGAAAAGATATTATTGTGAATACTTCTTCTCTCTTTCATATCTACTTTTCTTCTTCTCTATATTTCATTTCATTTATTGAGCCCTAGTTGACGAAAAAGGACGTTTAACCCATTTATGCCCAGAATTATTTGGAGTTTTTAGGTGATTTTCTTAGTAAACACAATTTGAGAACTGAAAACACGAAAAAATTAAAAACAGACATTATTTGGGGCAGCTAAATATTACAAGCTAAAAACTCCCAAAATTGGTTTTTTAGTGAAATTGGTCCTAATTGACTGACATTTGGTCCTAAAATAACACAACAAGTGGGTCGCTAACGACCCACTGGGCATATATGGGCTAAACTTCCTTAACCCTTTCATGGGAACAAGGTACTCGTGCTATGGTACTTCCACTTAATTTATCAAGGGATTCGATGGAAATTTAATGGAAATTTTGCAAAAATGTGTGTAACCCATAAAAAAAAAAAAAAAAAAAAAAAAAAATGTCCTCTTTTGACCGGTTTACACTGGAAAAAAAGGGCTGAATTTAACTCAATTTAGTTAACAGTATGGATAGCACTTACAAATTGTTAGTTTGACTGTTTAAAATAGTTCAAGTACCCCCGTGCCATGATAATTTTACTAATTTAAACGGTCAAACTAACAGTTTTTAAGTGGTGTCCATACTTTTAACCAAATGAGAGTTAAATTCAGCGCTTTTAATTTATTGTAATTAAAAAAAAAATCTCTAAAATAACTAAAATCCCGAAATGCGTGCTGAAAAGGGATAAAAAAAGGAAAGAAGAAACCATTTCAATAGCCGTGTCTGAAAGATCTAGCCCCTTATGGACCAAGCCCGAATATACTCGGTTTTCTCCTCTAGTCTATATCACATTGTTCCAGTATCAGGATTCCGAATAAACACGATTCTTGATGTAGTATCAAAAGATGAGATTTCGTCGGGCGCCTTCGATCCGTCGTTTATGCAATTCCAACTCCCCCGAGTACGAACAGTTAACTACCTTCCCTATACAAACGGAAAAGTGACGTTCATGTGAAATAACCTGGTCTTTAAAAGGTTAAATCTCGTTTTTTCAATCAATTCAGAATCATGCAATTTTTTTTCTTCAGATTTGACAACAGTGGATTGGTCTCACCACCCCACCTCCTCACAGTGCTCCCCTTCCACTGATGATCCTTCTTTGAAACAAAATTCATTCAAGTTTCGAGTCATGACTTTGGCTGGCTGCGCAAGCGCGATGCGCGTGCATACTGCATGCCTCCTGCCAGCCAGCCTCCTGCGCCCGACACAGACTATTGTCTTTTCATCTTTTACCATCATCTAACATCCGAACATCCCAACTCCTTCCTCTCAGCCTAGGCCTATCCTCCTTTGTTTCCACGTCCTAATCGCCCCGTTCTGACATCAATGACTCTTCGACTTCGAGTAACCCCCCCCCCCTCTCTCTCTCTCTCATCGACACGATACCACATCACATCGCCAAATAAGACATCTCCGATAAACGTATAGAATACATATTGTTCTATCAGTGTCGAAATGATTTCAAGTCATGCCGAAGATTATTCGATTTTGTTGTGCACTTCTTATTCCCTCGCATCCGCCGTGAACTTCGTTAGCTGCCACGGTGCGCTATGGTCTGAAATCGAAGAAAATTGGTAAAAAAAAAAAAAAAAAAAAAAAAAAAAAAAAAAAAAAAAAAAAATCAGTGAGAAAAAAAAAACACAAAAACAAAACAAATCAAAAACAAAAAACAAAAACAATGGATATTCAGAACTTCGTCCCCCCACGCCCCTCGGAAATGTCAAAAAATGAGTAAAAGGAGAGTGAAAGGAAAATTAAGGGAAAAGGGGGGAGGGGAGGGGGAGATTTGCACTGCCTGCAGTTACTCCCAAAAAAAATGTCTCGATCTACAGCCTCCGCCGGAAAAAAATAAATCCTGGTTATACGGCCATGCGCTAAGAAAAATTCTTAACAAGGCGTGTTTAGTTCTTCTGACCGGAATTCAGATAACCGACCGTGTTCAGATTTTCGGTTACTGATACCGGACTTTCCAGTTGGGTAAGTATTGAACAGAAGTCTTGTAAGTTGACTCAATATGACACATTTCTTATTGCATAATAATGCACCATTCGCCTCAAAGCATCAATAGCTGTAAACATGCAGGGTCCCACATGAATTTGCTTTAGGCGCTGCGGTCAATATTCTGATCTTAGGACCACTGCCGACTTTGAAAGCTCGCATAACGCTAATATTTACCTGTCTATGGTGAACGGAAGGGGTTTTGAATGGTGAGACTGGGTGGGTGGGTTCAAGAGGAGGGAAATGCGAAGGGGTGATTCTCGGTATTGTGGTGGTGGAGGAGGAGATGGTAGGGCAGGGGGCAGGGGAGGTCGTCCGGCTGATCATAACACATTCATAAGTGCGAATAATAGTCCAGCCTCCATCAAAGGCCCGTTACAAAACTTATTATTCCGGTTGTAAACTCTAATCGTATTGTCGGTGCATCATACCTCTAGTTGTAAGTCGTTAAATTCTAATTACCGGCGCTAATCAAGGCTGGCTCTCACACGCTTTCAATGAATGTAAATCATCTTACGCACACGAGCCGTTTATTCCATGGACCCAATTTGAATTCATCCAGGTGGCTAAACTCATCGTTGGTCCAATAAACTAACTCTCTCGGTAACCTGCCGTAAACTCTTTCGTTGGGAGTTTGTTTAACGTGATGAAGGAGCCGATGAAAATAATAAAGTTAATTAGAAAAAATCTTCTACCGTGTTTATTACGTGCAAATTGGCCGTAAGCTCCAATTGGTTGCGAGAGAGTGAGTTAGTTAGGCAACGAATCTCGCGTAGTAGTTTGAGTGTTGGAACGTAAAAAAAAAAAAAAAAAAAAAAAAAAAAAAAAAAAATAGATAGAAACAGGTTTTTTTCGTGGATGTAAAAAAGCAAATCCTTTCTAGTATTCCTCCATCAATTATAAATTCAACCGAATGAATGGCATATCGATCAATTGCATTATTTTTGTCGATATGGAACTGCGGACATTAATAAAATTTGACTAAAAAGTTCGAATGGTTTGAATCATAAACAAGCTATGCTTTAAAATGTATTTATACACAGGGTGTAATAAAACCAGGCTTAAAATCCAAATTACTGCAGGGAAAATTAGTATATTAATACCCATTAATAAGGCCTCGGGTCTCCGACGGAAGCCTACGAGCCTCCGTACACGTTCAAACACAGTTCAATCAAACAGAGCGATCGTTGAGTTGAAATGGGGCTCTTGCAAACTTTTGCTATGCGAAATTGAAAAGTTGATTCTTGCATATTAACCTATAAAAATGACAATTTGTACTTCAAAAATTCGAGAAATTCACCCTTAGAATCGGGCATAATGGCGGTTCAATGCAGGTATCATGGGAGATTCCTATCTACTTTGAGACATTTCTCTGTGTTTTTGTAGAGAAAGTGACAAATTAGACAGGAATCTCCCACGATACTTGCGTTGAAGCTCCATTATGTCATTACGATCATGCCGTTAGAGCATTTTTGTGAGTTTATTACTGAATTTTAGATATTTTCAGTGTGATTTCCGTGACTTCCGCTGGTTTTTACATCAGATTGTATATTCATTTCCTGACAGCAAAAGTTTGCAAGAGCCCCATTCATCACAAACATCAGGTGACCAATTTTTTACGCGTTGAAGCCAAAACTATTCCATCAGTTTTGGTCAAACAACAGTTGTTGTTCCTTCGAATAACTTCATAGAATATTAGTTCCATCATCAACAGTTGAGTAGGTCTATTTCAAACTTTCTCTAAAGCGATATGGAGGTTCGTTTCTTCAATAAAATTACGTGAATATCACATTGAAAGCATCAAAAAGTCTCAAAAATCTACTCACTGATTTAATAAATGCTTTGAAACAAAATTCAAAGATGGCGTTTGTCTCAGTAGGGAAGTCCCATCGAATCGGAGCTTTCTTTGCGGAGAAAGAGTTTCATCATAGAGAAAGCAGCAATGAGATGAGACTTCCCCATCCCATTATTGTGACCCGCTCATTTGACCGTAATCCTTAAATTTTGTTTAGCTCATTTATTGAGTTAGTGAGCAGATTTTGAAACCTGTCTTTCAATATGATTTGAGCGTGATTTTAAGCACAAGAATCTATCCTTTATCTATCCTACAGCCTACATCCTATCAGGAATCTATCCTAAAGGAAAAGTTTGCAAACAGTCCCATTCTTAAGGTGAATCTTCAGCGTGTAGTGCGGATTTCTGCCACCAGATCGCTATATACCGTTCGATTAAAGTCGAATTTACAGGCCGAAAGTAATTTATTTTTAAAAAACAGAAAGTCAGTTACTAGATAATCATCTGAAGAGGGTCTCTGCAAAATAACTCGTCAATAACTTCAAAAATAAGGCTTATTAAGTACCAAAAAATGAAACATCGCACTTCGATATACAAGAATCTATTTGCGATCAGTAGCGGCCCGTGAGATTTGGCAACCATGCATTTTTCCCACTTAAACTTAGGTAAAAAATCGATTCAAGCGGAGGCTGGCAGCCTCCTCGAGTTTCGATTGTTTTCCATATATTTAAATGGGATAAAAGCATAGTTGCCAAATCGCACGAGCCGCCACTGTTTGCGATATTTCATTTTTTGGTACTTTCAGCCTTATTTTCGAAGTTATTGAAGAGATTTTTTGCAGAAACACTCTTTAGATTATCTAGTAACTGACACTCCGTTCTCTTAAAAATATATTACTTTCGGCCTGTAATTTGACTCTAATCGAACGGTAGCGCTCTGGTGGCAGAAATCCGCACAAAACGCTGCGAAGAAGCACCTTAAATGCCTTCATTTTGCTCCTGTTTCATCAAACCACAGAATAATACAACCAGAACGAAAACTCTGTCGGATTTTGAAGCAAATTCATTTCGCGTCCGCCATGTTGGGATATAGGATGTTTACATCTGGATTCGCGTGCGAAAAAAAAATATAGGGCATGATCCGCGAAATTTTCATTCTGAAATGCCAATAGAATAAATGCAGTGAGGCTGGAAACTTAAGATTTCTTTCCAGAATTTACAGAAATAATTGAGTTTCAACACAAATCACACACATCCACCATGTTGGGATATAGGACCACAGCGTAGCCCATTGGTGCCGTTAAATTCCAAACTTGCTTCCATTGGCTCTTATGGGAGTTTCCGTTCTGATTGTATTATTCTGTGATCAAACTGTTTGAGCATGCGAGGAGACCAATGCAGACAGGACTATGGGCGGACTATGTCTGTCTCTCTCTTCTTCCATTTGAATTTGTGCGTTAGCATAGGACGGAGATACTAGATAGGGGCTAAAGTCACGTGATGGCTCCCTCTACTATCATTTTCTAACATGTGTCTTTAAATGGAAGGAGAGAGAGAAAGACATATTGATATTTCTATATCCGCCCAAGTGCAGAACACTGTGCGATGAAGACCGCGCGACATAGAGGTTTATAGTGGACAATGGATCAAAATCAACGGGCATTGTGTCGTATCATTTTTCACGGATCGGGAGGATCTCTAAATATATATGTATAGTAAGTACCAAGTTGACAGTTGCACATCAGCTGTGCAATGCCATGCAGTTGTGCAGCTCAGACTGGCCGATGCACGATAGCCGGTTGTTCGGTGTGCAACTTTGGTCTCCCCGAATCTCACCAGTCATCACTCTCGCTCTCTGTCATTGGTCCCTTCAGATCAAGTCCACCGTTGCCAACATTATTCAGCCAAAGTTTGAATCCGCTGAGATTCTGAATATACCACAAACGTAAAAAGGAGCCATCCGAGTACTTACAATGATAGGTTAGGATAGTGGGACGAACAATTTGGCCAAGTTGCGTATTTTGTCTTTTTAACCCATTCACACCTGGAGTCCATTTCAATGAGCATTAGAATAACATGTAATCTTATGGAAAACATTAAAAAACAACATGCACATCAATTTAGATGAGGAGACAGCACTGAGATCAATCATGTTGGCCAGACATCCGTTTCTGAACAAAAAGCATTTCAGGTCTGAAAGGCCAAAGCCGAAATTGTTCTCCGATAACCAGGACCAATTGAATTAATTTTAAATATAATTTTTGATTTAAGGATAAAAATAAAAGGCAACGAGACTGTCTATGCTGTGTATGTGTACTACGTGTTTGTTTTCACTGGAAAAACTCTTTTTTAATCTAAGGTGTACTTTGTTTGTTTTTAAGAAGCTGCACAGTGAAATATTGACTAAGAGAAAATTCCTTTAACCCAAGGAAAATGTCTGCTGCTACAAGTAAAAGATTCCTTGTCGTGACAGTATGGTTCTCTCCTTCATGCAATCAGAACTTACTTCGCGCAAGGAAAACTGTCAAAAGTAAACGTGTTTCCTTGATTTTAGAGAAGTGATTTCTCTCAGTGTATATCACTTCGAGATATACTGTGGCTGTGGCTGGCAGAATATCTGCTCGAATCTTGTGCAATGCGCGCATCTTTTGGTTTTTGGACATCATTTTTTTGGCCAATTTTTGGTTGGTCGAAATGTAAACTCTGGACGTTTTAAAATTTGGAAACATTATGTTTGGACATATCCTTTCTTAGGACAAAATAGATAGTTTGGGGAAAAAATTGACACAGAAAAAACAGAAAAAAAACGCTTTGATGGAACTGACAAAACCTTCGGTTGAAAACTGACCTAGCAAAAGACTTCAGCAGAGCTAACCAAAGTTTTCGTACGCCTAATTAAGGAGATTGTGTTGGGTGAGCCAAATATTTGGTTGGCTCGGTTAAGGGGAGAAGGAGGCAAATGAATTTTTTTGTTTAATTTTCCTTTAAAGAGGACGTTCTCAGCTTTAAAATGATATGATACATAGTATATTTTAGAAAAAAAAAATCAATTTTTTATGAAATTTTTAAGTTGAAGAGTCCTTATCAGGTCAGCCGATTTTCAGTTTTTACTTTCTCACTCTAATGAAATTAGAAAAATTGAGAAGCATTACGATGGCGCTGCGATTTTTTCTTTTTGAGATACTGAAAATCCTGTTACCTTTTAGTGCACTTTTCTCAGGAACTAGTAATGCTATTTCCATGAGCTTTTTTTTTAAAATTTTCCTCAGAAAAAGCTCTAAAAGTGGAACTAGGATATTCTGTGTAGCTTCTTTGCTTTTTTTTAAGACATTCAAAGCCCAAGAAAAAGTGAAAAAATCAACCAAACTTTCAACTTAAAAAAAAAAAAAGTTGTCAATGAATTTTTAAAATCCAAGTTCCGCCTATAGCCAACACTCATACACAACTTCATGCAAAATTGCAGCCGTGTAGGTCAAATACAAAGGCTGTCCAAAAAGTAATGCAACGATTGCGTTTTTGAGCGAACGGAAAAAGCTAGCGAATTTTAGTTCACGGATTCGTGTTGTCGGTGTAGATACCGATAAAATGAGACCTTGTTGAGCTCATTTGATCAAAAATTGACCGAGATACAGAGCTTTTCCCGAGGGATGTTGCGAAACCGCCTCCAGGATTTTGGGGTACTTTTCGCAGTACGAAAAATCAGCAACAAAGGTGCTGCTCATCGCATTTTTTGACTGGCAAGGAATGATTTACCAAAATTTCGTTCCAAACGGACAAACTGTTGATAAGAATTATTATTGCAAAGTTTTAGGTACGCTTCGTGAGCATATTGCGAAAAAGCGCCCTGAACTAAAGGAAACTTGGATTCTCCATCAAGACAACGCGCGCCCCCATACGGCTGCTTTCACGAAGGATTTCATGGCGAAAAAAGGAATTGTCACCCTCTCCCACCCCCCTACAGCCCGGACCACGCACCTTGCGATTATTGGCTTTTTCCTACTCTGAAAAAAGCTTTAAGGGGTAAGAGGTGCGACTCCATTGGTGAAATTCAGACTGAAGTTCAACGGATTCTCAAAACTCTCGCTCCGGAGGAATTCCAAAAGACCATGCTGGAAAAATGGGAAGAACGGCTTCGCTTGTGCATCAAACACGAAGGAAAATACTTTGAGAAGGAAGAAAGGCGTCTGGAGTCTTCAGATGAAGAATAATTGAATGTAAACATCATGGTATGATAAGCTTTTTTGTCAATTTTCTAATACACGTGGTTTTAATCGTCACTCGTTTTTTTTTTCTTTGCAAAAAGTACCCCAAAATCCTGGAGGCGGTTTCGCAACATCCCTCGGGAAAAGCTCTGTATCTCGGTCAATTTTTGATCAAATGAGCTCAACAAGGTCTCATTTTATCGGTATCTACACTGACAACACGAATCCGTGAACTAAAATTCGCTAGCTTTTTCCGTTCGCTCAAAAACGCAATCGTTGCATTACTTTTTGGACAGCCTTTGTAGTTCCAGAGAAAAGTGCACCAGAAGTGAAGCATATTTAACATTGTTTAACATAGGACCTTATTCTCCCCTTGAAGTCTTTTGCTAGGTCATTTCACTACCTACCAAAGGTTTTGTTGGCACTATCAAAGCGTTTTTTTCTGTCCATATTTGCTTCGAATGCAATCTGTACCAGTGGCGTAGCCAAGGGGGGGGGGGGGGGGGGGTTCCAGGGGGTCTGGACCCCCCATGACACCAAAATTTGTCCTAAAAAAAGGTAATTTTTTGCGTTTTCAGACAAATTTGACCAAATTAGTATCTTTGGACCCCCCATGACAATTTTAGGAGCCCGGACCCCCCCCCCCCCCCCCTAGAAAAATTCCTGGCTACGCCACTGATCTCTATACTAACCCCTATTGTAGTTTCCTGTGCTCATATCTTACACTGTACTCTATCCAAAACGACCAATAAAAAGTCTTGCAAAATCTGACAACAGTGATAGGCAAACTGCAATGCAAACGACGCGATGCGACGTTTGCGGCCCAAGTCTTGAAAGGCGCGCGCTCAACGAACGAACGCCGTCCGCGGCCGCCCGGTGACGCGCTCAGGGCAAGCTTACAAGTATAAAGGCTCCCCATACCAGCCGTAGAGCGTTCGGTTATTTGTCTTACTTTCCTTCCTATTAATTTGTATTACATGGGAAAGAGTATCGAATATCCACCAGTGGGAATGATTAATAATAATGTCTATCTGCGGGTTCCCTGCTCCTCTTCACCCCTCTTGATCCGCCCTCCCCCAACCCCCTCTCCAATAGTTTCCTCCCCTACTATGAGCATACTCATTCAATCAGACTGCTGAGCGTATTCATTTCCGAACGTCTGTGACTGGACAGACTGTCCAAGTGAGTGAATGACTAACTAAAAAGGTCCTCAAAGCGAGGTTGCCACGTTTAAGGAATTATTGTGGAGTTTTACTATTGGTTTTGGTCTTACATTGCGTTGTTCAGCTCATTGTCATTGATATTCTTACTGCTTGGTCGGTAAAGTTTTGATTGGTTATTTGGTTTTTATTACAAAATGAACAGATCAAATCATTCTTCATCAACACAAGATACTGAAAATAGGCAATTTGTAGGGGTTTAAAAATAGTTGGGGGTGGATTTAAGAAGTGAGGATTTTCCCTCATTTTTTTTTATTTTTTTTTTATTTTTATTTTTTATTTATTTATTTTTTTTTTTTTGGCTGGCGCTTCTCACAGGTATAGATGATACAAAAAGCAGGAAGTTGCATTCATTTGAAGATTTATAATATCGAGTAATGAAAGTCGTTTGTGTTGATTTTTTTCCACTGCAAAGTTTGAAACGTCACTTTAGCCCATCAACATGATGTTGACGTGGAGGGGGTTTCAGTCCTCAATTCCATTGAATTAAAACTATTTTCTATCATATGTTTCTTACGTGAAAATTATAAAAAAAATTAAACAAATGGCAAAAAATTATATATAGTGTTTTACTTTATTTTATTATGGTGCCATTAACATATGAAGAATCGAACCATCGACCCTTCATAAGCGCACATAAAGAGCTTGATTCAAAATGGGGGTTTTTCTCCCCCCACCGATTTTCCTGAAACTTTGTATTTTGATAGTACTTGATAAAAGTAGTCTTTTTTTCAATTAAATTTATTCCAAAAATAATTAGGGGGGGAGTTACAGTGTTGCAAAGTCGCACCTTTCAAAAATTCATAACTTTCGCGTAAATCATCCAATTGAAACGCGGTTTTCACCAAAAGATGCGGATTGTAAAGCACTTTCATGCCATCTAAACGGAATTCAATTTCAATTATTTTTGACTTAGTTATCGTCATTTTTGTGATTTTTAGGCCACTCAAAATCTACTTAAAGTGAAATAAAAAAAATGGTATTTCTTGATTTTGACCGGGTTAAAATATGTTATTTTTCTTTAAATTCTACGTAAAATGAGCCCAAGCAGAATGCAAGGCGATTTTTTGTTCCGGAGTTATGCATTTTTTAGTAAGCGAAAAACGAGTTTTTTAGGGTGTCCATGAGCGTTCGAGAGAGAGGCTCGAGTCAAATAAATGGAAACGGTATTTTTTGATTTTGATCAAATTAAAATATGTTATTCCTACTTAAATTCTGCGTAAAATGAGCCCAAGCAGAATGTGGGGCAATTTTTTGCTGCGGAGCTATGCGCGTTTTAGTAAACGAAAGTCGAGTGGTTGAGGCTACCCGGGCTACCCACGTCTATCAGCCTCTCCATAGAACGCTCGACTTTCGGTTACTAAAACGCGCATAGCTCCGCAGCAAAAAATCGCCCCACATTCTGCTTCGGCTCATTTTACGCAGAATTTAAGTAGGAATAACATATTTTAATTTGATCAAAATCAAAAAATACCGTTTCCATTTATTTGACTCGAGCCTCTCTCTCGAACGCTCAAGGACACCCTAAAAAACTCGTTTTTCGCTTCCAAAAAAATGCATAACTCCAGAACAAAAAATCGCCTTGCATTCTGCTTGGGCTCATTTTACGCAGAATTTAAAGAAAAATAACATATTTTAACCCGGTCAAAATCAAAAAATATCATTTTTTTTTATTTCACTTTAAGTAGATTTTGAGTGGCCTAAAAATTACACAAATGACGATAACTAAGTCAAAAATAATTGAAATTGAATTCCGTTTAGATGGCATGAAAGTGCTTTACAATCCGCATCTTTTGGTGAAAACCGCGTTTCAATTGGATGATTTACGCGAAAGTTATGAATTTTTGAAAGGTGCGACTTTGCAACACTGTAACTCCCCCCCCTAATTATTTTTGGAAAAAATTTATTTGAAAAAAAGACTACTTTTATCAAGTACTATCAAAATACAAAGTTTCAGGAAAATCGGTGGGGGGGGGAGAAAAACCCCCATTTTGAATCAAGCTCTTTCCTTTTAATAAAAATATAAAAACAAAAAAAAACAAGAAACGCAATTATTAAACCACTTTTAATCTATAACCTAAACACCTAAAACATCTATTAAAAAGCACTGAAAGTTTAATAACACCTACAATTTTGTGCACAAAACGTAAAAATTGGCATGGCGGTCGACTTTATCAGTAATTTAGTACCTTGAATGTCGCATAAGGTCCCAAAATTAATTTTTTTAAAAAAATGAGAGTTTTACATCAAATAAGTGGCCTGTGACGTTGATTCCCTCCCACCCCTTCCCATTATTTAAACTCACAAGCATTAAGAACTAAATTTTTAAATCATTGGGTAAAGGGAGAGAGAAAGACTTCTCTCCTGATGAGGTCGTTCCTTGAATGCACCCTCGCGTGAATGCATTCGGTAAACTGGAGCTGCTTCCTCGAACTATGGTCCGAGTTTGAGAAAAAAAAAACGACAAAAATGAGTGAAAAAAGTCATAAAAATCATCGCTTTCGGTCTTCTAAGGCTTAGTTTCCATTGATATTTCTATAGATTCGAATTACTTGTTAACCCTCTAAAGGCCAGGTTTGTTCAAAAGAACGTCGCTTCTCCGTTTAGACAGGGAAGGTAGTTAACTGTTCGTACTTGGGGGAGTTGGAATGGCCTATACGATGAATTGCAGGCGCATGAAGAAATATTATCTTATAAGTTTTTTTCATCGATAGTCACGTTTGAAGACTGAAACGATGTGAAATAGACCAAAGGAAAAAAACGAGTATACTCGGGCTTGGCCCATAAAGAGTTAAAAATTGTCTCTTAGATTAAAATTGGTGTTGAAAGTTTATGATTGATAAATTGATGAGAATTTGACTCTCTGATTTTCGGTCATTTTTAAATTATCTCAATTCTTAGACCACGGTGCGTCGCCCGAGAAGCTAGAGCCCTCACCCGCAAGTCACATGATCACGTGATACGTGATCATGCACTAGTAATGCGATCAAATATATCTTAATCCCTACCGCAGTAATCGAAATACTAATCATCGGCCTCTCATAAAAGAGTAGAAGAAAAAACACGAGATGTCAAGTAGGTCTTTGCTTTTTTTTCTCTTATTTTTCAATATCGCATAGCTCCTGCTTTGTCTCAATTGCAACCGACAATTCCTTGGCGGATCATTGTGAAGTACTCACCTTTTAAAATCTGAAAGACCCGAGCTCTGTTCTACAAGAGGCGACACTCGAGATTACAAGTGGTCTCCTTGAGCTCTTTTTAATTTTTGAAATATGCTCTCGATGTTTGTTCGGTGAACGGCGGCGCCCGTGCGTCTCTTCTGTTTCGTTTTGACAAATTAAATCGCCGATATTGCTGCGTGATTAATTTGTTTGCGGAGAAGGATTTAACGTCGGTATAAAGAGTTTCTTGGATATACTTGAAATTAATTTCATTCTTTCTCGATGGAAAAAAGAGCTCTCCATTGCAAGGTCGCTGAGCGTTTGAATCTTGCTGGTGGTAGAATCCCTGTATGTAGAGAGTTAAGAAGAATCTATGACAAACTCCCGAAACTTTTAATCCGATAGATAGCGTTACTTGTCGCTGGCTCCGAAAATAGCCGTTTTTTGACTTTTTTAGGCTGTTTTCTTTGTACAGACGAATAAGATAAAAAAAATCGGATTGTCAGCACCTGCGTAATTTTTGCATAATTTTTTAAGCTAAATACAGGCCAAATTGGTTCTGAAATAAAGAAGTAACTATGCAAAGAAAAAATCAAGTGTAATTTGGAGTTGTATCAGGTTTCGGTTTCACCTGTAATCTTTGCTGATACAACTCCAAATTACACTTGATTTTTTCTTAACCTTCGAATTCGTTCATGCGGTCCGATCTCTCCAAATTCATAAAGCGTCGCGTCGAGTCGATACTCCGTATATACATATAACGAACCTCCTTTAGTAGGCCTCGGAGGGTTGGTTGGCCATAGGACACCTAACTGCCAATTCATAGGTCCCGGGTTCGAATTCCGATAAAGGTATCATATTTTTCACCAGACTTATCGCTCAGACTCATCAACAGTGAGTCCACGGCAAAGGTGACAGTATAAATCAGAGTGCTTTGGAGCATGGATGTTTCAAGTCTCTGGTGTCTTCTGACAGAAAAAAAAATAAATAAAAATAAAATAAATGAAAGAAAAAATTTTTATTTGATCAAATTTGTATTTGTGTATGTCTAGCGGATTCTCTAATAGATGAAAAAAGAATAACTTCCCCCCCCCCAAAAAAAAACTTCTTCGGAGGACTTCAACCCATTCCCCCCGTAAACTGGCAACACCGGACTCTAGAACGGAGAGTTCGATCCAACGATTCGCGTCTTTCCCCGCTCATCCTACCCTGTAGGTGTATTTACGTTACACTGCTGACGCTCGCAATTTTCGCGGGACGACCCACTTTGTCGCTCTGTGGCTCTCAATAAAGATGGGGGTGGGTGGGCAGTCGGGGGGAGAGAAAGACTGAGAGATAGAGGCGTGTCGGTTTATTTTGATAAGGGATTTTTATTTTTTTGCTTATCACGGTATCAAAGCTTGGTCACCGGTCAGCATTTCATGCATGGCTATCTTCAAATAAAGGAGGGAACAACGAGCGAACGCAACCCGCCACGCTCAATCGTGAGATTAACGAGTCACGCGCGGAGCGTCTCGCGTATGGCGTATCGCATATAGGCAAAAGCGAAGGCGCAAGCTGAGCTACCCCGAATCGAACATGGTAGCTGGTTGAGCGTGAAAATGCTTTATCAGCGCCGGAATTTACGTCAGAAAAAAAGAATCACCGTTAAATTGAATCCGTCATCTTCTCCCTCCCTCCCTCCCTCTCTCTCTCTCTCTCTCTCTCTCCCAACCACTCACTCTCTTCTCTCACTCTCTTGTACCCGTCTCTTCCCGAGAACAGCATAAGGCAGTGTGTATGGAAGAAACAAAAGCGAAATCTTCCTCTCTCTCTCTCTCTCTCTCTCTCTCTCTCTCGCAAGCAATTATCAACGGAAAATGCTTCGATTCACAGATTTTTTTCCTCCGCTGCTGACGAATAACCGCGACCCTCCTTCATCGACCCTCAGAAAGGAAAGATAAATAAATAATACGTAGTTTTAAAAAGTTGCGTGAATAAAAAAGTAAAAATGCCGCGTCGTCAATAATAAACATGAAACTGTTGTCAAGCTGAAAACTTTCGGAACTGCAAGCTGTCGGAGGCAAGATTTAGATTTTAAAGGTTTTGATGATCTGTGTATAGCCAACGCGTATAGCTATAAAAATTAAACTTTTATAATATCTTTCATTTTTATCATGATTCGAGCTCAACTCATTTCCACCCTCGTCTGTCACATAATGAATATTCAATCTTTTTTTTTGTTTACATCAATTTTGTTTGACACATTAAATCATTGTCCTGATTCCTCCCCTACCCACGGTGTCTAAAATTTTAAAACATTTTTCTTTTCTTTTTCTCACGATTATTTCGAAAGTAAAGCAGTATGACAGCTGCTCATTTTGCCATTTAATTAATTAATTTACTCATTTAACTTACTCAGTGACATACGTGGGTCGAGGTGCATACTCCATACGTATAGACTATCGCCTCATAAATCAACCTCAACTTCCACCGTACTATCAACGAATTAAAGATTGTCGCGAGATTTTTACACTTTTTCAGTTATGGGTGTAAGTGGGGGACTGATCTGCAACGACTTTCCCGTCCCACCCGCACTGGCCTCTCACCTGCAAGGTGTAAGGAGTATGAAGAGTGGCCGAACCAGAACCTTGAAGGCAAAACTTATCTCGTGAAAATCTCGCGACAATCTTTAATTCGTCGATAGTACATACATTTTTGTGCGCCAGTTTTGACGAAAAGTTTGATCAAAAGTGACGTCCCATGACCATGAGGGCGAACTCAAATACTGCCCGGCGTAGTCGCGTGGTACTGTTTTATTGTTGATGTAATGAAATTACTCGCGCCAGCCAAAAAGAGAACCAAGATGCTCTCGGTTTGATGAGTTAGACAATGATAAAAATAGGGATCGACGTCATGCACGTGATGAATGCTGGTCTCCTCTACTTATCCTTTACTAACGCATGCGTTCAAATGGGCGGAGAGAAAGAGAGAGAAAGAGAGAGAAAGAGAGAGAAAAAGAGAGAGAGAGAGAGAGAGAGAGAGAGAGAGATCGAGAGAGAGAGAGAGAGAGAGAGAGAAGATCGAGAGGGGGAGAGAATGAAAGAGAGAGGGAGAGAGATAAAGTCTAGGATCCGCATGCGAGGTGACGATTTTTAAAAATCAATATTCAATTTTTAATGACAGACTAGACAGGTGCTCATGCAGAGGGAAAGCAGCGGCGACCAGCAAACAGTGACACGGCGATTATGAAGTCATGCCGCGAAAATTACAAAGCTCCGTTTCTTGATCAAAGGCTCCTCCTGACCCCCTCATCAGATCGAATTTCGAACGATTCGACGAGCGAATTCGTCCATGCGTCTGAAAGTTTTCACAGACACGAAAGTTACAAATTATACTGCGCGTCGCACCGTGTCTTGATGCGACATCAAACCCAAAAATGGAGCTCCAATTAGAAGGCAAAGAATCATTGATATGGTCCATCCATTCGTATTCGTATATGCTAAGGGGGTAGGGGCGGTCATCGGTCAATTAAAAAACTGAGTCATCGCTCGGAAAGCTCATGAGGAAAAGTTGTCAAATTTCTCTACGTTGAAGGTAATTTCCGTCAAAAATATCACAGTGTAACTGCGATGTAAATGAAGATAATCTAATATGATGTCTCGTGATGAACCGACCCAATTTATTGATTTATTTCCTTTCAAAGTAGCCAAAATTTCCAATTTAATGTACATATTTACACCACCCAGGCTGAACAGAAAATGATCATTGATGATATAAAATTGTCTCGTGTGACGAGCACTCGCGATTTTTTAATTTCTCTCAAAGTGGTGACAGCAGATTCTGCATTTCCCATTTAATTTGAAAATTATCACTGATTATGTAATAATGTCTCGTGAAAAGCACATGTACGCCCGATTATTTTTTATATCCCTCAAAGTAGTGAAAATAATAAAAGTTTCCTCTGTCATCCCACTTAATTTAAATTGGCACCACCCAGGTACCCGGTCAAACAGAATATATATGATCACTGAAAATGTGATAATTTCTAGGGTCTCGTGATGAACCTACCCAATTTATTGGTTTACTTCCTTCAAAGTAGTCAAAATACCCAATTTAATGTACGTACTACATATTTTCACCACCCAGGTTGAACAGAAAATGATCATTGATTAAATAAAATTGTCTCTGATATAAAATTATACGTGTAGTCATAGCACTAAATACTACAATCAGAATAAAAACGGTTCGGTTCATTTGAAACGATTCTTTTCTGGTCCGCCATCTTTCCCCAAACAATCCCTATTCAAAGCAATGCGAAAGACAGAGGCAGGTATGCCTGTACCCATCATCTTGAAAAGACCCAGAAAAAATGTTTCCATTGGTTCTTGTGGGAGTTTCCGCATTCCAAGTGTACTATTCTGTGATTATGTAAAGTTCATGCACGGATCCGATTGGATGAGTCATTTTTACACCAACAGCTCTGATTTGGCGAAGAGACAGCTTTTACTGATTATTATCATCTCCGGAGAAGAGGCTCGTATAAAACACCAGGTGCGCATTTGATAAGAGTATCAGCCTAGTCAACATTGCAAGGAGTCGATACGGACATATGCGCAAGAAACTGAAGAGCACACCTAATGTTTCCAGTAGCGTAGCGTGCAATTTGGCAACGTTGCAGTTCCTCCATTTAAACCAATGAAAAATATCGAAGTACTGGCTGTTCGGTGAACACCTTCTAATTCGACCTTTTCACATGGGTTTAAATGGACAAAATGCAACGTTGCCAAATTGCACGCTACGCCACTGAATGTTTCGTGGGTCCTCCTCTCCGAGAAATCATCGATTGTCATCATCATCTGGCAACCGCGCTGCGGTCGATACGGTGACATACACACACTACGATGACGAACATCATTATCATCATCATTGCCGTCGTACCGTAAAAGTGTGCGTCTCAAGTGTGTGTGAGTGTGAATGTGAATGGAGGGCTATTGAATGAAGGTCCAGAAGTTACTACAACGTTGGAAGAGGAAGATGAAGAGGAGGGGGAGGGGAGGGGAGGGGAGGAGGACCCGCCACGACGCGACGCCGCGTTCCAAGGGGGTGACAGTGTATGGGAGGGAGGGGGTGACACGTGTCGACCACGCGACTTCGGCTAATGTCCCGCGACTAAACTCCAATCATTGAGCATGACTTGCCACGTAATAATAACCGTTGCAAAATGTGACGTGCGGCGAGGAAGCCCCGCCACTGGCCTCGCGAAGGAGAGGACCTGCAGCCATCATCCCCTTTCTCGCGCTGACAACGCGAAAAAAAAGAGGAAAATTGGTCTGAGCCACCCCTCTACCCACCTCCCAGCATCATTGTATAATCTCGTAAGAAACGTAATGGCTGGTATGGACCAATTGGCTGATGAAGCTCTTATACGGCGAGTTGTCCTGATTTTATACGTCAGCTACCTACCCCTCGCTGTGTCGGACGTGCGTACGTTACAGTATATGTATGTACAATGTAAGGCCTCTCTCTTAAGTCCTTTTTATCGATGAAAAGAGTGCTTCGGGGTTTGTTGAACGTCGAGTGACTAAAAAAAAAAGATGAAAAAATGGTCAGAAGGGCTCTCGAATAAAAACCCTTTTAAATTTGAGGGTTGTAAGTATGTAAGTTTGCTTGAGGCTTTTGGACGAAGTCTCAATTAATTTCCCATTACAACTGTACTTAATAATATATTAAAGCGTCGCTGATTTGTTTTAGAGTCATTAAAAGTGTATAATATAAATGTTTTCGGTATTCTCACGGCTGAGGTACAATTTGAGCCGCAATATGACTGCAGTGCATGCATAATGGTCCAAGACACTGGCGCAACCAGGCTCTCTTCCATCTCTCTCATTTCCCATTTAAATGTATAAGTAGGAAAAGGACAGAAGAGGGGGTTTTATCCCCTTGTACATCCTTGTCTAACATACGTTATTTTTATAGAGAAAAGAGAGAGATGAAGAAACTCTCGGTGCGCTACTGGTCCAAGATCGTCAAAAAGTGGCCAAAACTCAACAAGAAAATTTCTCATAAATTCATCACTCATAAACTTTCAAGACCAATTTTAACCATTTAGAGAAGACTGTTTCTAAGTATTTTAAACCTAGATATAGATATGTCACTGGACAGTTTTAAATTAAGCCTAATAGGTCAGAAACTATGATTTAAATGCCTTTTTTTCAGGCAAAAACGTACGATTTTCCTCTCTCCCCAAATCGATTTTTGAAAAGGCTAACAGCCTCCTAGAGAATCGATTGTTTTCCATGTATTTAAATGGGGGAGAAATTGTTGCCAAATTGCACGAACCACCCCCCTGGATATTTCCTTATTGCAAGATATACGGATCGCGTTGTAAACGTCGCGTCGCGAAGTTGCGTCGATTCACATTGGCACTTCCAACTTTATCTTGCAGCGCTTTACACGCACAAAAGCTAACAAAAAATTGATGACAAAGCACAATCTGTTAAGTATCTCCTACTGCGAGCTCCGAATCTCCGAAAGTTCCGTATAACAAGCGCATAGACAATGAGTTAGAATTAACAAGTTCAATAGCAGCAATGGTGGGTAGCAAATTCCTCGACTTCATTTTGCATTGTGGTAGGTTGCGGTTGAATGTCAGCTGCGAAACGCATTTAAAGACGCGTGTGAGAAACAAATGAGGTTCCGGAATCAAAGGAAATTCCGGAGAGAGCCCCGGAAAGTTGGCATCAAAAGTTCGCTTTCCTTTCCCCTTCCCCCTCCCCCTCCCCCCTTCCCCTCCCCATCCCCCTCCCGTCGTCTCACTCCTCCTTCTTCCTCGATGTCTCTCTCAAGTGCAATAAATTTAACGTCGTTAAAATCTAGCATACCCCACACCGCACCGTGTCAAGAGGCGAGCCGCCGAAGGTGTGTGTTGCGGATTGCCAATTGGTACGTTTTTTAAGCTACATATATTATTGTAGACATTTCTTGATCCAGCAGGTCGGTAAATCAAAAATCGCTATCGTCACAAGTCACATTAATACAAAGCAACGGGTTTCTTTTGATAACTTTGATTTCAGTAGAATGCAGCATTTACATACTCTTGGTTTTGGGTTCCGTCTCTACGAATCGACCCTTTTTCTTTCTTTGAATTTTCTGTTGGTTTTGAACCTTTGCTCTGTTTGACCGAAGGTGATGCAATCATGTTTGGCTTTTTCTCCTTTTTAAACCTGTCCCTTTTCCTTGTTCTCGGACTCGACCCTTCCGGTCGGCCCGACCGGCGACCACCCATATTCTAGGGCTCTCTTGCCACCCTCTATTTCTGTAAGGCTGGTTTTCACCTTGTTTTTCCCCATCAAAAGGATTCAGTGTCTGATATCATGCCTTGAGGTGCAGAGCTCGAGCCCCGCGGGCAACCGTTTTCATTTTTTATCTTTCGTTTAATCTGCAATAGTCTCTTGGTTCAGTTTATTTTTTATTGTGAAGTTACTCCACTAGTTTTGGAAGTTTTGCGGTGATTAGTCGCTGTTATTTTCTCTCGAGGATAATTTTGGTTCCCCTTGACAAGGTGAGTTTCGGTTTCTCTTCTTGTCAAGACTTTAAATTTTTGAATTTTTAGTTTGACTGAGGAATAAGATTGATTCCAGTTTGTTTGATTTCTATCAGCTTGTGGTTTGGAAATCGAGTTTTGTTTATTACATCTAAGTTTAGAAGTCAATGATAGCCGCATAATGCAAAATTACTGTGCTGTAGAGTTTCCAACGATGTAATCTTTCACCGACTTTGCTGATCGACTATCGACATCAATTCACGCTTTTAAAGATTCTTCTGGGCACTAAAGACACACTGAGAAAATCAATTGTTAAAGCAACAATTCAAAATTTGCTACTTTAAAAAAAATTGAAAGTTGCTAAATCAACCCAGGGTTTTCTATTAAGTTAAAAATTTATTTGTTGAGTTTACAAAAATAGTTGTTAAATCAACCACATAATGGTGTTCTTTTACCAAAATAGACATTGTCATATAGCAATTTTAAATCGTTAAAAAAAATACAGAACTTAACCCAATTAATTGACCCAACGATTCAGGTTGTTATATCAGCAAAACAAATTGCTGATTTTACTTACTAATTTGTTATTTCAGCATGAAATTGTTATTTTTACTATTTGATTTGCTGATTGGGCAAAGTTAGTTGTTAAGCTAACAAAATGAATTGCTGATTTAGCATTTTAGTTGTTAATTTAACAAAATTATAGGTTAATTTAGCAAATCACTTTTTTTCAGTGATTGATTCCAGTTTGTTTGGTTTCTCAGCTTGTAGTTTGGAAATCGAGTTTTGTTTCATTTCAAGTATAGAGACCAATGATAGCCGCATAATGCAAAAATTACTGTGCTGTAGAGTTTCCAACGATGAAATCTTTCACCGACTTTGCTGATCGACTATCGACATCAATTCAAGATTCTTCTGGGCACTTTAGCCATTCTAGAGGTGCATTATGATTAAAATTGACAGCTTCATCGACAGTTTCATCGACAGTTAACTTTTTCATCCGTAAAACACCGTCAGATCTTTGGTGAGGTTGGGAAAATAGCATACAATGGTGTGGTGGCGCCTGAAGAGCCTAAAACTCGTCGACCAATCAGAGTTTGACAACAACCCTATTGTCCCAACTCTCTACAATTAGAGAGTCTGTTACGAAAGTGTCATTGAAACGCATGCGCACAACGCAACGATGAGCTATGCGAGTACAAACCTAAATTCTCACACAAGCAATGATGTCACAGAAAGAGCGGAGATAAAGAGCGGTGCATTGAAAAAGAGAGAGAGAGAGGGGGGGGGGAGAGCGACGGATCGAACGTAAAAGTTCACCGACGCGACGTTTGATCTCCGTACCGTTTTGTCATTATTGACTTGCGCTACTGGTCCAAGATCGTCAAAAAGTGGCCAAAACTCAACAAGAAAATTTCTCATAAATTCATCACTCATAAACTTTCAAGACCAATTTTAACCATTTAGAGAAGACTGTTTCTAAGTATTTTAAACCTAGATATACAGGGTGTTTCACATAACCTGCTCACTATGGTTTTCTTGAACGGGTGACGATAAAAAAATCTGGAAAAATCGGTTTTATTCTAACTCGGACCTGAAGTTTCATTTAAAAATACTGCCACAACCCAAAATTTGGTTTTTGGGGGGTTTTTAGGGGGGGGTGCCCCCCTAATCTCGAGATTTTCAAATAGCAACCCCTATCTTGTGATACCTCGTTTGAAAGAGGGTAAAATTCTAAGCATTTTGGCTTAAACCGGAAGTCGATATCTTTTTTCTTTTTCGAGATATCGAAGGTCGAAGATCGATATAGGACCAATTTTCGAAAATTCTTAACTCCTACGAAAAAAGTCGTAAAACAAAAAACTGCACATGTAAAATGCTCTACTTGATGAGTACTTTCAAGAAAAAAATACGAATTTACAATCAAATAAACCGGAAGTCGACTTTTAGGCACCTTAACATTCTTGGCGGGAAAACCCCATTTCTCAAAATTTTCAAATGGCATTCCCTATCTTTCAATACCTCATTCGAAAAGGCGTAAAAAAGTGTGCAGTTTGGCGCAATCAAAAGTCCGATATCATTTTTCTAATTCGATATATCGAAAATCGAAGTTCGATTTAGACCATTTTTCGACCCAGTAAAAACCGGATCCTATCGTGTGATACATCATTCAAAAGTACATAAAAAACCAAGAATTTTAGTGCAAACCGGAAGTCAATACCTTTTTTTGCGGTCGAGATATCGCAAGTCAAAGTTTTAGGTAGGCCCTAACCAAAGACTAAACTTTGACTTGCGATATCTCGACCGCGAAAAAAGGTATTGACTTCCGGTTTGCACTAAAATTCTTGGTTTTTTATGTACTTTTGAATGATGTATCACACGATAGGATCCGGTTTTTACTGGGTCGAAAAATGGTCTAAATCGAACTTCGATTTTCGATATATCGAATTAGAAAAATGATATCGGACTTTTGATTGCGCCAAACTGCACACTTTTTTACGCCTTTTCGAATGAGGTATTGAAAGATAGGGAATGCCATTTGAAAATTTTGAGAAATGGGGTTTTCCCGCCAAGAATGTTAAGGTGCCTAAAAGTCGACTTCCGGTTTATTTGATTGTAAATTCGTATTTTTTTCTTGAAATTACTCATCAAGTAGAGCATTTTACATGTGCAGTTTTTTGTTTTACGACTTTTTTCGTAGGAGTTAAGAATTTTCGAAAATTGGTCCTATATCGATCTTCGACCTTCGATATCTCGAAAAAGAAAAAAGATATCGACTTCCGGTTTAAGCCAAAATGCTTAGAATTTTACCTTCTTTCAAACGAGGTATCACAAGATAGGGGTTGCTATTTGAAAATCTCGAGATTAGGGGGGCACCCCCCCTGAAAACCCCCCAAAAACCAAATTTTGGGTTGTGGCAGTATTTTTAAATGAAACTCCAGGTCCGAGTTAGTATAAAACCGATTTTTCCAGATTTTTTTATTGTCACCCGTTCAAGAAAACCATAGTGAGCAGGTTATGTGAAACACCCTGTAGATATGTCACTGGACAGTTTTAAATTAAGCCTAATAGGTCAGAAACTATGATTTAAATGCCTTTTTTTTCAGGCAAAAACGTACGATTTTCCTCTCTCCCCAAATCGATTTTTGAAAAGGCTAACAGCCTCCTAGAGAATCGATTGTTTTCCATGTATTTAAATGGGGGAGAAATTGTTGCCAAATTGCACGAACCACCCCCCTGGATATTTCCTTATTGCAAGATATACGGATCGCGTTGTAAACGTCGCGTCGCGAAGTTGCGTCGATTCACATTGGCACTTCCAACTTTATCTTGCAGCGCTTTACACGCACAAAAGCTAACGAAAATTGATGACAAAGCACAATCTGTTAAGTATCTCCTACTGCGAGCTCCGAATCTGCGAAAGTTCCGTATATAACAAGCGCATAGACAATGAGTTAGAATTAACAAGTTCAATAGCAGCAATGGTGGGTAGCAAATTCCTCGACTTCATTTTGCATTGTGGTAGGTTGCGGTTGAATGTCAGCTGCGAAACGCATTTAAAGACGCGTGTGAGAAACAAATGAGGTTCCGGAATCAAAGGAAATTCCGGAGAGAGCCCCGGAAAGTTGGCATCAAAAGTTCGCTTTCCTTTCCCCTTCCCCCCCCCCCCCCCCCCCCCCCCCCCCCCTCCCCCCTTCCCCTCCCCATCCCCCTCCCGTCGTCTCACTCCTCCTTCTTCCTCGATGTCTCTCTCAAGTGCAATAAATTTAACGTCGTTAAAATCTAGCATACCCCACACCGCACCGTGTCAAGAGGCGAGCCGCCGAAGGTGTGTGTTGCGGATTGCCAATTGGTACGTTTTTTTAAACTACATATATATTGTAGACATTTCTTGATCCAGCAGGTCGGTAAATCAAAAATCGCTATCGTCACAAGTCACGTTAATACAAAGCAACGGGTTTCTTTTGATAACTTTGATTTCAGTAGAATGCAGCATTTACATACTCTTGGATTTGGTTCCGTCTCTACGAATCGACCCTTTTTCTTTCTTTGAATTTTCTGTTGGTTTTGAACCTTTGCTCTGTTTGACCGAAGGTGATGCAATCATGTTTGGCTTTTTCTCCTTTTTAAACCTGCCCCTTTTCCTTGTTCTCGGACTCGACCCTTCCGGTCGGCCCGACCGGCGACCACCCATATTCTAGGGCTCTCTTGCCACCCCCTATTTCTGTAAGGCTGGTTTTCACCTTGATTTTCCCATCAAAAGGATTCAGTGTCTGATATCATGCCTTGAGGTGCAGAGCTCGAGCCCCGCGGGCAACCGTTTTCATTTTTTATCTTTCGTTTAATCTGCAATAGTCTCTTGGTTCAGTTTATTTTTTATTGTGAAGTTACTCCACTAGTTTTGGAAGTTTTGCGGTGATTAGTCGCTGTTATTTTCTCTCGAGGATAATTTTGGTTCCCCTTGACAAGGTGAGTTTCGGTTTCTCTTCTTGTCAAGACATTAATTTTGAATTTTTAGTTTGACTGGAGGAATAAGATTGATTCCAGTTTGTTTGATTTCTATCAGCTTGTGGTTTGGAAATCGAGTTTTGTTTATTACATCTAAGTTTAGAAGTCAATGATAGCCGCATAATGCAAAAATTACTGTGCTGTAGAGTTTCCAACGATGTAATCTTTCACCGACTTTGCTGATCGACTATCGACATCAATTCACGCTTTTAAAGATTCTTCTGGGCACTAAAGACACACTGAGAAAATCAATTGTTAAAGCAACAATTCAAAATTTGCTACTTTAACAAAAATTGAAAGTTGCTAAATCAACCCAGGGTTTTCTATTAAGTTAAAAATTTATTTGTTGAGTTTACAAAAATAGTTGTTAAATCAACCACATAATGGTGTTCTTTTACCAAAATAGACATTGTCATATAGCAATTTTAAATCGTTAAAAAAAATACAGAACTTAACCCAATTAATTGACCCAACGATTCAGGTTGTTATATCAGCAAAACAAATTGCTGATTTTACTTACTAATTTGTTATTTCAGCATGAAATTGTTATTTTTACTATTTGATTTGCTGATTGGGCAAAGTTAGTTGTTAAGCTAACAAAATGAATTGCTGATTTAGCATTTTAGTTGTTAATTTAACAAAATTATAGGTTAATTTAGCAAATCACTTTTTTTCAGTGATTGATTCCAGTTTGTTTGGTTTCTCAGCTTGTAGTTTGGAAATCGAGTTTTGTTTCATTTCAAGTATAGAGACCAATGATAGCCGCATAATGCAAAAATTACTGTGCTGTAGAGTTTCCAACGATGTAATCTTTCACCGACTTTGCTGATCGACTATCGACATCAATTCAAGATTCTTCTGGGCACTTTAGCCATTCTAGAGGTGCATTATGATTAAAATTGACAGCTTCATCGACAGTTTCATCGACAGTTAACTCTTTCATCCGTAAAACACCGTCAGATCTTTGGTGAGGTTGG
This sequence comes from Trialeurodes vaporariorum, assembly GCA_011764245.1. Lineage (NCBI taxonomy): Eukaryota > Metazoa > Arthropoda > Insecta > Hemiptera > Aleyrodidae > Trialeurodes > Trialeurodes vaporariorum. The sequence goes on from VMOF01000001.1 coordinate 50,780,079, forward strand.
GAAAATAGCATACAATGGTGTGGTGGCGCCTGAAGAGCCTAAAACTCGTCGACCAATCAGAGTTTGACAACAAACCCTATTGTCCCAACTCTCTACAATTAGAGAGTCTGTTACGAAAGTGTCATTGAAACGCATGCGCACAACGCAACGATGAGCTATGCGAGTACAAACCTAAATTCTCACACAAGCAATGATGTCACAGAAAGAGCGGAGATAAAGAGCGGTGCATTGAAAAAGAGAGAGAGAGAGGGGGGGGAGAGCGACGGATCGAACGTAAAAGTTCACCGACGCGACGTTTGATCTCCGTACCGATTTGTCATTATTGACTTGCGCGATTTCTTCCCATCCCCCCCCCCTTCCCCTGTTCACCGGTAATAGATTGTTCCGACCCATTTTACATTTAATAAATGATTATCATGATCGTCTCTTCATTTTTCTTCTCCGCTCTAATCTCCATGTTCCATCTTTCGACTCGCAAGTCGCAAACCCAGAGCTCGAATCCCGCGTTTTGAGATGAGGAAATGCACAATTGCGCATGCAGTCATTCCTCGATGTCAGTCTATGAAAAGTTGGATCTTTGCGGAAAGAGACTATCTACATGTAACAACCGACATCAGTTGGCTCTCTAATGCAAAAGACCGGCCGAGTTTTGCCGGCTGATGTGCGCACTGTACAAAATTTTGTAGTGGCTCATGGCGTAGCGCGCTTTCTACATTTTTTTTTTTTTCCATTAAAACCCATGGAAAAGGTAGCATTTCAGGTTCTTCACCGCACAACTAATAGTTTGATCTTTTTCATACATTCAAATGGATAAAATATATCGATATAATGATTATTTGTTTTCAGTATTAAATAACATAAATTGCAAAAAATTAGATAAACAGTACAAACTATAGACAAAGTAAATCAATTAATGTAAAATTAACGAAACAAGTTAAGACTGAAAATTCCTAGGCAATCCTGTTTTGAAGGTTATCATCGAGAAAGAACATTAAGAGAAATGGAAAACTGAAAAAAGATAATTAGAAAGAGAAAACAATGTAACGTAGTCAGACTGCTCGCTTCTCAACTGTGTTTCTAAAAATGGCGATGAAACTTAAAATTGCCGGAAAAGCGGGAAAGTGTGGGAACTTAAAGTTGGTGCCTTTTTTTGTTTTTTTTTTTTTTTTTGGTCTTCTTAAACAAATCACTTTGAAACAAGTCTACCAATTAAGGAAATGGATGGATCCGAAACTGCGACATTAGGGAGAAACCAGAGCTGCCGTTTTGCGTTTAATTAATGGGATTTTTCAATTCACCGATGATTCCACCGGTTGAGAAAAGATTACACAGTTCAGTTCAGTGTATGACTGTAATGCTCTAAAATGCTTGCATGTGCAATCTTTTCTGGTGGAGTCGTCGCGATGACTTTAAAAAACTTGTTGATACGTTAATTAATTAACGGAGTGTCCTTTGATTGAGAAAATATTACATATCAGAGCAGTAGCGCACCGAGAGTTTCTTCATCTCTCTCTTTTCTCCATTAAGTAACGTATGTTAGACAAGGATGGCCAACGGGATAAAACCCCCTCCTTCTGTCCTTTTCCTACTCATACATTCAAATGGGAAATGAGAGAGATGGAAGATATCCTGGTTGCGCTAGTGTATCAGAGTATTTTCGTGCATTCAAGTCATGCACTGAACTGAACTGTGTAATCTTTTCTCAACCGGTGGAATCATCGGTGAATAAAAAAATGTGATTAAGTAAACGCAAAACGGCAGCTCTGGAAAAAACTGAAGGCTTCTTTTGTTCTCGCTCAACAATTAGGTATACTTCCATTTTCATTATGACAAAACACAATATTATTCAGACCCTCCCCCCATTCAAACCTCGACACAGCGCACAGATTCTCCTCGACAAAAATCCGACAGCACAGCGCATTTGGGTGTTGATCGCTTGCATATAGATCTCATTTGTCTTTGCGCGACTTATGCACTCTCCGGTGTGATGTAAGCGCACTCTCTGATGCACTCAATGCACTCACTGGCACTCACTGCACTGTGCCACAGATGCAGCTTGAGGTCTCAGAACACCAAGTTGCACATTGCACATGAACCCACACACACACACACACACACACTTACATCCAGAGACATTGCACTTTGCACTTCCATGGGATTGCACCTGCTGCGCGACAGTGTCCAGATGAGTCGAGCACAACATTTATCCTGGCGGAATGAAAAGAGAGGGATTTCTTGAATGGGATTCATTAGTTCCGAGACGCAGGAGCAAAGGAATCGCGTTTCCTCCTTGACGTGATATCAGAGACATATAGACGTGGGAATCAGGGTTGCCGTATCCCGGATTCCCAGATTCACGGACGGATGTTAGGGGGAAGAAAGTCAGTCTATTTCACCGAAGAAAAGCTTTTAACCCACGACCGTGATGGCATCATTTCGAGAGTATCATATGGGGAGAGGGGGGCTCCATTCTCAATAAAAATGGATATGTTGTAAACTTTTGCTGTATCAATATGGAGCTAGGATTGATTGCTAAATCAAATTACTTAAAAAGAAACGTTGAGAGCACACCAGAAAGATCAAAAAAAGCACGAACAAAATGAATAAATTCGTTATCAAAATTCAAAGATGGCGGTCGAATGTGTGGGTGAGAATGCGGGGGAGTCCCATCTAGCCCAGCTTAGAAATTTGCAGATAGACGGGATCCTATCCCCAGTGGCGTAGCGTGCAATTTGGCAACATTGTATAGTTGTTCATTTAACCCCATGTAATAGGTCGAATGCGAAGGTGTTCACCGAACACCCAAGACTTCGATGTTTTTCATGAGTTTAAATGAACGGACTGCACCGTTGCCAAATTTCACGCTACGTCGCTGATTCTCCCATCGTCACCTGCTCATTTGACCGCCATCTTACAATTTTTTTAACGCATTTATTGTTTTCGTGAGTTGATTTCGGAATTTTTTTATGATCTAATTTTATTTTCAAGTGATGTTACATAGGAATCATTCCTCCATAACGCTGTAGCAAAATTTTGCAAGCAGATCCACCGAAAAAGGGAATCAGACGTTGATTTTGGACAAAATTTTTGTTTTTCGGTTTTCTATCGAGATAAATTGAGCATATCCTCCGGTTCGGTTTAAGATCTAACTGAGCCGAACATTGCGTTTTTCAACAAAAAATGGGCCTTAATTCTTTCAGGATCTACGTATAGAATTTTGAAAAATAGGACTTGCTGAATTTCTTGTTAGATTTTACATCATTCATCTCGAGGCTATACAAAAAGTACCTTGTTGCCATTGCAATCTGTTGATTTTACAGCCTGGGTGTTGAAAAAGTATGTTATAGCATGTTGGTATGTTGGATTAACAGGCCTGAGCGGTTCAATTAGCACCGGTTTTTGTCAAATTAATTCCTCGGACGGTTAATTTTATAGCTCAGATCTGTTGATCCAACGTACTAACCTGCTTCACACTATTTTAACATCCTATGCTGTAAAATCAACATTTTTTTTTTTTTTTTTTTCTGTGTTTATACAAAATTTATAAAGTTGCCCTATAGAAACAATTTCGAAACTTTTCAAACCGTAACTCTTATTATTAAAAGAGAGACGATATGACAACACGAGGATTGAAATAATCCACCGTTGATGAAAATTCAGTCTCTTTCGTGTGAGTAATGTATATTATGTTTACTTCCATACTTTTCCCGGAAATTTACTGGGCCTTAAAAGAAAAGGCAATTTTACTCTATTGTCGCTATATTTGAAGGTATTAGAAGCAGAGCCCTCTATACAACTACCGTTAAACATTTCGGGACGAACATCAAGTATAGGACATGGTCTGCTAAAGTTATTCTTGTACGATCCATGTATTGCTGATTTAGGGTGCAATCGGATCAAAAGTTGCAGGTTTGTTGTTCACGACGGCAGTGGCGTAGCGTGCAATTTGGCAACGTTGTATTGTGTCCATTTAAACCCCTGTAAAAGGTCGAATGTGAAGGTGCTCACCGAACACCCAATAGTACGATCTTTGTCCTGAGTTTAAATGGACAAACTGCAACGTTGTCAAAGTTCACGCTACGCCTCTGGACGACGGACGAGAATGCGCATCGCTCAAACGAGATTAGCAATTTTGAAAAAAAGTGATTTTTGTGGTTTTTTGTGTATGTGTGTGTGTTTTTGTAGATTTAGAATACCATGAAATACATAGATTAATAAAGAGTCGTACTTTTAATGTTTATTTATTTTTTATGGAACGATTAGTTCAATTAATTTTTGTTATAACTATATATGTTGCAGGTAAGCACTGTTCTGTTCTCCTTCCTTATAAGTTCCAATGCTGCTGCTTCCTTCTGTAAGTCATCTCAAAATATTTTCATCGTGCTTATTATCAAGTTTAGTGTTGGGTATTGAACAGTTATCCATATATTAATTTCTTGATGAGAGGTTATCACAGTATGAATTAGTGGCATCTAGATAAAATATATAAATGCCTATCAAAATCCATCGACAAAAAGTATTTCACATTTTATTCATTATGAGATCAAACATTATATTTAACCGTGATATAATCAACTAGACTGAAAAGATTATACACTTTTACACTCCTCTTTTGATTGAAACTTGGCAACGGGCAGAAAAGGATTATCCGCGCGACTGAAGACTGATTGAATAGGTATCTTTGCCAACCTGCGAGGATGAGGTTTTTTCTTCTTTCCTCTTTCCTCTACTTTTTTGACTTCTTTGCGTGTAATATTATTTCCATTGAGATGGCACTGAATGGACGTCCTATTAATTGTATCCGTCCTATATGGCACGACAAGTGAGTTTGAACCTGAAGAGGCGCATACCTCTGCGCAGATTCAGCTTTTTGAGACCATCTCCCGTGACAAATCACGCGGTAAATGTCAGGGGAAAATGTCATGCGTGAATGATTAATTGCAGTGTATAAAATTTTAAACGTGAAAGAGGATGCACCAACACAAGTTTAGTGCCTTAGTATTTTTACGCTTTCGCTAAAGTGGGATATTCTTGAGATTTGCGCGATCTGCGATTGATAACATAATTTTTTTGGCGTAGGTATTTGAGGCTAAAATATAAATACTTAAAATATTCGGCTGCTAGCAACACATTAATATATTTTATCGTTACTTTAATGGCATCGTTAAATATTAATAAATAAGAATATTTTCTTTTTTTATTTTTTTTTTTTTAAATCACATAATTATGGTATGTGAAGACTTTAGGATGCAAATTGATGAGAGGTAAAGAGAAACAAGTTTTTCAGCTTTGGATGATTTCGTTGATTAGTACATTAATAGTTATTTTTATTTATAATTGTGTTCCGTGTAAACACGTACTTTGTTTTTTGATGAATTTTAAGAGCCTCAGTTCTGCCAAAAAGCAGTGAAATTGTCTGACAAAGATAATGAGAATAAAGTAAAACACATGGAAGACCAACCATCAGTGGAGTAGCGAAATATTTTTAGAATGAGGGCGAGGAGGGGTACAGGGTCTGAAAGCTGTCAAAGGGTGGGTGTCCAAAGTACCCTTGTCAAAATTCCTTTGACGGTTCAAAAAAACCACCCCACTATAGAGAAAAGTTTGTTTTCGGGGGGGGGGGAGGGCGGCTTCCCTGCACTCTTTTCCACTGAAGCCACTGAAGCTTATTTTACTGCACACGATCATCAAATAATCATGTTTATAATCATAATAATATATTAATAATTTTCCCCCATTTATTTATCAGTAATTAAATTTCGTTGTGTCTGAGCAAAAATGCCGAACTTGCAAGAACACGCTCGCACGCTTTTCCGATGCATGGCGCCCAAGCATGAATAAACACTATTAATGAGCGAGGCCGAGCGGAAAACTTATCCTTTTCCTCTTGGCTGGGAAAAAATCCAAAGGAGCGCCACGAGCAAACGGATGCGGTCGACCTCCCCCCCCCTCTCCGACAACTCTTTTCCTTCTCGCTTCGAGCAGCGATTATGCAGCCAACTATCCTCAAAAAATAAACTTTTCTTGGGCGGTCGTACTAAAAGCGGCATCTCTCAAGAAGGAAGTGAGCTCGAGCTTGTTCCGCAACTCAACTTTACTTCGTCAAGAAAATTAACTAACTTTTACTCGTTTTAAAACGGGATATTACATCCCCGCACCCAGCCCTCGGGCCTGGCCAGCCGGCCGTCTGTCCGGAGCCGCCTAATCGCGCCTTCTTTCCTCACATGCGATCGCCCGCGATGCATGCGTGCATCGCGTGTTGCCGCCTTATTTGGGCGAGGGACGATTTTTCACGTCAGTTTCCCTGTCTATCAGTGACGATCCGTTCGGTCTCGCGCCCTGTAGTTTTCTGCCCTGCCCCCATTTTTATGACATCCATTTTCACTATATCGATGCTCTTCACGCGCGACCATCGAATTTATTTCTTATTTATTGAATTTTCTTTGAGATAAGGGCTCCGTTTTATCAGACGGCACACGGTGGAGAAAAAAAGTAATTTCTGAGACATCGAGACATGAACGAAATTCAAGACCATAAAAAAAAGGAAAATTGGAAAGATAATTTAAAATTAAAAAGTTTAATTATTGATAGAAAAGCTTGAAATAAGTTGACATAGTTTTGCAAAAAAAATAGTAAAAATTAAACGTCATCAAAGCAGAAATTTAATTTTTTCTTTTATCCGAAAAAATACCATGAATCGATACACTGTGCGGTCCTAGAGCTTTCTCTACCCGCTGAACTTTAATTAATTAAACTTAAGTTTTCGATGCTCGTATTTTTTTTCTTTTTTTTCCGTGGTGAAATGTCTCGTGGTTGTTGTTTCAATTTCCTCTCCCTTCATGGAAAGAATTGATTTACAGTTGCTCTCTTTAATAATCCGCAACCTTGCGAGAAAATGGAAAAAATAACAGTTTTAATCGGTAATTTTTTTTTTTCTTACTAGACTAAAACCAATCTATCGGTTTATTTGCAAGACAAGACTAGGGAACCGGACCATATGAAGGGGACAAAAACCACTAACGATAAGAAAATTTCCCCTCGTTTTAACCGGAGGGGGAGAAAATGAAATGAAGGATAAAATAATATATTTTAAATCATCCCGACTATAGTTAATTTTATCCACCCAGATAGAAGCGTGGTTAAGCGTAAATTCATTAAAAAGGTATCGTTACTGCGCATAGGTGGCGTCTATCTCTAAACTCATGATGATGTTATTTTAAGGTTCAGTATCTATGATCCTTCTTTGTTGTTTTGGTATTTCTATTGGGAGCTCTCGTGAGAAAAAAGAAAATATGAATGAATTTTCCGAAATAAAATTTCAATTACCTACATTGAAAATTCTGATATGAGAAAAAACAAATGTCCGCTTAAAATGGTCTGGTATATGTTTTATCCTGTAACTCCAATCCTTCCAAGTCCTCTTTTTACATCAGTCATTTGTGAGGGTAACTTGTGATATGTTTTTCTTTTTTTTTTTTTTTTTTTCTTCAGGGGGAAATATACGGCTGAAGTTATAGTGAACTGAACGATCCTAAATTAAACATTTATTTTGTTGAGTACATTTGTGAGACATGTTCGTTTTCAATACAAGCAATTCACGTCTCCCCGTAAGAAATAAAATTAATAGCAATGAATCCGTTAAAACATAAATTAAAAGTATAAAAACGCTATTTTTACTTTTTAAGAGGAACGCAACAAGAATCGAAAAGCTGTAGCGTACAATTTTTTTCTCTTCCTTTTTCCTCTTGATTATATTTTATTTTTAATTTTAAATGGACCGACTCCCGGTTTTACGAGAGATGTTACTTAGAGGGGTACAAGATAGTTAACTTAAGGAGCAAATTAAAATGTGAGAAAAAAGTGAAGCACGAATAGAGAATTGGCGGGGCTCCACAAGAAGAAGATGAGGATGGTGGGTAGGGGGGGGAGGGGGGGAGGGAACTTCTGTTTAAAGGTGGATTCGGTTAATTTTAGTCGGTTCAGGCAAACCGTGGCTGTCGGATTTGGCAATTTGAAGCCATTTGTGCAAGTACCATTTCCAAAACAATGGATGCGCTCGATCCTGAGAAAATCGACATGGCCTGTGACTTAAGATGTCTGTTAAAGAGCACACCTGATGTTTGATGAGCCATTCTTGCTGAAATTACTTCAGTTGCAGATTGGACCAAATTAATCTCTTGAACTAAGAGCTTTTTAATGAGTCGCGATAATACTCTGTGGCTGCTATCTGGTCGTTATGCTTTGTTTGTTTGTGTTTGTTTTTTTGTTTTTTGTGTTGATTGCTTATTTTTATAATTGTTCTACTTCAATCCTCTCTCTCATACAAGAGCCGTTAGATGCAGAGGTGAAAAATGGTATGACCATAGGCGGACCGAAAAACTTGTACCTCCTCCCTATCTTCACCTTTTGAACATAATGCAATCACGAAAACCTTATGCATTTTGTTCATTTAAGCCCATAGAAAAGATCGTACTCAATATTCACCGCAGTTCGATCTTTGATTAAGGTTTCGATGAACCAACGACAAAGTTGCCAGATTACGCCTGGCTAGTCGAGATCTTTCGTTTGAGCCTATTCTGGATTTAGTTGGTGCCAAGTTTTTGGAATGCGAAAATGCAGGCAGGGTAATTTTTCAAATTGCAATTTTAGGAGCAATATCGACAAGCAATTTTTTCTGAAAGACTATAGCAATTAGCATTAGACTGCTAACATTTTTCTGCCTAATTATACTTATATAATTTGAGAGATATTAATTCTCTGCTAAATTCATGGTCGTCAGTCATTTTTCTTATTTTACTTTTTTCCAGTTATTATTTTCATCGTTGACCTCCCCCCCCCCCTCCCAAAAAAAACAAAAACAAGAAACAAAACAACCGAAAAACAGAAAGGAAAACAAGACAAAAAATTCAAATCGGAATTCTAACTTTAATTTCCCTCTCCTGAACTATACGTACAGCAGCATCCTTGGAATATTTGCGAAGTATTAGTATTTAGTGTGCACCATGCCTTTTACCTACTTTCTTGGTGGACCGTCCTAAGCCGGTATTAAATGGGAAGAGAAAATTGAATGAAAATGATACGGGGAAAAGTTTGGACCTCACAATAAGAAATTTTCGTTTCAAATGGAGACCAATTTAGATAACGCACTGTGGTTTGAGATCGTCAAAAAATGGCCAAAAATTAATAAGTAAAATTTCCCATAAATTTATTATTGTTAATTTTTTTAGACCGCAAGTTGAATCACAGAGAACACATTTACAAGTAATTTAAACCTAGAAATTCCACCGGAAATTTTTGAATCGAGATTAAATGGTTAAAAATGATGATTTTTTATTATTTACTTTTTTCACTGATTTTTGGCCATGTTTATTTAGATCTCTGTCCATGGTGCAGCGCCGAAAAAAAAAAAAAAAAAAAAAAAAAAATCGGATTTTGGACCCAACTCGGCTATTTTCCAAAATACATAAATCTTTCGTCCAATCAATGCAATGCACGGAGAAAAAACGTCGGTTCATATGGAACACCGAGGTGTTTGGTTACAGTAACCAAACTTTTCAGTTGTGAGTACCGAACTTCAGTTAGGAGTACCGAAGTGGTTCAGAAGGAACGAAATGTGAGTCATAGTATTAGTCACACTTACCGAAACCTTCGGTACTCCTAACTGAAGTTCGGTACTCACAACCGAAAACTTTGGTCACTGTAACCGAACACCTCGGTGTTCCATATATCAGCCAAAGCTCAGTTCTCATAACCTAATTTTTTTCTCCGTGATGGAACTTTAAGGAAATGTCCTTTTCAAAGCCGTTCCAGCCGGCAACGTCTCATCGACGCGCGAAATCGCGCGATTGAGACGTGCAACTCGTGCCGCGTCTATCACCACGTTGATTTTGACGTCCGCGTCCCATCCGTGATCCGTCCGTTTCATCCCGTCACGAGTCATGACGCCGCCGACAGACAGTCGCGTCACCCGACTCCTCCGGGGTGGGACGGACGGGACGGACGTGGCGGGGACACGGCGGAGCGGAGCGGGACACCGTGACACGGCCGCGACGCGACGCGACGCTTGCAAACGCTGTAAAAATAAATAATTATGACGAGGCGCCGATGACATAAAAAACACACAGACGAAATTATTGGGCCTCACTCAACTCACCTATTACAACCACTGCCACTGGGCACCCCCACCCCCACCAACGCAACCCCCTCCCCCCGGCCTACCGCCATTACCCTCCCGATTACCCAAACTACACCCACCACTAATATATCGCGACGATCCTGACGCTGCGTGCGGCGCACTATGGTCTAGGATCGTCAACAAGTGGCCACAAATCAGAAAGTACACAGAAAAAAATGGTCGTGCTCCAGACACGAACTTTCCGTGCTCTAGACCAGTGGCGGCTCGCCTAAGGAGGCAAGGGAGGCTGTGCCTCCCCAGACATTCAGAGGGAAGAAAAAATAACGATGACAAGACAGTAACGAGAGACAACATATTAAAAAAATTAGGCAATCACAATGTCCGTGACTCTAAAACTTAAGTCAATCTTCACTAGGAGACAGCGCCAGAGAAGGAAGTTATAAGCGGGCGGGCAACGAGATCTCATCAGAGTCGCGAAACGAAAGCAGGCAGCAGTGCCAGAGTCTGTGCCTCGTCGCCTCGTCGAGAGGCACAGACTCCGAGTCGGTCGAGCGGTCGAGTCGAGTCACAGTCAAGTAGTGGTGTTCGGCACACGCACACACACAACCAAGCAAGGACTGTGCACGCACTAACGAAGGTATCGGAGGCTGCTATCCTCTACGACTCCCGCAGCGTTGCCGAGCCAGTAGCTGCATAACCGTCATGCCAATTGCCAGTCGCCGGACCAGCCGCGCCTGTTTGTTATTGTCCGCGCCTGTCTGTTGTTGTTCGGGGGGCCCACCGCCCCTCCCCCCCCCTGCTGGTGGGGTTCCTCCCCCCCACAGCCTCCCCAATACCAAAGCCCACGAGCCGCCACTGCTCTAGACACGAAATGTACACACTAGTACCGGAACGAGTTCTGAGCGCGATCTATTTATTTATTTATTTATTTAATTTTGTACATAAGAGCCATTAGCTTGAAATACACGCCAGGAAAAAGATTTTTAGGTTCAGTTTGTGTCTGAAACGCATTCCGTCGTGACCAGAACCTGAAAAGTTTGTGCTGTGAGCACGTTCCGTGCTGGTGTGTATATAGATCGTGTCTGGAGCAAGTACTTTTTTTACTGTGTAAATTCCTCATAGCAAATCGCAATTTAATCATTTAAAAACTTCCAGAGGGTCGATCATTTACTTCATCGTTAAACCGATCGTTAATACTGTGTCTGAGTGATTCGATTGGTCGAAGATTGTAAAACTTAGTCGTTGCTATGGTAACCATCGTTATAGTGTCCGTTTTTTATTGGTTACTCTTGAATAGTCTTTAAAAAACGAGACTCTTAACGATGGTTACCATAGCAACAGCCAAGTTTTACAATTTTCGACCAATAGCATCACTCACAATCAGACACAGTCTTAACGGTCGGTTTAACGAAAGAGTAAATGATCGGCCCGCAGGACTAATTTTAATTTCAGATTTTACCTAACCTATAAATGTCACGGGAAAGTTTTTAAAGGGGGGAAGGTAGTGCCTATCTCGTCAATGTATAAAAAAGTGCCCTTCTTCAGGTAGGTACCATTTTCTGCCAAAGTTCTAAAGCTAGAAACTTCCAATTTGGTACATATAATCTTTATATGTATCTTCAATAAGTGGCTTTGAAGTCTGGAATAGTCCTGGTAAACTTTCAAACAATAGTTTTTTTTAGATGACTTCAGCTCACCGTTTTTGACCGCCTAAATGTTTTATCCGACCACCGATGTCATGCAGTGTGGCAGTTTGACTTGCCCGCCCTAGCCGCACACTGCACAGGGTGACGAGTCAATAAGAAAGGTCGGCATGGCTTATACGACTTCAAATGCTATAAGTAGTAATGGGGCGGTTGGGCCCGGTGACCATTAATGACCTAATTTCCAGGAATTTTTCGCCCTATTTTCGGTGGACTAATTACCCTAATTAATTACTGCCACTTTATCACACCTGACCTAACATCATCTTCTTGGACGACACATTGTCGCTACCCCTCGCCCCCTTTCCCCCGACGGCCCATACACCGTTGCATCCCCGCACCCCCCGCAACCTACTCGCTACTCCGTTTCACCCCCCCACCCCCCCAACCCACACTCCGTTTCACGAGTGCTAAGACTTTCTCCCCACCCCCTCACCCCGCTCCATACTGGTGACTGATACACCGTTGCATCCCTTTTTCCTGCATCCCCCCATCCCTCAACCTATACACCGTTACGCGTGCCATGCACCGCTCCCACCCTCCCACACCCGTGCCTCCTCTTACCTACAGCGCATTGTATAACCCAAGATGACCACCGATATCAGTCGTGAGGATTACAATAACGGTTACGCTCTCATGGCTCTAGATTTTACGCCAGATTTAGAAGCTCATATCAAATCTCATTGGTCTCTAGTTCGTCACGGCAGTTTGAGGTTAGAGGTTAGATTTAAAGAAGCTCTCGGTGCTCCGATAACAATCGTAACTTATGCCGAGTTCGACAACGTTATTGAGATCGACAAGAATCGCAGCGTCATCGTTGATTTTGGAGCGTAATAATTTTAAATTGATGCCCCCCCCCCCGCCCCCTTTAACCTCTACCCTCCCCCAATATGAATTCCCTTGAAGTATATGCAACCATGCAAACATTGCCTGTTGAAACGATGGTGTATGCTGCGAATAAACTGCCTAATTCTACCCCTGTTCCATGTGGCATTATCGTGAACACGGACCCTGATTATAAACCGGGTACTCATTGGGTTGCAATCTATATCGATGAATTTAGAAATGGTGAATATTTCGATAGTTATGGGCTACCGCCATTTGTTAAACCACACACAAATTTTTAAGAGCAAATTGTAAAAAACTGATTTACAATACTCACGAGTTACAGAGTTTAAACTCTACCGTGTGTGGACAATATTGTTTACTTTTTTTGCATTTTAGAGCCAACGGTCATTCAATGGCGGATTTCCAAAGATTATTTTCAACAAACACTCTTACGAATGACGCATTATTAAAACAGAAATTCGATCTTTGTTTTAAAAGACGGAACGTTGGAAATCATGAGAGTACCCATGATACGCAATCGTGTTGCTGCCGTAAAAACCGTTAGAAGTCTCTGCTACGTAACGATTCCGAGGGTGATTAACGGTTTTATTGAAAGTACCGTTTTACCGGTGGTGGTGGTAACTCATCGCTTCTCGGGGGTGCTTATATACCAGTTCATCAAAATGACCCAATTATTCTCTTTGTTCACTCATCACTAGTGTGTGCTGTTCTTAGATCACTCCTCTCGCTGTGCAATTTTCAATAACAGTCTGTTTAGTTGTACCACCGGTACTTTTTGTCCTTTGTTTTTTTTTAACGCCTTTCTTCAACAACCATGGATACAAATAGATACGGTCTCTCCAACGGTTTTGAGGTACCTTTGGAACCACTCAAGATGAAATGCCAAGGTGCCTTACTCGTGTCGACTCTGAAGAATACGTGCTACTTTTTATCTCCCGACGGTTCGAAACAAATCGTCGTCGGTCATAATATTAACGATGATTTTGCCACCTGCATCAAGTTTCATAAACACAGTGCTCCGCAAAACGGTCTCGAACTTACACCAAAAGAATGGACCGAACTTTGTCTAAGCCGGGGTGAAATCGACCACTATTTTCAACACGGATCCGATCGGTCGACCAAACCACTGGGCTCACTCCTCAGATCTTTGCAGTTCAAAACGATGTACGACAAAAAATCAATCATCATATCGGAAACTTCACCACCGCCATTAAACTATCCAAGACAGTTTATCATCCAGGAAAGCCTTTGGGAATACTTCAAATCTATCATGCCTGCGATTGATCATTGTGTCGATAAATGTTCCAGCAGTGAAAAGAAAATAGAAACATTATTTAATCGCGTGTGCTCTTACTTAAATAATCATTGTTTGTACTTTGATGAAGCTAATGTGTCTCAAGTGTTAACAAAATTAAAACCTAATGATATTCCGAATGATAGTCTTTTTTCTCAAGAAGAGTTCGATGTGATTTTTACGGAACTCAAACATTTGTGTTTCAAAGCGTTTATACATTTGACTTTAGAAAATAAAGTTGGTTTCAATTTAAAATACAATTAAAAAAATAGGGAAAAATGAAAACGGTTATTACAGAGTGGTGTGACGGTGCGCTGCATATGATAATTTTACCTTCGAAATCTGAAAGTAATTTTTCCATGGTTTTCATTCTTTAAGAAATTTTAAATAAACCGATGAAAAATGAAATATTTTCAAGAAGTTGTGTTCCCCAATGCCCACTCTTTTTGAAAAATGGGGTTGACGAGTGTGGATGTTTTTACAATCCTGTCCTTGAGATTAATAAAAAACTTCAATAGAGGTAACAGGATTGAAATATGTTTTATTAGAATGTATTTCCAGACTCTGCGGTGAAATGAAAAACCTATAGGAGGTACGGGATCTACCAACAAAAATGTGCGTGTGAATGCGTGTGTCAACTTCAATATTTTTTCATCGGAATTTTAAAAATATTCAATCTGTCTTGAAAACCATAATCTTTTGCGTGTCCATCTAGTCAGTGCTGTAATCTTTTTTCATTTGTTTCCCCCCCTCTTCTTCTAGTCGACGTCCGTTTAATTTAATTTCTTGTCGACGTTCGTTTGTTTTTAATTTCTTGTCAACGTTCGTTTGATTTTAATTTCTTGTCGACATTCGTTTGATTTTAATCAATTTTGTTCTCCAATATCGTTTCAAATATGTCTATTCAAAAGTATTAGCTTCTCTTTTTTTCATAAACACACATTTAAATGTATTCAAAATTAGTCATAGTTTAGATGTTAAGTTATATTTAAGTTATTAGAACTGTCATTTATAGGGAATATACATTCTATAATCTGTATCCTGGTCTTATGCTTTCGAATTCATCATCATAAACTATCATCATAAACCCCTAAAAAAAAAAAAAAAAAAAAAAAAAAAAAAAAAAAAAAAAAGAATTCGGTAATTTTTACTAAGGGGGGGGGGGGGGAGATCGGTGAAGGAAAAGATTATACACAGATTAAACCTTATAAAAATTGTCTTCTTGTAATCTTTTGTTTCATCGATATATTACCGAATTATTCATACAATTTTATATTTAAAATAAAAAAAAAATAAGTAAATTGAAATTTACAAAAATAAAAAAAAAAAAAAAAAAAAAAAAATGCAAAGTAAAATGCATTAATCATTGAATCCGTTCATGGTTTAAAATCCAGCTGTGATTTCAAATCGACCACTTTTACAAGTGGGGATTTGAAATCACTTTTTTTTTGAACAGGTCAAAACATTTAGTTTTCACCTGATTTAAATCATGGAAATTACTCCTTGTTTCATGTAAGTCCTCTTTGGTCTAGTGGTTAACGCGTTAGCTTCCTAGATCAAGGGGGACTTATTAGGTTCGATTCCCAGCTCATTCAGAGAGGTTTTTGTAAAATTTATCGAACTTGGTAGTTTTGGGAGGGAATTAATACTTGGCAACCATGTTCTAAATATTCTGCAATATGGCAATAATGGATTGGTTCGTTAATCGACTCCTACGGGAGTGAAAATTCCAAATTATGCTCATCTTGTAGTTTACATTGTCTTAATCAAAAGACTTGGGTCTGTTTCCTCCTTGTGAAACAACGGTTTGAATCATTACCAACTGCGTGTGCATTTCAAGGTCTGGCTGGGCTGCGTATTAAAATCGCTACATTAAACAAGTATAAGCCTTAAATGCTTGCCTTGGCCTTTCACGCAAAGCATGCATGTTAATCTGTAGTCACCAAGGACAATGATGAATCGGAAAGGGCTGCAGTTTCATAATGTGCAACGCTGCAAAGGAGGTGGAGGTGGAAAGGAAAGGGAGCTCTTTCCAAGAGAATTCTTTACGCACCATGAAGGTGTTAGGTTGAAGGGGTGAGGTAAAAGGAAACTCACACGATGCTTTCCGCGTGTAAGTGAATAATGAGGATGTGAAAGGATGCGGGAGTGGAAACTATCGATGATTCACAGTGGTTCATCAATGGTTATACAACTAGCTGTATGAGGGGTGGGGGAGGAGCAGGGGATGCAACAATGTTTCGTCCAAGAATTTATGTTTTTTTTTTCGGCCGTGGGGGTGAAGTTGAGGGATGCAAATGCAACTTGTATCAGCACCAGTATGGAGCGGGGGGGGGTGGGTGAAGGGTTTAAGCATGTCTTAGGCACGCGCCACAATGTATACTTGCAGGTTGAGGGGAGAAAGGGGGATGCGGGGGGGGGTGGTTGCAACGGTGTTAGCGAGTAGGTTGCGGGGTGCGGGATGCACGGTGTATCGGTCCGTTTGGGAAGGGTGGCGAGGGGTAGCGAACAATGTTGTCGTCCATAGAAGATGATGTTAGGTCAGGTGTGACAAGGGCAGTAATTATTAGGGTATTAGTCCACCGAAAATACGCGCGAAAATTCTGGAAATTAGGTCATTAATGGTCACCGTGCGTACCGCCCTATTACTACGACAATTTTGTCGTCCAAGAAGATGATGTTAGGTCATGTGGTGATCAATGGCATTAAATTAATTAGGGTAATTAGTCCACCGAAAATAACCGCGAAATTCCTGGAAATTAGGTCATTAATGGTCACCGTGCCGGCCGCCCTATTACTACTCTCATATCTTTGTTCATACTCAACATGGAAGTTTGAAAATTGTATCATTGGTTTTCCTGTAAAATCCCAATAAGATCACCCCAATGCTTTGATTTTTTGAAGTAAAAACATTCAAATGTGCATTTTTAGACATATATTTCCTTGTCTGATCCATCCCCTTGGATCGCTCCACTGTCATGGGCGGATACAGGAATTGTCTTTCTCTCTCTCTTCCCATTTGCTAGTGCGTTAGAAATACATAAGAGGAAGCAAAGTTACGTGATGGCCCCTCTGCTCTCCTTTTCTAACACATAAGTTCAAACGGAGGGAGAGAGAAATGACAATTCCCTGTATCCGCCCAGTCCACTGTGCGGCGGCACCCGGTTATTATCATTCCGCGCTCTACACTATTATATCACAGGCTACAAACTACAACTGCCACAGACCAGTCAATCTTCGTTCATTCATAATTTTCCCCGTCCCCCGGGCTACAACCTCTCACCCCTCCCACCGACCCCCACTCTGGTGCGTTCATTCAACCCCCCCCCCCATCTTTTCTATACCAACGCTCCTTCCGTCCCAGACGCGCCGCGCCATCGCGTCGTCGTCAGCACGATGCAATAATTGATTCATTTGTATGCAACCCCGCAACCATTGCTTCACTTTGATTTTCATTTCTCATTTATGCCTAAATGTTTCTATGATTGTGGTTCCGTTTTGTAAAGTGTTGTTTCTATGACTCAAAGTGACAAGATCCAAGCGAAAACGGAAGTTGCTTTGAGACAAACGTCGTGATTATGTCTCAATTAACTGTGCGTTTCTCAACATGTTTTTTTGAGACAGTCACCAGAGGAATGGCCTGATAAATATGATTTGTGTTTTTCTAAACGAATTTTAGGGGAGCCAATATCGACGAATTTTTTGTAACTGAAATGCAGGTTTAAACTATGAACGATTTGATGGAACGCTGTATTTCTTTATTGCGGTAATTATTCCAGCGTTCCATTAGAACGGAAGGGAACAAGCTCACCCTCTGAAAACAGTCGGTCCACCGATCTCAGTTACTTTAGAGCAACCAAGAGTAAAAGAGAATACCCCGTTCTATCTTGCTCCAGCCCAGCGTGCTTCACGAATAAAAAAAATCGGTCTGATGCTAATTCCCAGGAAGTAACGCACCTAATACTTCATCGGCGATTTTGCCGAAGATTATTTGTCTCAAATACTTGTGGTCCGGTCACCAATTACAGAATCGATTTTGGTCGTATGTTTGATCGAAAAACGAGATCATAATCGGGTTTTCTTCTATAAAAGGAAGAAACATATTCAACTATTTTTTTTAACTATTTTAGTTAAACTAACAGTTTTTAAGTGGTCTCCATACTTTTAACTAATTCGAGCGGTTTTTTTTTCAGATTAAATAAATAAATATTAGCTTTAGTCTAATTTTTGTTTTTATTTTGATTTCAGACTCCCTTTGTCCAATTGGAAGATGAATCATTGCCGAACACGATTGATTTTGATGCATCATTCTTTCTGCGGGAGCTCGATGGAGGCTCAACAATTACAGCGTGACGACAATTAACAGCTCTATGAGGTGTTTCTCTCCGCAACCAAATATTGACAACAATGTCTCCTTCAATGCATCATTCTTTCTCAGGGAGCTCGATGAAGGTCTCAACATTAACAACGGACGTACATCTATCACATCGATGCGCTTTTCTCCACAACCATCGACTTCTACCGATACGCCAACGTGTTACACCGTCAGATCGGTGCAAGTGGGAAAAGGAAAAACTAATAATGGTAACAAAAATAATGAAAATTTAAATAATCCCGCCAACACCAGCAATCCCAACTCAGTTTTTGAGGTTATTAGTGATAGCGTACAGCATTACCCTAATATTGGTGCTGTACAGCAAGAATTAGAAATATTAATGGGGGTGCCACCGACTGCTGAGGCACAGTTCGAGTGGATTAGATCAGTCTTTGATAACTTGATCACGTTCACTATGGAGCGGACAGGTGCGTCACCGACTGATCGAGTTCAACTCGAACTGACCAGTCTCAGCAGACCGGAGCGCCCCCTTTTCATTTCGCCGCGTCGCGGTGATCAACTAAGCGCAGAGACAATTTTCACCCGCCTCGAAAAAGTCCTCAATTCCAACGAGGACTTTCTCTTGGCGGGCAGGCTTAGGGTAAAATTTACTGTTCTTAAAATGCCCGTTGGATACGGTTATAATCGAATCCACCGGGTGTTCAAAAAACTATGACTTTCGACCTTTTCTGCAGGACAAAGTCATCTGTCGTTTCCATCCAAAATAACGATAACCTTTGTTTGGCCCGAGCGCTGGTCGTAGGTATGGCCAGCTTAAACAAAATTGGAGATGCCGCCCACTATCGACAAATCAGACGCGGAGATAGACCATATCAGACCGAGCAGGCTCTCGCCCTTTGCGAGGCTGCAGCGGTCGATTTGACGAATGGGGGCGGCATCGAAGAGATTCGCCAATTTCAGAATTATTTAACTGCTTACACATTAACCGTGTGGAGCGATAGATTTGCGCGGACGACAATTTTTGAGGGACCCAAATCCACCGATGCTCATCATCGTACATATTTAGATGTATTAATTGAAGATAATCACTATGTGCCTATTGTTAACTTGAAAGGTCTCTCGGGGTCATCGTACTTCTGTCGCAGCTGTAAGGTTGGCTACAGCGATGTAATCAACCACATTTGCCAGAGTGCGTGCCTCGCGTGTAATAATGACAATCCATGTGACAGAAATTTGCCCATAATTAATTGCAAAACCTGTAACCGTTGGTTTTACGGACCCGAGTGTTACTCCAAGCACTTGGAAACATATACCAGAAACTTCACTCTTTGCCAAGCTGTGATGAAATGCAAGGACTGTGAAAGGTATACAGTGTCGTAAAACGAAACAAAAATAACCCTCATACGTGTGGTGAAAAGTACTGTTTTTCATGTCGTAAATTCCGCCACCGTAATCACATGTGTTATGTTCAACCTATAAAAGATGGTAAACTAAACTCTAAAAAAAATTCAAAACTTAATCGTAACAACGAACAGGATAATGAGAGGGAGGGGGAAGAAGAAGAAGAAGAAAGAAGAAGAAGAAAAGAAGAAGAAGATCAAAAATGGAGCTTCTGTAAGTGGTAACGGGGGTAAGAAAAAAACAAAAAAGAAAAAATTTCCTGTTCGTCTTTTTTGATTTAGAGTGCATGCAAAGCACACCAACACCGACCCCTGGTGAGTTTTTACATGAACCAAATTTATGCGTAGCGAGGCAGTGTTGCGACAAATGTATAAACGACTTTGAAAACATTATGGATATTATTGTGAAGCTTGCGGGACGAGAGAGAAAATTTTTGATGGCAATGAATGTGTAAATGATTTCTTGGGACATCTACAAACACCAGTGAAACGTTTTGAGGAAATAATATGTATAGCACATAACGGAGCTCGTTATGATTTTTTGTGCATCATTAAAAAAATGATAGAGACCAGGGGTGGGTTCCTACAGTTATAAATAACGGTGCCAAATTATGTCTCTAAAATACGGAAATTTACACTTCATTGACAGCCTAAATTTTCTCTCTTCGTCCCTCGCTAAGCTACCGAAAATGATGAGCATCGGTGGGGATTTAGGCAAGGGTTATTTTCCTCATTTTTTCAACAGACCCGAAAATCAAAATTATGAAGGCCCCATGCCCTCTCCATCGTTCTACAGCCCGGATGATATGAGCTCAAAAGGAAAAACTGAATTTCTTGAATGGCACGCAGAAAAAGTAAGGCAGAATTATATTTTAATTTTCAAACAGAAATTCTCCATTATTGTAAAATGGATGTAGAAATCCTTATGAAGGCCTGTTTGAAATTTAGAACTATATTTCTGTCTGAAACAACTGTCGATCCATTCAAGGAATGCATAACCATAGCTTCAGCCTGTATGAGGACATATCTGAAATTGTTTTTACCACGTAACACCATACCTGTTTTGCCTAAAAATGGTTACCGCTCCGTCGATACGCAGAGCCAGGCAGCTCTGAGTTGGTTGGATTATCAAGCGAATGCACGAGGCATTCGGATTTATCATGCAGGCAATGGTCGGGAGGTAGTCCCCTATCGGTTAAACTATAAAGTAGACGGTTTCTCACCGGAACACAAAATCATTTTTGAATTTTACGGTTGCTATTACCATGGGTGTCCTTTGTGCTTTAAAGAGGGGAGGGATATCTTCTTAAATGACTCACCTGATGAAACGATGAACTTCCGTTATCAGAAAACTATTAGCCGCGAGAAAGAACTATTAAAACCTAAAGACATTAATGACAGAGCATTATATGAAGTTGTAACTACATGGGAATGTCAATTTAATTTACTAAAGCAATCAGACCCCGCCGTAAATGAATTTTGTAAAACAATAAAATGAGTATTTGATACCTCCTTTAAAGCCAAAGGATGCTTTCTATGGTGGGCGCACCAATTCAGTAAAACTTGCTCACGATGCCGATTTATCAAAGGGGGAAACGATTCATTACTTAGACTTTACATCTCTTTACCCATTTTGTAATAAGTACTTGAGTTATCCAGTGGGGCACCCTAAACGGATAATCCATGGTGCCGATTGCGATTCGATTAATCGAGAAGATCTAAGTGAGTATTTTGGGTTGATTAAATGTGTGGTACTACCTCCCGATGAGCTTTATCATCCTGTGCTACCCTGGCGGTGTCAGGGCAAACTATTTTTCCCCCTCTGCCGCACCTGCGCAGAGAGCAGTGCGCAAAATGATTGTTCTCACACCGACCAGAGAGAGCGATAGAGGGGACTTGGGTGACTCTGGAGGTTCAGAGGGCCCTCTCTTTGAATTATAAAATCCTCAAAATTTATGAAATTTGGGATTACCATAGTACCAAATTTGACGGTCAGTCTGGTGGTTTGTTCGTTGAGTACATAAATAATTTCTAAAAATGAAACAACAGGCCTCCGGTTGGCCTGAATGGTGTACCACCGATGCTGACAGGGAAAATATGTCAGAGACTACAAAACAAAAGAGGACATAGAGCTTGACCCTCAGAAAATTGAACACAACGAAGGATTCAGGTCCTGCGCCAAACTTCTTTTAAATAGTTTCTGGGGAAAGTGGGGTCAGCGAGACAGTTTCATCAACACACACCTCGTTGAAGGGCAAGAAGCAATTCAAAAGATTCTCAACGACCCATCGCAAGAGGTAAACAGTTTTACACCGGTGACGGATAACATTTTGATGATGACGTCGAAAGCTGCTGATGAAGCTGTTGTGCCTGGCAATAAGTCGAATGTTGTTTTAGCCGCATTTGTTACAACACATGCGCGGTTAAAACTCTACGACTGTTTGGAACAGCTGAATCGTCGAGTTTTGTACTACGATACAGACTCGGTTGTTTTCACCCGTTTACCCCATGAAACTATGTTGCCTACGGGTGACTATTTGGGTGAGTTAACCGATGAGTTATCCGGTTACGGAAAAAACTCGTTCATCAAATCTTTTATTGGAGGTGGCCCCAAAAACTATGCTATGCAGATTTGCGTCAGAGGTAACCCCAATGACATCAAAACTGTATGCAAAGTTCGAGGATTCACCCTCAATCACAGAGCTTCTCAAAAAGTCAATTTCAACACTATTAGAAACACCGTCTTAAACGATATTGAAAGGGTTATCGCTGTTGATATACCACACAAGATAGTTCGAAAACAAGGGTGGGAAATAGTCACTCGTGGGGAAAAAAAAAGTACCGGATAGTTTATACTAAAAGGCGCAGGTTACCTGATTCCTTCGACACCGTTCCATTTGGAACCAAAAGAGTCAGGTTAGAATAATTTTGATTTTCAGGTGTTTTTCCCCCTGTTTTTTGTTGTTTTTTTTTTTTCCTTTCTTTTTTTTCTTTTTCTTTTTGTATGTTATTGTTGTTGTTGTTGTTGTTGTATTTTTTTTTTTCTCCTCTCCCCCCCCCCCCCATGTTTTACCTTTTTTTTTTTTTTCGTTCACGCTGATTGCTGGTGTTGGTTGAGGCACTTTGTAAATTGTAGTTTGATTGGTAAACTTTTTTTTGTAACCCTTTTGAAAATTTGTAACTGTTTTTGAAAACAGTTTTGTTTTCTTACCTGTATATATTTTGTGTACCTATAATCTTTGAAAAAATTTTGAAAAAAGAAAAAAAATCAATACGAAAAAAAAAAATAAAATCATTCATATTGATAATCAAAGAAAAAAAAAATGTTGAAGGAAAGAAATAAAAAAAAAGAAGAAAAAAACTCTTTATTTCTTTTCTTTTTTTTTCCTCTTCAATGTTTTTTGTTTGTTTAATTTTTCAATGTGATAAAATGTGTATATAAACCCAAAACACGTTTTCATTCATTTAGTTTCAAATATGAATCCTCAGTGGTGTCACCCTTTTTCTGCAATCATTGCAGGTCCAAGTGGAAGTGGGAAATCTTATTTTGTGATTAATTTTATCAAAAATATCGAAGAAATTTGCGATACTAAATTTAAAAAATTTTTATGGCATTACTCGATTTTTCAACCAAAGTTAGATGTGGGGGGAATCCATTTTATTCAAGGTTTGCCTGACACAGATTTTGATTCAGATCACCCTCGCTTAATTATTATTGACGATTTGATGAGAGAGTCTGCAAACAGTTCCGTTATCATTGATTTGTTTACTAAAGGCTGTCATCACAAAAACATTAGTGTGTTTTTCATAACACAGAATATATTTTATAAAGGTAAAAATCAGCGTGATTTAAGTTTGAACAGCCATTATTTAGTTTTGTTTAAAAATCCAAGATAAAGCTCAAATTAGACACTTAGCTCAGCAAATGTGTCCTCAGAACTCTAAATTTTTGATTGAAGCTTTTAATGATGCCACTCAGAAACCACATGGGTATTTATTAATTGATTTAAAACAAGCAACTCCTGAAAATTGTAGATTCAGAACAAACGTTTTTCCGGGGATGGTGGTATAACAGTTTACGTGCCTCGTAATAATAAATAAATAAATAAATAATAAAAAAAAAAATAATAAGTAGATAAATAATTAATTTGAGAGAAAAAAAATCAAGTTTTGAGAAAAGAATATAAACCTAAATAAATACGGTTGTCTTCCAAAACTGCAAGTCATTTTAAAATGGTGCGTGAACTAGTGAACAACGCTGCATTGCTTAAAGCCTTATTAAAATTAAAACCACAGCAACGGTTGGCTATTCTAAAATCTGCTGATAAAGAGCTTGTTAGGTGTTTATGCGAATGTGCACTCAACGTAATAAAAGGTAAAGTTCCCGTGAATTCCGGGCATAAGAAAAAGTTGTCTCCATACAAACAGTTGTTGCGCAAATTAGTTCTTAAAAAGGGTAGTTGGAAAAATAAGAAGAAGATTTTGCTTCAAAAAGGTGGGAATTTTATACCATTAATTTTAGGACCTATTTTGAGTACCGTATTAAGCGCAGTTCTAACCTAACGTAACCGGTCAAACCTAACCTAACTTAACCTGGTCAAAAACCTAACTTAACTTAACCAGGCAAAACCTAACCTAACTACTCATGGAGCATGCAAAGAAAATGGTTTTAGTTCCATCCGAGACGGTTGAAAGGTTGCAACATTTACCGGTAACCAATTCTCATGACCCTCTCGATGACTTGCATAAAGAGCTATCAAGAATACTTGCATCTCGTTCAATGAATGACTCTGAAAAATGGGCCAATTATCAACAAGTGTTGCATAGATGTTTGCATCACGTTGAGCAGAGACGCAAGCCTTTGATTTTTTCAATCGATGCTCCCGATGCTGAAAGGGGGGAGGGAGAGGATCTAGAGCGAGGTGAGAATCCGCAGGTTCCGCGCCGCCCTCCGAATCTTCGACCACCAATCCACCCCCTCCACTACCCACCTCCCGCCCTAGCGCCGCGCAGACATTTGACCGAGGAGCGTGCCTCTCCCCCTCCACACCCCTCACCCCAACGTGCTCACCATTCAAGGTTACCGATGATCCGGTGCAAGACAATGAAATTTTGGCCACGGTTCCTCAAACATACAGAACCAAAGGCTCGGTTTTATTACAGAGATTATCTAAAAGTGATTTAATTGAATGGGACGAAGTTGGAAGGGTAAGAATTGGTAATAAATCTATCCAGGGGTCAAATATTGCCGATCTTCTGAATGATGCTTTACGAAAACGTAAGTCTGTGAATGCACCAAACGGTGTAGATGAGTTCTGTAAGGTATTGGCTAAAATTAATGTTCCGCAGGAGTTAATCGGTAATAATGATCGCTGGAATCTTATTCGTCAACGTGCTGCGGAGATACACAGTCCTGATTCTCCTCATTTTAATACGCTCTGGCCTAAAGCACCAGTAAAAGTATCAAAGCGCTCAAAAAGCTCTGAAAACCTAAACCTTGCGGGAGTGCGGCGTAAATTAAATTGGGAAACTTTCAAGTTCTAAGTTTAAAAAAAAAAAAAAAAAAATATATATAATAATAATAATAATGGAAAAAATGAAAAAATTTATTATGACCCTTCTAATCCAGGTAGTTTTTCAAGTATAGGAAACCTTGCGAGAGCCGCGGGTGTTTCGATTAAGAATGCTAAAAAATGGTTACAATCTCAAGATGTTTACACTCTGCATAGATTAGGGCGTAAGAATTTTCCGAGAAACCGCTATACAGTGGATAATATTGATGATCTGTGGAAGCTGACCTCTGTAGCCTGGCGACCCTCAGTGAGTACAACGATGGCTATAATTACATTTTAACTGTTATTGATGTGTTCAGTAAATATGCCTGGGTTGTCCCGCTTAAAACTAAACATAACGTAAACGTTAAAATGGCTTTCAAAAGTATTTTCGCTGGTGGTCGAAAGTGTTTGAATTTACAGACAGATAAAGGGAAAGAATTTGTAGGTCAAGTAATGCAAAGATTTTTCAAGAAAAATAATGTGAATTATTACACGACGAGAAATCCGGACGTCAAAGCAGCAGTAGTTGAGAGGTTTAACAGAACTTTAAAAAACCGTATGTGGAGGTTTCTAAGTTTTTCAAATTCTTATCGCTATATTGATGTTTTGTATGAGCTCGTTAATGCATACAATCATAGTTATCACTCTAGTATAAAATGAGACCTGTTGATGTAAACGAGACGAATGTTTTACAAGTTTGGATGAATTTAAATAAAATTAGGCAACCTTGCGCTAAACCTAACCTTAAAATAAATACGCATGTGAGAATTACTCGGAAGAAGTCCATGTTCGAAAAAGGATATGAAACGAATTTTACCGAGGAGATTTTTAAATTATTAAAGTGATCCGTAGGCCTATTCCTGTTTATGAGTTGCAAGATTTCAACGGTGAAAAAATCGATGGTTTGTTTTATGAGTATGAACTTCAACCTGTGACTGTCGAGAAAGGTAAAACTTATAAAATTAATAAAATATTAGGTAGACGGAAAAATCAGGCAGACGTGAAGTTCTTGTCAGTTGGAAAGGTTATCCTGCTAGTTTTAATTCGTGGATCCCGGCCACCGATTTAATTAAGTTAAAATGACAGATCACTTCTATGTCACCCTCCCATCAAATTCTTCAACCATATATTTTCCCGACAACAAAACTAGTCATTTTAAAACGCAGCTGTTCAAACGCATTTCGCTACAGGGTCTTTGGGAGGTTGGTATTGCTGAAATCCACTATCCATACACCTTCAGCACGATTTCAGATAAAGATTTTTGGTTAGGGTACGAAATTGACTTGGCAACACTCCCGGTCGCTATAGAAGGTGAAGATGCAGATGAGAGAGAGGAGGGAGGAGGGGATGGAGAGTCAGAATACGAGACAGGTGGTTCGGGTAGTGAAATCAGCAACGATGGAGGGGTAGGGAGGGGTACAATTCATTTTCCTGGCGGTGCCTACTCTACGATAGAGTCGTTACTCAGCGTTATGATAAAGAACCGTGATTTTGGAAGATTGGCGGATATCTCAACGTTTCAAGCGCGGATACAACTGAAGTTAAAACCTGGTGTAATTAGGTTAATACTCAGTACAGCGCTGCAACGGATATTCAACCTGGTAGGCATCGATGTTAAAAGTTTTACCGAGGGCGTCAATGCGACCAATATTGATGCGTGTATACCAACACAAATGTATATTTACAGTGATTTAATTGAGCCTCAGTATGTAGGAGATGTGTTGGCACCACTGTTACGTATTGTAATATCGACAATACGCAATATGTCACGGGTAATCATATCGTGAACGTTTTTACTCATCCGCATTACGTTCCTCTTATGGGCAGGGAATTTCAGCAAATTGAAATAGATATAAGAGACGACTTGGGTTATTATATCCCATTCACGCACGGGACTCTAAACGTTAAGCTTCATTTCCGTAAAATAAAAGAAAATTAATCAATAAACAAAGGTTGGTGTGTAAAACAATATAAAGTGTGCTAATTAAATCATGAATCAGTTCGGTACAGGTACTATCACCGTGTACCGCGGGTCGCCGTTTCAGAGAGGCCACGGGGTCGGCACGTTTCTCAGGGGACTTTTCCGCGCATCTCTACCGTTACTGAAAAGAGGTGCGAGCGCTGTGGGTAAAGAGTTGTTACATTCGGGTGTGAACTTTTTGGAAGATATAGATCATGACATGCCTGTTAAAGAAGCTTTTCAACAAAGAATGAAAGACGCACAAAATAATCTAAAAAGAAAAGCTATCGATACATTATTTAGAGGTAAAGGTTATAAAACTAAAAAACGAATGATGGCCATTCAGTCGAAACGTAGTGTTCGCAAGAGGAAGACGTCGAAAAAAACCTCTCGTAAAGAAAAGTGCGTAAAAGGAGAGTCACTCGTAAAAAAACTCGTAAAAAAAAAGTAAGGAGGTAAAAAGAAAGTTCGGAGAAATAAAATAAATAGAAATAATATTGTTGATATTTTTGGGTAAATCATGTCATTCGTGCACTCATCGGGTTGTGAATGTTCAAAATCAGAACTATCACTCTTCTCCCTCCCTCCCACCCAGACTCATATCGAGAATGGGCAATGGAATCTCTATAAACCAATTTCCTCATTAGTTGACGAGGCACCGATCGAATTTGTGATACCCGGCCAGGGTGACGAATATATCGATCTATCGCACACTTTACTAAATATTAAGGTAAAAATACAAATATTGATGGTACGGCCCTTGTTGCTGCGGACGACAACACTGTTGGCCCCGTGAACAACTTTATGCATTCTTTATTCAGTCAAATAGATGTGTATCTGAATCAAAAAATTGTTTCCTCAGCAAGTAATGCATATCCTTATAGGGCTTATTTTGAAAATTTACTAAGCTACGGACCGGCGGCTAAAAGTTCTCATTTAACTACCGTTTTGTGGTATAAAGACACACCAGGGCACATGGAGGTTGCTGATAATACAGGGTTCACCAAAAGGTGTAGTTTTACTAATAGAAGCAGAATTTGTGAAATGATTGGTCATGTTCACGTAGACATCTGTAATCAAGAAAAATTTTTACTCAACGGCGTCGAGTTAAAATTTAGACTGATTAGAGCACGTGACAGTTTCAGTTTATTAGGGGCTGATGGGTGTAAAGTTCAAATCTCGGAGGCCAATTTATTTGTGAGACGCGTCAAGGTTTCTCCCACTGTTTTGATAAGTCACGCTAAAACTTTGGAAAAAACCACCGCCAAATATCCGATTACTAGAGCCGAAGTTAAAAGTAACACTGTCTCTGCCGGTGTTCGCAGCGCTTCCCTGGATAACGTTTTTAACGGGCAACTACCCACTCGCATAGTTGTTGGTATGGTGTCGAACACAGCCTTTAACGGTGCCTACGCTTCTAATCCGTTTAACTTTCAAACTTTCGGTCTGGACTTTGCATCATTTCACATCGATGGCCAACAGATTCCTGGTGTCATGCTGACACCGAATTTCCAATCAGGCGAATACATCAGATCGTTCCATACTCTTTTTTCTGGTACCGGCGTACATTATTCCGACTCTGGTAACGATATCAGTCGTGAGGATTACAATAACGGTTACGCTCTCATGGCTCTAGATTTTACGCCAGATTTAGAAGCTCATATCAAATCTCATTGGTCTCTAGTTCGTCACGGCAGTTTGAGGTTAGAGGTTAGATTTAAAGAAGCTCTCGGTGCTCCGATAACAATCGTAACTTATGCCGAGTTCGACAACGTTATTGAGATCGACAAGAATCGCAGCGTCATCGTTGATTTTGGAGCGTAATAATTTTAAATTGATGCCCCCCCCCCCGCCCCCTTTAACCTCTACCCTCCCCCAATATGAATTCCCTTGAAGTATATGCAACCATGCAAACATTGCCTGTTGAAACGATGGTGTATGCTGCGAATAAACTGCCTAATTCTACCCCTGTTCCATGTGGCATTATCGTGAACACGGACCCTGATTATAAACCGGGTACTCATTGGGTTGCAATCTATATCGATGAATTTAGAAATGGTGAATATTTCGATAGTTATGGGCTACCGCCATTTGTTAAACCACACACAAATTTTTAAGAGCAAATTGTAAAAAACTGATTTACAATACTCACGAGTTACAGAGTTTAAACTCTACCGTGTGTGGACAATATTGTTTACTTTTTTTGCATTTTAGAGCCAACGGTCATTCAATGGCGGATTTCCAAAGATTATTTTCAACAAACACTCTTACGAATGACGCATTATTAAAACAGAAATTCGATCTTTGTTTTAAAAGACGGAACGTTGGAAATCATGAGAGTACCCATGATACGCAATCGTGTTGCTGCCGTAAAAACCGTTAGAAGTCTCTGCTACGTAACGATTCCGAGGGTGATTAACGGTTTTATTGAAAGTACCGTTTTACCGGTGGTGGTGGTAACTCATCGCTTCTCGGGGGTGCTTATATACCAGTTCATCAAAATGACCCAATTATTCTCTTTGTTCACTCATCACTAGTGTGTGCTGTTCTTAGATCACTCCTCTCGCTGTGCAATTTTCAATAACAGTCTGTTTAGTTGTACCACCGGTACTTTTTGTCCTTTGTTTTTTTTTAACGCCTTTCTTCAACAACCATGGATACAAATAGATACGGTCTCTCCAACGGTTTTGAGGTACCTTTGGAACCACTCAAGATGAAATGCCAAGGTGCCTTACTCGTGTCGACTCTGAAGAATACGTGCTACTTTTTATCTCCCGACGGTTCGAAACAAATCGTCGTCGGTCATAATATTAACGATGATTTTGCCACCTGCATCAAGTTTCATAAACACAGTGCTCCGCAAAACGGTCTCGAACTTACACCAAAAGAATGGACCGAACTTTGTCTAAGCCGGGGTGAAATCGACCACTATTTTCAACACGGATCCGATCGGTCGACCAAACCACTGGGCTCACTCCTCAGATCTTTGCAGTTCAAAACGATGTACGACAAAAAATCAATCATCATATCGGAAACTTCACCACCGCCATTAAACTATCCAAGACAGTTTATCATCCAGGAAAGCCTTTGGGAATACTTCAAATCTATCATGCCTGCGATTGATCATTGTGTCGATAAATGTTCCAGCAGTGAAAAGAAAATAGAAACATTATTTAATCGCGTGTGCTCTTACTTAAATAATCATTGTTTGTACTTTGATGAAGCTAATGTGTCTCAAGTGTTAACAAAATTAAAACCTAATGATATTCCGAATGATAGTCTTTTTTCTCAAGAAGAGTTCGATGTGATTTTTACGGAACTCAAACATTTGTGTTTCAAAGCGTTTATACATTTGACTTTAGAAAATAAAGTTGGTTTCAATTTAAAATACAATTAAAAAAATAGGGAAAAATGAAAACGGTTATTACAGAGTGGTGTGACGGTGCGCTGCATATGATAATTTTACCTTCGAAATCTGAAAGTAATTTTTCCATGGTTTTCATTCTTTAAGAAATTTTAAATAAACCGATGAAAAATGAAATATTTTCAAGAAGTTGTGTTCCCCAATGCCCACTCTTTTTGAAAAATGGGGTTGACGAGTGTGGATGTTTTTACAATCCTGTCCTTGAGATTAATAAAAAACTTCAATAGAGGTAACAGGATTGAAATATGTTTTATTAGAATGTATTTCCAGACTCTGCGGTGAAATGAAAAACCTATAGGAGGTACGGGATCTACCAACAAAAATGTGCGTGTGAATGCGTGTGTCAACTTCAATATTTTTTCATCGGAATTTTAAAAATATTCAATCTGTCTTGAAAACCATAATCTTTTGCGTGTCCATCTAGTCAGTGCTGTAATCTTTTTTCATTTGTTTCCCCCCCTCTTCTTCTAGTCGACGTCCGTTTAATTTAATTTCTTGTCGACGTTCGTTTGTTTTTAATTTCTTGTCAACGTTCGTTTGATTTTAATTTCTTGTCGACATTCGTTTGATTTTAATCAATTTTGTTCTCCAATATCGTTTCAAATATGTCTATTCAAAAGTATTAGCTTCTCTTTTTTTCATAAACACACATTTAAATGTATTCAAAATTAGTCATAGTTTAGATGTTAAGTTATATTTAAGTTATTAGAACTGTCATTTATAGGGAATATACATTCTATAATCTGTATCCTGGTCTTATGCTTTCGAATTCATCATCATAAACTATCATCATAAACCCCTAAAAAAAAAAAAAAAAAAAAAAAAAAAAAAAAAAAAAAAAAGAATTCGGTAATTTTTACTAAGGGGGGGGGGGGGGAGATCGGTGAAGGAAAAGATTATACACAGATTAAACCTTATAAAAATTGTCTTCTTGTAATCTTTTGTTTCATCGATATATTACCGAATTATTCATACAATTTTATATTTAAAATAAAAAAAAAATAAGTAAATTGAAATTTACAAAAATAAAAAAAAAAAAAAAAAAAAAAAAATGCAAAGTAAAATGCATTAATCATTGAATCCGTTCATGGTTTAAAATCCAGCTGTGATTTCAAATCGACCACTTTTACAAGTGGGGATTTGAAATCACTTTTTTTTTGAACAGGTCAAAACATTTAGTTTTCACCTGATTTAAATCATGGAAATTACTCCTTGTTTCATGTAAGTCCTCTTTGGTCTAGTGGTTAACGCGTTAGCTTCCTAGATCAAGGGGGACTTATTAGGTTCGATTCCCAGCTCATTCAGAGAGGTTTTTGTAAAATTTATCGAACTTGGTAGTTTTGGGAGGGAATTAATACTTGGCAACCATGTTCTAAATATTCTGCAATATGGCAATAATGGATTGGTTCGTTAATCGACTCCTACGGGAGTGAAAATTCCAAATTATGCTCATCTTGTAGTTTACATTGTCTTAATCAAAAGACTTGGGTCTGTTTCCTCCTTGTGAAACAACGGTTTGAATCATTACCAACTGCGTGTGCATTTCAAGGTCTGGCTGGGCTGCGTATTAAAATCGCTACATTAAACAAGTATAAGCCTTAAATGCTTGCCTTGGCCTTTCACGCAAAGCATGCATGTTAATCTGTAGTCACCAAGGACAATGATGAATCGGAAAGGGCTGCAGTTTCATAATGTGCAACGCTGCAAAGGAGGTGGAGGTGGAAAGGAAAGGGAGCTCTTTCCAAGAGAATTCTTTACGCACCATGAAGGTGTTAGGTTGAAGGGGTGAGGTAAAAGGAAACTCACACGATGCTTTCCGCGTGTAAGTGAATAATGAGGATGTGAAAGGATGCGGGAGTGGAAACTATCGATGATTCACAGTGGTTCATCAATGGTTATACAACTAGCTGTATGAGGGGTGGGGGAGGAGCAGGGGATGCAACAATGTTTCGTCCAAGAATTTATGTTTTTTTTTTCGGCCGTGGGGGTGAAGTTGAGGGATGCAAATGCAACTTGTATCAGCACCAGTATGGAGCGGGGGGGGGTGGGTGAAGGGTTTAAGCATGTCTTAGGCACGCGCCACAATGTATACTTGCAGGTTGAGGGGAGAAAGGGGGATGCGGGGGGGGGTGGTTGCAACGGTGTTAGCGAGTAGGTTGCGGGGTGCGGGATGCACGGTGTATCGGTCCGTTTGGGAAGGGTGGCGAGGGGTAGCGAACAATGTTGTCGTCCATAGAAGATGATGTTAGGTCAGGTGTGACAAGGGCAGTAATTATTAGGGTATTAGTCCACCGAAAATACGCGCGAAAATTCTGGAAATTAGGTCATTAATGGTCACCGTGCGTACCGCCCTATTACTACGACAATTTTGTCGTCCAAGAAGATGATGTTAGGTCATGTGGTGATCAATGGCATTAAATTAATTAGGGTAATTAGTCCACCGAAAATAACCGCGAAATTCCTGGAAATTAGGTCATTAATGGTCACCGTGCCGGCCGCCCTATTACTACTCTCATATCTTTGTTCATACTCAACATGGAAGTTTGAAAATTGTATCATTGGTTTTCCTGTAAAATCCCAATAAGATCACCCCAATGCTTTGATTTTTTGAAGTAAAAACATTCAAATGTGCATTTTTAGACATATATTTCCTTGTCTGATCCATCCCCTTGGATCGCTCCACTGTCATGGGCGGATACAGGAATTGTCTTTCTCTCTCTCTTCCCATTTGCTAGTGCGTTAGAAATACATAAGAGGAAGCAAAGTTACGTGATGGCCCCTCTGCTCTCCTTTTCTAACACATAAGTTCAAACGGAGGGAGAGAGAAATGACAATTCCCTGTATCCGCCCAGTCCACTGTGCGGCGGCACCCGGTTATTATCATTCCGCGCTCTACACTATTATATCACAGGCTACAAACTACAACTGCCACAGACCAGTCAATCTTCGTTCATTCATAATTTTCCCCGTCCCCCGGGCTACAACCTCTCACCCCTCCCACCGACCCCCACTCTGGTGCGTTCATTCAACCCCCCCCCCCATCTTTTCTATACCAACGCTCCTTCCGTCCCAGACGCGCCGCGCCATCGCGTCGTCGTCAGCACGATGCAATAATTGATTCATTTGTATGCAACCCCGCAACCATTGCTTCACTTTGATTTTCATTTCTCATTTATGCCTAAATGTTTCTATGATTGTGGTTCCGTTTTGTAAAGTGTTGTTTCTATGACTCAAAGTGACAAGATCCAAGCGAAAACGGAAGTTGCTTTGAGACAAACGTCGTGATTATGTCTCAATTAACTGTGCGTTTCTCAACATGTTTTTTTGAGACAGTCACCAGAGGAATGGCCTGATAAATATGATTTGTGTTTTTCTAAACGAATTTTAGGGGAGCCAATATCGACGAATTTTTTGTAACTGAAATGCAGGTTTAAACTATGAACGATTTGATGGAACGCTGTATTTCTTTATTGCGGTAATTATTCCAGCGTTCCATTAGAACGGAAGGGAACAAGCTCACCCTCTGAAAACAGTCGGTCCACCGATCTCAGTTACTTTAGAGCAACCAAGAGTAAAAGAGAATACCCCGTTCTATCTTGCTCCAGCCCAGCGTGCTTCACGAATAAAAAAAATCGGTCTGATGCTAATTCCCAGGAAGTAACGCACCTAATACTTCATCGGCGATTTTGCCGAAGATTATTTGTCTCAAATACTTGTGGTCCGGTCACCAATTACAGAATCGATTTTGGTCGTATGTTTGATCGGAAAAACGAGATCATAATCGGGGTTTTCTTCTTTTATTTGGAAAAATAAAAATAAAAAATGAAATAAAAAAAAAAACATATTTCTATTTCCATTTCACTTAACTTTTTAGTTTGAAATCAAATCTGCCGTCAGTTTTTTTTTTATTTATTGCTTTTTGCTAACAGAAAAGAATCTGTTGTTGACACCTGCGGCACAGCGGCGCGATGCCCTTTTAAACAAAGCCGCACTACTTTTCCCCCAAGCTTTGACACCCACCTTTTGACGCGTCTACCACCTGATTCCCTTTTTATTTTATCCTCGTGATTTCGAGAATGAAAGGCACGTTTTAGGCACTCAAGGAAAAACATGATTTTATTTTACATTGAGCATTACAGCTCACTACATAGATTCGGAGACGTGGAGAGGAAG
The DNA here is from genome assembly GCA_011764245.1 of Trialeurodes vaporariorum. Lineage (NCBI taxonomy): Eukaryota > Metazoa > Arthropoda > Insecta > Hemiptera > Aleyrodidae > Trialeurodes > Trialeurodes vaporariorum. The sequence goes on from VMOF01000001.1 coordinate 50,814,908, forward strand.
ATATGCTCAGCGTTGCGATAAAGTTTCAGAACTTCAATTGTTGACCTATTCAATATTCATTCTGTTTTTTTAATCTGTTTCTGAAGTTTGGTGTATTTTAGTTGGAAAATGAAAGAACTTGGTGAGCTCAAAAAAAGAAATGTCTTTGGTTGCAATAGCTATGTTTCCTTTAGTTCCGGAGATGCAACTGTTGTCCAAAATATATTTGTTTTAAATGGGAATTCTACATTGTGACGTCATACAACACACATATATACTTGTTTGCAACTTTGAGCGAGTGTATACGAAAACGCCACTGACACCTTTGTTCTCAGCTTATCAAGCCATTTGATTTTCATATAACTGAAAAAATGAGATAGCGTAAATACCAGAAGCGCAACAGTATGCGAACTGAGGTAAAGAATTGTACTTTCAACTTTTACCAGAATTTCTAGTAATTTTCCATAGTTCTTGAAAATTTTGTGGAAATCCTGGTACTGTGATCATATTTCTGATATAGTAACGCCAGCATTTTCTGCCAAAAGTTCACACATCGTTGTGCTTCTGGTAATATCACTATACAGTGAGGCATTCTTCTTTTAACCCTTTCAGTAACAGTGTCCACTATAGTGGACGACCATTTTACATGGATCCTGATGGAAACTCGGAAAAATTGACTCACACATGAAATCATATGAGAAAAGTTCGTTCAATTTAATAGTAAAGGTTTCAGATTACAGTGACACTTTATAATTCGTGACAGAAAGGGTAAATCCAAGGTGTATTTCGTTCGTGTTAAAGAAACTGCAGAGTGAAATATTATGACTAAGGTGTATTTCGTTCGTGTTAAAGAAACTGCAGAGTGAAATATTATGACTAAGGGGGAATTCCTTTAACCCAAAGAAAATATCTGCTACTACAAGTAGAAGATTCCTGTTCTGATATAGTGATTCTCCATCATGCAAAAGAACTTTACTTCGCACAAGGAAAACTGTCACAAGTAAACGTGTTTCCTTGTTTTTAAAGAAGTGATTTCTCTCATTGCAGCGTTAAAGAATTTTTTTTTTTTTTTTCTGCGTACAAAAACACCAAAAATGCAAACCCCTGTACACAACTGTATACCCAATCATCGCAAACGCGAGCGAATAAAAGAACACATTGCGGTGCATCCCGGTGAATAAAAGAACGCATCAAAATAGCCCATATGACTATCGTCCGGATCGTCGGTGGAACACGAAACACGTCTCCAATACGTATATGCATTATAGTGTAAGGTGCTCAACGCGCACTCAGCTCACGAAAAAAACGTGAATACCAGAAAATGGGAAAATTCGCTTTCTCGCGAATGCCGCAGAGCAAAGCCCTCGCGCCGCGCGTGGAGCGTCCGCGTCCGTCCGGACGAAAACCGCGAGCGTCGCGCGTCGCGACTCGTAGTTCTGCGGGTACAGTGTTGCCAGATCGAGGGTAAAAAGCCGTATCGTCCCCATTTAAATCAATGTAAAATGTACGGCTTTTTCACCCCAATCTGGCAACATTGTGCGGGTAGTAGAGGGTTAAATGTCGGCGAGGACACGAGGAAGGTTGCAGAGACAATTTTCAAGGGGACCCAGAGGCGGGGGGTGGTGGCGAGGGAGGGGGGAGAGGGGGAGAGGGGGGAGGGGGGAGAGGGGGGAGAGGGGGGAGAGGGGGTGCAAAGCTCCTCGGGATTATATGAACGACCGTTATGATGAGAGGATCGCTCGAAGCTCGGCGCTTGGCTTGTCTCAATGTTGCCACGTTGAAAGGTGGGTCCCTTAGAATCAAAGTCGCTGTGTGAATTTGTTACTTAGGGTTATTAAATGAAAAAGAAACGCTATTAAGATGCATGAATTACGCTGATATACATTTTGTAGCAGGTTTAATTATTATATTGCCGTCGGGACCGAGGCAATAGCGCTTGCAATCTGGAAACTTTCCATTCTGCCGATTTAAAGTCTTGAAATAAATTCAAAATATTGAAAGTGCACAGAGCGGACTCTCTTGAAAAGATATTTTACACTGATTTAAATAAGCAAAATGCAACGTTGCCTGATTGGACGCGCCATATGGTAGACTTAAAATCAGAGCTGTCGCTATGTAAATAATTATAATAGAGGCGTTTTCCAATTCACGGATATAATTCCACCGCTTTGACAAAAGTATTGCAAAGTTTGGTCCAGTTTATGACTTTAATGAACGAAATTACTTTGATCTATAATATTTTCTCAACTGATGGAATCTCCGTCACTATGACTATAAAAAAAATTGACGAATATTTTAAAAATATTGTTTTAGTTTTAATTTTGACCAGCTCTTGGAGGAGGTTCTATTGGAGATAATTATTCAGAGGCGGATCTTTAAACCGTCTGTTTTGCTCTCAACCCATTTAAACAAGTAATGGAGGGGAGGGCTGACACGTAACTCGAATCCAGCCGGAACTCCATCCTTTTCTAACACGTTCATGGTTCGTATTTGAAACTACCGCGGAGTCCCTACATACGTAAGAAGAAAGTTGAAAAAGAATGGTAGATAACGTATGATTGGCCAAAATAGTGATGAGCCATTGGATATGACTTGATTTTTGTGATTTTTCTCCATTCTCACTAAAGATTCCAGATATACAGCTTAAATAGATGTCGATCAGCAACAACACAGTGAAAGATTACTCTGTCAGAATTCAGAAACCCTACGACACTATGTAATCTTTGCATTGGACGAAAACACAACAAAGGTCCGCAAAATGTAAACAAATGTGCAAAAAACGAGGTCATACTTGTCTTATCTTAACTACATCAACATTTAGGGAGTCTAACTTATCCTTCAACTCTACTCAAAGGGACTCTAGGAACATAGAAGTAGCCACATGGGCGTCATTTCAAGTTCGGCTTGGGGGGGGCAAAAGATCTAATGACCTTTTTTTTTTTTTTTTTTTTTTGCTCATCATTATAATTTTCGGCTTGGAGGGGGCAAAAAATCGGATAACCTTTTTTTTTTTTTTTTTTTTTTGCTCATCAATATAATTTTAGAACCAAAGAGCCGTCTTTTTGGGGCAATAATCGGATGACCTCTTTTTTTTTGCTCATCAATATAATTCGTGCCAGTTTTTGAGCCTGACTTCAAATCCTTGGGGGGGGCAATTGCCCCCCCCAGCCCCCCTAAACGACGCCCATGAGTAGCCAGGATATTGTCTTTCTCTCTCTTAGCCCATTTAAACACATGTGTTAGAAAAGGATAGATATAGGGGCTATCACGTGACTTCAGCCCCTGTTTCTGCCCTTTTCTAACACATGTGTTTACATGGGCTAAGAGAGAGAAAGACAATATCCTGGCTACTTCTATGTCTAGGAACAACTGTAATCTCCGTGCGATCCGGCAACGCTGGCTCGTCCTTTTCCTCCTCCTCCTCACCCCCCTCCTCCCCCCTCCCCCTCCTCTTTCCTGAAGGTTGCAAGCGAGCGAAGAGAGTTAGAGCGTGAGCTTGAGCATGAGCGGTTTCTGGTGCGAGCAGTCCGTGAGCAGTCTCTGAGCAGCTCGCGCGAATGCAGTGTCATCTTCCAGGGCTTTATACTTTCTTTTCTTGCACCCTCGCACTTACCCTCCCTCCCCATCCCCCCTCCCCCTCCCCATCCCCCGTCCATCAGCCGTCTAACCTTCCCCACCGTACCCTTACTATCCTCCGTGACGCGCTCGCTGCTCGCTACCTCACGCGCGGGACGCGGAGTGATAATTACAATAGGTTTGACACGTCGTCGTCTCTCCGCGACATCTCCTACCCCCCCCCCCTTCTCACACATCCCGTCTCGCCGTTTCGAAGGCGTTAAGTATCCTGTAATGAGCAACGCAGCATTTTCTCGCCCTTCCGCGAAAGCTGTGACGACCGCCGTTCGCCACCACCCCCGCGCAACCCCCTTCGCCAGGCCCGCAACCGGCGCGGCGACCCGTGTTAAGAGAGGGTAGATTCATCCCTTTTGCAGTCTAAAACACCTTCTGGGATATCTCTCTTTTTTTTCTTCCCCGTGGCCTGCCAGGAGCGCGGCCGCTCGGTGGAATTTTTGGTTCATAGTTTAATGATCATAATTCAAGATTATGAACGTTTCATCCTTTGGATTCTACGATGGTAGAGGTTGTTTCAGAGGAGTTTGTAGTTTACGGCTCCTTGTATACTTACTTACACAAGCGTGGGAGGCAGTGGCGTGGCGTGCAATTTGGCAACGTTGCGGTTCTTCCATTTGAACCCATGAAAAAGATCGAACTATTGGGTGTTCGGTGAACACCTTCGCATTCGACCTTTTACATTGGTTTAAATGGACATTGTACAACGTTGCCAAACTGCACGCGACTGATAGGGTGTACTATGACCAGCAAAAAAAAGTATATCTATCCTAGTAGAAAATAGCATACTTTCATTTCTCGATCAGTTTTAAATAATGTTAAGATTTGCAGTTGTTTTAGAGTTAAACATCAGAGTTTATTCCACTCGAAAGAATACATTAAAAGTTCTAGAACTCTTCGGAACATAATACAAAACTGTATCACAAAAATGTCGAGTAGAGGACTTTTTTCCCCGTCTTCTTAGCAAGTGGTACCGTCAACGTAACCACAGCAGAAAAATTGAATGTTTCTTTTTTGCGGAGATTTTGTCAAGGCTACCTGCGCAGAAGAAGGAAATATTGTCTTCCGCACATGCGTAGAAAGA
>VMOF01000001.1:50820100-50866996 GCA_011764245.1 Trialeurodes vaporariorum
AAAGCCCGGTTCCAGCCGGCAACGTCTCATCGACGCGCAAAATCGCGCGATTGAGACGTGCAACTCGTGCCGCGTCTATCACCACGTTGATTTTGACGTCCGCGTCCCATCCGTGATCCGTCCGTTTCATCCCGTCACGAGTCATGACGCCGCCGACAGACAGTCGCGTCACCCGACTCCTCCGGGTGGGAGGGACGGGACGGACGTGGCGGGGACACGGGGGAGCGGAGCGGGACACCGTGACACGGCCGCGACGCGACGCGACGCTTGCAAACGCTGTAAAAATAAATAATTATGACGAGGCGCCGATGACATAAAAAACACACAGACGAAATTATTGGGCCTCACTCAACTCACCTATTACAACCACTGCCACTGGGCACCCCCCCCCCCAAACCAACGCAACCCCCTCCCCCCGGCCTACCGCCATTACCCTCCCGATTACCCAAACTACACCCACCACTAATATCGCGACGATCCTGACGCTGCGTGCGGCGCACTATGGTCTAGGATCGTCAACAAGTGGCCACAAATCAGAAAGTACACAGAAAAAAATGGTCGTGCTCCAGACACGAACTTTCCGTGTTCTAGACACGAAATGTACACACTAGTACCGGAACGAGTTCTGAGCGCGATCTATTTATTTATTTATTTATTTATTTTGTACATAAGAGCCATTAGCTTGAAATACACGCCAGGAAAAAGATTTTTAGGTTCAGTTTGTGTCTGAAACGCATTCCGTCGTGACCAGAACCTGAAAAGTTTGTGCTGTGAGCACGTTCCGTGCTGGTGTGTATATAGATCGTGTCTGGAGCAAGTACTTTTTTTACTGTGTAAATTCCTCATAGCAAATCGCAATTTAATCATTTAAAAACTTCCAGAGGGTCGATCATTTACTTCATCGTTAAACCGATCGTTAATACTGTGTCTGAGTGATTCGATTGGTCGAAGATTGTAAAACTTAGTCGTTGCTATGGTAACCATCGTTATAGTGTCCGTTTTTTATTGGTTACTCTTGAATAGTCTTTAAAAAACGAGACTCTTAACGATGGTTACCATAGCAACAGCCAAGTTTTACAATTTTCGACCAATAGCATCACTCAGACACAGTCTTAACGGTCGGTTTAACGAAAGAGTAAATGATCGGCCCGCAGGACTAATTTTAATTTCAGATTTTACCTAACCTATAAATGTCACGGGAAAGTTTTAAGGGGAGAAGGTAGTGCCTATCTCGTCAATGTATAAAAAAGTGCCCTTCTTCAGGTAGGTACCATTTTCTGCCAAAGTTCTAAAGCTAGAAACTTCCAATTTGGTACATATAATCTTTATACTTTTACATTATTTTTCTAACCTATGTTTATGCCAATAAAATAATCTCAACAGGTTATGGGCCCAGCCCGAAAAAATAACGTTTTTAATTGTAGTTGCGGTGAATTAATGGCATTACGTTGCGTTTGCTGACAGTTAGAAGTGGTGAGGTTACAGTTTTTTTCTTGGTGAGTTAGAATACGTTTGTTTTTTCTTTAAAGTATTTGTTGAAATCGGTATTCAACTCAAGTGAAGTAACCTCAAATGGAGTCAGCTGAGAAAACGCGGTTGCCGTTGTTTACGGGCAATAACTTCGACGATTGGAAGTATCGTATTCGACTTTGTTTAGATGAAAGGGACTTGCTTCGATTTATCGAAACGCCATTGGTAGACATTTTAGCTTATCTTTCTGAGGACGTGCAAAGAATTATAACGAAGGATGCTAAAAAATGTAAGTCACTGCTTGCACAATGTATTTCTGATCAATACTTAGAGTATATTAAAGATAAGGAGACGCCGTACGACATTTTTACTGCACTTAAAAGCGTCTTTGAACGGAAAGGAGTACTTTCTCAACTGTATTGTCGAAAAGCTATCCTGAGTCTAAAGTATGAAAATGGTTCATTAGCCACCCATTTCCTTATTTTTGATAAGCTTATTCGAAATTTGAAGGATGCTGGTGCCACCTTATCAGAAAACGACGTCGTGTGTCATCTTCTCTTGACACTTCCTGCTACTTTTGACCCTATTATTACCGCGCTCGAAACAGTTGAAGACGCTAGATTAACTATTTATTATGTGAAAGGAAAATTACTTGATCACGAATTGAAAAATGGTCCAGTGGAGCCAGAAAATCAAGATAGTGCCCTCAGTAGTACCAATAGTAAAAATACCTTCAATTTTAAGTGCAACTTTTGCGGTGAAAAAGGGGACAAGTGGATGTATTGTAGGAAGAGAAAAGACTTTTTTAAAAAAAATAAAACTGCTAATGTATGTCAACATGTTGAATGCGACTCTTCCTTAACTAGTGACGAAGAAGAGATCGCATTTCTTTCTGATTCTTCATCAATTCTGACGCAAGCATCAAAATGGTATCTTGACTCGGGTGCATCAGATCATATGACGAATAATTTACAACTATTTTATTCATTTAAAAAACTGAATGTGCCTATTAAAATAGCTATTGCTAAAAAAAATCAGTCCTTAACAGCCACTCACGTTGGGACAATCAAAGTTCGATCGAAAAGTCAAAAGTTCTCAATTGAAAACGTTCTGTATGTACCAGATTTGAGGTGCAATCTTTTTTCAGTGAAAAGGGTTGAAGAAAAACGTTCTAAAAACGTAAAAAGAAAAACGTATTTTAGACGTGTTTCGGCGTTTTATGAAATTCGAAGCCGTTCGCGAGAAATTCGAGATGGTACATATTTTAATCAACACCCTGTATGTATCTTCAATAAGTGGCTTTGAAGTCTGGAATAGTCCTGGTAAACTTTCAAACAATAGTTTTTTTTAGATGACTTCAGCTCACCGTTTTTTGACCGCCTAAATTGTTTTATCCGACCACCGAGTGTCATGCAGTGTGGCAGTTAGACTTGCCCGCCCTAGCCGCACACTGCACAGGGTGACGAGTCAATAAGAAAGGTCGGTCATGGCTTATAGGCGACTTCAAATGCTCATATCTTTGTTCATACTCAACATGGAAGTTTGAAAATTGTATCATTGGTTTTCCTGTAAAATTCCCAATAAGAGTCACCCCAAATGCTTTGATTTTTGACAGTAAAAACATTCAAATGTGCATTTTTAGACATATATTCCTTGTCTGATCCATCCCATTGGATCGCTCCACTGTCATGGGCGGATACAGGGAATTGTCTTTCTCTCTCTCTTCCCATTTGCTAATGTGCGTTAGAAAAGGACATAAGAGGAAGCAAAAGTTACGTGATGGCCCCCTCTGCTCTCCTTTTCTAACACATAAGTTCAAACGGAGGGAGAGAGAGAATGACAATTCCCTGTATCCGCCCATGTCCACTGTGCGGCGGCACCCGGGTTATTATCATTCCGCGCTCTACACTATTATATCACAGGCTACAAACTACAACTGCCACAGACCAGTCAATCTCCGTTCATTCATAATTTTCCCCGTCCCCCGGGCTACAACCTCTCACCCCTCCCACCGACCCCCACTCTGGTGCGTTCATTCAACCCCCCCCCCCATCTTTTTCTATAACCAACGCTCCTTCCATCCCAGACGCGCCGCGCCATCGCGTCGTCGTCAGCACGATGCAATAATTGATTCATTTGTATGCAACCCGCAACTCATTGCTTCACTTTGATTTTCATTTCTCTTTATGCCTAAATGTGTTCTATGATTGTGGTTCCGTTTTTGTAAAGGTGTTGTTTCTATGACTCAAAGTGACAAGATCCAAGCGAAAACGGAAGTTGCTTTGAGACAAACGTCGTGATTATGTCTCAATTAACTGTGACGTTTCTCAACATGTTTTTGAGACAGTCACCAGAGGAATGGCCTGATAAATATGATTTGTGTTTTTCTAAACGAATTTCAGGGGAGCCAATATCGACGAATTTTTGTAACTGAAATGCAGGTTTAAACTATGAACGATTTGATGGAACGCTGTATTTCTTTATTGCGGTAATTATTCCAGCGTTCCATTAGAACGGAAGGGAACAAGCTCACCCTCTGAAAACAGTCGGTCCACCGATCTCAGTTACTTTAGAGCAACCAAGAGTAAAAGAGAATACCCCGTTCTATCTTGCTCCAGCCCAGCGTGCTTCACGAATAAAAAAAATCGGTCTGATGCTAATTCCCAGGAAGTAACGCACCTAATACTTCATCGGCGATTTTGCCGAAGATTATTTGTCTCAAATACTTGTGGTCCGGTCACCAATTACAGAATCGATTTTGGTCGTATGTTTGATCGGAAAAACGAGATCATAATCGGGGTTTTCTTCTTTTATTTGGAAAAATAAAAATAAAAAATGAAATAAAAAAAAAAACATATTTCTATTTCCATTTCACTTAACTTTTTTAGTTTGAAATCAAATCTGCCGTCAGTTTTTATTTATTTATTGCTTTTTGCTAACAGAAAGAATCTGTTGTTGACACCTGCGGCACAGCGGCGCGATGCCCTTTTAAACAAAGCCGCACTACTTTTCCCCCAAGCTTTGACACCCACCTTTTGACGCGTCTACCACCTGATTCCCTTTTTATTTTATCCTCGTGATTTCGAGAATGAAAGGCACGTTTTAGGCACTCAAGGAAAAACATGATTTTATTTTACATTGAGCATTACAGCTCACTACATAGATTCGGAGACGTGGAGAGGAAGATATGCTCAGCGTTGCGATAAAGTTTCAGAACTTCAATTGTTGACCTATTCAATATTCATTCTGTTTTTTTAATCTGTTTCTGAAGTTTGGTGTATTTTAGTTGGAAAATGAAAGAACTTGGTGAGCTCAAAACAAGAAATGTCTTTGGTTGCAATAGCTATGTTTCCTTTAGTTCCGGAGATGCAACTGTTGTCCAAATATATTTGTTTTAAATGGAATTCTACATTGTGACGTCATACAACACACATATATACTTGTTTGCAACTTTGAGCGAGTGTATACGAAAACGCCACTGACACCTTTGTTCTCAGCTTATCAAGCCCTTTGATTTTCATATAACTGAAAAAATGAGATAGCGTAAATACCAGAAGCGCAACAGTATGCGAACTGAGGTAAAGAATTGTACTTTCAACTTTTACCAGAATTTCTAGTAATTTTCCATAGTTCTTGAAAATTTTGTGGAAATCCTGGTACTGTGATCATATTTCTGATATAGTAACGCCAGCATTTTCTGCCAAAAGTTCACACATCGTTGTGCTTCTGGTAATATCACTATACAGTGAGGCATTCTTCTTTTAACCCTTTCAGTAACAGTGTCCACTATAGTGGACGACCATTTTACATGGATCCTGATGGAAATTCGGAAAAATTGACTCACACATGAAATCATATGAGAAAAGTTCGTTCAATTTAATAGTAAAGGTTTCAGATTACAGTGACACTTTATAATTCGTGACAGAAAGGGTAAATCCAAGGTGTATTTCGTTCGTGTTAAAGAAACTGCAGAGTGAAATATTATGACTAAGGGGGAATTCCTTTAACCCAAAGAAAATATCTGCTACTACAAGTAGAAGATTCCTGTTCTGATATAGTGATTCTCCATCATGCAAAAGAACTTTACTTCGCACAAGGAAAACTGTCACAAGTAAACGTGTTTCCTTGTTTTTAAAGTAGTGATTTCTCTCATTGCAGCGTTAAAGAATTTTTTTTTTTTTTTCTGCGTACAAAAACACCAAAAATGCAAACCCCTGTACACAACTGTATACCCAATCATCGCAAACGCGAGCGAATAAAAGAACACATTGCGGTGCATCCCGGTGAATAAAAGAACGCATCAAAATAGCCCATATGACTATCGTCCGGATCGTCGGTGGAACACGAAACACGTCTCCAATACGTATATGCATTATAGTGTAAGGTGCTCAACGCGCACTCAGCTCACGAAAAAAACGTGAATACCAGAAAATGGGAAAATTCGCTTTCTCGCGAATGCCGCAGAGCAAAGCCCTCGCGCCGCGCGTGGAGCGTCCGCGTCCGTCCGGACGAAAACCGCGAGCGTCGCGCGTCGCGACTCGTAGTTCTGCGGGTACAGTGTTGCCAGATCGAGGGTAAAAAGCCGTATCGTCCCCATTTAAATCAATGTAAAATGTACGGCTTTTTCACCCCAATCTGGCAACATTGTGCGGGTAGTAGAGGGTTAAATGTCGGCGAGGACACGAGGAAGGTTGCAGAGACAATTTTCAAGGGGACCCAGAGGCGGGGGGTGGTGGCGAGGGAGGGGGGAGAGGGGGAGAGGGGGAGAGGGGGAGAGGGGGGAGAGGGGGGAGAGGGGGTGCAAAGCTCCTCGGGATTATATGAACGACCGTTATGATGAGAGGATCGCTCGAAGCTCGGCGCTTGGCTTGTCTCAATGTTGCCACGTTGAAAGGTGGGTCCCTTAGAATCAAAGTCGCTATGTGAATTTGTTACTTAGGGTTATTAAATGAAAAAGAAACGCTATTAAGATGCATGAATTACGCTGATATACATTTTGTAGCAGGTTTAATTATTATATTGCCGTCGGGACCGAGGCAATAGCGCTTGCAATCTGGAAACATTCCATTCTGCCGATTTAAAGTCTTGAAATAAATTCAAAATATTGAAAGTGCACAGAGCGGACTCTCTTGAAAAGATATTTTACACTGATTTAAATAAGCAAAATGCAACGTTGCCTGATTGGACGCGCCATACTGTAGACTTAAAATCAGAGCTGTCGCTATGTAAATAATTATAATAGAGGCGTTTTCCAATTCACGGATATAATTCCACCGCTTTGACAAAAGTATTGCAAAGTTTGGTCCAGTTTATGACTTTAATGAACGAAATTACTTTGATCTATAATATTTTCTCAACTGATGGAATCTCCGTCACTATGACTATAAAAAAAATTGACGAATATTTTAAAAATATTGTTTTAGTTTTAATTTTGACCAGCTCTTGGAGGAGGTTCTATTGGAGATAATTATTCAGAGGCGGATCTTTAAACCGTCTGTTTTGCTCTCAACCCATTTAAACAAGTAATGGAGGGGAGGGCTGACACGTAACTCGAATCCAGCCGGAACTCCATCCTTTTCTAACACGTTCATGGTTCGTATTTGAAACTACCGCGGAGTCCCTACATACGTAAGAAGAAAGTTGAAAAAGAATGGTAGATAACGTATGATTGGCCAAAAATAGTGATAAGCCATTGGATATGACTTGATTTTTGTGATTTTTCTCCATTCTCACTAAAGACTCCAGATATACAGCTTAAATAGATGTCGATCAGCAACAACACAGTGAAAGATTACTCTGTCAGAATTCAGAAACCCTACGACACTATGTAATCTTTGCATTGGACGAAAACACAACAAAGGTCCGCAAAATGTAAACAAATGTGCAAAAAACGAGGTCATACTTGTCTTATCTTAACTACATCAACATTTAGGGAGTCTAACTTATCCTTCAACTCTACTCAAAGGGACTCTAGGAACATAGAAGTAGCCAGGATATTGTCTTTCTCTCTCTTAGCCCATTTAAACACATGTGTTAGAAAAGGATAGATATAGGGGCTATCACGTGACTTCAGCCCCTGTTTCTGCCCTTTTCTAACACATGTGTTTACATGGGCTAAGAGAGAGAAAGACAATATCCTGGCTACTTCTATGTCTAGGAACAACTGTAATCTCCGTGCGATCCGGCAACGCTGGCTCGTCCTTTTCCTCCTCCTCCTCACCCTCCTCCTCCCCCCTCCCCCTCCTCTTTCCTGAAGGTTGCAAGCGAGCGAAGAGAGTTAGAGCGTGAGCTTGAGCATGAGCGGTTTCTGGTGCGAGCAGTCCGTGAGCAGTCTCTGAGCAGCTCGCGCGAATGCAGTGTCATCTTCCAGGGCTTTATACTTTCTTTTCTTGCACCCTCGCACTTACCCTCCCTCCCCATCCCCCTCCCCCTCCCATCCCCCGTCCATCAGCCGTCTAACCTTCCCCACCGTACCCTTACTATCCTCCGTGACGCGCTCGCTGCTCGCTACCTCACGCGCGGGACGCGGAGTGATAATTACAATAGGTTTGACACGTCGTCGTCTCTCCGCGACATCTCCTACCCCCCCCCTTCTCACACATCCCGTCTCGCCGTTTCGAAGGCGTTAAGTATCCTGTAATGAGCAACGCAGCATTTTCTCGCCCTTCCGCGAAAGCTGTGACGACCGCCGTTCGCCACCACCCCCGCGCAACCCCCTTCGCCAGGCCCGCAACCGGCGCGGCGACCCGTGTTAAGAGAGGGTAGATTCATCCCTTTTGCAGTCTAAAACACCTTCTGGGATATCTCTCTTTTTTTCTTCCCCGTGGCCTGCCAGGAGCGCGGCCGCTCGGGGGAAATTTTTTGGGTTCATAGTTTAATGATCATAATTCAAGATTATGAACGTTTCATCCTTTGGATTCTACGATGGTAGAGGTTGTTTCAGAGGAGTTTGTAGTTTACGGCTCCTTGTATACTTACTTACACAAGCGTGGGAGGCAGTGGCGTGGCGTGCAATTTGGCAACGTTGCGGTTCTTCCATTTGAACCCATGAAAAAGATCGAACTATTGGGTGTTCGGTGAACACCTTCGCATTCGACCTTTTACATTGGTTTAAATGGACATTGTACAACGTTGCCAAACTGCACGCGACTGATAGGGTGTACTATGACCAGCAAAAAAAAGTATATCTATCCTAGTAGAAAATAGCATACTTTCATTTCTCGATCAGTTTTAAATAATGTTAAGATTTGCAGTTGTTTTAGAGTTAAACATCAGAGTTTATTCCACTCGAAAGAATACATTAAAAGTTCTAGAACTCTTCGGAACATAATACAAAACTGTATCACAAAAATGTCGAGTAGAGGACTTTTTTCCCCGTCTTCTTAGCAAGTGGTACCGTCAACGTAACCACAGCAGAAAAATTGAATGTTTCTTTTTTGCGGAGATTTTGTCAAGGCTACCTGCGCAGAAGAAGGAAATATTGTCTTCCGCACATGCGTAGAAAGAGCTCTGTGAATGGCAAACTCTTCGGAAACGACCTCTACTCACTGGCGCACAGTGTGTCCTATGCGGCAAAAACCCTATTTATCCAAATCCATCGAAACTCTTCAAAATTAAGGTAATTCTACTCCTTAGGGTATAGACTAATAGGTTTGGACGGTTATTTCGACTTTTTTTCATTTTATTTGGAGATATGAGGCTTGGAATTGAAGTTTTATTCATAAAACCGAAATTTGCTGTATTTTTTGGAAATTTTAAATCGGTACTTTTAGACTGTTTAATCGTTATTTTTGAAATAGGAGGCACTTTTCTGGACAACATAAGACCTATTTAATAAACCTTCATGGTTAGTTTGAAAAAAAAAAAAATTATCATGCATTGGCAAGACTTATACACGGAAAAAAATCAGTGGTAAAATTAACCATAGCATAGTTGATTTTGGCACCTCCTACAAAGTATGGTAAATTTCACCTGATGTTTGGTATGATGAAGCACACTACTAGTTTAATATAACGCGCAGATGGATGCGTTGACCAAAAGTGTACCTCATCATGCCAAACATCAGGTGAAATTTACCATACTTTGTAGGAGGTGCCAAAATCAACTATGCTATGGTTAATTTTACCACTGATTTTTTTCCGTGTATTGCCAACTCCTCGAATTAGAAGGAACTTTTGCAAAGTTATAGACTTTCAAAAGCTAGCTCCGGTGAGCTCCGGTTTCTCGTTGGCATTTTTGGCATGCTGGATATGTGGACAAACTACCCTGAAAAATTTGTAACCGGATTTCATTGGGTTTGGAAGATATGAGCCGTTGAACATAGCGAAGCGGGGTCGTGCGCGGGGCTGCAGAAAATTCAATGAAACTATATATCTGGCTTTTTGTTTCATATCTCAGTTAAAAATCACTTAAAGGAATAAAACTTTCAATGAGAAGAAAGGAAATTTTATGGTCTTCAATTTTGGTCTCTAGCAATTTTTACGTAGAAGCCACGGGAAGGGAGAAAAATGAGGGAGAACGGCACAAGGTTTAGTAGGCTCGAAAGTTCCGGCGGACGACAGCACAGCAGCGTTGCCGAGACAAGTTCCAACCTGTCGCGTTGCGCTGGCTCCCTTGCTCACTCCACTGCACTGTCGCACTGAGTTACTTCGCTGCGATCCTTCGACTTGACAACACCGAAATCGCACACAACCATTTTTGTCCTCTCTTCACATAGCTCATCATTATATTGCTACAACACCCACTTGATAGGTAATCACTTTCATAGTTGTCTGATAACAGTTTTTGGAACAAACTGCACCAATATAAACTGTCACCGAAAATTCTAAGTAAAAAATTTTTTAAACTCCCAAAAAGCACTGATGGCTTGGTTTTGGGGTGCTGAAAATATTTTCTTTTAATTCCTTGGGGTAGATTTATAACGTGAACGTTTTGGGCCACTTTTTACTATCTCCAGCTGCTATCTTAAAAAAAAATTTAGGCTGAGTGGTTTGGTTTGAATTACCCTGTATAGTAGCAAAGCCAAACAAAAAAACAATTGAAAACAAAGAAAACCAACAAAACACATCACAACCTCCACTACCACTCCCATCACCATCAAGAGCAACAATGATAAAGATAAAGACAACGACGAAAACATTAGCAAATCAGCTATGCGAAATATCCTCACCAAAATGGGACAAAAGCCGAGAAATTGGAGATTGTACAAATCTCTCCCCCCCCCCCCCCCCCCGGGTTTTAAAGAAATCTTGTTGAGAGGCTCACTGCATGTTTTTTGGTGAACCAATAAACCTTTACCGCCGTTTTTACGTATTTGATTTCAAATTCAACGAGGTTCTTGCATCGTATGAGGTTTTTGCCGCATCTTCCATTAAGAGGTCACACTGTGTGGCGCAACCAGGATCTCTTCCATATCTCTCATTTCCCATTTGAATGTATAAGTAGGAAAAGGACAGAAAGAGGCCCAGTAAACATTTCCGGTCTTACGAGCATCTTGAGCTGATCTAAGGCAATTGACTAGATAGTCTAGAAGTTCTGCATTTTACCTGCAAATGTCCGCCTGTTTCGGATCTTCTAGTGATCCGCACAGATGATCTTGACATGGTCTGGAGGATATCTGAAGACGACAGCCTGGATAGCTTTTCAAATTGTATTGCAGACAACTGGGAGAGGTTCCCAAGTTATTGTTTTTCAGATATCTTCAAGACCATGTCAAGATTATCTGCATGAATATCTTGAGCATATCTGGAAGTTGTCTTGTGCACAACTGGGAGGCTGACCCGGTTGATGACTATCAGATATCCTCCAGACCATGTCAAGATTATCTGCGCGGATCGCTTGAAGATTCGCAACAGGCGGACATTTGCAGGTAAAATGCAGAACTTTTAGACTATCAAGTCAACTGACTTAGATCAGCTCCAAGATGCTCATAAGATCGGAAATGTTTCAAGATTATTTGCACGAATATCTTGAGCATATCTGGAAGTTGTCTTGTGCACAACTGGGAGGCTGACCCGGGTTGATGACTATCAGATATCCTCCAGACCATGTCAAGATTATCTGCGCGGATCGCTAGAAGATTCGAAACAGGCGGACATTTGCAGATAAAATGCAGAACTTTTAGACTAAATAAACAGCGCACTCTGGGTGGTGATTCTTGTAACGCATTATAAAGTTATTCCATCTAGATTGGTACCACATGTTGCAGAGTCCTGGATAGCACATTACACACATATTATTAGCTGTAGAAGAGATACATTGAAGCAGGGGCGTGCCGTGGTTGCCAAAAAGGTGGGGGGCAATAATGCAATCTTGCCATCCTCCGCGAACAAAATTAAAAATTAAATGACCTTTTTTTTTTTTTTTAAATTTGAACTTTTCTTCTTCTTCCTTTCTTTTTTCCTTTTTTTTCTTTTTTTCTTTCTTTTTTTCTTTCTTTTTTTTATTCTTTTTTATTCTTTTTTTTTTTTTTTTTTTTTTTTTTTGTTGATCACCCTGATTTTGCCGCCCCCCGAAAGGCAAGGGTATCCATCCCCCCTCTCGACACGCCCCTGCATTGAAGATACATACACAGAACATACACAGAAAGAGGTGACAAAGTATACCAGAAGTTCCGAGATTTGAACCCGGGCCGCTGCGGTGGAAGCTAAGTACTTTACTCGATGAGCTACGCCGGCTCGCGTAGGAATGGAGCAAATTAAACATATTTAAAGGAGTGGAATCTTCATACTCGTATAATATCTGGAGAGTATCTGGACTTACAAGTCCAGAATTGAATATCTTCAGAATATCTGGAGGGTATCTGGACTTACAAGTTCAGAATTGAATATCTTCAGAATATCTGGAGAGTATCTGGACTTACAAGTTCAGAATTGAATATCTTCAAAATATCTGCATAGTATCTTAGTTAACTTGTTAGATGTTGTATGTTGAGAAGACAACTTCCGGAGCACATAGAAGCATGCGCCGTATCAAGTTGTCTCCAAAAGAACTGAAAGTTATCTAAATTTTATCGTGTGTATACCAACATCTTGCAGTTATTTTGCAGATATGTTAAGGCGCGCATATTATCTTGAAGTCATCTTTCAGACATCTTCCATGCCCAGATATTCACAAGACCATCTTGAGACCGGAAATGTTTACTGGGGGGGGGGGGGGGGGTTTATCCCGTTGCCCATCCTTGTCTAACATATGTTTTGTAATGGAGAAAAGAGAGAGATGAAGAAGGACACAAGGACTCAGGAAATTCGTCCCCCTCGGCCCACCCCCCTCTCTTTTCAAAAAAATTATCGACTCAAGTGACAGTGTTCCTGTTTCTGCGCTCAACCAAATAAATAACTCGAAACTATGAAGGAGTTGATGATTTCAACCAACTCCGTGGCACTTGACGCGCCATAATGCAATTTCCATTGTTTGGACAATGGGTCTGTTGCAAAATTTTGCTACAGCGCTATAGAGTGTGCAATCTAATGTAAAATCGCCTGAAAAGTCCAATGATGGCATCAGAAAGTCATAAAATGCAATAATAAACTCACAAAATGCGTTTAATGAAATCCAAGATGGCGGCAAAATATCGAGCAATATGTATGCATGCACCACGAACATCCAAGGATAGCCAACCTCACAATATCTATCACAACCAATCACAACGTAAATAAACACATAACCTCTACCTGCAGTGAGGTTGTCAAAGTTGGCAATCCTTGGATGATCACGGTGCATACATTCAAATTCCTCGATATTTTGCCGCCATCTTGGATTTCGATAAACGCCTCTTGTGAGTTTTAAAATTGTATTTATTGACTTTATGATGCCACCAATGGACTTTTCAGGCGATTTTACATTGGAGTAAACACTTTTATCGCTGTAGCAAAAGTTTGCAACAGACCCATTACCGCGATTTTCCCATAAGTGACTGTGAATGTAAAATTTGGTAATTGATAGCAAAAACTGGTAACACTGCCAGAGTGCGTGCCAATATGTTTAAACCCTTACCGGGTAGAGCTGAAATTGAAGCCATTTTTGCAACAACAACAACAAAAAACTTGAAACATCAGGTGCGGTATCAATTAAACGCGTGAATTCTTAGAATAATGCTAAAGCTTCCACGGAAAAGCGCATATCCAATGTCTGACGTTTCAACTTTCATGAGCCTTTTTTGCATAAATGGCTGAAAGTTTTTATACGTAACTTCTCCGTGAGACACATAGCGCTCTCGCACCTTCTCGCCATGCATTCATCTTCATCTAATTTCCAATTTAAAACCCGACCGACGAGAAACTAATTGAAAGAAGCACAACAAATGAGATTAGCGCGTGATTGCGAGGCTGGCTGACAGAGAGCGCGCGGGAGCGAGAGCGTTAATTAAACAAGTTTAGGAATCATGAGAGAAAGCGTTTATTATTTTTTATTTTATTTTATTTTTATTTTTTTTTTCTTCAAAGGGAATGCTATTAACTGAAAGGAGAATAGAAACACGAGGGTGAAACAGGGGAAATGGAGGAAGCGAAATGAGTATGAGAGATATATTAAGAGAACGTCCTGAATGGATGAAATAATGAATGTCTATGAACTGTGATGATATAAATGATATTGTCATGAGTTTCCTATAGAAAGGAGAACGAAGTTCTTGCGCTCAATACAGCCGTGGGTATAAGTTCAGTTATCTAAAATGTAAAATCACAGAATACTACAATCAGAACGGAAAAGTAAGGTGATTCCTGGCGAAAATTTTCCAGATTTCAATCCGATGGATAGCGCCACTAGAGCTGCTCAAAAAGTCAAAAGTTTTTTTGCTGAAATTGGTGAATTTTTCAAATAGTACAAATTTGAGGAACATTATAGCACCTACAAGCACAGAATAATACAATCAGAACGGAAACTCCCATAAGAGCCAATGGAAGCAAGTTTGGAATTTAACGGCACCAATATAGGCAACGCTGTGGTCCTATATCCCTACATGGCGGACGAGTGTGATTTGTGTTGAAACTAATTTATTTCTGTAAATTCTGGAAAGAAATCTTAATTTTCCGGCCTCACTTTTATTCTAATGGCATTTCAGAATGAAAATTTCGCGGATCGTGTCCTATATATATTGCTTTTTTCAAGCGCGAATCCAGATGTAAACATCCTATATCCCAACATGGCGGACGCGAAATGAATTTCCTTCAAAATCCGACAGAGTTTCCGTTCTGATTGTATTATTCTGTGCTACAAGCATACTTCAGAGGCAGATATCCTGAAAGTTTTAAGGTTAAATACTCAAAAATGAAGGGTTTGAGGGTCTCCCCCAGAATATCAAAGGGGGGTCGAGGGGTCTCCCTATGATTAAATTTGATATGAGAAAGTGTTCGTAGGGTATTCCCTACAGTTTATTTTAAACTATCAAAATTCAACTTTTAGTTGATAAACAACTATATTGATCGATTGAAGTTTCAAATTTTTCAAAATTTCGACCAAACGAAACTTTGACAAGAAGTTTCGTTTTGGAAGAAATAGAGCTCAAGACACTCTTTCGGGAAGACGTCGCTGAGTGTAAAAGCAAGACTCGAATTTCATCAAGTCTAAGGCATGGAACGAAAAAACTTTCGACCAGCGTTGTTATTCATGCCTATAAATATGTTGATTCAAGTTGAGCTTTAACTGACGTTTAGACGTCAATCATTTTGACTCGGTCACGTGGCTAGATGAAGTGTCGGTAGTTGTTTTCCATCAGCATTCAAACTGCAATGGCTGGTGTTCCAAACAATTTTTTTTACGGTTCCTCTGTTTACAAGAGCGATGATCGAATAAATGGGGGGGGGGGGGTCAGTGGGGGGGGAGGTGGAGGTGCTATAACGCTGCAGGCTCACATCGTCATTTAATTAAGTGCATCGTATAGTTTGAACACACTGTGGTCTGCGACAAAGACAGCATGAAGCCATGAGCTGGTGAGCTTCGGTGGATGTGGAGGGGGCAGGGAGGGGGGGGAGGGAGGGGGAAGGGATATGAGCACGGATAAGCTTTGATGGAAGGAGGGAAGGTTTTTGTTCTGTTGAAACCACTTAGTAGTTTAATTAATATAAAAAGTTCACCGTGGGGTCGCTTTGTGTCTACACTATGTATGGTGTATGCCAGCCTGCTTTGGCCTTGGTCAAAACACGGCGTGAGGTAGCATGGTGTGGGTTTTGGTTAATATGAATCATATGTTTACAATAATATACTGCCCGATGGATAGATAATGGCCAATTTTGGGCTTCGAAAATGTTTCAATCTCAAGCAAAGATGCCAAATTTAATGAGAAATCCCTGCGGAGTTTCCGTTACTTTCGGTTTAGTTTGAAATGGATAAACCTCTATATCTCAGAAAGAAAAAAAACAAAAATAATCGAAAAGAAAAGAAAAGTTCTAGAAAATGTTGGCAGCTTTTTTGTCATAACTTGCGCCTCAATGGGTAAATTTACTAACTTCCGCTGCAGCGTTATGACGGATGGTTGATTCTCATTCGTGCGGAATCACTTGAAAATAAATTGTTAGGAGCATCAGAATGTTCCAAAATTTTACCCACAAACTCAATAAATATGTTTTCACAACAAAATTACAAGATCGCGGTCGAATGAGTGAGTGGTAAATGGGGGAGTCCCATTTAATTGAAAAAAGTGGCTCATTATAGAGAATGCTGCGATTATATAGATGCCGAATTCGCCCATTGTCATCCGCAGTGGCGTGGCGTGCGATTTGGCATCGTTCCTTTTCCCCCATTTAAACACATTAAAAAGATCGAAATGTCTGGTCATCGCCGATGACTGAAGCGTTCGACTTTTTTGATGAATTTAAATGGAGAAAATGCATTGTTGCCAAATTTCACGCCTCGCCACTGGTCATCCGCTCAATCGGTCATCACCGTGAAATTTTTTTTAATCGCGTTTATTATGCTTGTGAGTGAATTTTGGAACTATCTGATGCTCTGGAGGTTATTTTAAAGTGATTTTACTTAAAAATAATCGACCCTTCATAACGCTGTAACAAAAATGTGCAACAGACCCATTCATGGGGGTGAGGTTTGGGCAAGGAAATAATAGATACTGGAAGAAATAAATAAATAAAAAAAAAATAAGATAAAAAAAAATCAATAAAGAGAAAAGGTAAGAAAGAAAGCTTCGGTATGGGCAGGGGGTCCTCACCTCCCCACCTTCTTTCTTTTTATCGCCGGACGCCATGGATTGACGCTATATGTCAATTTTTGTCTGTGTAAAACCATGAAAAAGATCGAGCCACAAAATACAAGGCTGCAAAATTGCAAGCTACGTCGTCACAGCGATCTTGCAACATTGGAGCCATTCATTCAACGGACGGTTCTAATATGATGATACATGTGTTGAATGGACTGACAAGATCGATTTTCAGGTTTGTAAACAATCCACGGCTATAACACTTGCCTTCAATCAGGATAGTGGTGCTTTATTTTCCTTTGGCCCTGTTGATCAACTATGCAAGCATCAAGGGCTCAGTAACGCGCCACCCTTCTTAAGAATAGGCAACCTGCTGAGAATAGTGAGTACGTCAGTTGACCTCTATGAAGCCTCTAATGACTTTATAAAATTGGCTTTACTGGAGAACCAGCCATTGTTTCCCTACACTTATATACAGTGTTTCATATACTCGCAGTTGATTACTTTCCATACAAAAAGCAAAACTGACGTTTTGTGGATCCATATAGTGGCGTTCTACAATACCCATCGGTGATTTAACAAGTTGAAGCAAAACTCATTGATTTGAGTCTGTTAAGCCGTGGTCAAATTTCTCAAACGGTCATTTATGTAATCTTTGCTTCAACCACGGTTGAGTAATAGATGGATCGTTGAAAGTCATCAAAGATCCACAAAACGGCAACAGAGAAAAACATTGAAAAAAACATTGTATCTCTAACAGAGGCGGCTCGTGCCATCTGGCAACAATGCCATGTGCCTCCATTTGATTGTATGTAAAACAATCGATTCGAAAGTGAAGCAGCGCTTCACTAGCAATCGATTGTTGAACATAGATTCAAATGGAGTGAAGACATTGTTGCCAGATAGCACGAGCCGCCACTGATCTCTAAGTCATGTACCGTAGGTGAAAATTCGTGAACAATGAAATGTTTTTCCTCTCATATGAACAATGAAAGGAGACCGATTACTTAGAAGACAAAACAGCCTTTTTAAGAGAACTCCAGTTTCATGGGTTTTCATGAAATACTTATAGATATATGGTGCTTACTTTGGTCTGAGATCGTTAAAAATTGGTCAAAAATCAGAATATAAACTCATCAATTTATCATTCATAAACTTTCAAAACCGATTTCAATCACATAGAACTCTTTTAACGAGTGATTCAACCCTGTAAGTGTCATTTGGAAAGTGTTAAAATAAGGTTAAGGTTGTTTTAGATTTTTTTTGTTTTGTTTTTTGTTTTTTGTTTTTTTTTTTTTTTAACGATTTTTGCCAATTTTGGCCATTTCCTTTCGACTTCAGATCATTCTGAGCACCTGTCAAAACAAACAGTTCATCAAAATGATTTTCTTAGCCCAAAAAAACCGTTTAGGCCAAAACTTGTAGATCCGAATCATTTCGGCAAAGGCGTGCAATTTACGGCAAATAATCGAATATCTCATTCCATTATGATGATCCTTTGTAAATTCAGAGCCGGAAATTCGCCCATCTCTCTCTCTCTCTCTCTCTCTCTCTCTCTCTCTCTCTCTCTCTCTCTCTCTCTCTCTCTCTCTCTCTCTCTCCGAATTAGTTATAATAGGATTTATGGGAGGACCATCACGTGACTTTAACCTGTTTTTTTTTTTTTTTTTTTTTTTTTTTTTTTTTTTGGTTTTTTACCAACATATGCGTTTAAAATGGGAAGAAAATGAGAAAGATAAATTCCTGATCTAAGCTTCTGCAAATTAAATTTTATTTCCCTCGTTTGATTCAATATACGCCGTTTATCTAATGAACGATTTATTTTCGTAGACTGAATGAACGAACCAAATCTTTGCAAAAAGTGCTTTGTCTACCCGTCTTGGCATTAACTCTGCTGTGTTTTGCATGGTGGAGGCAGAGGATACCGTGAGAGTGAATGAGCAGTGCAAGAATTCTCGGAGGGGGAGGGGAGAATGAAGGCATGAAGGGGGGTGAGGGGGGTTGATGGGTGATGTCCAGACTCTGGACTTGCGACGCTAAGGACCTGGGATAGGGCCAAGTTTTAGTTGCAGGCGACAAATTGTCCTCATGGCGAAATCTGATAATCATTCCGGAAGTCTCTAGGATATGTCGTGCTTCCCCCCCCCCTTTCTTCTCGTGTAGACAGTCTGATGCATCTTTTATCTCTTCGTTGCATCTTTTGTAGGATTTAAGCCTTGTTTCGTCTGGTTCTTTTCATTTTCCTATGTTTGCCTTTTTTTATTTGCGTTTTCTTCTTTTTCCCTGCAATTTTTACACGATCCAATACGTAAAGGTTCCCTGTGATGTCCATTCATTACTCACCCTTTGAATATTCGAAGCATTTACAACTATTTAGACACTGGTAAGGGAAGGAAAAAGTGGGAAGTGATCTAAACTATCACCTAACCAGAGGTCGTAATAACCGGGCCTAACGAAGTTAGAATTCGAGAAAGTACAGTAAATCCCCGGTATCCGCGAGGGTTCCGTTCCGCAAAAACCTCGCGGATACCGATTTCGCGGATGCCGGGGCATTATTCTAATGGAAAACGTGGGGTTCGGGACGAGATAAATGTCGTGGAACCCTGCCTTTCTTGCCAGTGCAGCAATTTCAGAGACTTCAGGATCCACCATCGGAACATCATCTGTTTCTTTCTCTTTCGGTTCTTTCTTCTTTGATTCTTTTTCCTTTTCCTGCACAATTTCGGGCCATAGTTTATTATACATGTATTGCGATGGCGCAGTCCGCAGATGTCTGTCTTTCGGTAGCCCAGCATAACTTTCGAACCAATGGTCCATATACATCAACATTTTGCCGAGAATGTGTTTTTAACATTCCTCAGAGAGACTTTTTTTTTTTTTTTTTTTTTTTTCTCTCCGAAATTTTAAATTTTAAGCAAGTGATGGAGGATAAAATGTTTCCGTTAAAATCAATTGGAAATGGTTAAAATGAGTAAACATCAGTGGCGTGGCGTGCTATTTGGCAACATTGCCGTTCGTCCATTTAAACCCATGAAAAAGATCAAATGATAGGGTGTTTGGTGAACACCTTAGCATTCGATCTTTGACACAGGTTTAAATGGATACAATGAAATGTTTCCATGTTGCACGCTATGCGGCTATGCTACTAGTAAACATAGGTCATAGGGATGAAAAATTGGATTTTAAATAAATAACTGTTTGAATTTTGATTAAAATTTGCGCCAATGTTCTGCAACCAGCCTACTGTAAAATTAACCCCTTAAGTGTGGTCCTGCCCTGGGGGTTTCCCACAGAAAATAAAAGGGGGCCTGCCCCCTTCCCCCCTCTCGAATAAGTTTGATGTGAGAAAGTGTCCGTAGGGTATTCCCTAGAGTTTCTTAAAATGAGGATTGAGAAGTAATTAACCCTTCAACGACCAGATTTTAGTTCAAAATAACGCACCTGGTCCGCTTATTTAGGGAAGGTAGATAACTGTTCGTACTTGGGGGAGCTGGAATTGCCTATACGAAGAATTGAAGGCGCCAAAAGAAATTTTATTTTATAAGTGTTTTCATCGATAGTTACTTTTATCCGGAATGAAGACCCGAACAATATGAAATAAACTTGAGAAGAAAAACGAGAATACTCGGACTTGGCTCATAAGGGGTTAGTGAGAGCATGCATGGAGTGACAAGGAGATGACTCGTGGCAGTAGCGGCTCGTGAAATGCGATATATCGATGTTAACTCCATTTAAAAGTATAGAAAGGTATCGATTTCTTAGGGGTTCAATTGCACCCCCTGACGATCGATACTTTTCTATAGTTTTAAATGGAGTAGACATCGATATATCGCATTTCACGAGCCACTACTGACTCGTGATAAAATAAGTCGAACGTCAAAAAAAAAAAAAAAATCAATTCGAAAAAACGAGAGGGTTTGACAAAGAAAGAGTGTCACTACAGCACAATGCATCAGAGTAGTAGTGCTGCAGCTTGTTTGCCTTGTCGTTTAAACAGAAGCGTATCGGTGGTGGTATCCTCAATGAATGTAGGCGCGCCTTCGGAAGAAAATATTAATGTTACATTGAGGAAATATCTTGTACGGCGGGCGGTATCACTCGGTTATGAACGTTGGGGAAGTTTCAGTCTGGCAAGTGAGTGTGCGGAGACAGGGCGACAACAGTCTGCGAGCAGTATGTTATAAGCTGTGACGTCACATTAAACAAGATTAACTGGTAAGTTGACTAGTTGGTACACCTGTTAACTTGCCCGGGGGTATGCCATTCGTCAGAATTAAAAATGACGTCTCAGAGGAGGAGCGCTTTCCGCGCTCTTTGGAAAACTTCGAAGCGCCAACTTTCAGCGCGTTTTGATTTGAAATTTTGGTTCCTCCCAACCCCCCACCCCTCCCCCCCCCAAGCCCCACTCCTTCATTCCCCCTTTCCCTTCCCCCTCCTTCTAATTCCGCTAACCCACCCCACCGCCTTATTTTCCCGTTCTCACCGGGAGCGAAAGCAGCATCTGCTGTGTGCATCGTTTAATGGTCTCAATGATTTGTATTTGCAACCGGAGTTCTATCAACTTTGTATACCAACTTTTCCGAAAACGTACCGCGTCTCGGTGGCAGTTACTTTTAATATATTGCTCAATGTTTTCTTTTATGGTTTTAAAGCTTTGGGAGGGGATGAAAAATCGTGAACACCTTCCGATAGACTGAGTTTATTTGTATCGCGTAGATTATGGCTCCGATTATTATCACCCAGACAGTAGTATATTTGTTCCCTCGTTTCTTGTACAAACTTTATTTACGCTTCCTCGTTCGTTTCTCTTTTACTGTGACATTTAATTTCGAAAAGAATGTTCAGCAAGGTCATATTCAGGCCGGTGAAGAAAGATAAGAAACCGACCAAAAACTCCTTTAGGAGAAGTACAGAAAAATAATAATAAATGTCCTTCTTAATTCAAATGATAAGGATGGAAATTTATTTTGCCCATTATTTCTGTAGTGACTTTTTTCGGCATACAGCTTTTGACTCAATTTAAAAAAAAAAAAAAAAAATTTGAAGAGCATTTTTTTAGATCCTTTTCTTACTCAGCAAAGGTTATAATACATGGCACATGAGATTAAAACGTAATATTATCGAACCGAAATAATTGTATTGTTCCGTAGACCTCTGGTTTTGTTTAAGTTCAAAGTTTAAGTAGAGTCTCTCTAATGCATTTTCAAAGGGGAAACTGTCTCGTAGTAGTTACAACCATCGCCTCATTTTAATTTAATGCAATAACGACACTTCTTCCATTTAAAGTACATTACAGAGGTGTCGCTGTTGCAATCATATCGCATCGCCTCAATTTAGTTCTATGCAACAACGAAACTTATTCTCCTATTTAAATACATTGGAGAAATGACTTTGCCGTACTCTTCGCCTCATATTGGTATAGTGCAACGACGACCCTTCATCCATTTAAAATAATACATTGGAGAAGTGTCGTTTTTGCAGTCATTTTTGTGTCAATTTAGTTTGGTGCAACAATAACGGCCCTTCTCCTATTTAAAATACATGAGAGAAGTGTCGTTTTCATAACCATTGCCTCATTTTAGTTTGATGCAACAACGATGCGTCTCCAACGAATTTGGAATAGGCAAAGTTTCGTTGATATACTCCTTGATATACTCCTATCACGACCATGAGAGGGCCCGGGGGGGGGGGGGGGGGGGGGGGGGGGGGCGAAAAAAACAAAACAAAAACAAAACAAAAAAACAGTAAGAGGAAGAGAAAGATGAGGAAAGCAAAAGAAAAAGAAACTCTAAGTGTGATTCATGTAACTTTCTAATTGTTATCTTGTTTGGGAATGGGGAAACAATATCAAATGCAGGATCTTCAACTTTTACGAAAAAAAATTGAAATGAGTAGTATCTGTATAAATGAGGGGTAAACTGTTAAAAGATGCCTCAAATTGGCTGTTGAGAAGCTTAAATTTTCAAAATTTTCTGGGGGAGGGACCCCCAGCCACCACTTACTGGGGGATGTCCCCCATACCCGTTACAAAAATAGCTCCCCCTTTGAGACTTTCCTGGATCCGCCCCTGATCACCGCACTTTATCTCATTTTCTTTTAGTGTTGCAAAGACACTGCATCTTACATTTAAAATGCATTGAAGAAGTGTGGCTGTTGATTGTCGCTGAGCTGCGTTTGCTGTCCATCTTCACCAGAGAGGGCTAGATCCGTGATGGATCCACTGTGCCTTATAGTTGGTTCAAGTTGCCCGGTCCGTGTCCGACCAATGGTCCTTCTCTTTCCCCCGATTATTTGCATTAATTAATTTGACAATCCCGGCCGTTCCGTTCCTTCGTCCCGTTGTCGGATATGATGGATCGTGGAGTTGGTATAATTCGACATGAATCTTCGATGATCCACTCCCACGTTCCTTATTTCGTTAGCGGCTCCCCGCCCCCCCCCCCATTTCCCCACGCTCATGACACGAAGCAACAAGGCCTCTATTTTCTTTTTCTTTTTATTTCCAGAGAGTGGGAGGAGTGGGTCTCGATGTGGCTCTTTGGGTTCCGTATTCCCTATTCAGTCAGTTTGACCGCTGCTATTGCCACCGCGCCGCCACAGTGGTTCGAAACATCGAATTACCTGGACATATTACGAATAAAAATGAAGATTCTAAACATTAAAAAGCAAGGTAACCTAAGAATGTGTGAAATCGTTCACTTCAGAGCTTATTGTATAATGAGTCAAACGACATGATTTTTTTTTTTTTTTTTTTTTTTTTTTTTTCAAAAAAGTGTCACATCTAAAATGATTTTAAAGCAAAAAACCAAAAAAATTTCATGTCCAGCAAAACTAATGTTTTGAACCACTGTGCGCCGCCGATACAGGTATTTGCCTCTTTCTTTCTCAAACTCCCCATTTGAATACGTGTCTTAGAAAAGGACGGAGATAGGGGCTAAAGTCACGTGATGGCCTCCTCTACTATCCTTTCCTAACACATATGTTCAAATGGGAGGAGAGAGAGAAAGACAAATTCCTGTATTCGCCTATGGTGCCGAGCTATGTTTAGGGATCCATCAAAAATCCTTCATACGCTCGTGTTGTTTCCCGTGGCCTTGCTTTCTTCAAAGCGTGGCTTTATCGACGATAGAAAACGGAGGAATCTTATAGAGTGTATGCCCCGGCAGTTAAATCGATAAATGGGAGGAAAAAAATGTGTCTCATAAATAGTTGATGGACTCATTAAAGAGGATAGATCTGGCGGTTTGAAGAGATCTGAGGATATTTCTCAAAGGCCATGTTGCCAAGTGAGGGAAATAAGAAGAGGCGTATTATATTCGGGACAACGAGCTATAACTTTAGAGTGGGAAATCAAGGAACGTTCCACTGGTTCACTGTAGTCACCTATAGGGCGCCGTCATCTTGCCGTAAAAATCGATTTTGAGGTTAAATTTTGTAGGTCGTTTTCGGTCGTTTCGTTAACAAACTCGGGCATCGCCGGAAACGACCTACAAAAATTTAACCCCAAACCTTGGAATCTGCCGTCCAAATTCCGCTTTTTCCTGGGATTCCTTTCTACCCTGTGTGGCACAAGGTGGACCAATCCGCTGCCACTCTAAAGTTAAAGCTCGTTGATTCGGGACAGTGATTTTTATCCAGGAATAGAGGTCTTACTAACTTTGACTTTAAGCTATTGAATATTCGATCATTGCGTGGAAACCATCAAAAGTAACGATGGGTGTGCAGTTATATACTGAAAAATCAAGAAATTCACTCATGACCTCACAAAATGACTTTTAAGTTAAAGAAACAATGGAGAAGCTACGCGCAGGTGCCATGGGAGATTCCAATATAATTTGATAATTTTCTCTGTATGTTTCTAGATAGAGATAGAATTAGATAGGAATCTCCTATGATACCTGCATAGCTCCGCCATCTTTGCCCTTAAATTTTTCAACGACCAATGGCCTTGATAATTTGTTACTCGGAGCTGTATCTCGAGGATTTTCCCTTACGTATCGGTATAGTTTCAAAGTATTCGCATGAAAATGGTTAAGGAATAATCGGGTATCTCAAAAATTTACTCGAATCGGTTTTTCATTGTTTGTATACTTTTTAAGTTCTCAGACCCGGCAACCTAGCTCACTTTGAGGTCAAATTGGTTCTTTAAGGTGTCTGTTTTTGACTTTTGAAATTACGTTGACGAGTCCACCTCGGCGTTACAATTGATTATTCAATAGAAGCGTCATTCGAGAGAGTAAATAAAATGTATTTTATCCCTATACTCGTTAAAATTATATTAAATATACTGGACCACCCTCAGTGAATGCGCTATGCAGTTCATCGGTTCAGTTCAGCATTTCGTCATTTTAAACCATGAATAAGATCGAGCTATCTTCTTCTTTTTTTCAAATCAGTGACGGTTCATGTAATGTGACAAACCCGGATTCTTTCCATTTAAACCTATGTAATATAATCGATATTCTTGGGACACACAAAATCCCTGAGAAATCGATACTTTTGCCTTGGTTCAAGTGGCAAAAAGACATGGTTCCCGAGTAGCGCGAGCTTCTACTGTTTCAATTATTTATTTGATTGCCTGCAAAAGAATCAAATATTTTTATCTTTAAATAAACTTTGTCTAGGGATGATTCTTTTCTATAATTGTTTATGGAAAATATATCGATACATACACCGTGATTCACAAACTGCCGCTAAAGGTTTTCACTGAATAAGATGAACCATCGAACTGTGTTTTTTCATTGCGTGCTTGCCCCAGTCAAGCGAAATAAAAAAAAAAAAAAAAAAATGGTCATGGATGTAAAATTCTCCTCTAACTTTCGCCTTAATTACCTCTATCAGCTAATGGATCATGTAGAGTTTTCGCTCGGATAGATGTGGATCACCCGAATCGGCATGGCTGTGGATTATTTTTAATTTAGCAAAGTCGTGTCGAGAGAGTGTGGGTGAGTAATCTTTGACCTGTTTTTTGTCCTATTTGAGGAGTAGCTATCAAAGAGGGGAAAACAACCATGTTTTCCGGACAGGATTTCTCTGAATCCGTGGTGCATTCATTTGAGTGTGGGTTACACACTGAAGTGTTGCCGGGTCGTTTCAAACGTCTATTTTTAAAGAGTAAAGACCGTATACAGAAAGAAAATAAAGAGTTTGTTCTATGATTTATTTCTCAATTCAATATGGAATGAGAGATGGATTTGATAACCGTTATACAGCAGCGAACCTCAGCATTAATTCCTCCGAAAAATGAAATAAAAGCGTAAAGTTATCCTCGGAAACCAAAAGGCAAGAGGCAAGGAAATCTATGCGGATGCCTCTAAGGTATACAAGAAATTTAATTTTGATGGGGGGACTTTATCTCGGGGACCGTGCGAGATGAACTCCAGCTAATATTTTCACCAAAGTATTAGGCTATAAAAATGTATCATTGGAGGCATGGTTCGGAAAGAGATCCGTGAGTACTCCGAAAAGGGGCAAAAAAACAGCCAGTTTTTAGCGTCGCGCGTTACAAACATTTGTCAAGTTTTAACGTTCAATTTTTCAGGGGGGGGGGGGGGGGGGTCATGGGCGGATACAGGGAACTGTCTTTCTCTCTCTCCCTCCATTTGAACTTATGCGTTAGAAAAGGACAGAAGAGGGGGCCAAAGTCACTTGATGGCCCCCTCTGCTGTCCTTTTCTAACACATAAGTTCAAATGGAGGGAGAGAGAGAAAGACAATTCAGGGGGTCCACTTTGGAGGGCTACATATCGGCTACAACTCCTGCTAATATTTTCACTACAGTACTAAGCCATAATCAGGTATCATTTGAGGCATGTTTTGGAAAGATCCGAGAATACCTCCAAAAGGGGGAAAAAACGGCCTGTTTTAAGCGTCACTCTTTCAAGACTTCAAGACTTTTCCCCTTACTTTCTCAGAATGTGATTTTCGGCACTAAAGCCTTCTCCTAAAGAAGCCGTTTCAATTAGTTGG
This sequence comes from Trialeurodes vaporariorum, assembly GCA_011764245.1. NCBI lineage: Eukaryota > Metazoa > Arthropoda > Insecta > Hemiptera > Aleyrodidae > Trialeurodes > Trialeurodes vaporariorum. Next base: position 50,846,687 of record VMOF01000001.1, read on the forward strand.
ATGTTAATACCCTGAAAGCCATAAAAAGAGGCAACAGTGGTATATCTGGCCAAAGCTAAATGCCGCATGTGCTTACAGTAGCGATTTTCGCGCAACACCGAGCTTTCCCCTTGCCGCGTGCCGCGCCCTGCGTCAGGAGAAAACTTATCAGCCAAATGGAATCCTACGAAAGTTCAATGCACCTATCCCTTTTTTTTTTTATTTCATTTTACTTATACACATTTTTTTTTAAGCTCGCCCGAGAGCTCTTGACGCGACGGTCTTCCAGAAAAAAATTCCAGTCTTATCGTTTATTAGAATTGATATTGATTGCAAGCTAGAGCTCAATTGGGGCTTTGATCCGAAAACCGATGTTTTCGCTCTGGGTCCGCTTTTAGCCCGTGGGAGGTATTTCTAACCCCTCTCCCCTCTCAATATATACTCCGACGTGTATTCAGGTTTAAAAAGAAGGTTTACGCACGGAAAACATAAATACAAAGCTTAAAAAACTGAGCGAGGAATTAATTTTCAAAAAATACATCGAAACACAAAAAATTTTGTGTTAAAAAGTCTGGTTGCTTATAATCTGGGATATATCAATATCTCTGTCTTACAAGCCCATGGGAAATGATCGATTCGTAGAAGGTTCAGTTCAATATCCACACAATATGTTATTCTAATGTATTATAGCAGCTATAATATAGCTAGGTTCAATTGCGATTCGAGAGAGCTGCGGTGCATTGATTGCGTTCCGAGTCATCAGTGATTGCGATGATATTCGATGATAACGATGTATTCTCCATATAAACCTATACGAAAAAGCGAATTGATTATTTTGGTGTTAAATTGAATCTCCACGCAATTGATACTTTTGTATAGGTTCAAGTGGGTTTGATTGGTGGAATTGCTTGGAATGGAATCCACCAAAAAATCCAAAAATCCCATAAAACTCAACAAATTTGGGGTTTTTGGGGGGAAAAAAATATACAAGCAAAAATGTCGCCAATTTCTTCTACTTTACGAATATGAACTTTTTATAATACCTTCATTGGATACAAGAAAACTTGAAAAACGTGTTTGACCACCCCCCCCCCCCCCCAACCTCCCCAAAGGGGAAGGCTTTTGAAAACATCAAAAACTGAAAAATTGGGGTCACCTCCCTACCTGACTTTTTGTTTCAAATCATTTGGCTCAGTAGTTTTCGAGAAAAATTCCCTATAACCGGGTGGTCTGGTACACCCTGTATGGTGGCCAAAATCGAAAGGAAATGCAGACAATCGATCTTCCTCTTTTCGTCATGTTATCATGTTCTATTCCCGTGAGTGGTCTGCTTGTCCATCAAAGCATCCCTTGTTTGTTTAAATTGCCGTTTCAAATTTATGTTCCTCACTGGCAGTCTATATAGCCGCGAATTGCATGATTAAGAACTCATAAAGACATAAACAATATGAAAGCCCAGCCTAGACACCGCGAGTTTGGCGCTTCGGTTATGACAGTGTTTATTGACAGTGTTTAGTGCCGCAATTTGTTTAAGTAATATTGTAGTACGCAGCTATTTTCAGCTCTCATAATTACGTTCAAATAACCTGAAAAATAATGGTCAAACATCACTTTCGGCTAGACAGCATCACGGGGTAAAAAGTATAATGAGGTGACTATTTTCCTCGAAATGATGCAATATAAAAAATGGTCTTATCTCATTGCTATATGATAATTCAAGGTTTGTGTGATGACCTTCAAAAGTAATGATTTGACGGTATTCATAATGTGCCCAGTTTTGTACTTATATTTTTGTACTTATAGTCTGTGAAATGGGCAACGGCCTTACAGTGATTCCAGGCGAAGCTTGTCCAGATTTCATTTCGATGGATAGCATCACTAGCGCTGCTAAAAAAGTCAACATTTTTTTGGCTGAAATTGATAAAATTAAGTAAAAAATACAAATTTGAGGAAGGTCAGCACCTGTGAACATACCTCAGGAAGACATTCTGAGAGTTTCAAGCTTATGTTACTCAAAATCAAAGTCGTAAATTATGATTTACGAAAATTTCCATAAGCCTCAATGAGTGTGAGTAAGACATAAAGACATACTATTACTCGAACTCACTCGCGCTCACTAATAAGCAGTATGGCGAAACGAATTTCATAATTTAAAACCTTAAGTAATACTTAACCAATTTTGCTCGTTTGGGCTCAAAATATCCATACAAAATTTTGCAGGTGCTGACGTTTATTGGATTTTGCGTTTTTTCGCTGTTTTCAATTTAAAATGCCAAAACACGACTCTTCCCAAAAGCGACTAGTGGCGGAATAAATCGATTGATTTCTGGAAAAGTTTCGCCCAGAATCACCTTAAATGACGAAACACGTAGAAAATTTTTCAATTCATTACATTTCATGAAATGTGCAGACGTTGAACCCTGATGACGTTTGAATCATAGGAACGCTGCACTATGCTAGATGGTCAAAAGTTAGCTACAAATCAGAAAAGTAAATTTCTCACGAATTTATCTTTTATAATCTTTCAAGCCCAATTTTAATCACAGAGAATGTTTTAACCAGGAATAAATCCTGTAGTATTGTCACTGGAAAGATTTAAATTAAGGTTAAAACGTAAAAAAAATCTGATTTTCATGACTTCGTTTCGCCGATTTTGGACCAGTTTTTGTTTTCGATCTCAGACCATAGTGCGCTATCAAGCCTCGATTTTATCACAACCAAGAAAAGAACACATCTGTGAACAGAAAAAGAGTATATCAGATGACTTTTAGAGGTATGCTCCCCGCAATACTTATCTCAATAAATTGAAGCATTGCAGGTGGCCTATCTAAGCCAAAATCTAAGGGGTCGTCTTTCCGTCCCCAACTGCGCACTTTGATCCTCTGAATAGGGCTCTTGCAAACTTTTGCTGTAAGCAAATAATTAGTCCATGCTGATGAAAAAACCAGCGAAAATCACGAAAATCCCACTGAGAAAGTTTAAAATTCAGTAATATAAACCTACATAACTACTTTAATGGCAAGATCGTAATGGCGGATCAACAAGCTATACATTTATCTAGAGTGGCGGTTTAATAGGTAACCTGCGTAACCACCCTGGGGGATTTTAAGGTTAGGTTTAAGCGAGTAATTTGTCCATTTGATTCCGTGTATTTTGATGCGGCGCGACGCACAGTGGACCAGAACATGCTTTGATGCATTGTGCGGTGGAGTCGCATCAAAATACACGGAATCAAATGGACAAATTACTCGCTTAAACCTAACCTTAAAATCCCCCATGTTGGTTACGCAGGTTACCTATTAAACCGCCACTCTAGATAAATGTATAGCTCGTTGTGGCGGATCGACGCAGGTATAATGGGAGATTCCTGTCTATTATGTCACTTTCTCTACAGAAACACATAGAGATATGTCTCAATTTAGATAGGAATATCCCGCCGTCATTAAGCTCGATTCTGAGAGTGAATTTCGTGATTTTTTAGTGTACTCGTCGTCATTTTTACAAGAATTTATGCGAAAATCAACTCTTCAGTCCCCTACTACAGCAAAAGTTTGCAAGAGCCCATTCAAAGTTGGCATTGATCTTTCCATTGTTCGGTCCCATACAAAATTACCGAGTGAGATGCAATGTGGCAACGTTGTAGTTTGTCCATTTAAACCCACGCAAAATATCGAATGCCTTCTCGATTCGATACTTTTCTTGAAATTCGTCGACCCCGTGAAAAAAAGGGAATTTGGTGAACCAATTGCGCATGCGTGAACGTACAGGGGTCCTTCTTCCGGTGAACTCCTCACTTAAATGTATTTTTCATTTTTATTTATTTTTGTTTATTTTGTATTATTTGTTTTGACATCTGGCAACCTTGCAATCATTGGACTCGTGAATATTCAGCGTTTCCTTTCGTGTTCCTGTCTTACTTTACAAGAGATAGCGGGAGAGGGAGAGAGAGCTAGACAGAGAGAGAAAGAAAGAGAGAGAGAGAGAGAGAGAGAGAGAGAGAGAGAGAGAGAGAGAGAGAGAGAGAGAGAGAGAGAGAGAGAGAAGAAGGGGGAGAAGGAGTACCTGGCTTTTGTCGTTGATCAATATTCTTCATTTGCATTGCTGATTAAAAATAGGAGAAACAACAAGAATTTCGTTCAATTACTTTTCCTCCGGATTTTATTTTTCTTCTTGTTCCTCTTATTTTGCTTTGGGTACCCTCTTCTTATCAGCTTTCTCTTGGATGTTCAAATGTTCATCAAGGGATAATGATTAACCGGTATTTATTTACCCTCTTGGTTGAGAAAATGTGTTTATATTTAAATTTAGGTTCGGTAAGTAAGACTCGTCTCGCTTAAAAATTGTAATGCATTGAAACTAGTAAACATAAAACAGACGGAGACCAACTTCAAGTAGATCAGTGTTACCAAATGCAGGATAAAAATCTGTGGAATTTATTTTTATGTAATGAGGGAGAACCACGCGCGTTGAACATCGAAACTTTGAATTTTCTGGACATAACTCTGCGCAGGAAAAAAATACATCATTACTTACATTTACTTTTTTCTTGATAAATTTAAAATACATGATTTTAAAAACATATCAACAACAACAAATTTTTCCAAAGCAAAAAAAGAAAAAATAATAATAATAATGAAAGATTTATAAATAACAGATCCGCAAGAACCTTTTCTTTAATCTAACAGTCCAAACCAAGATCTCTTCTGTCTCTCTCATTCCCCATTTGACTATACAAGTTGAAAAAGGATAGAAAGAGGAGGTTTTATCCCTTTGACCAGTGGCGGCTCGTGCCATCTGGCAACATTGTCTTCGCTCCATTTGAATCTATGTTTGACAATCGAATGCTGGTGAAGCGCTGCTTCACTTTCGAATCGATTGTTTTACATACAATCAAATGGAGGCACATGACATTGTTGCCATATTGCACCTTTGTCCATCCTTGTTTAACATACGTATTTCAATGGAGAAAAGAGTGGAATAAAGACTTATTCGTTGCGCTGTTGGTTTAATCCCATGACTTGTATGAGGTAGGCCTATGGGTAGCCGGAGTCCGGACTGTTTACCAAATTTTGCAACGCTGCGGAGAAGGCTCGTTGAATGATGAAAGTATAGAGAAGAAGAAGAGCAGGAATAAATACGAATGAAGAACAACAAAGAAAATTAATAGAAAGAAGAAAGCATTAAGACTGTAAAGCGCTTTCAACTTAAATTTCAAATGAACGTTATTGCCATGGACGTTCAAAAACCCGAAAAATCAAAGAAAGAAAGTGATTCTTTTGCTTATTAAGTCTACCGAAGAAAAAATGCAAAAGAGCTCGTTAATTAGTCGCTTCTCTTAGAGAATATCAGCTTAAGTTCTATACAGGGTGTTAATTAAAATAGGTTCCACTCAAGTTATCTCGAAAACGGTTGCGAATTTAGAAAATCGCTCAAACACGTGTTCAATGATTTCGAGGGGGACACCTTTTAAGGGGGTCGCCAATTTTGGGGCCCCCTCCGGGGGGGCCCCTAGGGGGGGCACCACCCCCCTAAATCCAATACTTCAAATGGGGGACCCCCATTTTTTATTCGATAATTGAAAAGAAGACAAAATTCTAAGACTTTCAGCACAAACCGGAAGTCGATATCGTTTTTAGTTTTCGATATATCGAAGTTCAAAGTTCGATATGGACCCATTTTCAAAAATTCACAACTTCCTTTTAAATTATCCAAATTTAAAAAACTTTAAGTTCAAAATGTTCTACAGAGCAAGTACTTTTCAGAAAAAATACAAACTTTCTGGAAAATTTACCAAAAGGGGGTTTCTGAGCCCCTAAATTTTTTTGAAAATTTTGAACTTTTCAGAGGCTGTAGAAAAAAAACTACTTCAAATTTCAAAAAACGCTGAAACATGGGTTCGCTTATTTTAAGGAGTACATCTTTTCAGGGGGTCAAAATTCTTAGGCCCCCCAGGGGGGGCGGGAGCAGGGTCACCGCCCCCCAAATTTGACAATTTTAAATGACGATGTCATAAAAACCTATTGTGTGATACATCATTTGAAAGCACGTCTTAAGCCAAACATTTTGGCGCAAACTGGAAGTCGATATCGTTTTTCGTTCTCGAGATATCGAAGGTCAAAGTTCGATGTTGATCAAATGTCAATAATTCGCTCGAATAATTTCGATCTCGAGAACGAAAAACGATATCGACTTCCAGTTTGCGCCAAAATGCTCGGCTTATAAAATAAGCGAACCCATGTTTCAGCGTTTTTTGAAATTTGAAGTAGTTTTTTTCTACAGCCTCTGAAAAGTTCGAAATTTTCAAAAAAATTTAGGGGCTCAGAAACCCCCTTTTGGTAAATTTTCCAGAAAGTTTGTATTTTTTTCTGAAAAGTACTTGCTCTGTAGAACATTTTGAACTTAAAGTTTTTTTAAATTTGGATAATTTAAAAGGAAGTTGTGAATTTTTGAAAATGGGTCCATATCGAACTTTGAACTTCGATATATCGAAAACTAAAAACGATATCGACTTCCGGTTTGTGCTGAAAGTCTTAGAATTTTGTCTTCTTTTCAATTATCGAATAAAAAATGGGGGTCCCCATTTGAAGTATTGGATTTAGGGGGGTGGTGCCCCCCCTAGGGGCCCCCCGGAGGGGGCCCCAAAATTGGCGACCCCCTTAAAAGGTGTCCCCCTCGAAATCATTGAACACGTGTTTGAGCGATTTTCTAAATTCGCAACCGTTTTCGAGATAACTTGAGTGGAACCTATTTTAATTAACACCCTGTATAACAAAACAAGTCATTTGGAAACTGGCGGATTCAGGAACTCACCCTTCTCTCTCTTCTCCCTTTAGAACAAGTGTGTTGGAAAAAGATAAATTAGGGGCAGTCACGGAATTTTCGTCCCCCCTCTTTTATCCTTGTCTAACACATGCGCTCGAATGGGGAACGAGAGAGAGGGACAATTTCTTGGATCCGCAAGTGGGTTTGGAGGCGTACAAAGTTCTGATAATAAATAACACTGGAGGACTTCGTTTCTTTTTCTCTTAAAATCTTGTAGTTTATCATTTATTTGTTTGATACCGATTGTTCATCTTATGGTACAATCAGTGGCGAGGCGTGCGATTTGGCAACGTTCCTTTTCCCCCATTTGAACACATTAGAAAGGTCGAAATTCCTGGTCATCGCCTATGACTGGAGCGTTCGACTTTTTTGGTGAATTTAAATGAAGAAAATACATCGTTGCCAAATTTCACGCTTCGCTACTGGGTACAATATTTGCAGCTGATACACCTGCTGCTCGACAAAAATTCGTTGTAATGGTCCAATCCGTCTTGTCAGATACTGTAGAATTTAGAAATAAGCAAGAATATGAAATCGTCAAAAGTCGGTATCGACACAGAAAGCAACTATTCGTGCTTTTGCGATATGGTGTTGCATCATTATTAATTGAAGGCGCTCGTTTATTTCAAGCGGACTAATCTGATGTTGATGCTGGTCCGAGTAGAGTCCTTATACGTAAAGAGTTACGAGTCCTATGAGTGATGGCATTGGTTGCGTTTTCGCACATTAATTTGTTTACATTCTGATGGCCGTTGCTGTGGTTTGGATGCAAAGGTGATCCGCAGAGTTTCTAACGGAGTAAATCTTTCACGTTTTGCGCTGATCGACATCCGTTAACGCTTTTAAATGTTATTTGTTGGTATTGAAGACATTCTTAGGGTGCATCATAGTTAAAATTAACATGTTAATCTAATGAACTTTTCCATCAGTAAAACACCGTGGTACTTTCTTTCTGGGAGAATGTAAACAAACAAGCCGATTCGGTTAAAAAAAAAAAAAAAAGTTTGCAAAAACGCAGGCAATCTTGGCGCCCGAAGGGCCTAGACTTTATAGAGTCCCTGTATGTAGAGAGTTAAGACAAGAGGGTATTTAACTTCTGATTGGTTATGCGTTTTAGGCTCTACGGGCGCCGTCATTAAATGCGATTTTGCACATACATTGTATTTTACAGATAAAAGAGTTAATTGTCGATGAACTTGTCAATTTTAATCATGATGCACCTCCAGAATGTCTATAATTCCCAAAATTACACTGACAAAAGTAGAATGTGTCGTAGGCACGAATCTGGGTTCTTCGGCCTTAATTTGGATCAGTTTTTTGCATGGGACACAATGAGATTGTTTCGTTGACACAATCTCATTGTGTCATGCAAAAAACTGATCCAAAATGCGGCCGGTGAACCAAATTTTGTGCCTACGACAAATTCTACTTTTTTCCTTGTATATATGTTTAAAAGCGTCAATAGATGTCGATCAACAAAGGCATGAAAGATGACACCGTTAGAAACTCTAGGACACTGGAATCTTTGCTTGGGACCGAAACACAACAACGGCCCTCAGAATGTAAACAAATTTGCACAAACGCATCCAATGGTGGCACTCGAAGGACCTAAATTCCACCAATAACCAATCAGAGGTATACCACTTTCTTGCCGTAACTCACTACGTACACATCTAGGTCCGATGAGCGGGAGATTCAAATTGACCAATCTGACGCTGATCCGACGAGCGGGAGATTCCAATTGACCAATCTGATGCTGGTCCGACGAGCGGGATATTCAAATCGACCGATCTGATGCTGGTCCGACGAGCGGGAGATTCAAATCGACCACGCTGATGCTGGTCCGATGAGCGGGAGATTCAAATTGACCGATCTGATGCTGGTCCGACGAGCGGGAGATTCAAATCGACCACGCTGATATGCTGTTCCGACGAGCAGCAAGGTATATATATGGAGAACAGGTATGGACAACACTCGACTCAGGGGGCGTGGCCACTTGGGAAAAAGCGACTTCGCCGCCATCTTGTCTCCTATTTACACCGTGTATCCTGCATTGTTGTTTGTGGTTAAGTTTGAAGGGGAAGTTTATCTGAAGAAATACTTGATTAATTTGAACAATGAAATGTAAATTTTATCTTTGAATGTTAATGTTGTGACTATAGAATGCATTAGCATCATCAATTACGTTGTTCATTTTCCTTTTCAAGATATGAGATCTAAATTTGAATCGCGCGGTCAGAAAAATGGCGGCGGAGTCGCTATTTTCACAACCAATCAGAGCCAACCTCAGAGTGTTGTCCATACCTGTTCTCCATATACCTTGGACGAGCAGGAGATTCAGACTGATCAATATGATGCTGGTTCAACGAGCAGAAGATTTGAACCAACCAATCAGAAGCTGCGAATGGGTGGTTTAACGACGCTTTCCGCCGAAATAGTCTAGTTTCTCATTTGGAGTGCCACGCCGCATATAAACTGCAACAAATTAATATAAACTAGCTGTATAGCGCAGCAAACGGGGGGGGGGGTTGCGGTACTATGCGGTTCATTAAACTCGGCGCATGCGCGTGAAGGTATTTAACGCGTACCGACGCGACGCGATGCGAGCGCGACGCATAACCGAAGTAATTTTCATTGATATCATACGAGAGCTAAATGCGAAATTGCGCTCGCACGTTGACATTTGAAATTATTCCCAACTCGAGTGTCATTTATTTTGTCACGCGGGAACTTGTGCGTTGACCTTTGTCAAACACCCTTCTCAACGCGGAGAGAGCTGCCGCCGCCGCAAAAGTATTTCAAACATTTGATCAACTTGTTGCTATGGTGATACACACCGATGCCAGCTTCCATCTGAACCTTATTCGATGCTAAAACAATACCAAGTTTATAAGATACACGTCCTACAAATGAAGCATGTAGGGTTGTAGGGTTGTAAAAGGATAGATCCACGTTTTTCAACTTTCGGATGAAAAAGAAATCTATACTTCCTTGTTGGAAATATGATTTTTTTTTTCAAATGTAAGAGCTACTGACACTAGTAATTAGACCTGAACTTTTTTAGAGCGTGGACTTAAAATATTCGCTCGTTTTTTTGCAATTTAAAATGAACTTTGCCACTTTTGACAAATGGAATTTGATCCCAACTTTGGAGAGAGTCTGGGCTTATAATAGACGCTCTGAGAAAGTAAGAAAACATGTTCTACACTAAGAACTTTGGTGGACCTTAAAGACGTTTGCTGATGATTTAAAAACGCTCGCGACGGTTTGCAAAAAACGTTTTCATTGTTTTATATTTTTACTGAGGCGTCTGTGTTAAAGAAATATCCTCAACATCACTGATTACTAAAGCGAACATTTAGGTACTTTCGGGGGTAAGGGAGCAAAGATACCTGGCAAGGATATGCAATACGCAACACACCCAATACATGTGTTGAATAACATACTGTGCATTGCGTATTGCATACCCTGGCCAGATATCTTGGTCCGCATTAGTACGTTCTTCGATAATTGGGGAACTTTTTCAGGTCTCTTCCCCTCCTCCCACAGTTTTACAACGTTCCACAAGTATTGAGCTGAAACCCTCAAAGTTAATTTGAAGTTTTCCCATCAGTAGTTGACGCTAGCCCAACTACTAGCATGGACAAGTAATGAGCCGTCAACTGTTGACGGCTCATTATCAGCAAGACGTTGCAAATCTAATACCAGCAAATATTGTGTCCTTAATATTTCTCGATAAATTTGAGGTTTTATATTTTTTATGGATTTCGCTCTGCCAGTAAATCACAGTCGTTGCTACGACTAGATTTTTAGCTATAGATCATAACCATTAATGTAGTCAGAATCGTCTAACCATGACGGTTGTCAAGGGAGCTAATAAGGCTACAGCCCCTATTCCTCTCCCCGGAGTGTCAGAAAAAGGGGATAAAAAAAGAAAAAATTAATAGAAAAGGAAGGAAAATGAGAGAGAAAAGGGGGGGGCTTGTCGCCTCCCCCGTAAAAAATCTGGATGCGGCCATGCATCTGACAATAGTTATATAAAAAAACATAACCACGTTTTAATTTCCAAAAAATAAATCTGACAACGGTGAGATGTTTCTATTATTCCCTCGGCGGCATTGCCATGCCAGTAACTCAATACGTTATGGTTAAGTTACCCGAGTGCATTTTTGACCCGACCATACTGTGACTCAATGCAAATAAATAAAGGGTCATGGCCGATAATGCCCCACATATTTCTCGGTATAAATAAAGTCTGGAGTCGGTCTTAAATTAAATTGAAATCGTTGGAAACTTGAACCGACGCCAAATTTGATTGCGTTTTTCCTCCATTGTTTCAGGTGAGTTCCTTATGGATAAAGTCACTCTTATAACGTTAATCAATGATACTGGTCTGACAAAAAGGTAATTTTTTCGTCCTTATTCTTTACTGCCCTCGTGTACCTTTTCGTTATTTATTGTTTAATTTATTTATTTATTCGTTCGTTCATTCATTCAATTGCTCTATTTGAAGCTCTTTTTCCCCTCCTTGATTTTCGTTCCTCTTTATGTCCTTTTTTTTCAATCATCGATAAAAGTTGAATTCTCAATGATTTTATATTTCTTTTTGAGTAAATTTTGAGAGAATGCCAAGAATGTAGTTGCCTTCAGACGCACTCTCCTATGATGTCATACTGTGTAACTCCTGTCCCTACGCAGAGCATGCTCTCAAATAAAGTAGGCTATATACATGTACGAATAATAGAATACTCACGTCACTTTGGACTCTTAGATTGAATGCGTGTTGTGAGTTGCTGACCAATTCAAACGTTGCCTGTTTTTTTCTTGAATCGATTGATTGAAGGCTATAATCTTTAGGTTTCGAAACAAATATCAATACGCACGGATATAAGGAAAAAACGTAGCAAAAAGATTACGATGAATCAGCGAAGAGGTGTTAGCCGATGTATGCCCATTGGGGGTCATTAATGACCCACATGTTGTGTTTTCTTTGGACCAAATTGCAGTGAAGTTAGGCCACAAATTTTTGGATTTCTCAGCATGTATATCATTTTGCAGGACCAAAAAATTTAACATTTTTTAATTTTTTTACTCCAAGATGGTGTTTTTTGAGAAAAGCACCTTAAAATTTCAAATAATGTTGGGCATATATGGGTTAAAAATGTAGCATAGATATTACGATGCAGGAGCGAAGAGGTTTCGAAGAAGTATCGATAGATAAGGTAAAATCGTAGCAAACAGATTACGATAAAGCAGCGAAGAGATTTCAAAGACGTTTCAAAAGGTAAGGCAAAAAGTAGCATAGAGATTACAATGAAGTTGCGAAGAGGTTTTGATAGATAAGATAAAATCATAGCAAAGAGATTACGACGAAGTAGCGAAGATTTTTCGAAAACGTTTCAAGGTGAGGCAAATACGTATAATACAGAGATTACGATGAAAGAGCGAAGAGGTTTCGAAGCAGTATCGATAGATAATAAAAGATCGTAGCAAAGAGATTTAAAAAAGGTAAGGCAAAAACGTAGCATAGAGATACGATGTAGGAACGAAGAGGTTTCGAAGAAGTATCGATAGATAAGGTAAAAACGTAGCATAGAGATTACGATGAAGCAGCGGAAAGGTTTCACGGAAATATTGCAGAGACATTGGAGAGAGAAAATATAGACATTGTATAGAGATAGCGCAATGCGTGGTAAAAAAAAAAAAAAAAAAAAAAAAAAAAAAAAAAGATGACGATGAGATAAAGTGCAGAGATAGAGGAGAATGAAAACCAGATATTATGACAAAGATACGGTGTGTGAATGTATCACCCTGATGGCTCAGAGGTTCACAGGTCAAATGAATTTTCAACCCAGAGAGAGGAGAGTCAAGAACAAGTGACCGCGGGTGCAACTCAAAGCCACAGAGCACTCTTCCTTAATGAGAGTAGTTTTTTACTGTGTTGTCAGATGTTTTACGAAAAATTCCAAAATTTTACATTGAGCTAGATGGACAAAACTAGGTCTTTCCCTACAGTATAGGGCTGTTGGAGACTTTTGCTGCAGATAATTTGAGGACCATTTAATACAGATGTGAAAACCTGGAAAAATAACGATGGTCGTACTTAAAAACTTACGAAATCAACTTCTAAAACTCTTAAAATGCCTCCAAATGCGCGATAGTAATGGTTCTTTTGGGAACTAATAATGGGAGATTCCTCTCTCTATTTTTTTCAATCTTCCACTGCTAACAAAAAAAATTCGCAGAGTGTAACCACATAAATCCACAATGTGGCTCGTAGTGAATACCTGCTGATTGGGCACCACCGTGGTACTATGGGCGGAGCAAGCAATTTGGCAACTTTGGATTCTATCCATTGGAATGTCTAAGAAACAATCGATTCTTGAGGGGGCCATGGTCCAATTTCTAATCGATTGTTTCTCATACATTCAAATGGGAAGAATCCGCAGTTGCCTAATTGCTATGGTTCTGCCCTTGCGTGGCACCGCACCAGTGTCGAAGGAAAGTCATTTCTTGTTGGCTTATTATTGATTCAGTGGCCGTGTTCTAAGAGCTCAACAGTTCAACTATTTTGAGTATCAGGTTGATATATAGGTTCTGACAAGATGCGTTGCTTACTTCCGAAATGCACCAGAACGTCTCTGTGGCCGGTTGTTTCAGCGAGAAGTTTCGGCCCATTGCTAAAGCGAATTTTATTTACAGAGTCGGGTGAAGATTTTCACCCGAACCATCGGTTCCGGATTTTATAATCCTACCCGAACTGTTTCTTCGGCAACGATGAATGACACCGATATTGTACCAAAATCTCATAATTTGTAACCGTTCCGCGAGGTGGGGGCGAAAAGAGTAACTCAGCGGTGAGAGACAACAATAAACAAAGCTCAACGCTCCTGATTGGCTAGAAGTGGTTTTATTGGCTTTGGCGTTTGGTGTCCCCCGAAAAGTTCTGTACCTCGAATCTCCACCCGACACTGTAAATAAAATTCGCTTCTACTTACCGCTCACCGATGCATTTGATGCATTTTGGAAGCATTCATCGCTCCTTGTCAGAATCCACCAATGCTATGTTCAAAATGCTTGAGCTCTAGATATGAATCTCCCTTTATTATTGCCCAACGTCACCATTACAATCGCGCATTGAAAGCATTCTGTGAATTTAGGAATGGGTCTCGGAAATTTGGGGGCTACCATTGTTATTTTTGCCGGTTTTTCACAACTATAAATCGACCCCAAAATTTGCCTGTAGCAATATACATATTACATAGTTTGTATCAGCCTTATTCTGCAACACTGCATTTTTAGTTTATACTTGCGTACATGTATTCCTGCGAGAGTCATCGAGAGCAGATTGTCACTTTTTCCTGAAACCGCGCACTCTGCACAGAGGAAGCTGGCGAGGGCAGTTGGAAAACGGAGGGAAAATGAACGAGGATGAGGAACGGGAAAGGGAAATATGAGGAAAATTCTGAAAAAGACAACCCGTGAGAACTGAGAACCGTGAAAAGTTAAAGGTGATTGTGAGGTAAGGGAGGGGTGGAGGAAGGGGGGGGGAAGGTGGGGTGGTTTTAGGGGGGGGGGAGGTGGGGGCCTGGTCAAGACAAGAACCCTGGTCCCGGTCATTGCGGCGACGCGACGCGACGGACCTAGCAAAAGGAAAGGTCACACATGTGGCTAAACTTTCATCAACTCTCGTCGAGGTGTTACAATGCTTGCATTCTCCTTTCCGGTCTTTTAACCTCCTCCCTTCCCCCCTGAAACCCTTACCTTCACCAGAGCTGCCTTTTGCTATAATCGATGCTATTTTTCTATTCACCGATGATTCCACCGGTTGAAAAAGATTACACAGTTCAGTTAAATGTATGACTGTAATGCACAAAAATACTCTGCTCTGTAATCTTTCCTTAATCGGTGGAAACTCCGTTGATTATTAAAATATCCGCAAGTTTTTTTAAAGTCATAAACGACTCCCCCGGGTTGAGAAAAGATTACACATGCGAGTATTTTAGTTTATTACAGTCATGCACTGAACTGAACTATGTAATTTTTTTGCCACCGGTGGAATCATCGGTGAATTAAAAAATAGCATTGATTATAAGCAAAACGGCAGTCCTGACCTCTTCACAAATATATCCCCTCACTTTTCCCGTCCATCATCAAGCAATTTCGTACACTAAAAAATTTCGCTCATGCGCACGGTGATGGGCGCTCACATGGATGGATAGATATACTTACAATTACCCGGACATAATGTTACGAAAAAGTATCAAGACAACTTAAAAATGTGTACAACCACTCGTGTTAAAAACCCCTGATCAACCCAACGAGCTAAAAATTTAGAGTATGGCAAATCAAGGAACGTTCCGCTAGTTCACTTTGTATATAGGGGCGACCTTTTCGTAAAAATCGTTTTTGAGGAAAAATTTTTATTGATTCCGGTCTTCCGTAAACAAACCGGGCACGGGAAAACACCTCAAATTAACCCCCCTTGGGAAATCCCCGTCTAAATTCCGTTTTTTTTTTTCAAACCCTGTTACTACAATCCCTCTAAATTTAGCTGTTGGATCCCCCCCCTAAATTTTCAAGGCAAAAAATGAACAACAAATGTTTTTTTTTTTTTTGGAAAAACAAGTTTTTTACCTACCCATATCTTTCAAATTGCCTTTAAAATGTGGAAGGGGAATTTAAAAAAATTTAAAGATTTTTTGTCACGTAAATAACGGCATTCAAGGGAAATTTTGATGAAGAAAATTGTTTTTGATACAAACTAATATTTTTTTTTAATTAAACCCCCTTTATTTTCAGATGAATTTTTTGCCCAAAAAAATTGTTTTAAATAATTTTGGTATGACTTAACAAGATTTTTTCCTTTCCTCTTTCTCCAAAACCGGAAATTATGAAATCCAAAGGCACCATTGTTTCATCCCCTTTTTTCAATTAAAAAAAAATTTTCGCCCCTTAATCCTTTTAGTTTGATTTATGATTTTTTAACCTTTTAAAAAAAAAAAAAAAAAATGTTATGGTTGGTTTCTTGTTAAATGGGTGGAGAGTCAGATGCTTCTTCTGAGTCGTGATAAAAAGGGATTGATTTGATTTACATAGAAGTTGCAATAAACAGGTTTTTTTTAAAACATATGATGAAATAAGTGGGATTGGGTCAAATGTTCAACAGGAAGGGAGGGCTAAAACCCTACTCCTTCAACAAATAGCTTGCAGTTGCCCAAAAGCCCAAAAATCCCTTCGTAGATGTTGGACCATTTTTTTGCGAAAGAAGGGGTGCCCCTTTAAGCCCCCCCCCCCTGCTTGGGTCCGCCACTTTTGGGACACAGAACTACTCAAACCACGATACTAACTAAATTTCGGGCAATAATGGAGTCAGACTACATCTACATCCAACAGCTCAATTGATCCATATCAATTGCTCGAGAGCTGTCTGAAGTGGTAGGTTGTAGAATCACGTCAGGTTCTCACCTTCTTCTTCTCGATGGATTTTCGATACCAGTGCCAGAGACCAGATCCCCAGCCAGCTCGAACGAAGGCAGCAGGCTCAGCCGCAAACGGTTGGACCTCGATAAACGATCGGGGCCTATTGAGGTACTGGCCCATTACACGCATGGATCACGCATGTTCATGAAGTGAGTAGAAACTTGAGTTTTTTATACGGCACCGAGTCGCGTTCCCATCGGAGTACAGAGCTGCCACTTTGCGTAAATACTGCACTTTTCATTCACTGAAAAGTCTACCGTTTGACCGAAATATCACACACTCAGTTTAGTATGAAACCGTGAGACATAAAAATACTTGATCTGAAATATTCCTTAACCTTTTGGGGAGATTCATTGTCACTGAAAAAAAAAAAAAAAAATGGATGTTTTGCTTTTTATTGCCCCCCCCCCCCCCCACACTATAATTAAAGACGGTGATTCCGCACCGATTAAAGAAAGATTCCTGTTGCGAGTATTTTCGTGCATTACAATTACTAAACTGAACTGAAATGAGTAATATTTGTGTCAAAGGTTAGGCTTTGTTATGAAAGTGTGGAAAGTAAAAAAAAAAAGATCATCTTTGTTGGGGGTTTTCAACAAAACATAATAACAGCCATTGAACTTCCGCTTTAAAAAATCAACAGCCATGCTTTTGTTTAAACCCGTCAAAAGGTCAAATTAATTAAGGTGTTTTTTGAAAAATTGATTAAAACCGTTGCCTAAAAAAAAAGTTTTTTAAAACCCTGAAGAAACCCTACCTACGTATCACTCAACGGGGGTCATTGGCTGTTGTTTTTTGGTCCCTGCCAAAATTGAGTGCAAATTCACCTTGGGAAGATTCACGGGTTTTTTTTTCGGTTAGGTTAGTCTTGGTTGGGAAACCCAAAAAAAATTTCGGGACGGACGGTCCTCGAACCGAAGTCTACCCCCAAGTACCTCACAAGCCTAATTCCCCCACTGAGAACCGTATTGGGCCTTCAAAAATAGCGGCACCACAAATTAACCTCAAAAAAATTAAATATCACGTGCTATGAACCAACGAATCACAGCACTTGCTTGAGGTAAGTATCGGATAGACTCTTGATCAGTCCTAGGTAGCGTAGAGTTGGGGTGCTCCTAACATTCTGAAAATGCTCTAATGAAGCAATGTGAGGTTAGATCATCCATTTTTAGGTACGACCCAACTGACCCAAAGCCCATCCGTCCCGAACATTTTTGGGCCTAGGTTAGGTTTGTCTAAGTTCCCCGGCAAAATTGGTCCATACAGGTCCATAAGGTCAATAACCAATTCCCTATACAGAGTATGGATATATGTATGGATCCATATGGATATATGTATGTATGGATATCTTATGGATATACGTGTTGATATCCTTACACATATCAAACATATCCATATAGAGCCAAACATATCCATACATATTATCCATATGGAGCCATTCATATCCATACACTGTATAGGGAATTGGTTACGGACCTTATGGACCTGTATTGACCATTTTTTCCAGGATTAGGTCTGATTGCGTTAGGGCAAATTAGGTTTGGCTAAAATGGTGAAATTATCGGTGAATTAAAAAAAAAATGTCATTTAATACACAAAGTGGCAGCCCTGCGTTGAAAACGGTCGTACGTACCGGGTGGATCTATTATATGGTAGGCGTTTGATTTGCATTGGACAGTATCCAATCCTCCAATCCGTGAATGTTGGTGAATGTTTTGCAAGTGGTATGCTCTATAGCGACGCCCGATCAAGATTACCGTATATAGAAGGGATACCCGGGACCCGGGGGAGAGGCAGAGCGAAGCGATGAGATGTATATATGTATGTGACGAGAGTGACGAGAGAGTTCGAGTGGCGAGTGGCGCGCGGATCTCAAGACTCAAAAGCTCCGGTCTAATTTCTCAGCAAATTTATTCGAACATGCGAAAAATGCAAGCGCGCGCGTCATTTTGACGAAGGGACGCTCAACGGTGTTTTACGGTGTTTATAGACTCGGGTTGGGGGAGGGGGTAGTGGACACACACCCGCCGTAATCATCGAGAGTAACTTTCTTGCGCAGGGGATTGCGAGGAGAAGGAGAAGGGGGATCGACAAGGCCACGCATACTGATTTGTCTTTCGGAAAGGTCCTTCGCAAGTTGCGGATAGTTTAATTTGGCAACCATGCCACCTTTCCCTCATTTGAACCCAGCAAAAGTATCGATTTCTTTGGGAGGTTCAAAGTCGCTTGAAGATTGATTATTTTACATAGGTTTCAATGGAGAAAATCTGTTGTTGCCAAATTGCACGAGCCGTGCACTGGTCTGTTGCAACTTGCAAGGGTCTAAAAAGTGATTCCGAGTTGGCCCAAAAAATCCGAGTTGGCCCAAGCCGCTTTTTCGCCGCATATACCGAGTTGGCCCCTGTCTGGAAAAACAGCGTTTCCGAGTTGGCCAAGAGACAGCAAAAATAAATAAAAAAAGAGCACTTGGCAACGTGGCATTTTACGAACGAGGAAAATCAGGGTTTGTCAACCGAATTTAAATTACAAAATTCAGAAATTAGCTCCGTTCTGAGGTATTTTTTTGGTTTACCGCTTCTCCCCCCATCTGAAGTTGAGGATTGTTTTTGCGAGGATTTGATGTATATAAAACCTTTTAATTTTTTGATTATGTGTTGAAAACGTACATTCAGCCTGATTGCGATTTCCCCCAAGGAATGTGGGCTTCTCATTCAACTTATGAAGATCGGACAACGAACGGTTGTGAATCTTCCCATGCCAAATTAAATGCCAATTCAGTTGTGCTCGTCCAAATATTTTTTGTTTCATCAAAACTCTTCTAAAAAAACAGGCTGACGCCTCCATTACACTTGCCACCAAGATACCTCCTCGTCCTGCAACCAAACGACAGAGGGGAAGGAAGAGTTCCTACTTGAAGGTGTGGAGGAGTACGCGTCAAATCACGATCGCCTTGCTTTTATTAGAAAAATTTTCCCGGGAAATTTGTACCAATTTCTAAGAAAAAGGGGCATTAGCTATTTTTTGGTGCATATTTTTCGGTGAGGTATCAATTTTTTTACGCGGCGGGCTTCATACACCCCCAATGTGTTTTTTTTCTTTTTCATTTTCTACTTTTCGACGTGGCGGGCAATTTACATCCCCTATTTTTTTTTTTTCTCATGTTTTTTCAAAAATTTTAAAATTTTTTAAAGCTTGATAATTTTTAGTGTGATTTTTAAATGATTTGTAAATGTAAATAACTGTGTCGGTGTGATATCAATTGTTTTACGCGGCGCGGCGTTGCCACAGTACAACATTTAAATATATTTTTATTTCTTCTATTGTTTTCGGCTTGGGCCAACTCGGACGGGTGTTTTTTAAGCCGTGGGCCAACTCGGATTTGCCAATTTGGGCCAACTCGGCTTTTTGGGCCAACTCGGATGCTCCCAAAATGTTTTTTTTATTAAAAAAAAGACTGTACTAGATGAGCTGTGAACAAAGATGCCTTCGGTTTTTAATTTTAAATCCCATTTTCCCGCAGATGAGATTTTGGTCCAAATTCCATCGTTTAGAAATTTGGGAAATTTCCCCGTAGTGACGTCACAAGCACACGATTTTTTTCAACTTACTCGTGCGTATCTCCAAAAACCCGGGAAAACCCTTTGGTAAAAACCAAAGGAACTCTTGTTCTCAGCTCACCAAGTACTATCATCCTCTTTAAAAAACACAAATTTTAGATCTTTCAACTGCCCCCTTGTGGGGCGTGCAATCTGGTAATCACGCCCGCCTTTCCCCTTTTTAGAACCCATGCTGAAATATCGAATTTGTAAGGGTTTAAAGAGCCTTCTAAGGATCGATTACTTTATTTAAGGGGGGTTTAATAAATAGGGTTTTGCTAAAAAGAACGAAACCGAAAAATTCGAAGGGTGGCAAATTAAAGCAATTTTCTATTTCAATTTAAAAGAATTTTGTATAGTCACTGTTTTGGACCATGTCTCAGACGTTGACCATTTTTATTCCTTGAAAAAAAAAAGAATTGCGGGGACG
>VMOF01000001.1:50867496-50976961 GCA_011764245.1 Trialeurodes vaporariorum
TGAGCCCTTTACAAAGAAGATACTATACCAAATATTTTGGATTTTACAATTACCGTAAAAGCTCGGTGAACGGGAATATTCGCGCGCAGAGCTTTCGAGTCAGATTAAAACTTAAACTCGGCACACCGCGTTCGCAACTGAGCTCTCGAAACTTTTGCTCCACAAATGAAAAGGACATCTTTTGTGAGAGAAATTTTGGACTAATATTATCCTCTTTATCATAAAATACGACCCCCTTTCAACCCTTTCCCCCGTCATCGTATACTGCAGTGAAACTCCAGGTACCCGTTTTGAGTCCCAGAAGCCCCCCCCTTCCCTCCCCATCCGCAGTCCCAGGGGTGACTGAAAAAAGTTGCTCGCACGCATCAATACATTATTCCTCTGACCTAAATACAGTGACAGCATCGATTTCCAAAGTTTATACCTCGCGGAGGTAAATAAAAAAAGGGGCACGAATCGCAGGTTGAAGTGAGCATTTTATACTCACACAATCGCACACATGCTTAAACTAGTACCCGAATTTTTTGTTTTTTTGTTTTTTGTTTGTTTGTTTTTTTGTATACATGTCAAACTTTCATCAGACGACTCTGAATCGAATCGGTTATTTTTGAACCATGCGTGTACACTGTGTTAGAAATTCTCGAAAATGCGTGATTAAAGAGGGCTTGATTGTTTTTATTTCATATTTATTCTATCCATTTTTGAGATAAGAATTCCGATTATAACACTATATATTTTCATGTTTGACATGAAATAATTTAAGTTTAAAATTCATGCTGTTTTTGCGACAATTTCAATTTTCTTGTCATTTTCCACAAGAATAAATCATGGGTGCAACACAGTGGCGAAACGTGAAATTTGGCAACAATGTAGTTTCTCAATTTAAAGTCACCAAAAAAGTCGAACGCTTCAGTCATCGTCGATGACCAGGCATTTCGACCTTTCTAATGTGTTTAAATAGGGAAAAGGAACATTGCCAAATCACACGCCTCGCCACTGGGTGCAACAGGCCCTACAGCAAAAGCTTTCAACGGATCAGTGGTGGCTAATGCAATTTAGCATCAACCTAATTTCTCCATTTAAACATAAATAAAGTAATCGATCCTTAGAAGGCTCGTTAAACCCCTTACAAATTCGATACTTCAGCATGGGTTCTAATAAGGGAAAGGCAGGCGTGATTACCAGATTGCACGACCCACAATGGGGCAGTTGCAAAGATCTGAAATTGTGTGTTTTTTAAAGAGGATGATAGTACTTGGTGAGCTGAGAACAAGAGTTCCTTTGGTTTTTACCTAAGTGTTCCGGTTTTGGAGATACGCACGAGTAAAGTTGTAAAAAATCGTGTGCGTTGTGACGTCACTACGCGGAATTCCAATTCTAAACGATGGAATTTGGACCAAAATCTCATCTGCGGGACAATGGGACTTAATTAAAAACCGAAGGCATCTTTGTTCACAGCTCATCTAGTACAGTCATTTTTTTAATAAAAAACAACATTTTGGGAGCATCCGAGTTGGCCCAAAAAGTCCGAGTTGGCCCAAATTGGCAAATCCGAGTTGGCCCACGGCTTAAAAAACACCCGTCCGAGTTGGCCCAAGCCGAAAACAATAGAAGAAATAAAAATATATTTAAATGTTGTACTGTGGCAACGCCGCGCCGCGTCAACCAATTGATATCACACCGACACAGTTATTTACATTTACAAATCACTTAAAATCACACTAAAAATTATCAAGCTTTGAAAAATTTTAAATTTTGAAAAAACATGAGAAATAAAAAAAAATAGGGGATGTAAATTGCCCGCCACGTCGAAAAGTAGAAAATGAAAAAGAAAAAAAACACATTGGGGGTGTATGAAGCCCGCCGCGTCAAAAAATTGATACCTCACCGAAAAATATGCACCAAAAAATAGCTAATGCACTTTTTTCTTAGAAATTGGTACAAATTTACCGGAAACTTTTCTAATAAAAGCAAGGCGATCGTGATTTGACGCGTACTCCTCCACACCTTCAAGTAGGAACTCTTCCTTCTCCGTCTGTCGTTTGGTTGCAGGACGAGGAGGTATCTTGGTGGCAAGTGTAATGGAGGCGTCAGCCTGTATTTTTAGAAGAGTTTTGATGAAACAAAAAATATTTGGACGAGCACAACTGAACTTGGCATTTAATTTGGCATGGGAAGATTCACAACCGTTCGTTGTCCGATCTTCATAAGTTGAATGAGAAGCCCACATTCCTTGGGGGAAATCGCAATCAGGCTGAATGTACGTTTTCAACACATAATCAAAAAAATTAAGGGTTTTATATACATCAAATCCTCGCAAAAACAATCCTCAACTTCAGATGGTGGGAGAAGCGGTAAACCAAAAAAATACCTCAGAACGGAGCTAATTTCTGAATGTTGTAATTTAAATTCGGTTGACAAACCCTGATTTTCCTCGTTCGTAAAATGCCACGTTGCCAAGTGCTCTCTTTTTTATTTATTTTTGCTGTCTCTTGGACCAACTCGGAAACGCTGTTTTTCCAGACAGGGGCCAACTCGGTATATGCGGCGAAAAAGCGGCTTGGGCCAACTCGGACTTTTTGGGCCAACTCGGAATCACATTTTAGACCCTTGCAAGTTGCAACAGACCAGTGCACGGCTCGTGCAATTTGGCAACAACAGATTTTCTCCATTGAAACCTATGTAAAATAATCAATCTTCAAGCGACTCATTGAACCTCCCAAAGAAATCGATACTTTTGCTGGGTTCAAATGAGGGAAAGGCTGGCATGGTTGCCAAATTAAACTATCCGCAACTTGCGAAGGACCATTCCGAAAGACAAATCAGTATGCGTGGCCTTGTCGATCGCCCTTCTCCCTTCTCCTCGCAATACCCTGCGCAAGAAAGTTACTCTCGATGATTACGGCGGGTGTGTGTCCACTATCCCCTCCCCCACACCCGAGTCTATAAACACCGTAGAAACACCGTTGAGCGTCCCTTCGTCAAAATGACGCGCGCGCTTGCATTTTTCGCATGTACGAATAAATTTGCTGAGAAATTAGACCGGAGCTTTTGAGTCTTGAGATCCGCGCGCCACTCGCCACTCGAACTCTCTCGTCACTCTCGTCACATACATATATACATCTCATCGCTTCGCTCTGCCTCTCGCCCGGGTCCCGGGTATGCCTTCTATATACGGTAATCTTGATCGGACGTCGCTATAGAGCATACCACTTGCAAAACATTCACCAACATTCACCAACATTCACGGATTGGAGGATTGGATACTGTCCAATGCAAATCAAACGCCTACCATATAATAGATCCACCCGGTACGTACGACCGTTTTCAACGCAGGGCTGCCACTTTGTGTATTAAATGACACTTTTTTTTTAATTCACCGATAATTTCACCATTTTAGCCAAACCTAACTAGACCTAACGCAATCAGACCTAATCCTGGTAAAAATGGTCAATACAGGTCCATAAGGTCCGTAACCAATTCCCTATACAGTGTATGGATATGAATGGCTCCATATGGATACATATGTATGGATATGTTTGGCTCTATATGGATATGTATTGATATGTGTAAGGATATCAACACGTATATCCATAAGATATCCATACATACATATATCCATATGGATCCATACATATATCCATACTCTGTATAGGGAATTGGTTATTGACCTTATGGACCTGTATGGACCAATTTTGCCGGGGAACTTAGACTAACCTAACCTAGGCCCAAAAATGTTCGGGACGGATGGGCTTTGGGTCAGTTGGGTCGTACCTAAAAATGGATGATCTAACCTCACATTGCTTCATTAGAGCATTTTCAGAATGTTAGGAGCACTCCCAACTCTACGCTACCTAGGACTGATCAAGAGTCTATCCGATACTTACCTCAAGCAAGTGCTGTGATTCGTTGGTTCATAGCACGTGATATTTAATTATTTTGAGGTTAATTTGTGGTGCCGCTATTTTTGAAGGTCCAATACGGTTCTCTGAGTGGTGAATTAGGCTTGTTGAGGTACTTGGGGGTAGACTTCGGTTCGAGGACCGTCCGTCCCGAAATTTTTTTGGTTCCTAACCAAGACTAACCTACACGGAAAAAAAACTACGGTGAAATTAACCATACGATAGCTGATTTTGGCACCTGCTAGATGTTATGGCAATGTTAACCAAAAGTATACTATGTTTTGACTAGGTACTAGGTGATGTTACCTGATTGCATGTCGAATTTACTCAAAGTATCGGTAAATGTACCATACTTCTGGTCAAGTTTACCATAACATCTAGCAGGTGCCAAAATCAGCTATCGTATGGTTAATTTCACTAATCTTTTTTTTCCGTGTAACCTAGACAAAAAGAAACCCAGTGCAATGCTTCCGACAGGTGTCCAATTTGTCATCTCAATTTTGGTCGGGACGGGACTCATAAAAACAACAGCCAACTGCCACCCTCTGTTGAGTGATGGACGTAGGTCAGGGTTTCTTCATGGTTTAAAATGACTTTTTTTGACAGAGCAACGGTTTCTAATCAATTATTTCAAAATTATACACCTTAATTAATTTGACCGTTTATTGACGTGTTTAAAGCAAAAGTTCATGGCTGTTGATTTCTTTAAAGCGGAAGTTCAATGGCTGTTATTATGTTTTGTTGAAACCCCTAACAAAGATGATCTTTTTTGTTTTACTTTCCACACTTTCATAACAAAGCCTATAACCTTTGACACAAATATTACTCATTTCAGTTCAGTTTAGTAATTGTAATGCACGAAAATACTCGCAACAGGAATCTTTCTTTAATCGGTGCGGAATCACCGTCTTTAATTATAGTGTGGTTGGGGGGGGGGGGCAATAAAATAGCAAAACATCCACTTTTTTTTTTTTAAAGTCAGTGACAATGAATCTTCACATAGGTTAAGGAAATACTACAGATCATAGTATTTTTATGTCTCACGGCTACATACTAAGCTGAGTTGTGTGATATTTCGGTCAAACGGTAGACTTGTCAGTGAATTGAAAAGTGCAGTATTTACGCAAAGTGGCAGCTCTGTACTCCGATGCAACGCGACTCCACGCGACTCGGTGCCGTATAAAAAACTCAAGTTTCTACTCACTTCATGAACATGCGTGATCCATGCGTGTAATGGGCCAGTACCTCAATAGGCCCTGATCGTTGATCGAGGTCCAACCGTTTGCGGCTGAGCCTGCTGCCTTCGTTCGAGCTGGCTGGGGATCTGGTCTCTGGCACTGGTATCGAAAATCCATCGAGAAGAAGAAGGTGAGAACCTGACGTGATTCTACAACCTACCACTTCAGACAGCTCTCGAGCAATTGATATGGATCAATTGAGCTGTTGGATGTAGATGTAGTCTGACTCCATTATTGCCCGAATTGAGTTAGTATCGTGGTTTGAGTAGTTCTGTGTCCCAAAAGTGGCGAACCCAAGCATGGGGGGGGGGGGCTTAAAGGGGCACCCCTTCTTTCGCAAAAAAATGGTCCAACATCTACGAAGGGATTTTTGGGCTTTGGACAACTGCAAGCTATTTGTTGAAGGAGTAGGCTTTGTAGCCCTCCCTTCCTGTTGAACATTTGACCCAATCCTACTTATTTCATCATATGTTTTAAAAATAACCTGTTTATTGCAACTTCTATGTAAATCAAATCAATCCTTCTTATCACGACTCAGAAGAAGCATCTGACCTCTCCACCGATTATAACAATGAAACCAACCATAACATTTTTTTTTTTTTTTTTTTTTTTTTTATGGCTTATACTCCAGTCAAGGAGCCTACAGCCAACTATAGACTAATGTCAGAGAGAATGTTTGTTTAATGTCAGAAGACAACAGGGGACTTGAAACATCCATGCTCAAAGCACTCAGATTTCCACTGTAATCTTTGCCGTGGACCCACTTTTAAGGAGACCGAGCGACAAGACGAGAACCATAACATTTTACTTGTATAAGTCATTATTTCCAAAGATTGGTTAAATAATCTATAAATCAATATTCTAATGAGGCAGTTGCAAGGGTCTGAAATATTGTGTTTTATAATATGAAAATTATATGTAGTATTTGATGATCAGAGAACAATGGTGCCTTTGGCATTTTCATAAGTGTTCCGGTTTTGGAGATAAGCACGTGTAAAGTTGTAAAAAATCGTGGGTGTGGTGAAGTCACTACGCAAAATTCCCATTTAAAACAATGTATTTTGGGTCAAAATCTCATCTCCGAAACATAATGGGGTCTTAATTGGAAACCAAAAGCATATTAGTTCTCAGCTCATCAAAAACTTGAATTTTCTTCATAAAAAACACAACATCTCTGACCCTTGCAACTGCCGCATTATTTACGTGACAAAAAATAACTTTGAAATTTTTTTAGAATTGCCACTGTGCCACACTTTACATGCTGACAATTTGATGATGGAGATATGGGTAGGTAAAAAAGCATGTGTTTTTCCGGAAAAAAAAAAAAACATTTGTTGTTCATTTGTTTGCCTTAGAAACATTTAGGGGTTGATCCAACGAGCTATAACTTTAGCAGCGGATTGGTCCACCTTGTGCCACACAGGGTTGAAGGAATCCAAGATAAAAGCGGAATTTAGACGGCGGATTCCAAGGTTTGAGGTTAAATTTTGTAGGTCGTTTCCGGCGATGCCCGAGTTTGTTTACGGAACGACCGGAATCGACATACAAAATTTAACCTCAAAATCGATTTTTACAGCAAAATGGTCGCGCCCTATAGGTGACAACAGTGAACTAGCGGAACGTTCCTTGATTTGCCATACTCTAAATTTATAGCTCGTTGGGTTGATCAGGGGTTTCTAACACGAGTGGTTGTACACATTTTTAAGTTGTCTTGATACTTATTCGTAACATTATGTCCGGGTAATTGTAAGTATATCTATCCATCCATTGTGAGCGCCCATCACCGTGCGCATGAGCGAAATTTTGTTAGTGTACGAAATTGCTTGATGATGGACGGGAAACGTGAGGGGATATATTTGTGAAGAGGTCAGGACTGCCGTTTTGCTTATAATCAATGCTATTTTTCAATTCACCGATGATTCCACCGGTGGCAAAAAGATTACATAGTTCAGTTCAGTGCATGACTGTAATAAACTAAAATACTCGCATGTGTAATCTTTTCTCAACCGGTGGAGTCGTTGATGACTTTAAAAAAACTTGCGGATATTTTAATTAATCAACGGAGTTTCCACCGATTAAGGAAAGATTACAGAGCAGAGTATTTTTGTGCATTACAGTCATACACTGAACTGAACTGTGTAATCTTTTCTCAACCGGTGGAATCATCGGTGAATAGAAAAATAGCATCGATTATATGCAAAACGGCAGCTCTGGTGAAGGTAAGGGTTTCAGTGGGGGAAGGGAGGAGGTTAAAAGACCGGAAAGGAGAATGCAAGCATTGTAACACCTCGACGAGAGTTGATGAAAGTTTAGCCACATGTGTGACCTTTCCTTTTGCTAGGTCCGTCGCGTCGCGTCGCCGCAATGACGCACCAGGGTTCTTGTCTTGACCAGGCCCCCACCTCCCCCCCACCTACCACCCCACCTACCCCCACCTCTCCTCCACCTCTCCCTTAACCTCACAATCACCTTTAACTTTTCACGGTTCTCAGTTCTCACGGGTTGTCTTTTTCAGAATTTTCCTCATATTTCCTTCCTGTTCCTCATCCTCGTTCATTTTCTCTCCGTTTTCCAACTGCCCTCGCCAGCTTCCTCTGTGCAGATTGCGCGGTTTCAGGAAAAAGTGACAATCTGCTCTCGATGACTCTCGCAGGAATACATGTACGCAAGTATAAACTAAAAATGCAGTGTTGCAGAATAAGGCTGATACAAACTATGTAATATGTATATTGCTACAGGCAATTTAGGGGTCGATTTATAGTTGTGAAAAACCGGCAAAAATAACAATGGTAGCCCTCAAAATTTCCGAGACCCATTCCTAAATTCACAGAATGCTTTCAATGCGCGATTGTAATGGTGACGTTGGGCAATAATAAAGGGAGATTCATATCTAGAGCTCAAGCATTTTGAACATAGCATTGGTGGATTCTGACAAGGAGCGATGAATGCTTCCAAAATGCATCAAATGCATCGGTGAGCGGTAAGTAGAAGCGAATTTTATTTACAGTGTCGGGTGGAGATTCGAGGTACAGAACTTTTCGGGGGACACCAAACGCCAAAGCCAATAAAACCACTTCTAGCCAATCAGGAGCGTTGAGCTTTGTTTATTGTTGTCTCTCACCGCTGAGTTACTCTTTTCGCCCCCACCTCGCGGAACGGTTACAAATTATGAGATTTTGGTACAATATCGGTGTCATTCATCGTTGCCGAAGAAACAGTTCGGGTAGGATTATAAAATCCGGAACCGATGGTTCGGGTGAAAATCTTCACCCGACTCTGTAAATAAAATTCGCTTTAGCAATGGGCCGAAACTTCTCGCTGAAACAACCGGCCACAGAGACGTTCTGGTGCATTTCGGAAGTAAGCAACGCATCTTGTCAGAACCTATATATCAACCTGATACTCAAAATAGTTGAACTGTTGAGCTCTTAGAACACGGCCACTGAATCAATAATAAGCCAACAAGAAATGACTTTCCTTCGACACTGGTGCGGTGCCACGCAAGGGCAGAACCATAGCAATTAGGCAACTGCGGATTCTTCCCATTTGAATGTATGAGAAACAATCGATTAGAAATTGGACCATGGCCCCCTCAAGAATCGATTGTTTCTTAGACATTCCAATGGATAGAATCCAAAGTTGCCAAATTGCTTGCTCCGCCCATAGTACCACGGTGGTGCCCAATCAGCAGGTATTCACTACGAGCCACATTGTGGATTTATGTGGTTACACTCTGCGAATTTTTTTTGTTAGCAGTGGAAGATTGAAAAAAATAGAGAGAGGAATCTCCCATTATTAGTTCCCAAAAGAACCATTACTATCGCGCATTTGGAGGCATTTTAAGAGTTTTAGAAGTTGATTTCGTAAGTTTTTAAGTACGACCATCGTTATTTTTCCAGGTTTTCACATCTGTATTAAATGGTCCTCAAATTATCTGCAGCAAAAGTCTCCAACAGCCCTATACTGTAGGGAAAGACCTAGTTTTGTCCATCTAGTTCAATGTAAAATTTTGGAATTTTTCGTAAAACATCTGACAACACAGTAAAAAACTACTCTCATTAAGGAAGAGTGCTCTGTGGCTTTGAGACGCACCCGCGGTCACTTGTTCTTGACTCTCCTCTCTCTGGGTTGAAAATTCATTTGACCTGTGAACCTCTGAGCCATCAGGGTGATACATTCACACACCGTATCTTTGTCATAATATCTGGTTTTCATTCTCCTCTATCTCTGCACTTTATCTCATCGTCATCTTTTTTTTTTTTTTTTTTTTTTTTTTTTTTTTTTTTTTTTTTTACCACGCATTGCGCTATCTCTATACAATGTCTATATTTTCTCTCTCCAATGTCTCTGCAATATTTCCGTGAAACCTTTCCGCTGCTTCATCGTAATCTCTATGCTACGTTTTTACCTTATCTATCGATACTTCTTCGAAACCTCTTCGTTCCTACATCGTATCTCTATGCTACGTTTTTGCCTTACCTTTTTTTAAAACTCTTTGCTACGATCTTTTATTATCTATCGATACTGCTTCGAAACCTCTTCGCTCTTTCATCGTAATCTCTGTATTATACGTATTTGCCTCACCTTGAAACGTTTTCGAAAAATCTTCGCTACTTCGTCGTAATCTCTTTGCTATGATTTTATCTTATCTATCAAAACCTCTTCGCAACTTCATTGTAATCTCTATGCTACTTTTTGCCTTACCTTTTGAAACGTCTTTGAAATCTCTTCGCTGCTTTATCGTAATCTGTTTGCTACGATTTTACCTTATCTATCGATACTTCTTCGAAACCTCTTCGCTCCTGCATCGTAATATCTATGCTACATTTTTAACCCATATATGCCCAACATTATTTGAAATTTTAAGGTGCTTTTCTCAAAAAACACCATCTTGGAGTAAAAAAATTAAAAAATGTTAAATTTTTTGGTCCTGCAAAATGATATACATGCTGAGAAATCCCAAAATTGGTGGCCTAACTTCACTGCAATTTGGTCCAAAGAAAACACAACATGTGGGTCATTAATGACCCCCAATGGGCATACATCGGCTAACACCTCTTCGCTGATTCATCGTAATCTTTTTGCTACGTTTTTTCCTTATATCCGTGCGTATTGATATTTGTTTCGAAACCTAAAGATTATAGCCTTCAATCAATCGATTCAAGAAAAAAACAGGCAACGTTTGAATTGGTCAGCAACTCACAACACGCATTCAATCTAAGAGTCCAAAGTGACGTGAGTATTCTATTATTCGTACATGTATATAGCCTACTTTATTTGAGAGCATGCTCTGCGTAGGGACAGGAGTTACACAGTATGACATCATAGGAGAGTGCGTCTGAAGGCAACTACATTCTTGGCATTCTCTCAAAATTTACTCAAAAAGAAATATAAAATCATTGAGAATTCAACTTTTATCGATGATTGAAAAAAAAGGACATAAAGAGGAACGAAAATCAAGGAGGGGAAAAAGAGCTTCAAACAGAGCAATTGAATGAATGAACGAACGAATAAATAAATAAATTAAACAATAAATAACGAAAAGGTACCCGAGGGCAGTAAAGAATAAGGACGAAAAAATTACCTTTTTGTCAGACCAGTATCATTGATTAACGTTATAAGAGTGACTTTATCCATAAGGAACTCACCTGAAACAATGGAGGAAAAACGCAATCAAATTTGGCGTCGGTTCAAGTTTCCAACGATTTCAATTTAATTTAAGACCGACTCCAGACTTTATTTATACCGAGAAATATGTGGGGCATTATTGGCCATGACCCTTTATTTATTTGCATTGAGTCACAGTATGGTCGGGTCAAAAACGCACTCGGGTAACTTAACCATAACGTATTGAGTTACTGGCATGGCAATGCCGCCGAGGGAATAATAGAAACATCTCACCGTTGTCAGATTTATTTTTTGGAAATTAAAACGTGGTTATGTTTTTTTATATAACTATTGTCAGATGCATGGCCGCATCCAGATTTTTTACGGGGGAGGCGACAAGCTCCCCCCCCCCTTTTCTCTCTCATTTTCCTTCCTTTTCTATTAATTTTTTCTTTTTTTATCCCCTTTTTCTGACACTCCGGGGAGAGGAATAGGGGCTGTAGCCTTATTAGCTCCCTTGACAACCGTCATGGTTAGACGATTCTGACTACATTAATGGTTATGATCTATAGCTAAAAATCTAGTCGTAGCAACGACTGTGATTTACTGGCAGAGCGAAATCCATAAAAAATATAAAACCTCAAATTTATCGAGAAATATTAAGGACACAATATTTGCTGGTATTAGATTTGCAACGTCTTGCTGATAATGAGCCGTCAACAGTTGACGGAGCCGTCAACAGTTGACGGCTCATTACTTGTCCATGCTAGTAGTTGGGCTAGCGTCAACTACTGATGGGAAAACTTCAAATTAACTTTGAGGGTTTCAGCTCAATACTTGTGGAACGTTGTAAAACTGTGGGAGGAGGGGAAGAGACCTGAAAAAGTTCCCCAATTATCGAAGAACGTACTAATGCGGACCAAGATATCTGGCCAGGGTATGCAATACGCAATGCACAGTATGCTATTCAACACATGTATTGGGTGTGTTGCGTATTGCATATCCTTGCCAGGTATCTTTGCTCCCTCACCCCCGAAAGTACCTAAATGTTCGCTTTAGTAATCAGTGATGTTGAGGATATTTCTTTAACACAGACGCCTCAGTAAAAATATAAAACAATGAAAACGTTTTTTGCAAACCGTCGCGAGCGTTTTTAAATCATCAGCAAACGTCTTTAAGGTCCACCAAAGTTCTTAGTGTAGAACATGTTTTCTTACTTTCTCAGAGCGTCTATTATAAGCCCAGACTCTCTCCAAAGTTGGGATCAAATTCCATTTGTCAAAAGTGGCAAAGTTCATTTTAAATTGCAAAAAAACGAGCGAATATTTTAAGTCCACGCTCTAAAAAAGTTCAGGTCTAATTACTAGTGTCAGTAGCTCTTACATTTGAAAAAAAAAATCATATTTCCAACAAGGAAGTATAGATTTCTTTTTCATCCGAAAGTTGAAAAACGTGGATCTATCCTTTTACAACCCTACAACCCTACATGCTTCATTTGTAGGACGTGTATCTTATAAACTTGGTATTGTTTTAGCATCGAATAAGGTTCAGATGGAAGCTGGCATCGGTGTGTATCACCATAGCAACAAGTTGATCAAATGTTTGAAATACTTTTGCGGCGGCGGCTCTCTCCGCGTTGAGAAGGGTGTTTGACAAAGGTCAACGCAC
The DNA here is from genome assembly GCA_011764245.1 of Trialeurodes vaporariorum. Taxonomy (NCBI): domain Eukaryota; kingdom Metazoa; phylum Arthropoda; class Insecta; order Hemiptera; family Aleyrodidae; genus Trialeurodes; species Trialeurodes vaporariorum. The sequence continues at coordinate 50,879,912 of VMOF01000001.1, forward strand.
AAGTTCCCGCGTGACAAAATAAATGACACTCGAGTTGGGAATAATTTCAAATGTCAACGTGCGAGCGCAATTTCGCATTTAGCTCTCGCATGATATCAATGAAAATTACTTCGGTTATGCGTCGCGCTCGCATCGCGTCGCGTCGGTACGCGTTAAATACCTTCACGCGCATGCGCCGAGTTTAATGAACCGCATAGTACCGCAACCCCCCCCCCCCCCCCCTCCGTTTGCTGCGCTATACAGTTTATATTAATTTGTTGCAGTTTATATGCGGCGTGGCACTCCAAATGAGAAACTAGACTATTTCGGCGGAAAGCGTCGTTAAACCATCCATTCGCAGCTTCTGATTGGTTGGTTCAAATCTTCTGCTCGTTGAACCAGCATCATATTGATCAGTCTGAATCTCCTGCTCGTCCAAGGTATATGGAGAACAGGTATGGACAACACTCTGAGGTTGGCTCTGATTGGTTGTGAATTAAGCGACTCCGCCGCCATTTTTCTGACCGCGCGATTCAAATTTAGATTTCATACATTGGAAAGGAAAGTGAACAACGTAATTGATGATGTTAATGCATTCTATAGTCACAACATTAACATTCAAAGATAAAATTTACATTTCATTGTTCAAATTAATCAAGTATTTCTTCAGATAAACTTCCCCTTCAAACTTAACCACAAACAACAATGCAGGATACACGGTGTAAATAGGAGACAAGATGGCGGCGAAGTCGCTTTTTCCCAAGTGGCCACGCCCCCTGAGTCGAGTGTTGCCATACCTTTCTCCATATATATCCCTTGCTGCTCGTCGGAACAGCATATCAGCGTGGTCGATTTGAATCTCCCGCTCGTCGGACCAGCATCAGATCGGTAAATTTGAATCTCCCGCTCATCGCCCAGCATCAGCGGGTCGATTTGAATCTCCCGCTCGTGGGCCAGCATCAGATCGGTCGATTTGAATATCCCGCTCGTCGGACCAGCATCAGATTGGTAAATTGGAATCTCCCGCTCGTCGGATCAGCGTCAGATTGGTCAATTTGAATCTCCCGCTCATCGGCCCTAGATGTGTATAGTGAGTTACGGCAAGAAAGTGGTATACCTCTGATTGGTTTTGGGGGAAATTTTAGGTCCTTCGAGTGCCACCATTGGATGCGTTTGTGCAAATTTTTTACATTCTGGGGGCCGTTGTTGTGTTTCGGCCCCAAGCAAAGATTCCAGTGTCCTAGAGTTTCTAACGGTGTCATCTTTCATGCCTTTGTTGATCGACATCTATTGACGCTTTTAAACATATATACAAGGAAAAAAGTAGAATTTGTCGTAGGCAAAAAATTTGGGTTCACCGGCCGCTTTTTGGATCAGTTTTTTGCATGACACAATGAGATTGTGTCAACGAAACAACTCATTGTGTCCCATGAAAAAAACTGACCCAAATTAAGGCCGAAGAACCCAGATTCGTGCCTACGACACATTCTATTTTTGTCAGTGTAATTTTGGGAATTATAGACATTCGGGAGGTGCATCATGTTTAAAAATTGACAAGTTCATCGACAATTAACTCTTTTATCTGAAAAATACAATGTATGTGCAAAATCGCATTTAAGACGGCGCCCGTAGAGCCTAAAACGCATAACCAATCAGAAGTTAAATACCCTCTTGTCTTAACTCTCTACATACAGGGACTCTATAAAGTCTAGGCCCTTCGGGCGCCAAGATTGCCTGCGTTTAGGCCTGTGCGATCGATCGAACATACGATCGATCGAAACGAAATTTTTCGGTCGATCGGAATTTTCGGAAGTTCCGAGCGATCGAAAAAAATCGGAACTACAAGCGATCGAAATTTTTCGAAATTCCGATCGATCGAAAGTTTTCGAAATTCCGATCGATCGAAATTTTTCGAAATTTCGATCGATCGAAAAATGTTGACACTACGAGCGATCGAAATTCGCCAAAAATCCGATCGATCGAAATTATCCGAAATTTCGATCGATCGATAATTTTCGAAACTTCGACCGATCGAAAAAAATTGTAATTTCGATCGACCGAAATTTTCCGAAGTTTCGATCGACCGAAATTTTCCGATGTTTCGTTCGATCGAAAAATTTCGGAATTTCGATCGATAAAAATTTTTCCGTGGTTTCGATCGATCAAAATGTGGGAAAATTACGTCCGATCGGAATTTGACGATCGATCGAAAAATTCAGAATTCCGATCGATCGAAATTTTCAGAAGTCTCGATCGATCGGAAAAAGAAAAATTTCGATCGATCGAAATACTCGGAGGATACGTGGGTATTCGGGAAATGGAATTCGAATGTTTACCTCTACGGCTCTACTTCCTCTCCTCACAAACGAGTAGTGAGTGACCGAACCTTTTCTCGTCCCCCTCCCCCCTCCCCCGCCCCATTCTTTCCCGACTCTCTCTCTCCCTCTCTCTCTCTTCTTCTCTCCCCCTTCTCCTCTCTCTCTCTCTCTCTTCTCCCTCTCTCTTAGCCTAGGTACATTCTTTCTCTGTTTATGAAACAATAATCAGTAATAATAAATATTGAATGAATAAGAATGGAGCTATGAGACTCAAAAATAGAGGTGAGTGAGTGAGTGAGTGTGTGAGATAGAGAGGGGTGGGGGGGAGAGAGAGAGAGAGAGAGAAAGATAGAGAGAGAGAGAGAGAAAGATAGAGAGAGAGGAAGAGAGAGAAGAGAGAGAGAGAGAGTGCGACAGAGTGCGACAGAGTGAAATAATTACAGAAAGGATCGGTAACTCTTTTGTGAAGAGAGGAAGTAGAGGAAAAACATTCAAATTTCCTTTCCCCCGAATACCTATGCAGTGTTGTGCAGTGTTTTTGCGTATGAACTCCGCTGTCCACTTACAAGGGGGCGGTTGCACACTTTTGTTAAAAGCGATTCATCAGTCGATTCTGTTGTAAAAACCTCATAAAATAACGATGGGAGCACTTTTTAAATTCCGAAATCCCTCCTAAACTCAATAAAAGCTTTCATTTGCGCGAGTGTAATGGTGGCATAGGGCAGTAATAATGGGAGATTTCCCCTCTTAAATTTTGTCACTCTCTCTATGCTAAGAAAAATGATTCACAGAGTAATTAGTCATCAGAGTAGTGATCCTCATCCGATGAATGGTACCGTGACGTCCGTGACACCCGTGTCAAATGAAAATCGTCTCTTTTTTGTCACTTCTTGACGGAGTTATAGTATTCTCAGATGGGAATCTCCCATTATGACTGCCCTAAGCCAACTTTACGCTCGCGCAAAAAAAGCGTGTTTATTGAGTTTAGGAGTGGATTTCGAAAGTTTTTAGTGCTGCCTCGTTGTTTTTTGGGGGTTTTTCTACCAGAATCTGCATTAAATCGCTTTTAGCGAAAGTGTTCAAAATTTCCCCTGATAGAGTCAAATCAAGTACTGAATCAACTCGAAACTTTGAACTTAATTATCTCGAAAATGAGCAAATGAACGATGGCGCGATCGTTAGGCAGGGAGTTATTAGCGGGAAAAGCCCCTGCTTGATTATTTTTTTTTTTTTTTTTTTTTTTTTTTTTTTTTTTTTTTTTTTTTAAAACAATAGTCATGGCATCACATGACAATAATGGGGGGGGGGGGGAGGACGTAGGACTTGGACGAATGAAATAATGAGATTTGCTCATACCCTTTTTTGGGCAAATTAATGCTCCTTTTAATTTTCCCACGATTCCATTCTATCGATGGTTCATACAGGGTGTCCGAGAAATGAGTTCACACTTTTGCTGTGAGCGCCTGGTTGATTGTAAAAATCTGAAAAATTCAGGAATAATCTATTACCCCTAAGCGACTTCAGAAAAAATATCGGGGGGCTCCCACTCCTCCTTTAGGGGGGGCGTAGGCCCCAAAATGTACCCCGTGTTGTCAATATATCGCATATTTAAATGGCAGGGGGGATTTTTTTTTTCATCATTCAAAAGGGCTCAAAAAACTGAGTAATTTCGTTTTTTCAGATTTTCGGGAGCCCCCCTCAAAACAAAATGGGGGCCAAATAGCTACCCCCTACTTTAGAGGCCCATAACTTCGGGTTTTAATTAATATTTTTTCAAAAACTAAAAATTTTCTGAATCCTCAGTACGTCTTTTTTCCAATGATGTGCCACACTTTATCATTTGGTGGAAAAAAAATGGGGCGCGGAGCCCCCCCCAAAATTTTTGAGTTTGGGGGGCTGTAGCTCAAACAAGTCAAATGTAAAGGGGGGTCGTGTTGTACATCAATCGAAAGGTCTTAAAAAAAGGAAGAATTTGGCGTAAACCCGAAGTCGCTACGATGCGTCTATTCAAAATGGCGGCCATTTAACCATTTGGGGGTGGGGGACCGTCCCCCCCAAATAAAATCTCTCGATCGAGTGATACACCAATCGAAAGGTCTTAGAAAGAGAAAGAGAATGGCACAAACCGGACGTCAATACGATGCTTGTATCCAAAATGGCAGCCGGTCAAATTTTTTTGGCCATAGGCCTGCAGGGTCATAAGCCAAAAAACTTTGACCGGCTGCCATTTTGGATACAAGCATCGTATTGACGTCCGGTTTGTGCAAATTCTCTTTCTCTTTCTAAGACCTTTCGATTGGTGTATCACTCGATCGAGAGATTTTATTTGGGGGGGACGGTCCCCCACCCCCAAATGGTTAAATGGCCGCCATTTTGAATAGACGCATCGTAGCGACTTCGGGTTTACGCCAAATTCTTCCTTTTTTTAAGACCTTTCGATTGATGTACAACACGACCCCCCTTTACATTTGACTTGTTTGAGCTACAGCCCCCCAAACTCAAAAATTTTGGGGGGGCTCCGCGCCCCATTTTTTTTCCACCAAATGATAAAGTGTGGCACATCATTGGAAAGAAGACGTACTGAGGATTCAGAAAATTTTTAGTTTTTGAAAAAATATTAATTCAAACCGAAGTTATGGGCCTCTAAAGTATGGGGTAGCTATTTGGCCGCCATTTTGTTCTGAGAGGGGCTACCGAAAATCTGAAAAAACGAAATTACTCAGTTTTTTGAGCCCTTTTGAATGATGAAATAAAAAATACCCCCTGCCATTTGAAATATGCGATATATTGACAACACGGGGTACATTTTGGGGCCTACGCCCCCCCTAAAGGAGGAGTGGGAGCCCCCCGATATTTTTTCTGAAGTCGCTTAGGGGTAATAGATTATTCCTGAATTTTTCAGATTTTTACAATCAACCAGGCGCTCACAGCAAAAGTGTGAACTCATTTCTCGGACACCCTGTATGTTTTGTTCATTGGGAGCCGACGAAGTGTAATTTACTTATTGAAATTTTGGAAGTTTGCATTTTGCCGTTCAAGTGGGCCGACGGCGACGCGACGGTCGTGGGGCTTTTCAGTCTACATCCGCAGTGACCCCAAATTCTCTTGCCTGCGGAGGGCGAGTCCTCACGTGTTTTACACCCGGGAGTGCAGTTTTCGAGTTACCTGCTTTTCCCCCAAGTTGTAAGATTCTTTCACATGACCACCCACCATGCCTTTCATTTGTCGAATATGTTCACATTTATTCCTCACAAAGGAAAGTCACACACCCTTTTTTCCCTATCTCCTGTCTCCTCTTCAATGATTCAATATCTTTCTATTTCCTTTTTTACTGCTCTTTTTTCCTGTTCATCCTTATTCACACAAGTTTCCGAGTTTTTTTCGTGGTCGAGGGGGGCTGCCGGCTGAGTAGTGTGTGAAATATATTTGACTGCCGGTTTGACACGAGAATCCACAGTACTTACCTGCAGCTCTCGGCTTTTCTCGCACCCTTTTTCCCCCCGACCCCGCCCCACTCACCGCGTCGAGTCGTTCCTTTCGTAGGTGCTGCATAGTCTTACAATTAGCTCTTATTTAAGAAATTCTTACGCATTCGTTTTCACCAAAAATGAATAGAATGCTATTTTCGTTTTTGTGAAGGTGTAAGGGTAAGCCGAGAGCATTTACTGACACTGGATTCTCGACCCCCGGAACTGCATAGGCAGACGATTTGGCTCTGTCAGTACTCGGCTTTGGCTCTATCAGAGGTGCCAACGTAATAGAAATCATACGAGCAACTCGTATACTTCGAAATTGGGGGGGGGTGAAGTTTTTTTCCCCCCCCTTTTTTGAGAAAATCAGTATTTTCGCTTCCCAAATGAATGTTTTCTAATCACTAGCTTCACAAATACTCAGTTTCTATCCCCTTTTTTCACCATCTATACTCCACCCCCTTAATCCTCCTTCCCTTTGTACAACCCCCCCCAAGTCCATCTTTTCTATCCACATCCCCACCCAAAAATTCCCCCCCAAAATCCTCTTCCTCCCTCTATCGCCCCCCCCAATCAATTTCCTTCCAGAAATGTATACCCCTCCCCATTTCGTTTTAAAAAAGCCCCAAAAACGAATTCTAATAGGTAAAATTTTTAAAAAATTTCCATGGGTGAACAATTAGAAGTTCATTCTTTCATTCAATCATCTATGGAGACTCCAAAATGGTTTTCTAAAAAGTCAAAACCCCAAAAAATTTTCCGGGAAAAAAATTTCCCACAAACCCCCCTTCTCTGTCAGGGTACTCCATGCCCCCAAAAACCCTCCCTCCTTTAAATATCCCCCAAAAACGTATTATAGGGGGTTTAAATTTTCAAAAAAAAACCGGGGGAAGACCCCCGAACCCCCCATTCTACTTGGGGATTCACCTCGAACCTTCCAGGGGGGGGAGGGGGAAATCCTCGTGATTAGGTGGGTAGCTCGTACGGTACCTGGGGGGTCACCCCTGGGCTCTAATGACACCAAAAAGAAAAAACGCTAAACCTCAATAAAATTGCGAACAGAGCTCGCGACCTGATCAAACGATCGAATTGGGCTGTGACATGACGGCTTTGGCTCAGCATCATTTGGAGAATCACAGTGTGTATATAAAGGAATCAAATACCTATGCATCGGGTACGGGAACCTTTTCGGCATTTCCTTTCAGAAGAAATCTAGAAAGTGATCCTTCAATCAGATGATTAATCATTAGATGGATTGATATCGTCAAAGTAAGCATATGATGCAAAAAAAAGTGAGTTATACTCTGTTCTCGATAAGAAGGCGGGTGAGAATTCAGGTAGTAACGCACTATTTAGAAACAGGCGGCTTTGCTGGCTACTCCAACCCTTCGCAGTGGCCGTTGTTCCCCCAAACTCTCTTTGGCACGGAGGATTTTCAAGAACCGACAGACTCTAAAATTTACACCCGTCCAGAAAAAATTTCAAACGGTCAGTTTTTCGAAAAAAAACGGACGAAATTTTCTCCCTAAAGAACCAAAACTCGGCAAAAATAGTCGATTTGAATGACTCTCAAAATTCGTATTTTTCAGCCCGAATTAAAGTCAGGATATTTCGTCTACTTTTGAATTCATGAGAGTCATCAATATGCAAACTCGACTATTTTTGTCGAGTTCTGGCCCTTTAGTGCGAAAATTCCGTCCGTTTTTTCGTATTTTGACCGTTCGCAATTTTTACTGGACGTGTGTAAATGTTTGAGTCTGTCGGTTCTTGGAAATCCTCCGTGCCAAGAGAGAAGTCGGAAGAACAACGTCCACTGCAAAGGGGTTGGAGTAGCCGGTATAGCCGCACTGTTGCTAAATAGTGCATTTGAATTCTCCCCGCCTTCTTATCGTGAACAGAGTATAGCAGTATACTGGAGTTCATATACTCGGAAGCGAGACGAATGACACGGGTATTCGGGGGGGGGAATTCGAATGTTTACCTCCATTTCCTCTCCTCACAAACGCTTGATCGAACCATTTTCTCGTCCCCTTCCCTCCCCCACCCTGTACCTTCCGACTCTTTCTCTCTTTAGATCACATTCTTTCTCTATTATTTAGAAAGTAACGAAGTGATACAAAAATAAGGAATAATGACTATTGAATGGATAAGCACGAGTGAAATGATGAATGTTTGCGGCGTCCAAAAGAAGAAGCAACAGGACTCGTAAAAAGATGAGGTGTGTAAATGAGTGAGCGTGAGAGGCAGCGTGTGTGTGACTGATTTGAGTGAAAAAAAATAATAGGGGAAAGGGAATTTACCTAAAGGAGAAAGAGTCGGAAGGTATAGGGCGGGGAAAAGCAGGAGGGAGACGAGAAAATGGGTTTAGTCAAAAGTTTGTGAGGAGAGGAAATAGAGGTAAACATTCGAATTCCCTCCCCCCAATACCCATGTCGTTCGTGTTCGTCTCGCTTCCTTCAAAAATTTTGGAAAAATTTGATTATGATTTGAATGTAGGCTATTTTCTCGAAAAACGGTCCAAATCCATAATTTCGGCTCCGAAGCAGTCCGCAGAGGGTAGAATGGCGCAAATTGGAGGTCAATAACGCCCTTCACAACAACGATGACATTTGGAGACTGACCTCCTCCCTCAAAAAAAAAAAAATTTAAAAAAAAAAGTATAAAAAATTGAAGATTGGCGCAAACCGCAATTGATGCGTCAACTTCAAAGATCGATCGGAGGGGGGGGGGGGGGTTTCATCTGTCAAATCAGCTGTATACAATTTTTAAACTATTGTAGGTGTATCAAATAATATTAGTAATTTTTACGTGTTTGATGTTATGAACAAAGTGACAACAGATGATAATGTTAGTAAGGCAAATGTATACATGTATACTATTCCTTGCAAAAAAATTTGTCAAAGTTCAAAATAAATTTTAAAAAAAGTTCGTCAACTATTACTCCTTCGATTAACATTTCATGTTCTTTTTTTTTATCGTGAAAGGACTATTTTTAATTCCAAGGGGGGGGGGGCTCTCATGCTGTCATTTACTCCAAAAAATAGCTGAAATGATCATTTTGGTTTTGTAATTTTTTTTTTTTGCGTCAACAAATGCAAAAATTAAAATCAGCGTGACCTAGATGATCAAGTGAAACTATAAAGTAGATTTTAAAATTTTTCAATGACTGTTTCAAGGAATATTTTCAGTTCAATGCTTCGGAAAAATTATGAAATTCTTCATCCGGTCAATAAAGAGACATCAGTCAACAATGATGATATAGCGCAATCGTCTTGTTCCAACCCTATAATTACTGTTTAAAATTTTGTTACGCCCGCCCGCCTATTAAATTCATAGAAAGTTCTTAAGGAGTCGCAGTTGTGCCCCTCGCACCCCGAGAGTAAGGCGGGGGGGGGGGGGTTTTCTACATCAATGTGCAATGATGGTCCAACATAGCTCGTAGGATTTTTTGGGCCGAAAGCCTAAAAACAAATTCAAAAACAAATTACGCCCCTGCTTCATTGGGGTAAAAGAAAAAATAAGTTTCGAAAATTTCTTCCGCAGGTGATTATGAGCAATTGTATCGTAATGCCATCCAGTCAATGATCGAGTTTCGTGTTATTCTTACGGATTGTGTTATTCCGATATAAACCCCTTTTATCTCTGCGGAAATTAGCTCAAACTAACGAAAAAATTTTACACAAGTAAACAACGAAGAAACCATATCGAGCCCCGGAACCCGTGCCGTGCCCCTATATGAATGTGTGTGAGTGTGTGTGGTCGTGAAAGGCCACACTCGACCTTCGAATCTTTCGGGTGTCCTTCCCCATATTCACGGAAAAAAGCTACTCAATACTTCCCCCCCCTCTCCCCCCACTTCTCACTTCTTTAATTCGATCTTGCTTGCCTCGCTTTCACACATACCCCTCAAACGCCCAGCTTGCCATGCACGACTTTCTCGTTTACAAAATGAACCCAAAAAACCAAAAATCAACAGAGGGCTGAAAAAAACCGATGCTATTCAAAAGCTCGAAATTTTTCGATCGTTCGATCGAATGAACATTCGAAACATTTCGATCGATCGAGGTTTCGAAATATTTCGATCGATCGAGGTTTCGAAATATTTCGATCGATCGAGGTTTCGAAATATTTCGATCGATCGAAGTGCCAGATAATTCCGATCGACCGAAATTTTTCGATCGCTCGGAATATTGACAAATTTCGATCGCTCGGAACTACAAAAAATTTTTGATCGATCGAAGTTTCGAAAAATTTCGATCGATCGGAATAATAAAAAATTTCGATCGATCGAAGTTCCGAAAAATTTTGATCGATCGAAAAAATTTTGTTCGATCGAATTTTCGACATTTTTCGATCGATCGAAATGCCAGAAAATTTCGATCGATCGAAGATTTTCGATCGATCGAACTTTCAGAATTTTTCGATCGATCGAAGTTTCGAAAAATTTCGGTCGATCGAAGCTTCCGAATCTCTCGATCGATCGGACGATTTCGATCGATCGAAGGTCCAAAACTTCGAAATTTTCGAAAAATTTCGTTTCGATCGTACGACCGATCGATCGAAATCGATCGAAATTTCGATCGAAGGCACAGGCCTACCTGCGTTTTTGCAAACTTTTTTTTTTTTTTTTAACCGAATCGGCTTGTTTGTTTACATTCTCCCAGAAAGAAAGTACCACGGTGTTTTACTGATGGAAAAGTTCATTAGATTAACATGTTAATTTTAACTATGATGCACCCTAAGAATGTCTTCAATACCAACAAATAACATTTAAAAGCGTTAACGGATGTCGATCAGCGCAAAACGTGAAAGATTTACTCCGTTAGAAACTCTGCGGATCACCTTTGCATCCAAACCACAGCAACGGCCATCAGAATGTAAACAAATTAATGTGCGAAAACGCAACCAATGCCATCACTCATAGGACTCGTAACTCTTTACGTATAAGGACTCTACTCGGACCAGCATCAACATCAGATTAGTCCGCTTGAAATAAAAGAGCGCCTTCAATTAATAATGATGCAACACCATATCGCAAAAGCACGAATAGTTGCTTTCTGTGTCGATACCGACTTTTGACGATTTCATATTCTTGCTTATTTCTAAATTCTACAGTATCTGACAAGACGGATTGGACCATTACAACGAATTTTTGTCGAGCAGCAGGTGTATCAGCTGCAAATATTGTACCCAGTAGCGAAGCGTGAAATTTGGCAACGATGTATTTTCTTCATTTAAATTCACCAAAAAAGTCGAACGCTCCAGTCATAGGCGATGACCAGGAATTTCGACCTTTCTAATGTGTTCAAATGGGGGAAAAGGAACGTTGCCAAATCGCACGCCTCGCCACTGATTGTACCATAAGATGAACAATCGGTATCAAACAAATAAATGATAAACTACAAGATTTTAAGAGAAAAAGAAACGAAGTCCTCCAGTGTTATTTATTATCAGAACTTTGTACGCCTCCAAACCCACTTGCGGATCCAAGAAATTGTCCCTCTCTCTCGTTCCCCATTCGAGCGCATGTGTTAGACAAGGATAAAAGAGGGGGGACGAAAATTCCGTGACTGCCCCTAATTTATCTTTTTCCAACACACTTGTTCTAAAGGGAGAAGAGAGAGAAGGGTGAGTTCCTGAATCCGCCAGTTTCCAAATGACTTGTTTTGTTATATGTATAGAACTTAAGCTGATATTCTCTAAGAGAAGCGACTAATTAACGAGCTCTTTTGCATTTTTTCTTCGGTAGACTTAATAAGCAAAAGAATCACTTTCTTTCTTTGATTTTTCGGGTTTTTGAACGTCCATGGCAATAACGTTCATTTGAAATTTAAGTTGAAAGCGCTTTACAGTCTTAATGCTTTCTTCTTTCTATTAATTTTCTTTGTTGTTCTTCATTCGTATTTATTCCTGCTCTTCTTCTTCTCTATACTTTCATCATTCAACGAGCCTTCTCCGCAGCGTTGCAAAATTTGGTAAACAGTCCGGACTCCGGCTACCCATAGGCCTACCTCATACAAGTCATGGGATTAAACCAACAGCGCAACGAATAAGTCTTTATTCCACTCTTTTCTCCATTGAAATACGTATGTTAAACAAGGATGGACAAAGGTGCAATATGGCAACAATGTCATGTGCCTCCATTTGATTGTATGTAAAACAATCGATTCGAAAGTGAAGCAGCGCTTCACCAGCATTCGATTGTCAAACATAGATTCAAATGGAGCGAAGACAATGTTGCCAGATGGCACGAGCCGCCACTGGTCAAAGGGATAAAACCTCCTCTTTCTATCCTTTTTCAACTTGTATAGTCAAATGGGGAATGAGAGAGACAGAAGAGATCTTGGTTTGGACTGTTAGATTAAAGAAAAGGTTCTTGCGGATCTGTTATTTATAAATCTTTCATTATTATTATTATTTTTTCTTTTTTTGCTTTGGAAAAATTTGTTGTTGTTGATATGTTTTTAAAATCATGTATTTTAAATTTATCAAGAAAAAAGTAAATGTAAGTAATGATGTATTTTTTTCCTGCGCAGAGTTATGTCCAGAAAATTCAAAGTTTCGATGTTCAACGCGCGTGGTTCTCCCTCATTACATAAAAATAAATTCCACAGATTTTTATCCTGCATTTGGTAACACTGATCTACTTGAAGTTGGTCTCCGTCTGTTTTATGTTTACTAGTTTCAATGCATTACAATTTTTAAGCGAGACGAGTCTTACTTACCGAACCTAAATTTAAATATAAACACATTTTCTCAACCAAGAGGGTAAATAAATACCGGTTAATCATTATCCCTTGATGAACATTTGAACATCCAAGAGAAAGCTGATAAGAAGAGGGTACCCAAAGCAAAATAAGAGGAACAAGAAGAAAAATAAAATCCGGAGGAAAAGTAATTGAACGAAATTCTTGTTGTTTCTCCTATTTTTAATCAGCAATGCAAATGAAGAATATTGATCAACGACAAAAGCCAGGTACTCCTTCTCCCCCTTCTTCTCTCTCTCTCTCTCTCTCTCACTCTCTCTCTCTCTCTCTCTCTCTCTCTCTCTCTCTCTCTCTCTCTCTTTCTTTCTCTCTCTGTCTAGCTCTCTCTCCCTCTCCCGCTATCTCTTGTAAAGTAAGACAGGAACACGAAAGGAAACGCTGAATATTCACGAGTCCAATGATTGCAAGGTTGCCAGATGTCAAAACAAATAATACAAAATAAACAAAAATAAATAAAAATGAAAAATACATTTAAGTGAGGAGTTCACCGGAAGAAGGACCCCTGTACGTTCACGCATGCGCAATTGGTTCACCAAATTCCCTTTTTTTCACGGGGTCGACGAATTTCAAGAAAAGTATCGAATCGAGAAGGCATTCGATATTTTGCGTGGGTTTAAATGGACAAACTACAACGTTGCCACATTGCATCTCACTCGGTAATTTTGTATGGGACCGAACAATGGAAAGATCAATGCCAACTTTGAATGGGCTCTTGCAAACTTTTGCTGTAGTAGGGGACTGAAGAGTTGATTTTCGCATAAATTCTTGTAAAAATGACGACGAGTACACTAAAAAATCACGAAATTCACTCTCAGAATCGAGCTTAATGACGGCGGGAGATTCCTATCTAAATTGAGACATATCTCTATGTGTTTCTGTAGAGAAAGTGACATAATAGACAGGAATCTCCCATTATACCTGCGTCGATCCGCCACAACGAGCTATACATTTATCTAGAGTGGCGGTTTAATAGGTAACCTGCGTAACCAACATGGGGGATTTTAAGGTTAGGTTTAAGCGAGTAATTTGTCCATTTGATTCCGTGTATTTTGATGCGACTCCACCGCACAATGCATCAAAGCATGTTCTGGTCCACTGTGCGTCGCGCCGCATCAAAATACACGGAATCAAATGGACAAATTACTCGCTTAAACCTAACCTTAAAATCCCCCAGGGTGGTTACGCAGGTTACCTATTAAACCGCCACTCTAGATAAATGTATAGCTTGTTGATCCGCCATTACGATCTTGCCATTAAAGTAGTTATGTAGATTTATATTACTGAATTTTAAACTTTCTCAGTGGGATTTTCGTGATTTTCGCTGGTTTTTTCATCAGCATGGACTAATTATTTGCTTACAGCAAAAGTTTGCAAGAGCCCCATTCAGAGGATCAAAGTGCGCAGTTGGGGACGGAAAGACGACCCCTTAGATTTTGGCTTAGATAGGCCACCTGCAATGCTTCAATTTATTGAGATAAGTATTGCGGGGAGCATACCTCTAAAAGTCATCTGATATACTCTTTTTCTGTTCACAGATGTGTTCTTTTCTTGATTGTGATAAAATCGAGGCTTGATAGCGCACTATGGTCTGAGATCGAAAACAAAAACTGGTCAAAAATCGGCGAAACAAAGTCATGAAAATCAGATTTTTTTTTACGTTTTAACCTTAATTTAAATCTTTCCAGTGACAATACTACAGGATTTATTCCTGGTTAAAACATTCTCTGTGATTAAAATTGGGCTTGAAAGATTATAAAAGATAAATTCGTGAGAAATTTACTTTTCTGATTTGTAGCTAATTTTTGACCATCTAGCATAGTGCAGCGTTCCTATGATTCAAACGTCATCAGGGTTCAACGTCTGCACATTTCATGAAATGTAATGAATTGAAAAATTTTCTACTTGTTTCGTCATTTAAGGTGATTCTGGGCGAAACTTTTCCAAAAATCAATCGATTTATTCCGCCACTAGTCGCTTTTGGGAAGAGTCGTGTTTTGGCATTTTAAATTGAAAACAGCGAAAAAACGCAAAATCCAATAAACGTCAGCACCTGCAAAATTTTGTATGGATATTTTGAGCCCAAACGAGCAAAATTGGTTAAGTATTACTTAAGGTTTTAAATTATGAAATTCGTTTCGCCATACTGCTTATTAGTGAGCGCGAGTGAGTTCGAGTAATAGTATGTCTTTATGTCTTACTCACACTCATTGAGGCTTATGGAAATTTTCGTAAATCATAATTTACGACTTTGATTTTGAGTAACATAAGCTTGAAACTCTCAGAATGTCTTCCTGAGGTATGTTCACAGGTGCTGACCTTCCTCAAATTTGTACTTTTTACTTAATTTTATCAATTTCAGCCAAAAAAATGTTGACTTTTTTAGCAGCGCTAGTGATGCTATCCATCGAAATGAAATCTGGACAAGCTTCGCCTGGAATCACTGTAAGGCAACGCCGGCCGTTGCCCATTTCACAGACTATAAGTACAAAAATATAAGTACAAAACTGGGCACATTATGAATACCGTCAAATCATTACTTTTGAAGGTCATCACACAAACCTTGAATTATCATATAGCAATGAGATAAGACCATTTTTTATATTGCATCATTTCGAGGAAAATAGTCACCTCATTATACTTTTTACCCCGTGATGCTGTCTAGCCGAAAGTGATGTTTGACCATTATTTTTCAGGTTATTTGAACGTAATTATGCGAGCTGAAAATAGCTGCGTACTACAATATTACTTAAACAAATTGCGGCACTAAACACTGTCAATAAACACTGTCATAACCGAAGCGCCAAACTCGCGGTGTCTGGGCTGGGCTTTCATATTGTTTATGTCTTTATGAGTTCTTAATCATGCAATTCGCGGCTATATAGACTGCCAGTGAGGAACATAAATTTGAAACGGCAATTTAAACAAACAAGGGATGCTTTGATGGACAAGCAGACCACTCACGGGAATAGAACATGATAACATGACGAAAAGAGGAAGGTCGATTGTCTGTATTTCCTTTCGATTTTGGCCACCATACAGGGTGTACCAGACCACCCGGATATAGGGAATTTTTCTCGAAAACTACTGAGCCAAATGATTTGAAACAAAAAGTCAGGTAGGGAAGTGACCCCAATTTTTCAGTTTTTGATGTTTTCAAAAGCCTTTCCCTTTGGGGAGGTTGGGGGGGGGGTGGTCAAACACGTTTTTCAAGTTTTCTTGAAAAAGTATCCAATGAAGGTATTATAAAAAGTTCATATTCGTAAAGTAGAAGAAATTGGCGACATTTTTGCTTGTATATTTTTTTCCCCCCCAAAAACCCCAAATTTGTTGAGTTTTATGGGATTTTTGGATTTTTTGGTGGATTCCATTCGAAGCAATTCCACCAATCAAACCCACTTGAACCTATACAAAAGTATCAATTGCGTGGAGATTCAATTTAACACCAAAATAATCAATTCGCTTTTTCGTATAGGTTTATATGGAGAATACATCGTTATCATCGAATATCATCGCAATCACTGATGACTCGGAACGCAATCAATGCACCGCAGCTCTCTCGAATCGCAATTGAACCTAGCTATATTATAGCTGCTATAATACATTAGAATAACATATTGTGTGGATATTGAACTGAACCTTCTACGAATCGATCATTTCCCATGGGCTTGTAAGACAGAGATATTGATATATCCCAGATTATAAGCAACCAGACTTTTTAACACAAAATGTTTTGTGTTTCGATGTATTTTTTGAAAATTAATTCCTCGCTCAGTGTTTTAAGCTTTGTATTTATGTTTTCCGTGCGTAAACCTTCTTTTTAAACCTGAATACACGTCGGAGTATATATTGAGAGGGGAGAGGGGTTAGAAATACCTCCCACGGGCTAAAAGCGGACCCAGAGCGAAAACATCGGTTTTCGGATCAAAGCCCCAATTGAGCTCTAGCTTGCAATCAATATCAATTCTAATAAACGATAAGACTGGAATTTTTTTCCTGGAAGACCGTCGCGTCAAGAGCTCTCGGGCGAGCTTAAAAAAAATGTGTATAAGTAAAATGAAATAATAAAAATAAAAACGGATAGGTGCATTGAACTTTCGTAGGATTCCATTTGGCTGATAAGTTTTCTCCTGACGCAGGGCGCGGCACGCGGCAAGGGGAAAGCTCGGTGTTGCGCGAAAATCGCTACTGTAAGCACATGCGGCTTTTAGCTTTGGCCAGATATACCACTGTTGCCTCATTTTATGGCTTTCAGGGTATTAACATCCAAACTAATTGAAACGGCTTCTTTAGGAGAAGGCTTTAGTGCCGAAAATCACATTCTGAGAAAGTAAGGGGAAAAGTCTTGAAGTCTTGAAAGAGTGACGCTTAAAACAGGCCGTTTTTTGCCCCTTTTGGAGGTATTCTCGGATCTTTCCAAAACATGCCTCAAATGATACCTGATTATGGCTTAGTACTGTAGTGAAAATATTAGCAGGAGTTGTAGCCGATATGTAGCCCTCCAAAGTGGACCCCCTGAATTGTCTTTCTCTCTCTCCCTCCATTTGAACTTATGTGTTAGAAAAGGACAGCAGAGGGGGCCATCACGTGACTTTGGCCCCCTCTTCTGTCCTTTTCTAACGCATAAGTTCAAATGGAGGGAGAGAGAGAAAGACAGTTCCCTGTATCCGCCCATGACCCCCCCCCCCCCCCCGCAAAATTGAACGTTAAAACTTGACACATGTTTGTAACGAGCGACGCTAAAAACGATTACGTTGCACAGGAGCCACGGGCGTGGAGCCCATGCAACAGGCCTCGGAAAATCCGTTGCACAGAGGCCACGGGCGTGGGCTCCATGCAACAACATTTTTTTTTTCGAGTCGCATCCAAAAATCTTGTTGCACGGAGGCCACGGGCGTGGAGGCCACGCAACAATCGATAATTTTGTCATTTCGAATGTGCATGGAGCCCACACCCGTGGCTTCCGTGCAACAAAAACTATATCATCTCGTTTCAAGTTGTCCACGGGCGTGGAGTCCACACCCGTGGCCTCCGTGCAACAGATACTATATCATCTGGTTTCAAGTTGTCCACGAGTGTGGAGGCCATGCTCGTGGCCTCCGTGCAACAAAGTTAGACACAAGTCGTTTCAAGTTGTCCACGGGCGTGGAGCCCATACCCGTGGCCTCCGTGCAACAAGGGGCTCGAGTTCTCGTTGCACGGAGGCCACGTGCATGGAAGCCACAACTGCGACGCGACGCGCTCTACCTTTGCAAGTGAGAACTGAAACTACTATAGTCACGCGTCACGCCGTAGTGAAATACTCTATGTGTGTAGTCTGCCTGTCTTGTTTGTCGTCTGTCGGCCAGTTGCAAACGGTCAAGTATGGCGTGCGGTGGCTCGATCTTGTTGAAGTATCTTGAACTCACGGCGTCCTCTGGTGATCATGAGGGTTGCGTACCCTACGGATCCGGGCGCTTGTAATCTTCATGTGCATTTGTTTTTCCGAACTCTTCGAATTT
The DNA here is from genome assembly GCA_011764245.1 of Trialeurodes vaporariorum. NCBI lineage: Eukaryota > Metazoa > Arthropoda > Insecta > Hemiptera > Aleyrodidae > Trialeurodes > Trialeurodes vaporariorum. Next base: position 50,897,944 of record VMOF01000001.1, read on the forward strand.
CTTTTTAATTGATTTTCATTATTTCATTTGTTTATTTCGTGGATCTTTAGGCATTGACAACGACACCTTTATGCATGAACGACTGAGCGTAGATGATGCATACTTTTCTTTTTGATAACTAATTATTTTTTACTTTCTCACTCTAATGAAATTAGAAAAATTGAGAAAGTATTGCGATGGCGCAGAGATTTTTGATGCATTTTGTTTTGATACTTGGCCCGCTGCGACTAAGTCAATCATAATTAATTATAAAATAATTGGCTCTTATCATGCCTAATACTATCCTAAAGAACATCCACCCATGATATTTCAATATTTCTGAACCATATGTGGTAGGGAGGAGTAAATGCACAAAATTTCTGTGGCGTCTGTCTGTCCGGCTGTCTGTCTTTCCGTCTGTGTGTCTGTAGTCATGAACGTGAAATCCAGCATAACTTTTCAACTATTGATCTATATGTATCCAAATTTTGCAGAGATGTTGCTTTTAACATTCCCCAGAGGGACTTTTTTTGTTTTTTTAAAATTTTAATTTTTAGGTTAGTTATGGAAGAAAAATGGTTTCCATTAAAATCAATGGGAAAATAGGTAAAAAAAGAGACAAATTTAAATATTTTACCGACCCACTAAAATATTCCTATCATACAGTCATCATCAAAAACCTTTAAGACCGTTTCAAGGGCCAATATAGGTGCGATCGAGCAAAAATCTGTGAAACCAAACAAATAAAAAAACAATCGTAATACTTGGAATAAGAAATTCAATTATGACTCAATTATGTTTGATGAAAATTGAGACAAAAAGTTTGCAACCAACCTAGGCAGGGATGCCTTTTCAATGTAAAACTATAATATACAACCCTTAAGTCTGAGACTGTTTAAAGGCAAAATAGCTGTTCCATCAATAAACCCAAAAAATAGAATATCCAAAGAAAATTAAACTTATAAAGAAAATGGATAGATGAATTTTGTTGAAATTTGGTGTACACAATCTACAAACAAAGAACATCTTTAAAGGGGGGTTTAATCTACCAAACTAAAAAATTCTTTTGAAGATCCACAATTCAAAACCCATCCTTCAAAGGATGAAGTAGGCAACTATTCGTACAGCTTCTCTGCAAAATCTCGAACACTTCGAATTGAAGGCGGAATTATGTCCAGAGGTGAAAATGTTTAAATTTGATGGGAGTCTAGGAGTCTCTCCCAGAATTCTAAAGGGGGTCGGGGGTCTCCCCCAGATATCTGAAGGGGGGTCTGGGGGTCTCCCCTAGAATTCTAAAGGGGGGGGGGGTCTGGGGGTCTCCCCCAGAATTATAAAGGGGGGGTCTGGGGGTCTTCCCCAGAACTTTTAAGGGGGTCTGGGGGTCACCCCCAGAACTTTTAAGGGGGTCTGGGGGTCTTCCCCAGAACTTTTAAGGGGGTCTGGGGGTCACCCCCAGAACTTTTAAGGGGGTCTGGGGGTCCTTCGACCCCCCAGATAAAAATGGAGGAAGAAAGTGTTCGTAGGGTGTTCCCTACAGTTTATTTTTTTTTTATTTGTCACGTGATTTTGGGGCAATCTACACTCAACAAGTACTGACGCTCTGTGTATCAGCCTACTTTGATTTCTGTGAAATCCTTATAAGCAACCATTGAAAGAAATGTATTAATGCACTTTTTTCTCCGTCAATTTATACGGATCCAAGAAAAATGCGCCTGTTAGCTGATGTGTTCAGACTCCGATCAAATATGAACACATTTAACTTCTTCACTTTCATAACACGGTAATCGTAGAGTATGCTGGATCATAACTCTGGCTCCAGGAAAAAACCTCGTATTATGAGCTTTTGTACCACCCATTCCTGATCAGCGTTATGAGTGAAACTATTATGCGATATATGCGATAGCATACTGCGAACCAAAAGAAAAATAAATAAATAACTAAATAAATAAACAAACAGATAAATAAATAAATAAATGAAAACAATACCATCAACCACAAACCTAACTAAGACAAACCATAAATAAACAAAAAACAAAAAACAATAAACAAAACCATACATAAACTAAAGAAGGAATATTATATTATCGGAGGTAATCCTTTCGCGCCTTCAATTCACGGACTATGCAAAACCAATGGGCTCATGTGCGAACAGTTACATGACAACGTTATGCCTGGCGCACTTGTGTGCGCTCGACTAGAGGTAGTTTAGTAGCTGTTGGAGCCCGCACGAAGAAAAACTGTTTAGAAAGAAGAGTCACGGCCACGGCGGCGTGACGCTGTATGGTTTGAAAGAAGCTCGCAATTAATTTAATAAGAATCTGGATTGAACTATCATCGACGCGCTTTAACCCTATAGGTACGTTTTTTGACGTAATTGTGAAGTAATAACAACGGAGACAGCCATAGTGGAAATCTTTTGTAGACACTTTAAATGGAGCCTGTTTGTTTGCCGCCCTATAATTTTAACTTTAAGTTAACAGTTGATACTAATTAATTTAAAAGTGGATGTAAAACGAAGGTGAAAGTGTTCAAGAGGGGCTGTTTGGAGACATTGATGTAACTGTTCTTTTTGGAATGATTTTCTGCGAAAGAAGAAACTGACATATGACAGAAAACAAATTAAAATTTCTCTCATGATAGTTGCATTGCTTGCTTTGGGGCTCTCCGTTCAGTATACTATCTGAAACTAATTCAAACTTTCCAGAAAAAGGTGCTTACAATTAGACAAATTCAATAACTGGAGCTCCGTGTTATGTTAGGAATCAACTGAAATTCACAAGGCTCTATAGACAGGGGGGTATTTTCATGTGCTTCTTGGATCGGGAGGGGGGGATTAGTCTTCAAAAACTGTTGACTTTTTTTCCCCACAAGATATGAAATCATGACCTTATTCTGAAATCCCAAGGGATCTGAGTGTATCAGTGGCGTAAATAAGAATCGAGCGCCCGCGAACTGGTGAGCTGCGCCCCCCCCCTCTCTTCAAAAAAAATGTCAACTATACTTTTTAATTTTCATTGTTCTAGAACAAAGAAAATTAATGTAAGTAAATAAAGGGAGCTTGCTTTATTTATTTACTCATTACATGCATAAGTATTAAAACGAAATTTATCTTCTGCTGAATGAAAAAATTAAGAGGGGTTTATCCGGGGCGGAGGGTGGGGGTCAGCGGTGGTTTAAAATTAAGTGAATGATCATATAAGAAGTGTCAAGAATCATAGAAATTTCTATAGAAATATAGACTCTCATTTATCCTTTCTTCAGTTTCTTATTTATGCATGTTGTTGTTCTGTTCTCTTGCAAACAGGGTCGGACTGGCCAGGGCCGCTAGGCCGCGATCGCGGCATAAAGTTTCGCTTTTTGAGGCCCAAGGGGGCCCCCGAATGGATAAAATGGAAAAATTTAGGAATGAAAAAAAGAATAATGTATCAAAGAAGACAGTAAATAGATTACTCTAAAGGAAAACCATTGTAAGCTAATTAAGATTGCTTAATATAAGGATTGAAAATGCATCGAGACTGGCCAAGTCCACTCTAGTCCAAGATGCGGACCGACATTTGGAAAATCTGGGGCCCCCGAACGTTTACAAAAGGAGCCTTCGAATGGATTAAAACGGGGCCCCTTAGTCCCCCAAAAAGTATCGAAAGAATAAACTGGGAAAAAAATAATAAATACTGGCAAGAAAATCGAAAAAATGACGATTCCTTTAATTGCAAGCGAGAGGCGAGTCTTAGGAGTCTACCATTATGTCTTATATTTTTTAAAAACAAGTTTTCCTCTTTTCCTTCTTTTCAAAATCAAAACTTGCTAAAATGTTATCTCTATCTCATAAATAATTACTCGGTTCTCTCACAAATGAAACCCTAAAAAACTCATTAAAATTGGGTTATTAGGACGTAAAATTTTCAAAATTTCCCGGGGGAGGGCCCCCGGACCCCCCGTCGACACCTGGGGGGTAATCCATACCCCCCAGACCCCCCGGTAAGTGAGACACGTGAAAACAGATGGCGTCACTTTACCCCCCCCCCCCCCAAGAATGAATAACTCCACCACCGAAGATAATAAGTTACTTTATCCTGGACTAGAAGCCGCAGCCGAGCATATGCTCTAGCCGATATTCGGGTGGGTTTAAAAAGGACCAAGAGAAGCCCACTGCGATCTGGATCCTTTAATAAGTCTACGTAATAACTAAAAAATAAGCAACAGAGAACTTTAATTATCAGTTGAAAAATAGCGTAAAAACTGCTTCGTTTTAAGTTAATTTTTAAAAAAAAAATGGTCTGAGGGGGCCCCAAAATGGAGGGAGGGGCCCCCAAATTGACCGAGCGGCCCAACATTTAGAAAGCCAGTCCGACCCTGCTCGCAAATTTTGAATTTGCTGTAATTTTTGGTTTTGTTGCGCCCCCAAGGCGCCCCCTCAAGACGTGGCGCCCCACTATGTGGTATTTGACCGAAAAAGTTGGCATAAACTGGTTCTACTGTCCAAATAACTTGAAATTTGGTAGTCGGGGGTACTTTTTAACGCAGAATTCAAATTTCACATCAGTTTTTCAAAATTTGAAAATCCAAGATGGCCGCCGACATTTTTTGGCTAATCGGTCGGCAGCCATCTTGGATTTTCGAATTTTGAAAAACTGATGCAAAATATGAATTCAGCGTTAAAAAGTACCCTTGGATACTGAGTTTCAAGTCAGTTGGACGGTGTTGCCAAATTTCACTCTTGTAGCGATGTAGCCCTTACAACACGTAAAAACGAGAGTTTCGTGCAAAAACGCAAAATTCGAACTAATTTTCCCGGAAAAGCCGCATTTTTCCGCAACTTCTGACTTCAAGGCCTATTAGTACGCACTAAGGACTACCATTTCTCTTATATATACCCGCGGGATGTGGCAGGATAATTGAACTTAAGTTCTCTTGAAAATCGGAAAATTTACGTTTTTAGCTAAAAACTTTGAAATAGCAAAAGAATATCAAATTCAAATTAAAATTGGATAAAATAGGCATAAACTGATTGTAAATACCTTCAGGAAGACGATCCATGTACAAAAATTTTGTACTTAGTCCACTGCCGATAGATCAAATGTCGGCTTTATCCCAAAAAAAATATGTGAAAGCTGAATTTTGGTGTACACGTTCCTTATGGGGTGTACTTTCATAAAAAAAAGTCAACACCGAAACGTTCGCGGGTTTGCCAAATTTACCCAAAAATGTGGCCTAAAAATCGGTTTTTTCAAAATTTCTCGAAAACCAGCGGGTTTTCGAAAAAAATACCTTCGTAATGGCTTGTAGAGCATAAAATTTCCAACAAAAAAGATTCTATACAATTTTTTGATAAACCCCTTCGTATTCCCCGAAAACACCATTTTCAATTTGCGTGATTTTAAAAAAAATCAAAAATCACAAAAAAATCACTGCAAAATCGGATATTTGGCAACGCTGGTCCCAGAAATTATTTTCGGAAAGAGCCACATGAGTACTTTACCACTAATATGCCTCATTATCATTGATTAGAACTATATTCGACTTCTTAATGAGCCGTGAGCCCCTCCTAGACACACATTCGCCGCATCCCTTGAGAAACAAAAAATAAATGGCTTATTCATAGTATTTTGCTTTTCTGTTTGTTTTTTTTTTTTTTGGTTGACTGCTACAACTCAATGACATAATTCTTGAATAGATTATCAAAGTTACGTTAGTGTATCGAAAGCACGTGATGAAACGGAGGAGGAAAATAGGGGGGGGGGGGAACATTAGTTACAAGTAGATAGTTCTAAAGAATATTAGTTAACGATGATACACATAAAATACTCTAATTTTTCCCCTCAATATGCTTGTTGCTATGTTTCCTCCCCTCTTGATCATCATATTGAAGCTTACAACTCCCCCTCCCGCTTTCTGTTGAGTCGAACGTCACGTGAACGATCTCTTTGATGCAAAAAAAATCAGTGAAGCACTATAAGCAAAGTTTGTGCCAGAGTTCGTTTCAATTTGGTACTTACGAACTGGCGATGGTGGCGCGTGCAATCTGGCAAAAATGAATTTAGTCCATTTAAAGTCATGAAAAGGATCAAAATATGAGGATGCACAGTGCACTCCCTGGAATCGATATTTTTCATGGGTTTAAATGAACGAAATGCAACGTTGCCAGATTCTATACGCCATCAGTGGTTTAGCTTACGTATAATGCACCTACATTTCGTAATATTTGTTTTGTTTGTAATCTTTGCAACTGTTTGCTGATTCGAAGTATATTTGCGATCGCTAAAAGCAGTAAAAGTACTGCTTAAAGATTACGTACCTTTGGCTCGTATTTTGTTGAAACGAGCCATCTCGAGAAAAGTACCAATCTACTTTTTTTTTTTTTTTTTTTTTTTTTTTTTTGTATATTTTCTTTATTTTTTCCCTTGTTTTCTTTATTTTTTTCCTGTGATCAGAAAAAACCATTTTGAAAAAAAGTATGAATTTATTATTTACAAGTCAGATTGAAGGTTTTACAAATACTTTGATTTTTCAAATTTTGAGATTATAGTTGTTATGTACATTTTTAGGAACTGATCAGTTTTTAAAATAGACGTCTTCGTTTAGAACCGAGTCCTTCTGATGTGCTCGGTTGCGGGTCGGCGATTTGATTGGGCACGTCTGCCTCTGAAGGGGGCTCATCATCACACCGATCATCCATAAGCTCATCAATATCTTCTAATCCTGAAAGTGGATCATCGATAATTTCATCTTCATAAGCATCTTCCATATCAAATGCAGGCCCGTTTGTGCATGAGGTGCCAAGACAATTTAGGCAGGTGCTGGTGCATCTTAAGCCAGTTCTTCGGCAGCCGCAGGCGTTACTGCAACCTTTGGTGTAGCGGCAAAATATTGATTGTAAGACTTTTTGGGGCGCAGGTCCGATAGTAGAATAAATAGGCGCTACTTTTGGATGTATGCGCCAACCCCAGTTTTCGGGCGGAAGTTCATAGCCTTGCCAAAGTTGAATTTGGTGAAAAACGCGATAACTGTGCAATTTTGCTGCATCATCCGTGGGCGGTAGAGAGAAAAGCTGTTTCTTCTTGGCAGTAATAACGTTTTTTCGAAATGTTATAAACCGATACTCGTTGAGGGAACTGACGCTTTTTGGTGCACTGTATAGGCCCAAGAAAAATTTTACACCGGCTTCACCGATAGAATATAGTGTTGAGTCTCGAGATTTGAAAATTTCCGCTGCTACGGCAAGATCTGGCCGTTTTTCAAGTAGCGTACAAAAACTAATTTTTCCCTTGCCGTATACAGCAGATATGCAGTCGCATCCTGAAAATGCATGCACGACCAAGATATTTTTTTTAATGATAGGTTTATGATCGAGGCTTTGCGAATACGTATTGGCGAACCAAATCGAGAGAACGACTGACTCAGAAGTGCACTATGCGCATCGCATATTTTTGTTTATTGTTTGGAAATGACAGAAAATGAGTGAAAATGAGACCAGATGTCAGCAGCTAGAAGCGCGGGGGATGGGGTGGGGAAGCGGAAGGAGGGATTAAGTCATAAAACACACCCCTCCGCTACCCTCGTTCAAGGTCAATGAGATATCAGTATACCCATGCTCAGACCTCAAAAATATCAAGTGTTTACACATCTCTGGTCAAGACGTCGCCAAATATCCGAATTTCTGGCCATTTTGTTGTGATTTTTTATATTCTTTAGAGTGCTAGACAATTCAAAAGGCGTCTCAAACCGTCAAACGTCGAAAGAAAATTAAAATATACTCTGTTCAGGATAAGAAGGGCTCTGGGTTTTCAGGTAGAAATGCACGATTTTGCAGCGTCGCTCTTATTCAACCCTGTCCAACCCCGACTCCAATACGCTGCGATCACTCACACGCCGCCCGATTCGAACCTTCACGGGGAGCGAAGCATTTCCAAGATGCGGCTGACTATGAATTTTATCTGGTATTCCATGAGAATCTTAAGAAATTCCATGAAAATCTTGTGGATTTTTCATAAAAATGTTCATGGAAATCCCGAATTTTACATAAAAATTGAAAACCTGAACAATTGGACACGGAACTGCATAGCACAGTTTCAGCAGGGTACTATCATTGCTGATATTTTGCTTCTAATATTCTCCCTTTGCTGAACTCTATTTTTGGTTAGTTGTTCGGCATGATGTTACGTCCCACCACAAGAGTTTTTGCAGAAGCTCAGTTTGCTACTATTGCAAATGAAACGCCCAGCGCAGCGTCGTTAGCTGCGATGCGATGAAATAAAGGTGCCAACCTGATTTCACTTCATGTAGGGCAGCAATTTTCGGACCTCTAGCTGTTTTATCTATACTTTGCAAATTTCGGCCTGTAGTCCGATCATCAGCATCCATACATTGACCTTAGAACCTCACTTCCACTTTTTAATAGGTTTAAATGGACAAACTGCAACGTTGCCAAATAGCACGCTACGCCTCTGGCATAAACCTGGGCCCTTTTGTATGGGGCTGACATTTCGACTGATGGATGTTGAGAACTTAGGAATTGCGTTTCGATGTGAAAGTCACAGCAGTCATGGTAAAGACTGTCTGACCCATACAAAATTTGGGTCCCGGGCGTAGTTTCTAGTTTGATAAGGTTGCAATTTGCTCATTTATGGATAAATGTTGTAAAAGATCGAATTCGAAGGTGTTCACCGAACACCGAAGAGATCGATCTTATTCCTCAGTTTTCCTAAAGTGGTATGTTGCCAAACTGAAAGCTACTCCTCTGGCTTAAAATTTGCCGAAGCTGATAGGATCTCATTTTGCTCTTCTCATCCTAATCTATCGAATGGACTGACTTCCTAGTAAGATTTGATTATAATCGTACCGGAGGAGGGTGAAGGGTGAATAAAGTGTGACGTAAATGGGCCAATTGCACAAATTTTGCTAAAGCAATAAGGACAGTGGCGGCTCGTGCAATGTGGCAACAACGTACTTTCTCCATTTTAACCTTTAAAAAACAATCGATCTTCAGGAGGTGCAATTGCACCCCCCAGATATCGATACTTCTGTACAGGTTTAAATGACAAATAAGCATGGTTGACAAATTTCACGAGCCGCCACTGAAGAAGGAGCACGAGTTTTGGTCGATTTTATTAAAACGATAAAATCGATGAACGGACTAGTGACCTCAAAGTCCACCCATGAAGTCGTGAAATTAAAGTGAAATTAAAGTCCGTAAATTGAAACAGCGCTCTCCTGATTCTAATGGGTACTCTACAAACGAGCAACAAGTTTGTTGAATTCTTTTAGAACAGCAAAACAGAGCGGAAAATTGAGAGGGGGGAGGTCTAGATTTTTAAACGATTTTTTTCAGCATGATTGGAAACATCTCTTTTTCCAAAAGATCAGAGAGTCACTGCTTTGAAGATTAAAATTTTCGGAGGAGAGCCCTCCCTTGGCCCCTTTCCATCGAGGGAATGTCGTCCCCCCCTCAATACAATCCTGTGCAGTGTGCACTGTGAAAGAAAGAAATCAGGTGAGGACTCACTTGCCCTGACTCATGATCAATTTATAATTGGTTTTGTCTGAAAGGAACCTATTATGTGTTGTTGTTTTTCTTCAGCGAAAAACAACTAACTGTCCATGTCCAAGGACGGAGGCAGATCCCCGACGAGCAAGCAGAACCGAGATCAGCAAGCAAGCCGCAAGCTGACACTTATTTGTTGTTGACAAGGCGATTTGTGTACTTGAGTCGTGAAAGATGCCGATGATGAATCTATATAATAGTATAACAATGAAAGGGGTTTGCTGGGGGTAGGTAGTGAGAGGTGACCGCGGAAATAACTTCTTTCGGTCGAGTCAAGAGTTCTACCTGCCCAGCCCGCCTGCACTCTCTCCGGTTTTGTTGGGCCAGTGTGCCTCCCCTCTCTCGGCTCTCCTTCGCATTGCCCCTCGCCCATTGGAACGTAAATTAACAATAGAAAATAAAAAAGTTTATCTGTGCGCCACAATTTTTTACCGATTTTAGAATTTTAAAAGTCTCCCGATGCCCTTTGAAAATATCTAAGTACGCCAAAGAGCCTTTTTTCGATATTTTGATTTGAACAGAAGTTATGAAGGAAAAACTGAAAAGTGCTACTATTGGCGCCATCTGTTGGATTTATCTGACTTTAAAAGGTATACCGTGGCCTTAAAGTCAATTCAGAAACGATTGGAGTTACGGCAAAATGATTGAAAGTTTCGGCCCGAAAGAGTAATAATTCGTCAGAAACAATCAAATTTGACTCATCATTGACCCCGGAAGTTGAATTTCTCAAAAACTCTATTTTCGAACTCGTGATTGTCAGCGGCGCAGTGGCGTGGTTTGGAAATTGGTAGATAACGAAGTAATTTCTCCATTAAGCTTCACATCGTCAAAAGCAAATTCTTGCTAGCAAACAATCAGTTCTCACAGATTTGATGACACCATTTGGATCCCACGTCCTTTACGTTGGGTAATTACGCAATAAAACTTTAAAAATTAATCTACTTTATACATTGAAGGAAGTCTTATGTTTTGCTCTTGGCTCACTCGCAGTTTCTTTGACAACGGATGAAAATTCAACTCCGCCATTTGATTGATCAAAAACATAAAACGATATCGACGCGTGGTTTGCGCTAAAATGCTAACTGCTCAGTTTTGTGAGCCTTTTGATGGAGTGATGTCATTTCACGAGGGTTGGCAGATGACAGATCGTCTTTTTTACTGCGCATATGGGCGAGTTTTTATTTTTACAAAGACTTTTGATACCGTCTGACTTTGAGTACCCAGATATAGTATTAGAAGTCTTTGCGTTTTCATGCACTAATTGTGTTGCGCAAGCGTACCACAACGGTGCAGGAAACCCGAGCTGTCATCTGCCATCTTTCATGAAATGATCCCTCGATAAGGGTCGTGCGTACTTCGGAATTTTTGAGAAATCCCCACAGAGGGGCAGATTTTTCAAAACCTCTTCGAGGCTCTAAAACCAAATTTTGTCGATTAAATCCGTATCAAGATCGTATATTTTATAAAAAAGTACTTGCTTTACAGTATTTTCGATTCCAAATTTTCTTAATTCCGACCTTTTAAGTGGAAGTTCTGATGTTTTGAAAATGGGTCGATTTCGCTGGGCATATTAAAAAAAAATGAAAAAAAAAAAAACGATATAGACCGTCGGTCGGCGCCCAAATTCTCCAGAATAGTTTGAAAAAGAGATAGAGATACTTGTTTAAAAAACTGATATCCTTTACATAATTCAGGATAGATAGGTACAGTGGCGTACCCAAGGGGGGCTATCGGGCTATAGCCCCCCCCCCCAAACCCAGAGTAAATTGCCGGGCTGGGCTATAAAACTAAACGCCGCGCTCTGTATTTTGTGATGTTTGTCATTCTCTTTTATCAAGTTTTTGAGCGAAGGCAAGAAAGGAGAGGCACTAGAAAAAATGCGGCGGTAGATGTAACCGAAATAAAGGAACCGAAAGAGCAACCGGAAAATGGGATCAAAACAGATTTGTCCTCACTCCTCAAGCATGTAGGCAGTCTGAGTTGGGTCAATTTCTGTTCAATCTTCAAAGCAGGGATACGGAGCTGGAGCGGGCAGGGGGTGGAAAAGAATATTTTCTTTTTTTTTATAATAGGCATGGTCATCATGGTCAAGTAAGTAGGTATATATCCCACCTCACGTCGCAACGCACCGCGCACACTACAATGATTTTTATGAGCGGAGAGGCGGCGCACTATGGTCCAGAATTCCAGTTTAGGAAGACATAGTTTGCATTACAATCGCCCAATATCTTGAAAACGGCTCATCTGACACCAAAATTGGTAATAACGAAAAAGATAGAACGTAAGCCGTTTTAACTTTTCTGTGATAACCATTTTCGATGTCAGATGAGCCATTTTCAAGATATTGGGCGATTTTAATGCAAACTAATGTCTTCCTAAATCGGACTTCTGGACCATAGTGCGGCGCGGTGGTCGGCTCTCATCGGCAGGCAAAAAAGAAAATCGGTCAGGCCAGAATGCAAGGCGCGAACGTGCTTAGCACAAGAGAACCGTCTGATTCTTGTCTAGTTTTAGTGCTCAGCTGATTGAGACCTCAGTGAACCTTCGATCCTTTCAATTTTCCGTCAGTAAAAAGTCAAAACAGATATTCATATAGTTATATTTTTCTTTACAAATGCGTCGACACCCTTGCCAGATTATAGAAAAACTTATTCGTCATCCGAGCACATCTCGTGCAAAATTGATGAATTTATGCACAATTTGCAAACTATGTTTGGAATAAGGGTAGGCTGGGTAGGTATTTCCTTTACAAACAAAAGTCGGAAAGGGCTCAATGCTTTTCATTTTTTCGCTCTCTCTTCCTCTTCTTCTTGTATTAGTGTCGCAATTCATCTATTTTCATGTGAGACTCAAAAATGGTGGGAACAACTGCCATTTTTTTGATGAGTTTGGTTTTAGACTTTCATTCACCTATTCAATCATATTATTTTGTATGTCAATATCTTTATTACTTTGAATCAATTTAACCTCAAATTTTCTTTGAAGGGGAAGGGATCTAAACTAGAGCATAGATGGATGGAAGGGAAGTGAGAGATCATGGTGGAAAGTCCGCGAAGGATGGGATGGGGGGGGGGGGTATAATTGAAGACCCTCAAGAAGCTTTGACTTTTTACCCCCCCCCCCCCAAATTCTGGGTGCGCCACTGGATAGGTAAGTACCAACGAGCTATAACTTTAATTTGGCAAATCAAGGAACGTTCCGCTGGTTCACTGTTGTCGCCTAGGGCGCCGCCCGCGCCGCCGCCGCCATCTTGACGTATAAATCGATTTTGAGGTTAAATTTTGTAGGCCGTTTCGTAAACAAATTAGAGCATCTCCGGAAACGACCTACAAATTTTAACCTCATCAAACCTTGGAATATGCCGTCCAAATTCCACATCTTCCCGCGATTTCTTCTTCCCTGTGCGGCACAAGTTGGACCAGCCCGCTGCCGCTCTAAAGTTACAGCTCGTTGGTAAGTACTATATCTATATATAGTGCGTTCAATCGAAAGTCTGCTTCGACTGCATGGGCGCCCGCAGCGGGGGGCAAGAGGGGGCACTTGCCCCCCCCCCGGAATTCAAAACAGTCAAAATTTCACGAAGAAAAATGAAATGACCAACAGAAATTAATATGTGAATCAAAGTAGTAATAGTCGACGAACTTTATTATTAGTTTATTTTGTGATTTCAACTCACTTTTTACAAGGAATAGTTGAATTATACAGTTTTCTAACTACTATTACCATCTGTTGTCCCTTTATTCATAATATGAAACACGTCAAAATTAGTATTATTATCTGTATACACCTACAATGGCTTAATAATTGTACACTATTTGTATTAAAAAAAAAAAATTGGGGTTCAACAGTTTTGCCCCTCCCCCCCCCCTTGGAAATTTTTCTGCGGGCGACCATGTTCGACTGCTATTTCAACCCATTTATTTACTAAGAATCATGGGCATCAAATTCATGACATTTTTGTTTGCAAGAAAATTGAGATTTAAACGTTCTCGTCGTTTTTTACCACGTGCAGTCTTTGGCGGCTCATGTTATGCGGGAAGCGTGCTCTCTCTTCATTTCATCTTATGCAGAAAGCCCGAATCTAGATGAGGCTCTGTGCACCTTCTCAAAAGTATCGATCATTTTATATAGGTTCTATTTGCTGCAATCTGCATTATAGTCGCATTGCAAGAGCCGCTACTGCATTATGCTCAAAAATTCCCACTTCAATGATCTTCATTGGTTTCATTGTGAGGACTTTGAGGAGGCCGAGGCCGCCTTTCCAAAATATTCAACTTTTTATTGACTCTTATTTTGGTCGGTTTTCTTATACTCTCTCGAATTTAACAACAACAGGTCTTATGTGAAAAGGGAAAAAACGAATAGTTTATTCCTCTATTTTGGCCGCTAAAAGACAAGCTGTCGTGATTTTCGCACACAAATCTATTGAAAACACTAGGGAAAGTAGCCCATGCTCCGAGCGCGAGGAACTCATATACTGTCAAGTATGATGGTCATGTCCCCGAGAGGCTCACCAGCCTTTTGTCTTCCTCCCCCAGTCCGCACAAGTATTTTTTCAAGCCCTTCCTCAGCACGCATTGATTCTATTTTCAGCAGCACTTTCTAAATACCCTGCCATCCACCTACTCTCAAGCAACTAGTTTTTGAATTATTCCTGATCTTTGTTAACTTACTTTACCGGGCACAATACATTAACCATTGTTTGCCGATATGTTCAGCCCGTTTCCTATCCATCGGATATTTCTTCTCTTTGTCGCAGAGGTGTAAATCTCCCCTCCCCTCCCCCTTTATAGGTACCTTAACACCTACAATGCGACCTCACTTGCTCATGATTTGTTTTATTTAGAAATCGAAGTTAGTATTTCGCAGAATTTTGTCCACTCATCATATTAACACCCTGTCTATACGTCTTATAGTACAGGGCGTTTCACATAACCTGCTCACTATGGTTTTCTTGAACGCGGGACGATGAAAAAATCGGGAAAAATCGGTTTCATGGTCCTTCGGACCTGAAGTTTCATTTAAAATACTGCCACGACCCAAAATTTGGTCTTTGGGGGGTTTTCAGGGGGGGGCACCCCCCTAATCTCGAAAATTTCAAATGGCAAACCCTATCTTGTGATACCTCATTTGAAAGGGCGTAAAATTCTAAGCATTTTGGCTTAAACCGGAAGTAAATATCTTTTTTCGTGTTCGAGATATCGAAGGTCGAAGTTCGATTTTGGACCAATTTTCGAAAATTCATAACTCCTACAAAAAGAGTCGTAAAACCAAAAACTGCACATGCAAAATACTCTACTTGGTGAGTACTTTCAAGAAAAAAATACAAATTTCGAATCAAATAGACCGGAAGTCCTTTAGGCACCTTAAAAGTTTTGGCGGGAAAACCCCGATTCATCAAAATTTTCAAATGGCAACCCCTATCTTTTAATATCTCATTCGAAAAGGCGTAAAAAGTTATACATTTCGACGCAATCCAAAGTTCAATATCGTTTTTCTTATTCGATATATCGAAAATCGAAATTCGATTAGGACCATTTTTCGACACTGTAAAAAATGGATCCAATCGTGTGTTACAATCATTCGAAAGCGCCTAGAAAATCAAGCATTGTAGCGCAAACCGGAAGTCAATACCTTTTTTTTGCGGTCGAGATATCGCAAGTCAAAATTTAAGGTAGACCCCAAGGGGACACTAAATTTTGACTTGCGATATCTCGACCGCAAAAAAAAGGTATTGACTTCCGGTTTGCGCTACAATGCTTGATTTTTTAAGCGCTTTCGAATGATTGTATCACACGATTGGATCCATTTTTTACAGGGTCGAAAAATGGTCCTAATCGAACTTCGATTTTCGATATATCGAATAAGAAAAACGACATTGAACTTTGGATTGCGTCGAAATGCATAACTTTTTACGCCTTTTCGAATGAGATATTAAAAGATAGGGGTTGCCATTTGAAAATTTTGATGAATCGGGGTTTTCCCGCCAAAACTTTTAAGGTGCCTAAAAGACTTCCGGTCTATTTGATTCGAAATTTGTATTTTTTTCTTGAAAGTACTCATCAAGTAGAGTATTTTGCATGTGCAGTTTTTGGTTTTACGACTCTTTTTGTAGGATTTTTTCATCGTCCCGCGTTCAAGAAAACCATAGTGAGCAGGTTATGTGAAACACCCTGTATACTCTAGTCGATACTAGTTGCACTGTATAAATAAAATGAAGGCCAACTCCTCCAGAGGACCGTGTGCCTTTTTTAGGATTACAGTGTTGCCAAATTCTCGGCTTTTGCCGGATTTTCGCGGCTCTTTGAGCTTGCGCGGCCGATTCGCGGCTTTTCTTCTTTTCATCATTTCTTTATTTCTTTAATACTGGTGTTTTTTTCACTTTCCACGGACTAATTAATCCATGAATCGAAATGGCCTAAAGCTGAGAAATACAGTGTATGAGGTTTGCGTCTGAGCTTTAAAAGGACAAGTTGGTAGCACTGTACCTATAAGTATGTAACTCTGAGGAAAATTGTGGAAGGGCACACAAGTTCTCTCTCATTTTCCTTTTAGTAATACCTATCCCAGTTTCAAGAACGTCAAGAAGAGATTAAGTTCATCTTAGTAGAGGTGAACTTTCACTAAATTATTCAGCCTTCAAAGTCATGAAGAGTAACTTAAAATTATATCTTAAATTATTATGCATGGGCGCCCGCAGCCGGGGGCAAGAGAGGGCACTTGCCCCCCCCCCTCCGGAATTCAAAAAAGTAAAAATTTCGCGGATTTTTTTTTTTTTTTTTTTTTTTAATTTTTAATTTATTTTTTTGTAATCTTCGCTACAAGAGAAATATGTACAATGTTTATAAAAGTATTAAATTTAGAAGTTAATTCACAACCAATAAGTAATTATAGTAATTAAAGGAAAATAGTGTTCTTTTGAAGTAGTTTTATGGCTCGGCTCCATAAGCTACAATGACCACGATGTTAATTTGGTTCAGATCCCCGAGCGGAGAAGCCCGGCCTATGACAGTAACCGGCTTCAAATCTCGCCGCTAGGGGCCAGTCTTCTTCCATAATGTCTTTGAGATGTACACAATGGGACACTGGGACAGTCACAGTGCTGCTAGATGTGTTAAAAAATATACAGGCACTTGAGACTTAATATAAAATGTGTTGATTTTATGTTAAATCTGGCAGCAATGTACATTCGTCGATTGATGGCTTGGCGAGGCTGCTGTATCGCAACGTTTAGAGTTTCGATATTTATCATTTGTTTCATACGCAGATTTACAGAATACTACAATCGACGAGCGATAACATGATGAGATCGATGAATTGATTCGATATCTCGATTGTAACCCAGCAAAGAGCTAGGTTTCGAGAATTTATAAAAATACTAAATGATTAGGACTATAATGGGTCTGTTGCACACTTCGGCTACAGCGTTTTAAAGTACCAATTCCTTTGTAAAAATCAGAGAAAATAACAATGGCAGCATCAAAAAACACTAAAATCAGGGTCGGACTGGCCAGGGCCGCTAGGCCGCGATCGCGGCATAAAGTTTCGCTTTTTGAGGCCCAAGGGGGCCCCCGAATGGATAAAATGGAAAAATTTAGGAATGAAAAAAAGAATAATGTATCAAAGAAGACAGTAAATAGATTACTCTAAAGGAAAACCATTGTAAGCTAATTAAGATTGCTTAATATAAGGATTGAAAATGCATCGAGACTGGCCAAGTCCACTCTAGTCCAAGATGCGGACCGACATTTGGAAAATCTGGGGCCCCCGAACGTTTACAAAAGGAGCCTTCGAATGGATTAAAACGGGGCCCCTTAGTCCCCCAAAAAGTATCGAAAGAATAAACTGGGAAAAAAATAATAAATACTGGCAAGAAAATCGAAAAAATGACGATTCCTTTAATTGCAAGCGAGAGGCGAGTCTTAGGAGTCTACCATTATGTCTTATATTTTTTAAAAACAAGTTTTCCTCTTTTCCTTCTTTTCAAAATCAAAACTTGCTAAAATGTTATCTCTATCTCATAAATAATTACTCGGTTCTCTCACAAATGAAACCCTAAAAAACTCATTAAAATTGGGTTATTAGGACGTAAAATTTTCAAAATTTCCCGGGGGAGGGCCCCCGGACCCCCCGTCGACACCTGGGGGGTAATCCATACCCCCCAGACCCCCCGGTAAGTGAGACACGTGAAAACAGATGGCGTCACTTTACCCCCCCCCCCCCCCCAAGAATGAATAACTCCACCACCGAAGATAATAAGTTACTTTATCCTGGACTAGAAGCCGCAGCCGAGCATATGCTCTAGCCGATATTCGGGTGGGTTTAAAAAGGACCAAGAGAAGCCCACTGCGATCTGGATCCTTTAATAAGTCTACGTAATAACTAAAAAATAAGCAACAGAGAACTTTAATTATCAGTTGAAAAATAGCGTAAAAACTGCTTCGTTTTAAGTTAATTTTTAAAAAAAAAATGGTCTGAGGGGGCCCCAAAATGGAGGGAGGGGCCCCCAAATTGACCGAGCGGCCCAACATTTAGAAAGCCAGTCCGACCCTGACTAAAATTCGGTATTAAACTCACAAATTGCGAAAAACACTAGACACTATTCACCCCTGTATCTTTCCACCACGTGCACGATATTTCGCGAAATTAGCGCGGTACATTCAAATAATCACGGCCGACTGTCATCACAGCTGACTTCATAAACAAACAAACAGTAAAAACTGACGGCGGCTGCTCGAATTCTTACGTTTCAATATCCTCAAAAGGTTGTGAAAGGTATGGAGACCGACATTTGTGTCGAAAACTTATCAAAATGAAACAATAACACACAGGAGTTCCAACCTTGATGATCGAAGTTGGAATCATCCTTGGAACTCCTGTGTATTATATTGTTTCAGTTTGATAAGTTTTCGACATAAATATCGGTTTCCGTACCTTTCACAACCTTTTGTGAGGAATTGAGGATATTGAAACGTAAGCATTCGAGCAGACGCCGTCAGTGTTTACAGTTTGTTTGTTTATGAAGTCAGCTGTGATGACAATCGGCCGTGATTATTTGAATGTGCCGCGCTAATTTCGCGAAATATCGTGCACGTGGTGGAAAGATACAGGGGCGAATAGTTTCTAGTGTTTTTCGCAATTTGTGAGTTTAAAACTAAATTTTAGTGTTTCATGATGCTGCCATTGTTATTTTCTCTACTTTTTACAGAGGTATTGATACTTTAGAACGCTGTAGCCGAAGTGTGCAACAGACCCATTGATAAGTTGAGACGGTGGTTTTATACTTTTCTAATATGTTGTCGAATGATACTGATTGTGAGTAAAGTAAATAATTAATTGGTTTCCTTTCGAAAATGCGTCGAAGAATACTACCAACGAACCAAGAATATTGTTACAGATTTGTTTATTTTTAAGTTTATTTTTGAGCTGTTTTTGTATCAGTTCGAATTTTGGCAAGGTTAGTTATGATGTTTTTAAGGCCTGTTTTTTCCGATTTAGAAAAAGAAAATGTTTCGATAGATCTCTTGAGTATTTTTTGTAGTTTTTTAATGGTTCAATTTGTTGTAGATCCATTACTTTTTTAATTTGTGCAAACATATTAGTGGGCCAGTCTTTCAAAATAAACGGAGGCGTTTTTCTTTCGGAATAGCCTGTTTTAGTGAGGACTTATTGGTTATGACGTCATCCGGCGATGAGCGTTCCAAAGACAAATTGTCTCTCTTGCTCTCACGAACCCCGCTGATGCTATCTCACTCTAATTTCAAAAAATGTACGTAGAGACATCTTTTGTGAAATTTTTTTGGCAGAAATAAACTGCTCGAGGCATTTTGCGCGATTTTGATGATAGTAAGTCACTAAACAAGGCCCTATGCACGGATTTCGAAACTATAGAAAGAGATGGGTATAAATTCATACATTCAATGATTGAGGGGCACGGGAGAGTGGGCGAGATAGTTTGGAACGCTACGCGAGTTTCGTCACAACCGATCAGAGCTGCTGTTTTGCGTTGAATTAATGCCATTTTTCAATTCACCGACGATTCCATCGGTTGAGAAAAGATTACATAGTTCAGTTTAGGGTATGACAGTACTGTACTCTGATCTGTAATATACCCAGTTAGCAAAAACCGTATTCAATCCGTCTTAAAGACGTCTTATAAGACAAGTTAAGTTGTCTTAAATCCTTCTTTAATCCGTCTTAAAGACGTCTCTAGTTCCGCCCAAACACGTCTTTGAAGACGTCTTACGAATCCGTCTTTAAGACGTTTTTAAGACAACTTCAAAAACCGTCTTACGAATCCGTCTTAAAGACGTTTTTAAGACAACTTTGAAAACCGTCTTACGAATCCGTCTTAAAGACATATGAAAGGCGTCATAGTCACAATGCTCTATAGGTTACGTCTCGAGGAAGCCTAGCTTTCCAAGCTTGCTTGAAAATAGTCAACATTTTCAAAATTTGTGAAAATTTCGTAATTTTCAAAATTTGAGCAAATCTTGGTAATTTTCAAACTTAATGAAAAATTTCGTAATTTTCAAAATTTATGAAAAAATTGGTAATTTTCAAATTGTCGAACTGTGGACATTTTCGTAATTTTCGAAATTTTTAAAAAACTTGTAATTTTTGCAAATTTTAAATATTTAAGGACTTGAAAACGTTGGAGTCAATCTTCTAGCTATCTTGGCTAAAGACGGTTTTAAGACGGATTAAAGACGCTTTATAAGTCTGGATTGAAAGACGTCTTAAAAACCACTTTGGAAGACGGTATTCAAGTCGTCTTGGAAAACGTCTTTGAAAACGTCTTTGAAGACAGATTTAATACGGATTAAAGACGCCTTGTAAGACTGGATCGAAAGACGTCTTAAAACCCACTTTGGAAGACGGATTTAAGACGGAATACAAGGTGTCTTCTAAAATCGACTTAAAGACGCATTTAAGACGGATTTAAGACAAGCTTAAAATACGTCTTTGGATCCGCGACCATAAGACGGATTTAAGACGTCTTTAAGACGGAATGAAAAGACGTCTTACAAAAGCCCATTTTAAGCCAGATCAGCAAGCCTGATATTGTTATCTGGGTATTTTCTCAATCGGAGGAAACTTCTTTAGTTTATTAAAATATCTGCAAATTTTTCTAAAGTCATCAACGACTCCATCGGCTAAGAAAAGGTAACAAACTCAAGTATTTTCGTCCATTACAGTCCTACACTGAACTGAACTGCGTAATCTTTTGTCAACCGTTGGAATCATCGTTGGATTGAAAAATGTCATTAAATCATCGCAGTGGCGTAGTCGTAGTAAGGCTCAGTGGCACCCGCGGGGCGGAACACTTTAGTGTCACCCCCTATGAGGGGTCTGGGGGGACACCCCCAAGTATAGGAAGGGGGGTCCGGGGGTCCTCCCCCGGGAAAGTTTTGAAAAATTACGATCTCGAGAGCCCACACTTTTACCATCTCGGTCAAATACCATCTGAAATTAGGTCAGATTAACTCACATCCTCCTTTATTATATTTGTAAGAATGAAGCTAAGTTCCAGGAGAACCGATGCACCGTTCGGGAGGGGCCTGATACGGATCGGTCGGGCTCGGCTCCAATGCTTCGGGAAAAATATACGTTTTTCCGTACGGGCCCCGCGTCCCTTTTTAAAGTGCTAAAAACTTTTCTCTGAAAAAGTTGTTCGAGTGCGAAAAGGATCGATGCGAATCAGTTCGTTTTGCAAGGGTGGGAGAGAGAAGCGAGATTTTGTAGTCTTTTTAAGTAGATTCCATGAATCTACTTATTGCGGAGGGTGCGATGTTGGATTTTTCGGGAAATTTTATCAAATGAGCACGTTTCATGGTCCCCTGAGTGAGAAAATACCACTCGTTGAAAATTGTATATATATATATATATATATATATATATATATATATATATATATATAATATATATATATATATATATAAAATATATATATATATATATATATATATATATATATATATATATATATATATATATATATATATATGTATGTTTCAGCCAGTTTTACCGTTTTTATGTACCACGATCCTGTTCGTAATTTTTGGTTTTTGTTCTTGAAATTTTTCTCAACTACTTGTTGGGTTTATTTCTTGGATGAGTTCGAAGATGGTGTAAATCCGACAGTTAGTTTTCGCGTTATGGGCCGTGTTTCAGTCGTAAAATGTGTTTTTGAGGTTTATTTTTAGGAGTGTTTGTTTTGAGTGTTTTTTTGGGGGAAATTTATGTTGGCCGTTTTGTTACGCAACTTTTTTACTCGAGTCATTTTTTCGTGTTTTGCGTTGTAAGCGAGTTATAGTGATGTGTTTTTCGGGTTTTTTGGCAGTGTTTTTATATGAAGAAATTGTTTTTTTGTATCGTAAATTTTAGTATATATCGTGGAGGATGTTTTTAGTTCATATGCTCTTTTCCCTGAATTTTCCTTGTGTTTTACGTGTTTTACGAGCAATTTAGTTTCTTATGGGATTTATTTTACAAGTGAAAGACAAGGATGGTGTACTGGTATAATTGCTCTTTCTTTGTTTTACACGTACACTGTTGCTTAGGTACGTTATTTTTTTATTTTCTTGTTTTATCAGCTGCTCTTATTCAGATTTATTTCTCATTACCGTTACAAAGATTACACATTTTTCTATCTTGGTACTATAATCTTTTTCTTACTGGCATTTTTATTTAAATGCGTTGAACAGCTGATAAAAAAAAATTTAATAATCCAAAGAAAATCAAAACATAACCTATTTATTAAAATTTGTGAAAAACTTATATAACCTAGCTTTTATTTCTCACTTGCATTGAAAAGATTACGCATTTCTCTATTGCTAATATAATCTTTTTCACAATCATATTTGGATTTTGAGCAGCTGATATAATAAAAAATAAAAAATCAACGAAAATTATAACCTATATTTAAATTTGTGAAAAAATGATTTAACCAAGCATGGAATCTACTTCGTCTTACCGGCCTGCCGGGAGGCATTTTTTTAAATGCATACGTGCAGACGAGCATACGATTTTGTACGCGTGTGAGCGAGAAACATGACGCTCTGACGCTCTACCGTCAAATCGCACGATTTGACGTTACCATGGCGATCTTCATCATATGTTTTACTCGCGGAAGGAACCGTTTGGGTAGACGCATGTTAATAGCGACTTCATGATATCGATGTATAGCTTCGACTTTTTATCCATGGTTTTACGTATATATACACAGTGGGACAGTCACAGTGCTGCTGGCTGTGTTGAGAAATATACAGGCACATCAGACTTAATGAAAAATGTGTATATTTTGTTAAATACGGCAGCACTGCACAGTTTTCGATTGATGATGGCTTGACGAGGTTGCTGAATCGCTTCGCGATGTATAGAGCTGCGATACTTATCATATGTTTCATAAGCAGATTTACAGTATAGTACAATCAACGAGTGATGACTTGATGAGATCGGAGCATTCCCTGGTAAAAATGACGACTATACGACTATTCCAAAAACGACTATAAACATAGTTGCCGACTATAATCTATAGTTGGCCAACTATGTTTATAGTCGTTTTTGGAACGGTTATAGTTTTCATTTTTACCAGGGTTGATTCGATACCTCGAATATAACCCAGCAAAGAGCTAGGTTTCGAGAATTTATAAAGAAACTAAATGATTAGGGTTATATTTTTGATAAGTTGAGACGCGGTGGTTATACTTATCTTATTAATAATATACTTACTGTCGAATATTACTGAGTTAAGTAAATAATTGGTTTCCTGTTGAAAATGCGTCGTTTGGTTTAAATGTTTAAGTGATTCATCCAAGAATACTACTTACTAACGAACCAACAATATGGTTACGGTTTTTTTCATTTTTAAGTTGGCGATTTGAGTTTTTTTCGTTTCAGTTCGCGTTTTGGAGAGGTTATGATGTCTTTAAGGTCTGTTTTTTTCCAATTTAAACAAAAAAAAGAAAACAAAGTTTCGATAGATCTCTTGAGCCTTGAGTATGTAGTTTTTGATGGTTCATTTGATTGTATACCTGTTATTTTTTAATCTGTGCAGTAATATTAGTGGGCCAAAGCGACGTTTATTTCTAAATAGACGGTTCTTTTAGTGATACCTTGGTGATGACGTCATCCGATGATGAGCGTTCCAAACAAAGATAAACTGTCTCTCTTGCTCTCACGTAGGTAACCCCCATGTTGTACTGCTATACTCCCATTTTAAAAAACGTATATAGAGACATATTTTGTGAAATAATATTTGGCAGGAATGAATTCCTCAATTTTAATGGGATTTTGCTATTAACATGCCGTAATACGAGGTCCTGTGTATATACGAATCAGGACACAAGAAAGAGATGGGTATACACATGGGGACTGGAGGTCACGGCCGGAGAGTGAGTGAGATAGTTTGGAACGCTATGCGAGTTTTGCCACAAACGATTGCGACCGATGAGTGCATTATTGATGTAATTTTTGGCTAACCGTTGACTTCACACTAAAACTCTATGGTGAACTTGAGATGCCCTTAGATGCTGGAACTGGGCCCAATGGACCCGTCGCGTCGTACGCTAAAATCGGCTGCCAGCAGCTGCTCACTGGTCATACTAACTTGAACTTCGTGAAGTGGTCTAAAAAAAACTATAAAAAATAGGAAATTCATCATTTGGGGGGGGGGGGGCGACCATTCAAAAGCGCCAATCCCTAAAAAAGATAAGCCAATAGCGCTAAAATATACACCAAATGCGCCATGGAATTTTTGAAAAAGTAGCCAAAAAAACGGCAATTTGCTGCAAAATCATAATAGGAAAAAAGCGCTAAAATAATGACCTCAAATAATAGGGTGTGTAAATGACCCCACGTCCAAAAACTTAAAAAATTAAAATCTTAGACGAAGTTTGCTTGAATTTTCGAGCCAATCTATTTCAAATAATTACTGTCGTTAGAATATAGGGCTGTTTGAAAAAGGCATGCTTTTCCCGCGCAAAGTTTCTCTTCCATTCTTATATAGATTTTTGATTTACTGAAACGCAATGTCTTATTGTCATGTCAGTTCAACGAAAGGTTATCGTAGGTGTGCGATCTCGGTCATGGCCAAATGGGCCACGCAAGTGGCCCATTTTTTTGACCGCGGGACGCAATCGGTATGAACTCTTTTATAAACGTCATTAAATGGAGAATATCCGATGTTGCCATTACTACCTTTTTACTATCCGCAAGGTGGCATCGCTGTGCGGGTCATTCCAGGTTAACTGTCCTACCCGAGGCATTTTAAAACCATTTCTTAATTTTACCATAAAAAATCAAGTTTTTATTTTTTTATGAGGTTGGAAGAGAAACAGATCAGGCAATCAAAACCTTCTCCATTGCTTCAAAAGTTGAAAATTTAAAATTATAGGATGAAAAAAATGGTTTTAAAATGTTGCGGGTGGGACTTTTAACCTGAAATGACCCGCGCGCGAGTCATTTTTAGGCTTAAGAGGGTTTGTTTAAATGGATATTTCGCTCATATATTACTTACACTAATAGACCTAAGTAAAGGTAATATCTAATTTTGCATAAAACAATACATTATTAGAACAACCAACTCCGCTTCATTTTACAAAAGCGGAAACAGCCGAGTGTTGGAATTAGAATCAAGCTCGAACAACCCTAGACTTCCGACGAGTCAGGGCGTCATTTCAAGTTCGGCTTGGGGGGGGGGGGGGGGAATGTGATGACTTTTTTTTTTTTTTTGCTCATCAATATAATTTTAGAGCCATAGAGTCGGCTTGGGGGGCAAAGAATTTGATGACCTTTTTTTTTTCTTTTTTTGCTCGTCAATAAAATTTTAGAGCCATAGAGCCATAGAGCCGGCTTGGGGGGGGGGGGGGGCAAAAATCCGTTTTTGCGCCTGACTTCAGATCCTTGGGGGGGGGGGGGGCAATTGCCCACCCTGCCCCCCCCCCCCCCCTCAATTGACGCGCCTGCGACGAGTACCTCGTTTCCATACATCTTGTGCCTTACAGTTGGCATTTGGGCAACCCCATGGCAACCCTGCACTGGTCACATCTTCCTGGTCGTTCATACTCTTACTTCCTCATCCCCACCATTCTCATCTTACCTCCTCCCACCAACTCGCACTACCCTTTCATTCACAGACCCATCGCCGCTTTCCCTCATTTTCATCCCTAGGCGAGAGTTCTCAGTGAAGTGCAAGTGTCAGCGACAGTCAAGTTACAGTGGTCAGTGCAGACCAGTGCGGGTTGTGTTTACTTTTGTTAGCGCGTTGTCAGGTGATCAATCAGAGCAGTGTTTGCCAGTGATTGTCTAGTGATAGTGATTTCGGGTGTTGATTTCGCGGCATGGTCTAAAACTTTTGTAAGATGGCTACTCCCATACAATCAACCGTTGATTCAAAAAACGTTAAATGGTACATTTTTGATGGCCGCCTTTTCCGGATAAAAGAAAAAAGAAGTGACCAGAAGTGGTTTTTCAAGTGTAAATCGACCTCATGCAATGCCCTAGCAACTGTTTTCTGGGAGCCAAACCAGGTTGGAGAGTGTGGGCGAGTCGTGATAACCAAGGGTCACCAGGAAGACCGATGCGTCGAAGAAAATGTGAATTTGACGGCTGCTGTGGAAAATCTGAAGAAAAAAATTCTCGACCGATGCGCCTCAGAAAATATTCCTTCCAGAAGGATTTTTGATACGGAATGTGCAATGTAAGTTATTCTTTAATTATTTTCAAATGATCAATTTATTTAAACCGCAATTAAAGGAAGACTTTTACTTTATGAGTGTAAGGAAGTCACTTATAGTTTACACTATAAGGAAGTCAAAAATTGAGAGTATTGCGATGGCGTAGAAATTTTCAAGGTACTTTCAATTTAGAATGGAGGTAGAATTGGCCTCTCACAACAAAGTCAATCATAATACGTACAAAATTATTGCCTCTGATCAATAATCTTGCCGCATACCTATACTACTTAATTTATGTTTGAGAACATTGACCAATCATTTTTCAGTAGTTCTTAATTCTTTAAATTAAAATTTCCTCCGAAATGATAGATATTTGTGAGGAGGGGGATATCTGTGACTATAAACTGACCTAACTTTTGAACCCATCGGCGCAGATCCAGCCCCCGCGAACGGAGGGGAGGGGGCGAACTTGGGAATTTTGCCGCCCCCCACCCCCCCAGTCCATATTTGTCTTTTTTCTCCCCTTTTCCCCCCATACCTTTCCCTATTTTTCCCCTGTTGCGGCCGCACGGAAGGGCGATGGCCCCTCCCCGGATTTCCAACCAATGTTTAAACCATTGCACTGCAGGCCGATCCTTGAAATTCACGACTTTTGGGTAGACTGGATAAGAATGGAAAACGGTGATTGGTGGAGACGAGTCACGTGGTTGTGCAGTCTAATTAAAATACGGAATGGATTAGATAAGTTATCGGGTACTCCAAGACTGCCCGATAAATTATCTAATCCGGGCCATTCCGTATTTTGATTAGACTGGGCAACCACGTGACTCGTCTCCACCAATCACCGTTTTCCATTCTTATCCAGTCTACCCAAAAGTCGTGAATTTCAAGGATCTGCCCGCAGGTCCTTTTATAACCGCGGCGAATTTGCCACAAGTGCCAAGTGGTTAGTGGTGCTTTTCTGTTTCTCCATAGAAGTTTATATATATTTTTGAAAATTTCCAGTTTTCACGGGAAGTTTTGGAGGAAAAGTGATTTCCAATCAAATCAATGGGAATACGGGAGTGACCTAGGATAAATAAGATTGGAAATTTCAGTAATAGTAGATTAAGTATTGATGCATAAAATTAGCACAAACTAGGCATAAACAACCCGCAGTCGGCTGGCAACGAAGTTGCATTTCCTCAAATGTTATCAATATTCAGGGGTATGGCCAGAAGTATAACGCACACACACCCTCGAACACATCCCTATAATGGAGCTGTTGCAAACTTTTGCTACAGGCATATTAATTGTTAATTATGGGGTAGTACCCTGCATAAATAACGATTAGCGCACCAAAAAATCACGAAATCCACTCCTGAACTCACAAAATGCTTTTAAAAGCGAGACCGTAATGGCGGCCGGGGCCGCGGTTTTCATTGGGGTTCCCTATCTTCAATCAGCGCCATCTACACGAGGTGTTTTCGCAACACCACACAAGAAGAAGTAGAAGCATACAATTGCCATAAGAAAACCGCGGCCTCGGCCGCCATTACGGCCTCGGCCGCCATTACGGCCTCGCATTTAAAAGCATTTTGTGAGTTTAGGAGTGGATTTCGTGATTTTTTAGTGCGCTAATCGTTAATTTTACAGGGTATTACCCCTTATTTCACTATTAATAAGCCTGTAGCAAAAGTTTGCAACAGCTCCATTGATATGTTGAGATTATAGGTTTTCATAGTTCTTTTCCTTGTAGAGTGGCTTGTGTTTGAGGTTACTTCCAGCTACCCCTCTTTCTAGGGGGGCGAGAGAGGTGGATCAAGAGGGTCCTACATCGAACAATTCCAAATTCAAACGGGGACTCCATTTTCTTGCTGCATACGCGTAAAGAATGTAAAATTTTAAAAATTGCGCCTGAACCAAAGTTTGATATTTTTTTTTCATGTTTCAAGTTCAAAATACATATACCAATTTTCCAGAATTTGTTACTCCTTTTAAAGTAGACCATGTATGATAAACTTTGGGTGCAAATATGCTCGACAAAACAAGCATTCACCGTAAAAATACAAATCCCAAGAACTTGCCCAAAATCAATTTCTGGGCCCTCTGAAATTGTTTTCGTTATTTTTCAAAAAAAAAAAAAAAAAAAAAAAAAAAAAAAATCTGACTGAATATCGTTTCTATTGTCATACACTGGCGGTTACCAAACTCCCATAAACCTCAAACATGTTATTTAACCCGAAGATTAGCTCATTTTTTGATTCAGGAATTGGACCTCACTAAGGGCCCAATAAATGTGCTTATATACGAAGATTTTGGGGCAGTTGAAGAGCTTGGTAGTCTCGTTAGTGTAGCCGAAAAAAAGACCTTCAACCCGTTCTGCAGCTTGTTGGCCGTTTAAAAAAAAACCAACCAACCAACGATTTTGACAGCCCAAAAAATATTGATTTTTGGCAAATTTTTGGGAATCACAAATCGAAGGTCAATATCGTTTCCCGCATCTGAGCATCGAATTTCGAACATCCAACTTTGATCGGTCGAATACGAAAACGATATCGACCTCCAATTTGCTCCAAAAAGTGCAGTTTCGTAAGCCCTTTTGATCAATGTATCACTCACTACTCGTCGTCCAACGAGATTTTAGGAACAGGCCTCTGATTGTGACAGGCAGAAAGTGTTAAAAATGGGAGGAAGCAGTAAATCTAGATAATTGTGACTACAGGGTGGTCCAAAAGTCCCGAAAGGCGAAACGGCTCCATAACTTTTTAACGACTGCAGATAAAAAAAAAACAAAACAAAACAATAACAAAAAAAAAAAAAAAAAAACAAACAAACAAAAACGCATCCAGTACGCTGTAGGGTGGTTATTTAGTACTCAGAAACCGTAATTTTTTTTTTTTTATGAAATTTTAATTTTGGGTTTTTGGCCAGGTTTTGGAAGCAAATATTCCTACGTGGGGCGCCCGGGAGGGGGGGGGGTCCCACCTCGAACTCAAAATGGCGACCCCCACCCTTCGATACCTTCTTTGAAAGGAAATAAAGTTTTAAGAAGACTTCTGGCGCAAACCGCGGGTCAATGTCGTTTTTCCATTTCGATTTGGCAAAAGGTTAATGTTCGATGTGGACCTATTTTCAAAAAAATGATTACTCCTGCTTGAAAAAATTGAATTTTAAAAACTAATAAATCAAAAAAGTCAGTTTCAGAAGTGTATGCGCATCTAGACCGATAATCCCTCGCATTTTATAACATTATTTCTTTTGTTAAGTACACAGTGAAAGACGAAAGTCATGAAAATGAATTTGAGCACTTCACTTTTTTTTTCATTGAGCAACTCTTTAAAAGCAAAATATTCAATCAGATGAGGCAAGTTTTTTTTTTTTTTTTTTTTTTTTATTATTATTATTATTATAGAAGAAATGAAAATTGCAAATTCACCGAAGATTATATGATGGTCTAGGTGCATCTACACCCTTTTGAAAAGAGCTCTACTCTAAACGAAAAGTACTTTACTGAAAAAATACGGCAATAAAAATAGGTTTTAGAGCCCCCAAAGTTTTTCTTCAGAGTGGGGATGTCTCAAAACTGGATTTGGATTTTGGATGCGCGATCCCCCAAGTTTGGCTTTTTCTGCAGCCGTTAAAAAGTTATGAAGTCGTCCCAGGACTTTTGGACTACCCTGTACGGGTAGAGCGAAGCGAGACTACCACGTGGTTTTGTTTGTTTACGTTTTGCACCATCACCACAGCACCTCACACTCACAGTCACATGCATCACATGTTTGATTTGTTTACTTTTCGTATGTGGTCTCACATCAGTCGCTTATTTTCTAGTTACCGCGTTCATCAGGCATACAATTAGTGGTCAGTTTTTGTTTTTGATCCATTCTTCATCAATGCAGATCAGGTTGCGAATACGTAAAGCTAAAATTTATTTATTACTATTGTTTAATTAGAGGGCATTCCCAAGATTTTTCTCTCTAAAAGGTTTCCCTTTTTTCCAGAGCCCCGCAAGCTGTCCGAGATAAGCTCAATTATGATTCTATGAGAACAACAATGTATAGAAAACGAGTCGAAAATTTTCCTTGTATTCCTGCAACCTTCGAAGAATTTGGTGATGAAGTAGCTGTGCATAATGAGCGCTATGGTTCCATAGATGGAGTGGATGTATTTCTAGGAATCCATGGTGAAGACAAGTCTTCTTTCGCTCTCTATGGGAATACGTGTTTATTAGATGAGGGGAGTGAAGATTTTGAAGAACTTCACATTGATGGCACTTTCAAAAGCAGACCAAGAGTCCCTGCTTGTGCACAAATTTTCAGCATTCTTGGCATGTTTCATGGAGTTGTAAGTACTTTGTTTTCTTGTTGAAATATTTTTTGAATTTTATTTTTGAGTCCTTGACTGATGAACGCGTTGATGGTGACTTAGTAATTCAGAAAATCAGTTATGCAGCTGTAAAACCAACATCAAATCAGCCCTCAAGTAGTAAAAACTTGCATAATAACATTCACCTAGCCCCCAAGTAGTAGAATTATGCATTCTGTAGGTACATACCACACGTGACAAAGCAAGATACAACGATATTGACTTGCTTGGTTTAGCCAACACTCCTGGAGGCTGAGCCTTAAAATTAAAGAATTTCAAAGAGACTGGATTGGAACGGTGCATTAACGCTGAATGGTGACTGGTGGAGGCAAGTCACATG
The DNA here is from genome assembly GCA_011764245.1 of Trialeurodes vaporariorum. Lineage (NCBI taxonomy): Eukaryota > Metazoa > Arthropoda > Insecta > Hemiptera > Aleyrodidae > Trialeurodes > Trialeurodes vaporariorum. Next base: position 50,928,830 of record VMOF01000001.1, read on the forward strand.
GTTATTAAGTTTATCCAAATTCGGAATGTGTTCAATTGGCTGTCAGTGGTTCAAGACTCTACAATACCCAATTTTTTTTATTCCAAGTGTCAAAAAGACCTGACAATCACAAGACGTACCTCCACCAATCACTGTTATTCAAGCTAATTGAGTGTATTTGAAATCCTACGATTTTGAGGATCAGCCTGCGGGATCCCACGATAATGTTATGCCACAGTCATTCAATTCTAGTTGAAGAACTGTGGAATGTTGAAGCGTGAAATTTGATAAATAGTTTCTATGAAAGCCGGTGTTTGATTACTAACACCAAAAAATGCTTCAACGGGAAGTTGTTTAAGTACATAAGGAATGTTGGTGTATTTGTTTTAGACGTAATATTTTATGAATCTTCCTCCTCTTTGCAGGCTGTAATTCTATTTTTTGCACTAATGATGAGCCGGACAAAGGAAGCCTATAAAAATGTTTTTGAAGTGATTAAAAGCAAATTCCCAAACTTGGCACCGAAAATAATCATAAGTGACTTTGAAACAAGTTTACACATAGCCGTAAAATTTGTTTACCCGGATGTGAACCATGTAGGATGTTTTTTTCATTTTGGACAGGTAAGCCTCTTTTTCATATGTTGTTATTGGTTTATTACGGTGTAAAGGCTTCTTGAAGTTATTTTCTAAGGTACAAAGTTCATTGAAAATTCATTAGAACTGAGAAGAAGCCACCACTAATAAATAGTGGCTGTACTCCATTAAAATAGGGTGGGTGGAAAGTGGTGTAACCCCTGCACCATTTTTTTTTTTACTTTCACAGATAAAAAAAACAAGCTGTAGGGGATGAATACAACTTAATGAAATGGGAATTACTTTTTGAGATATCCACATTTCTGAGGGCTTCCCTAAGGGGGGTGGGGGTTAGTTACGCCCTCAACTCAAAATCTTCAGTAGAAGCCTCTATCTTGTGATTTATCATCTGAAAGGGCACACAATATTGAGCATTCTGGTGGAAACTGAAAGCCGAAATTGTCTTATTTCCAATATCTCATTTTCAATCTAGTGTCAAAGTTTGATTTGGACCCATTTTCAACAAATCATTGCTCCTCCTTGAAAAGTCAACATTTAAAAAACTTACAGTCTAAAGTATTCTAAAAAGCAATTTCTTTTCAGAAAAAAAAAAAAAAAAAAAAAAAAAAAGTTCGTGTGGGACTCGGCTACAGAAGTAGGTGTCAGCCAATCAGCGTGCAGTGAACCTCGTGTCAGGTAACTGAGGCCAAGAGTTATTAATACCAGGTCAGTCCAGTAACAACTAAACGGAGCAAACGCTTTCCATTGCACAACGTCTCCCCGCCATGCCAATACCATCGCAGCCCCGTTGCGTGGTTCACTTGGCGGAATCAACAGCTGTCATGGGGGGGGGGGGGGACTGCACTTGCATGGCAGGGAAACTTTGGAACGGTAAGAACGCCTACTGTACTGACGTGGTATTAATAGATCTTTACTGAGTTGATGTGGACCTCGGCTTTTCTTGGTGTTGACACTGATTCAGCTGCCTCAATACCCTGTTTATCGTGAATGCTTAAATCAGTCTTCAGATTCATGAAAGAGTTGACTGAAACCGCTTTCAATCTTGGAATCTTGACCTCTCTACGAAGTGTCGTGATTATTTCATTCCTCATGAGGATTTGAATTATTTTGTTATCATAGGCAATCTTGAGGAAGGGGAGAAGTTTCGGCATTGACGTAACTAAAAGGACGCCTGAAAATCAAGTACTACGGATGTTAATGGCCACTGCCTTACTGCCTGCAAACATGGTACTTGAAGGTTTTCGACGAATTGAGTATTTTGTTGAAGACAGGAACTTAAACTCAGCTGCGATGAACAAAACACTTGAGTAAGTAGTCTTAAGAATCTTTGCAAATCCTGCATTTTTTTTTTTTCATTAAAACTTGAATAATTAATTACACACTGAAATATGTATGAAGTAATTTAAAAAAAGATATTTTTAATGAGTTCCAAAAACATGCTACTCCACTTTCCATCGGAGTGGGAGCAGTGCTTGTCACCACAAAAAAAAACCCAAAGGTGCAGCTGCGGGTACACAGTTGCAACTGTTTAGCAAAATTTAAGCAACTACTGGCGCATGAACTATGTTTCTCAAGATGTTTTCAATGAATATTTTTTAAACTATGGCTCTTAGATATCAAGACTTGAGACAGTAAGCTTTTAGAAATAATCACCAAAGATTTTCAGATTATTTTTCCCAAAGAAGTGCCATAACATTTCCCTAAAAATTCCTCATGCGATGCTCAGTGCACATTCTTGGGTTCTTTGCACATTTGGCTCTCCGGGAGGAGTGATTAATAAGGCTGTTTAAGAAACCAACCTTCATTTAAAGACTTTAACCATCAAATATTACAAATTAAGTGGCAGGCTATTGTAGGCAAGTGTTGGATTATTTTGCACAGCCTCTGAAGAGATGAAGAATGTGGTTTAGTTGTTTTAAGTGTTTAATTTTTTTTTTTTTTTAATATTACTCTATCTTAAAATTGTATTCAAACTGAAGCCTTTTTATTTTTGCGCTAGAAGGAAAACAAAGAACGAGTCATAAGTGAAAATTGACATTAATCATAAATCTTATCGCTCCCTCTTTTTTATGCCTGATGTCTTTTTAAACTTTCATTTTCTTGTATTTTCGTAGTTACTTCAATAATTTTTGGCTGAAGAAAGTCACTCCCGAGTGCTTCTCTGTATACGGCCAAAGAAACAGGACCAACAATGTGCAAGAGGGCTTCCATCATGCTCTAAATCAACTTGTTGATGATGGACCAAACGTGTGGACCCTTATAGGTAAGCAGAAAATACATGTAAATGTGTCTCTTCTGAGTGGGAGTACCTGTTGTATGCAGAGCTGCCGTTCTGAGTATAATCCAATGACATTTTTCAATTCATCGACGATTCCACTGGTTGAGAAAAGATTACAAATTTCAATTCAGTGCATGACTGTATTGCTCAAAATTACTTGCATCTGTAATCTTTCCTAACCGGTGGGGTTGTCCATGACTTTGCAATGCGAATATTTTAATAATTTAACGACTATTGCACTGGTTAATAAAAGATTACAGATCGGAGTATTTTTGCGCAGTAAAGTCATACGTTGAACTGTGAGCTAGGTAATCTTTCATGCAGGGGTGCAGAAAATCCTCGATCACGTGATCGTATGATGGCGTGAAAATTGTGGAGACTAGTAAACTTGTGGACACTGCCTGGAAGAATTTTTTTTTTTTTTTTTTTTTTTTGTTTTTTTATACTTTGACCAACCACATAATGTCAATTGAGTTAATCCTACATGCTAGGGCATCCTAAATTTTTAGTGAGAGCATGATGCATAATTAATTGATTAAACAAGTAGTAAAAAATGAAATGATGAGATTGGTTTTATTGGTCGGTTTTTTTATGACAAAGGAACATAAAAGCAGGCTTTGTGATCCGGAGGTAGCCTGAAAACACAGGTCCTAAGAGCAGCAAAATTTTTAATATTTAATTGTCAGGGCTGCTTTCCTCCAGGGTGAGGGGGTGCCCCCCCCCCTCTGACAGCCCAAAGGGGTCTCCAAAGTACAATTTAGTTAATTTAGCCCCCTCCAGAAAAATTGTCTAGCCACACCCATGCCTTAATTCTATTAATACTATAGTAAGCGGGACTTTTTTTTTTCAATATTTTTCTACCAAAAACCATTTTCTTTTCAGTTAGGGTGGTTTTTGAAGAATTTTTTTTTTCTGGTGGTTCTTCTTGGTGGTTTGAGGGGCAAAAATGTGGACCAATTTTCTTGGTTCTTATTTGTACCTGTTAAATACATAGGTGAGTGCCAGAAAACAAGTAAACATATTTAGTAGTGATCGAATGAGAGCTAAGAAAAAGGTACCCAATTTTTGCCCAACAGAGCCACAACTCTGTAAAATCTTGAAGAACTTAGAATTAGAATTCCCAATGATACTCAGATGCTATGGTGCCCTCCTCTTATGGGCAGAAGGAGCTTCGTTTTAAGGTTACAATCAATTATTGACAGTATATTTGTAATCTTCGCACCTCTTTCTCACTAGTCAATAGCAATTGCATTTGGAATTAAAGTTACAATTTTTTTTGTGTAAGGTACGAATTTATGTTTTCCCATTTGTTCTCATATCAGGGATGCACTTAGTCAATTAGAGCACGACTCCGTTTACTGTGAGCCTCACTAATATACATTAGATGGAATATACAAGTATGGTCTAACTTATACCTAAAAACAACTTGTCGGTTAGGTGCAAAGATTTTCAATTGCAATGCCATTCTAGACAAATGCCCATTAATTTAAACACAATCAACAACTGCTACCTCAAAAATTGTTGCTTTTTCTTAAGCGATTCCACGGATAAGCTACTAGCGTGCATTGCTGAAATACAGTGACTTCACAATTTATTCCTTCATTATTTTTATGTATTTCTGTTTTGTTTTAGATGCTTTATTGGCTACTTTTAGGAGGTCTATAACAACTTTTCATCAATTAGAGACTGGAGAGATTGCAGGCTTCATTAAAAGAAAGAAGTGGCGGTTACAAGACCGCGAAATAATGAAGAAGCAAGCTGCTTTAATGAATGGCAGTTGCTCAATTCTTCAATTTCTTAAATCAATGTCATATCGTGTGAGAAAGCAAGTTTTTGTATCAGAAACGGCTGATGATGATTTTGATGATACGCTGAGAGGCCCATTAGATGAAGGAGAAAGTCCTGATGAGAGCTCCTCAGGTAAGATTGCTCTTAATGCATTCTCGTTATTCTTGACTCAAAGTTAATCCTGTTAATTTCTGAGAGTGGAAAACCATCAATGCATACTGCAGTAAAGTCAAACTGTCAGTCAACGAGTTCTTCGTTTCTTCCTTTATCTATGAATTATTTTTTTTTTTAATTCTTCTGTGAAACACAGAGAGTCGAAAATCCACCTAAAATTTCCAGCTCTTGTTTAACTCATTAAAGACCCTGCTGTAATTATTTCGTTGGTTCAAAAACGGCTGAAAAACTTTTTTTTTTTGAATCATACTTTATCCAATAATTTCTTTTTCACTGTCTTACTGATAAAATTGGGCTAATCAACCTTCCACTTTAAAAGTAACCGTTTATCACAACTTTTATTTTTATTTATGCATTGACTGATGATTTCTTACCCCGTGGCTCACTTAAATTGCTGCTTTTTTCCATTATTGTAATAATGACAAATTAAAGCCCTTTTAACTGTATCCTAATTTCCAGATGATGAGACAGAAAGAGAAAGCGATGAAGCCTCAATAGATAGTGACGATATCCCTGCTACTGAAGAACCAATTACCCAGAGGCTAGCTCATAGATATAATACAAGAAGAACACATGCAGAAACAAGTGGTAAGTAAATAACGTTTTCACGCAGACAACCCCCCCCCCCCCACCTCAAATTGGTTCAAATGTAAAAGTCCGAGGTGTTTTTTATCTAATCATAAATCATTTTGGAAGAGGGGATTCAATTTTGAATCAATCAGTTTACCTACTCTTCACCCATTTCCTCATGAAAATTTTCTGATGGAGGGGGAGGGGGGAAACTGGAAAGATTTGTAAAAGTAACTCAATTTACCCCGAGGGTGTTTAAAAGCTCTTAGTGTTAAATTAACCTTGTACTCTCATGACATGGAATAATGACTTTTTTTTTTTTTTTTATAGGAGGAAACTGTCTCAAAATATGCCTTGCAAAGGGAAACCCCCTCTCCCCCCTCCCCCTTATTTAAAAAAAATTGTATGCTTTGACGCAACAGTTCATACAAGTTTGAATGTAGACTTTTGTTGTTATTGGACAAAATGGGAGAATTTTTCTGAGTATGGCTGACAATCTTGTGCATTTGATGGAAAAATTGCATGCTGCGAATAAAACTTTGTACACTCAGAAATGAAATAATTTTCACACCTTTTTTTATTTTGTTTTTAGGTGAGGAAGATGTCGATGACCCACCTGTTCCGGCAAGAAATGTAAGAAATGTCAGAAGAAGAGTTACTGCAGAAAATGGACAAAGTACAAGTGCTCAAATTGATCCTGTTCCAGCATTGGCAAATAGACGGATACAAAATAGGAGATTAGTACTTTCAGACTCCAGTAAGTAAAGAAACGGCTGGGCACTTTCAGACTACACCTGTTTTCTATTTTTAAGGGAAATACCGATTTCCTTAATTAAACAAATCAAAGGTTGCTGACTATAAAACGTTTACTAAGTTTTAAATTTAAATGAGATCAAATATTTCGCAAAATTTGGTTGTTTATGAAGTTACCGCTAACGTGACTCAAAACCACCCCCTTCTATATAGCGACCAGTTTTCGATTTGGGGGATATAGGGGGATCTTGAGAAAAAAGACCCAAAATTAAGGGAGGGGGATTATTAGAAAGGGATGGCTGAAAGTTTCGCAGATAGAGAAAACAATGTTGCGAACCGTGAGTCAACCTGACTTTCCAATCCTAAGTTATGGCCAATTGAAATTTAGGGGTGGTTGGGTTTCCCAGAGCGCACCCCTAAATTTCATCAGCCGTAACTTTATATTAGAAAGTTGGTTTGATTTGCGGTTTGCCATTGTTATCTGTATTTATAACCCTTTTAGCCATTTATTGCTCAATTTTTGGTCTTTTTTCTCAAGGTCCCCCTGTTAGTCCCGAAATCTAAAAATTGCCACTATTTTGAAGGGGGGGGGAGTTTTGACGACTTTAGAGGGGCATCACTTGTTTTGTTTCTGTAAGACCTTTCAAATGATGTATCATGAGCCAAACCTTTGCTTTTGACAATTTTGACGTAGGGCCCCTCCCCCCAAAAGTTAGGGTGAGGGCTCCGGGTTTTTTTAGGATTAAAATAGACATTTCAAGAAAGCCCTTGATCTTTACTTTCAGAATCTTTTTAATTTTTTTTAATGAAACAACTAAAAACCTCAGGAGAGTCGATTGAAAATCCCCCCAAAAATGTCAGAAAACTCCTCATAACTCGAAAAGTAGGGGGGGGGGGGTCACTTAAAATTTTGAGAGACAAAAACTTATTCTCATTTAAAGTTCTATCAGAACTTGAAGTCAAAATATACCTTTTCTATTTGAAAAATGCGGCAAACAGGTGATGCCCCCCCCCCCAGAATATCCCCTAAAGAGGGTTTTGGGCAGCTGAAAATATTACATTGAATTCATTGGGATTAATATACCCATTGAAAGTTATGCCCTCAAAGCTTAATTTTTTGCTGTCTCTGAGGTAAAGGTAATGTATGTGTGGTCTGCCAAAACTTGTACAACAAAGCATAAGAGCAATGGCAAGCAGCCGTGGGGGGTTGGACTTTTTACTTCTATTTCTACTGAATTTAGGCTTTAGTAGTAAAGTGCTTTCAGTTTTAACTTTATTTAGACACTGAAACTGATATAAAGAAACTTAATTCTTAGTTACGATAAATCAGTGGCCAAATGTTAAAACACATTTATGACACTAGGCTAAATTTGAGCAAATCTGCACCTGGAACAAGATTTCTCGTCAGTCTCCTAGTGCGTTTACAGGTGTAGCTTTTGCGAAAAAATCATCAGATCAAAAAACAAAAATCTAATTTCATTTGAAACCTGAATCCAACTAGTTGCATTCGTTTTGTTTGCTCCTTTGAAACTTAAATCTTTGGATTTCCTGAAAATTTTCATTATTTCCATTAAAATCATTTTTAAACAAGTGGTAGATAAATAACGTTTGCACGCAGACACCCCCCCCCTCCCACCTTAAATTGGTTCAAATGTAAAAGTCCGAGGTGTTTTTTATCTAATCATTAATCATTTTGGAGGAGGGGCCTTTCAATTTTTATCAATCAGTTTACCTACTCTTCACCCATTTTCTCATGAAAATTTTCTGATGGAGGGGGGAGGGGGGAAACTGGAAATTTGTAAAAGTAACCGAATTTACCCGCAGGGTGTTTCAAAGCTATCAGTGTTAATTATAATATTAACCTTGTACTCTCATGGCATGGAAATAATGACTTTTTTTTAAAGGAAACTGTCTCAAAATATGCCTTCTTAAGGGAGAGCTCCCCCCTCCAAATTTGAAAAATTTTCTGCTTCATTGGAACAGTTCATACAAGTTTGAGTGTAGACTTTCATTGACATTGGACAAAATTAGAGATTTTCTCTGAATGTGGCAGTCGGTTTTGTGCATTTGATGGAAAAATTGTACGCTGCGAATAAAATTTTGTACACTCATCAGAAATGAAATAATTTTCACACCCTTTTTTATTTCCTTTTTAGGTGAGGAAGATGTTGATGACCCACCTGTTCAGGCAAGAAATGTAAGAAATGTCAGAAGAAGAGTTACTGCAGAAAATGGACAAAGTACAAGTGCTCAAATTGATCCTGTTCCAGCATTGGCAAATAGACGGATGCGAAATAGGAGATTAGTACTTTCAGACTCCAGTGAGTAAAGAAAAGTAGATTTACATTTTCTTGAAATTGGTGCTGCTTGAAATGGGTAGTTGGGTTTCCCAAAAAGGCACCCCTAAATTTCAATCGGCCGTAACTTTGGATTGAAAAGTCGGTTTGACTCGCGGTTTGAACCATTATTTGTCTCTTTTTAAGACCCTTTTAGCCATGTATCGTTCAATTTTGGATCATTTTTCTGAAGGTCCCCCTTGGAGCCCCCTAACCTTAAAACGGCCGACATTTTGGAAGGGGGTTGTTTTGACGACTTTTATGGGGTATCACTTTTTTCGTCTCTGAAAGACCTTTCAAATGATGTATCACAAGCCATACGTTTACGTTTGAAAATTTTTACGTAGGGCCCCCCGAAGCCCCAAAATTTTGGGGTGAGGGGGCCTTGCACCCTTTTCACAAAAAATAGGCATGTGATACATCAAAAGAAAGCCCTTGGTCTGTTCTTTCAGAAACTTCTTAGTTTTTTGAAATCCAATGATTTGGAGGGTCACAGCGGTTAATCAAAGATTACCCTTAAATTTTTTGAAAACCACCCCTAACTCAAAAAAGGGTGGTTTTAGAAAAAAAACTTAGGGATAAAAAGTTTTATTTTTTCATGCCGTATTAGATTCCAATGTCAAAACATACCCTTTCCATTTGATTTTTTCGAGATACGGGTACCCACCTCCCTAAATAACCCCCAAGGGGTGGTTTTGGGGGGCTGAAAATATTTTCATTGGATTCCTTGGGGTCGATATACCCTGTGAAAGTTTTGCCCCCGAAGCTCAATTGTCGGCCGTTTTTGAGATAAAGATAGTGGACGGGTGGTCTGCCATACCCTGTATATGGATTATTATGTTTGTGGCCATAAATCCTATTATTGAGCTGTTGCCCTGTTTGTCCAATTTATCCCATTCCACAGCCCAATTTGTTCCTGATTGAAACGGTACTGGAGGCGCATCGAAATGTCTCTGAGACTTTTATTCGTTTGTTGGCCTGGTTCCCATTTTATTATTTCCTTATACTGTGGTTTTGGCCTTTTACTTTCTAATTGTTTCAACATTTTATTTCAAGATCGAAATTGATACAAAGAAAATCATAAATTAAAAAAAAAAAAAATCTAATTTCAATTCAAACCTGAATGAAGCTGGTTCCATTCATTTTGTATGCTCCTTTGAAACTTAAATCATTGGATTTCTTGAAAATTGTCATTATTCCCATCATGATAATTTTTCCCTTCATTTTTCAGGTGATGGTGAAATTACTGTTGTTCCTTCTCCAATTAGAACTAGAAGTGGTAGGTCCCTACTGAGACCATTAGCCAGAGAAGCTAATAATGATGGTATGCGCATTTTTATTGATAAATTTATCTTTCCATTCATTCATCTACCTATCTATCTATCTCTATATCTGCCCCATCATAATGTTCAAAGTTGTGATGGTTTGGGTTTTCAATTTTTGGTTTTGAGAAGAAGTAATGACTAAGAGGCTGACTGGGCTAGTTTTCAAAACAGTGTGACAATAGAAAAACGTGAGGGAGGGGAAGGGGGAGGTTGGGAGAGGTGAAGTTTCAAGAAAGAAACAAAAATACTTTTTATCGACATGGTAACAATTAATTTAGTTTGCTTTTATCTTTGATTGGTCTCCACACATTCTAACGCCTCCACATAGTGGTGTCATTTCATGTCTTGCCGGGGGGGGGGGGGGGGCAAATTTTTTTTTTTTTTTTTTGCTGCTCATGCATTTGGTCCTAAACCTAACCTTATGTTGTTAGGTGACTCTGGACAAATTTGGGAAAAAATACATTTTGCTCACAACTTTTCAAGAAATTTGATGCTGTATAGACGGTTTTAGTGCGAAGTCAACGGTTAGCCAACAACTGCAACAATGCACTCATCGGTCGCAATCGGTTGTGATAAAACTCGCGTAGCGTTCCAAACTATCTCACTCACTCTCCTGTGACCCCCATGTATATCCATCTCTTTCTAGTATCGAAATTCGAATACAGGGCCTTGTTTTACGACATATTATTATCAAATTAGCATTAAAATGCCTCGAGAAACTCATTTCTGCCATAAAATTTCACAAAAAAAGTCTCTATATACGATTTTTGAAATTCGAGTGAGATGGCAGTACATGGGGGTCACGTAAGAGCGAGAGAGACAAACCGGCTTTGTTTGGAACGCTCATCACCGGCAGTCGCCATTACTAAAACCCTCTATATTCACCAAATTTAATTTTTTGTTGTTGTTTTTTGTTTTTGTTTTTTTTTTTTTGCTTGTTGAATTTTCTGTGTGAGCCAAAATTTCGGGACTTGTCAAACCACAGAAAGGGGGCGATTCCCCCCCCCCCGCCCCCTCCCATGACGCTGCTGCCTCCATACCTGAATATCATTGTCCAGAGGCGTAGCCAGGAATTTTTCTAGGGGGGGGGGGGTCCGAGGTCCGAAAATTGTCAAGGGGGGTCCAAAGATACTAATTTGGTCAAATTTGTATGAAAACGCAAAAAATTACCCTGTTATAGGACAAATGTTGGTGTCAAGGGGGGAGGGGCAGACCCCTTGGACCCCCACCCCCCCTTGGCTACGCCACTGTCATGCTCCCATGAATTCTGACATTCGTTTTTGAAATACAATGAGCTATGAGTCATGCATGCCTGTAGGGTGAGGGGTGGCAAGGGGAGTCCTTGAAGGTGTATACTGAAGGGGCTGGCAGGGAGGGGAGTTTCCTCTCTAGTCCCTAAAAACCCTCAATTAAGATAGGAACAATAGTAACCTGACTAAAAGTGTCAAAACATGGGTGATAATGTAACTCTTGTCGCCCTCCCTCCTCTCTTCAAAATTATTTCTCGAAACATCCTTGAGGGGCGTTGCTTTCACCTGACTTCCTGTAAAACTCAAAAGTCTGGAAAAAAAAATAAAAAAACAAAAAATACGCAGGGTTCTTGGGGTTTTTCACCTTGTTGGTCGGCCCTAACGTGAAATTTTGATTTGGCCTTCCTAAAAATTTTGAAGAAAGGTGGTTCGTAGTTACTGTGAGGGAGAAGGGGGAGTGAAGGGTCACTAGATTTATGATTGTTCATCAAATTCTTATGGTAGATCGTATATACCTCTCAAATGGATATGGTGTACGCGAGGACTTTATTTTTGGGTCCCCTCAACTTAAAACATTAAATAAGTAGAATCCAGTCTTTCCCTTGGTCAATTAAAACTGCTTAAAACTTCTAATCAACCTTCACATTTTGAAACTTTCTGATCTGAAATAACAGCTATCCATTTCCACCACCTTCTCTTCCAAAATTACGAATGTTCAGTTACTCAGCAGTGGTCAAAATGAAGGTTTGGTAATTCTCATTATAAGACTCTTTTCCAGTATGACTCCTATTACCTACTGGTCTGCATGTCAGACTGAATCACCTCTATTATCTTTTTCATGTTTTCTCTCTCCTTAAGCTTCTACGCTTCTTAAGTTCCTTTTCTACTTTTTTTTTTTTTTTTTTTTTCAGAGGAATTGTTTTTTCATTTGTCAACTTCTGATGGAAGTGACTCAGAATCTGTAGCACCAGTGACACAAGTAGCAGGAACTTCGGCAGCAATCATTCCATCAGAAAATGTTCAAACATCCGTAGTTCAAAATGGTGAGAGAATTTAGCTTTGTTTATGCGAGACTCTACCTGGGTTGAGGGTGTTAAACTCTGGTTCTGTTTATTTTCTGTCCTCTTCTCTCACAAATCGTCAGTTCTGTTCACAAAAATGGTTGCTACTGCACGGCTGCATTGGTTTTATCAAAAATTTTGAAAGTTTCTCATTTTTTCATAAAAATAAATTTTGACGTATTCTACTTCATTCGCTTGATTTTTCCTCGAAAGAAACTTAAGGTGGATCCTTCGCGTTTAGTTCCATATTCTGCCACTGCAAAAAAATAAGACCTTTAAATGGAAAAAAAATCATGTTAAACGCAAGTAAATGGAAAGAAGGACTTCGATGGCGCCTCGAAAATAATTTATGGAACATTAAACAGTATGCTGAAATGTTAAGAAATAAGCGAGAAACTCTTGAATTTTGGAAACCCCCTGATGATGTCATTTCTGTAGTGGCCGTTTTCAAGAGATTTCCAAAATTCAATAGTTTCTTGCTTATTTCGTAACATTTTAACCATACTGTTTGTGTTAAAATGTTCCTTAGATCATTTGCGAGGTGCCATTGAAGCCCTTTTTTCCATTTATTTGCGTTTACCATGATTTTTTTCCATTTAAACGTCGTATCTTTTTGTGGTGGCAGAATTTGGAACCAAACGCTGAAGATCGACCTTAATTGCATCGCTAAGTGTAAATTTTCCTATTTAGACAGGTTTCTAGTAACCTATGACTCTATTTTTTTCGATAAGCTAAATGAGTATCCCTGAAACACCAAGCTATGCGACCTCCAGTTCGCAAATGTCGTGAAGGTTGCACACCCAGACTTCTGCAGGAACTTAATCTGGGTTGGGGGAGCACTTAGGGTGGGTAACCATAGGTCATAAGAGCAATTGTACCCTGATTCACCGCGAAAAACTAAAAAAACTATCAAAAATACAGAAAACACCTGTATTTTAAATGTGGGTCTAAAAGATCCATTATAGGAAAACCAAAAGTTGCTCGGCAGACTAGGGTTAACTAACCAAATTGGACAATTTATTTTTAGAAGGGGGGGAGGGAATGGTGATAAGATTAGGTTAGTATGGTTTGTAAGTGATATATTTAATTTACCCTAGATTTAAGTGAGTAAAAGTTGAAATGAGAAAAAGAAAAGAAAAAATAAACCTCCAATCTATCACAAACCTCATTCAACGATAAAGGAAGTCTTAATATCAATTCTGTAACTTTTTCAAAGATGGATGACAGCGGTAGGCCTGTTTTACAATTTCTGAGGTTAGCTAAACTGCATGAAGTAACCAAAAAATGAACGCAGCTCATAAAATTCAAGAGTCGAGGCAGAATCAAGTTGAAACACCTACAAGTCATACTCAATTCAACCCATTCCTCAAATTTGTTGCGCTGACCAATCAGAAGCAAGCATTGGAAATTAGAGGTTATGGTTTTAGTTTAGCCCTGCTTTTCACCAACTTCATTCGGTTCCAGGAATTTTTCCAATGTGTAGAATAGTGCTCTTTCTTGCAAGGCCAGTGTAAAATTATTATGATGAAACCAGGGACATATGAGAAAATTAGAGAATGTGATGTAATGAGCAGCAAGGCTGAGAAGTTTCATTGGAATCTTGATAAAGTCTTAGAGTAATCAATTTCATAACATAGTGTCTAAATTAGAGTAAGGAACTCCATTGACTGAATACTTTGTTGAACATCTTCGTTGTTTTGCCTAAGTGGATAAGTGTCTCTCGAGAGGGGATTTTTTTTGCAACTTCATGAAAGTAAGCAAATTTGCCTTAAAATTATAGAGTAAATATTTTCAAATCATATCTAGGAATGAACAAAGCGATGCATGTATGACATGGTAGGCCACCAGCAGTACTTGAATTTGCCTGGATAAGCATTGCAGGCTGCCTATCTAAACAAAAAAGGAGTTGACTGACATTATTTAATTTGTCGGCTGTGCACACTTTCATAATGTTACAATATTCGGTTGCCTCATTTTGGAATTGAGTTTTCAATCAAATTACTCTAATGTAAATTTGCACTAATCTCATCGTTTGCTTTATTCTTTTTTAGATTGGTTAGTTCGTGAAGTTTACAAAACAGAGACTACAATGTGGTCAAAGGATATGGCAGAAGAGCAGCAATGCCTCTTAAAAGGCTCCTTATTGGGTGTCCTGGAGCAGGAGGAACCCAACCCAGCAGGGAAAGAGCCGTGTGTGTTGTGCAGAAATAATAAAAGGACCCGCCTCTGCCTTCCATGTGGCCACCTTTCGCACTGTATTACGTGCGCTAAGGCAGAGGCCAACACACTGCTGCCATATTCTTACACGGACCCATTTAATGATGGAGGAGTCAGTTTCGATGGGAATTGGTTCACCCCAATCGCCTGTAGCATGTGCAGAGTAATTATATACCGATATCAAAGAGTGCGGGACATTTAACTATGCAATCTCTAGCATACTTTCTTGGGGCCAATTTGACTAGGTAACCCTCATTGATGTCTCTGAGGATACAAGGTACCTAATAAAAAGGTTAAGTACATATTTCCCTTTCAAGGGTTGTATGCTTAAACGATCTTCATATTTTTGTGCGGAACTAAACTTATTGACCATGAAACTTTTTGGAAAATTCAACAAGTGTATCGGCTGATTCTTTTGTATTTTATTTTAGCTCTTGGCCTTTCAGATCTGGCCTCAGTTTTTCTTCATCAAATTAGGATTTTTTATATTTTTGAATTTTTTATTTTCGATCTGCCGTGAATTCAGCAAAAAGGAAATTTTATACGGCCCAGTTAGTTCCCTTCAAATACAAATTAAATTATTCCTAAATGTTTATTTTTTTCTCCCATAAAGACGATTCAGGAAACATTACGGAAGCCAAGAAAAAGCCTGATTTTTTATTCTTTTTTTACGAAGAAAAAAATCCAATTTCTAGTCAAAACTGCAATTGTACAGGCAGAATTCTTTTCAGAAAATGTGCCTCTTGCCACCTTGTAACCTCCCTCCTTTCTTCTAGAATGGCGCACACACCTAAACTACAATCTTTTTAATTTTTTTAAATTTTTCTTTGTTTATTGAAGTTGACATGATGACGGCTCGTGCAATCGGGCAACCGTTCCATTCCGCCATTTCCACCTATGCAGAAAGATCAAATCCACGGTGCCTCACCAAAGGATTCATTGTACTATGTAGTTTGTTTTCAATGAAAGGTTATTGTTGCCACATTGCACGAGCTGCCACTGTTTTGGTGTCTGTGAAGAAGCGTTGAGCTTAACGTTCCTTCAGCTTCAGCTGAGTGAAATTTTCAAGTAAAATAATTCAATGTCTAAAAATGTTAACTTTTATTCACTTTTTAAAAAAAATACACCAACGAGAGAAAAGTAAAAGACAAAAGGTACATTAAAGGTTTGAAACAGGACTGACCAGCGCACTTCAATTTAAAATTATTCAATCACCCCCCCCCCCCATCGTTTATCGAAATATTGGTTCAGTGGATTTTTTTGTGTGATCAGCTTCTAGTTTCTCGTGTTGACATCCAACAGTGATCAGCGAGCATATTTTTGTCCCATCTAGCCTGGATTTTCGTTTGATATCTTTTAAATCCTGATGGAACCCATCTCCATGTTCCTTGCTAACTGCTCCTAAATTTTCAGGAAAAAAGTCTAGACGAGAGTGGAGGAAATATACTTTAACACCCATTGAACAGCCTAGATATCTAAATGTTGCCAGCATATTTTCTAACAACGCCTCAAAAATTCTGACTAGGGCGACTGTGGCGATCGTGGAATATCTGCTGGAAAAAATTAGATCTCTAGGCTGTTCAATGAGTGTTGAAGTATATTTCCTCCACTCTTGTCTGGACTTTTTTCCAGAAAATTTAGGAAAAAGCAAGTAAAGAGGAAATAGAGAAAATTAGATAAAAGCAAATACCAGGGTAGATGGGACAAAAATATGCCTGCTGTTTCAAAATTATACAATTTCTTAAGTGACAAAAAGTTAAATTGAGATCTGCTGGCGACATTCGCTCACTTATATTTTTGTTGATAAGTGCAGAAAAATCAAGAGGGTTCCACACATGGAAAGTGAGGATAGATAAAATGGAGATTGCAAAAAATCTGAATAAAAATCAAAGTAAAAGACTGACATAGAAAGAACTCGGAGCTCATTGTGAGATAAGTAAAAAAGGATCCTCTCGTTGGGTGGAAGATAAAGATCTCAACTCAGCTCATAAAGATACAGAGCTGATCAGTCTCACAGTGCAACCTCCCCCCTCCTCCTATTTCAAGATACCCAAACTTCAAAGTAAGCACCAGCTGACCTACAAAGTTTTGATGGGGGGGGGGGTGTTAGAGGGGCTCGCCTATTAATTACAAATCTGAAGCATCTACAGAAAGGAGTTCTGAGCTATTTTTTTTTTTTTTTTTTTTTTTTTTAAAACAATTTTTTTAGACCTATGGGGGGCGACCCCCCACCAAAAACCAAAATACCAAATAGTACCAAATAGTACCAAATTACTAATACCTATTTTATATGGAGAGGGGGTTACAATATCCTGTGCTACTGAGATTATGGACAATATACGAGGAGCGACTGGTTTTTGTGCAATTTTTGACATTGTTGGACCCTCAGACTTACTATGGGCAACTGGCAGAACTGGCATGCACCCCACTTTCTGTTTCATGAACTTCTTTTATGAAATTTAGGAGTTCTTTAGGATCTACTTAGATGACATGGTGATCAGTTATAGGAAAAAAGAAAGAGGTTTCACACAACATGTAGGTATCTCTTACACCTAAATTTATACTATATTTGATAAAAAATTAAAATTTCTGGGAAAATTTTAGGTGATGGTATTTTTTCATTGTTTTTTTCAAACTCAGTACCCAAATACACTTAGAAATCTCTTATTACTTTTCTTGTATTTTTTTCATCGCATGTCTGTTGATTGTGCCCCATTTAAATGAATGTGCCCTATTTAATTGTGCCCTAAAAATAACCAGCAAAAAAGTGTATGTTTTGTCATTAATTGTGTGTTTTTATTGTAATAAATTGTTTTACTCTCCCTATTATTCAATTAGTTGTGTCTACTTTTCCTTTGTCATTCCATACCTCTGCTGCTTCTTTTTTTTTTTTTGCTTTTGTACTGCAGACTACTGACTATCTCATGATGTTTTTTTTTTTAAACATTTTTACCATGGTATACCTTCAATCAAATTTAAACAGGAGCTTAAACACTATGCAACTTACTAATTGTAAAAATAAACAAAAACCATCTACCAACATTTTTGCATAAAAACTGGGAACTGGAATGCGCATCATCAGCAGATTAGATCCGTGATTTACTTCTCGTGTGGAATCTGACAACAACATGCTGTCTGATCTGCTTTTTACAGGCATAGTATGCCACAAAAGACTCCCAGTTTTTAAAATAGATTATTTTACAGCAACTAAGTGAATAGAGCCGCCTTTAATATTTTACCTAACTTTTACCCTGGAGTGATCAGTTCAAATGTTGGTAGGTAACCCATTTTCTCTGACATCCTTTACTCTTGAAATTCACAAAATCGAATTGAATAAAAGAAAAAAGTCTTGTTAATCTGTCCAATTTAGTTGTAAATCTATCACTGCCACCACCTACCACCACTCTATTTTGTGGGATAAGTATTATATCAGGTCTACTGTCATACTTTCCTGGCTGAAAAAAGTCCCTTGCTGCTTAGGAAACTCAGTGCATGGTAGAGTGGTAGCATTCAGAGTTGGACAACAAAATAATTCGTGATAATGTCTGTCAACAGTGTTGACTCGTGAGATGTGACAGCACTGTCTGTGAGGAGGTAAGATCAATTTACTAAATAATCTTTAGTATACTCTGTTTTTATTACTTTACTGGCCAGATAATTTGTTGAAGAATATTTGCCCCACTGTGGTGGATTCTGCTGTGCTAACACCAAAGATGACCTGTACTCCAGTTATGGCACTAGCTGAAAACCTTTTTGGGCGCCTTCATTGCTAAAACACATACACTGGAACCCGTTTCGGTATGCAGAGACACGCGGGCGGGGTGACTGGCCCACGATCATCACGACTGGTTCCACCCCGCCCGCACGCCCCTCTCCTAAAACCAGGGTCCACTGTATGTATGTTCAAGCCTGATTTTAGCAATGAAGGCGCTCATCAAAATTTAACATTGGCGAGATAACTAGTGCCATATCTGGTTTGAAGTAATCTTTGGCTGACACACATCTTCAAGCTTCAGTCCACTTATCTTTCAAAAGAAGGGATAAAAACAACAACAGAAAAAAACAGCTTTGTCGGTTGTAGTGGAAGACCTACTTTGACAGTGGTTTTTATGCTTATCTTATTTTTAAATCTCTTAAAATTTTCAAACCATGCGAGACCCTTAATTGTTTATATTTTTAAATTTCAATAGGCCAGGTATGATACGATAAAACATAGCTGTTTCAGGACAAAATTAGAAATAAAATGTTAGTTTTGCTGGAAATAGCTTCCGTAAGTGTCCCTACGAATCTAACTTCTGGAAGGCCTCTTTTAGGGGAGGTTATGCAGGGGAGAAGAGCCCTTAACCTAAATCGTTTTTTTTGCCGTAACTCAAATGCAATGGCAGTTATCAGTACCTACATTTGAAGCAGAGACAAATAACTTGAAGCTTGTTTTGTGTCATGATCTAATACTCACCCTTCCCGGACCCTTTTTTTCCCATCAAAATTACGAGAAACTTTATTTTTTTAAAGTAATAATGACTCGAAAAAATTGCATTTTTCTCCGTTCAAGAACTTCTCGCTGATAGGTCTTTCAGATGTCTACAGAACTAACAATTGCCGAAACGATCAGGAACAAACTTTCCAATCTTTTTGCAGACACTCACTGACCGAAATGTGAAATGGATTTTGAAGAGGGGAGTCCTCACTTTTGCTTAAAATACACGCCCTAGGTACTAGGTCGTACTATCTAATTTTGAAAGGGTTTGTAAAACTTACTTTCATGATTGACTGTTCACAAGTCGAAGTGATCCGTCTCAAAGGAACGAGGGGTATAGATTGGCAGCGGGGGAGGGGGGTGCGGAACGGAGTAATAGGGTGTGCAGCTTGGGCCGGAATATGTTAGCTAAACTAAAATTTTTGCAAATTATTGAAATCTGCTCCGTGTTTATTACCTAAGCGTATTTCTGCTGGTGACATGAAAATATTTGGTACCAAATTACAGTTATTACTAAATCAATGGAGTGTTTGGTTGTTTTCTCAGGAGGATCGGACCCAAAATTGGAAATTTTAGTGGAATTATGAACCTCTTTGCCTGTATGTGCCTTCTCGTACCTCCCGCATTACCTATACCTTTGCTTACCGTTACTTTCCTACCCACTTCGACAGTGATCTGTGGAGTAGTTTCTAATAGACGTAAATAGGGGAAGGGGGGCTTGGTTCTTCCTAGAGGAACACCAAATTAACCTTCCTCAGAAAATTGTTTAAACGAAAAACATGAAGCCGTTGGGCCAAGTGTCTCGGCCGATCATCGCGTCTGGCCATCAGTTTTTGCTTTATGGCGAGACAGAAATGACGACACTGCCCCCCCCCCCCCGGGAAATTTTTTTTAGTTCCGCTTACGGAATTTCCTCATTCATTTTAAGACCTGCGGGATCTTTCCTAAAATGTCTATTTTTTCCGCCGCCAGTTGAAAAAGTAGATCTTAAAGATCCACGAAATAAACAATTAAAAAATGAAAATCAATTGAAATGAAATTCGAAGAGTTCGGAAAAACAAATGCACATGAAGATTACAAGCGCCCGGATCCGTAGGGTACGCAACCCTCATGATCACCAGAGGACGCCGTGAGTTCAAGATACTTCTACAAGATCGAGCCACCGCACGCCACACTAGACCGTTTGCAACAACGACCTCTATATTAGACCGGCGAACGAATACGAACCAGCGTAACCCGCAAGGAGGAAAGTTAGGTTAGGAATAGAGGTGCTCGGCCGGATTGGAGCACCTCTGTTTACACGTATTTTTATGAAGAAGTTCTCTTCCGTTTTTCGCTTCTAAAACTCTTAATTTTACACGGATTTTGCTTTTCTTGGTCTTAATAGAAAGAGGATAGCTTGGACTTTGACCTCCGCCCTACCGGTAACGTTTTTTCGAAAACATATGGAAAATATAAGTCGTTGAAGTGGACACCCGTTGGTATGCTCTGAAGACCTTGCAAATCACATTCGCCTGTTTCCGACGATTCAATCTGTCTACAAATCGGCTTTTAGTAATTTTTTGAATTTACTCCTTCACTCTCAGTCCTTTTAGTGTTAGATTCTTCAAAATCCGTAAAGTTTTGGTGGCTGAGGAGGTAATTTTTCTATATTTGTAGTGTGTACCAGTGAACCCTCCTGTGTTTGTCCTGTGTTAGAGTTCGTAGTTACTTAACTTGAGTTCGTCTTTTCTGTACTTTTCCCTTCTGTATGATTTTTCATTCCTAATATTGGTTTATCAATCTGCGCCATCATCAGTGTCTATTAAAAACTGTGATTGTGGTGAAATCCGCCCGCTTTTAAACTGAGGATGTCGGATAGAGCCGACCACTAAAAAGGTTCTGGTCAGTCATCATCAATTTTGTGAAGTACTCATCATGTCAGGAGTGATTCCCTCTTATTCCTTTGTTTAGTCGTAGCATAATTCCGCCTTGAATCAGGATTCATCGTAAAATTCCTCTCTTTGAACCATCCGTGGTTTCCGCGCATTCTTTGGAATCTTAAAGGTGAGCTTGGTGGGGTAGGCAGAGAGAATGGCCTACAAGATTTGTGTCAAGATTTCAACAAACAGCACCCAGAGGCTCATTCAGTTAAGTTCATGAAGTCGTACCGGAAAGTATTAGATGGCAGTTATATGAGGGGCCCTGTTTCTTCATCACACATTCTAGCATTTTTAGCTGCTGTGACGCGGACTGAGTCCTGCATCATTAGCTTTGGCACACGCTTATTGTTCAATGACTTTGAATCACTGTCAATATCTTGCCTCAAAGCTAAGCAACCTTCGGTTATCTACACATCCGCTATTGGAATGTTCATCTGAAGACCTCATTCGTCAATAAGGAGGGTATCCAACTAAGTTCTGCGCTCTTGCGATGAATGAGAACAAGCCAGGGTGAGTAGATATTTATGGTTTATTTCACCTTTTTTAACAGTGCCTAAAGTTTTACTTAGGCCTGAACAAGCCTTTGAAGACTGGCAGTTTCCAGAATGCACAATTGAGGCCCTCGACGCCACCGCTCAAATTCAATGAGCAAATGTAATTTTACCTGCGGCGCAATGGATAGGGTGCCTAAGGATTCTTGTGGAGGAGTAAGTATGTCGGAATTTTACGCCTATGAGACATAGTTGTAACTTGTACCATCAAAATAATGAGAAATCGGGTTCGCTAGGAGATCAAGGATAATTTCCAACCGTTGAAAGGTCAAAAAATGTGTAATTTGATTTTTTTAAAGATATTACGCAACGCAATTTGCATTGATTTGTCAAGATTTCCTCGCGATCACTAATGCTTTATCTAAGTTTTCGAAAATTGAGGGTTAGCCTTTTAAATGACTCTGTGAAAACTGAGGATAACATTAGAATGCGGCTCAAGATGTGCAATTTTGCTGATTCACTTCAGAAACTCATAAAAAAATTCATTTACCTAATAATTAAGTCCATCAGTCAAGTTGGCCTCTATTCATGGCCACTGTTCACTGCTTAGCCCTTCAAATGATTCAATGTTGTGATTATTGCGTTTAAAGCATGCTCTGAATTTTTACAATAACATGTAATGGAACTTTCCACACTTGCCCGCAGTACACTTAGATAGTGCTCGTTTCACGAAAGAAGGCCGATGACAGATCATGCAGCTCGCTGCGCAAAGACGTGTTGGCATACTTGCACAGCCGCAAAAACTCAAACTTGTCTTTGCGCAGTAAACAAACCCATCTGACATCGACCAACTTTTGTAAAACGATGCCTACCTACTTGTGCTCCGCCTCCACTTCAAATAGTGTCACTCTTTCAAGTCCATCAAGTGTTAGTTTAGATGCGTTTCGGACGTAGGCACTGCTGCTCGTCAGAACCCGTTACTCATAGTAGGTACATCTGTTCTAGTGAAAATATTTGTGTCTTTGCAACATCAGTTTTGACCTGAATTCACTAGTTAATTGAACCTGATTCTAAATTTTAACGCAGGAAGAGTAGCGACTTGTCAGCTGAAAGTACTAATATTTAAAGGGAAATCATACCGATCATTGTCCCTGCTTAAAGCTGATTTCTTATTCAATACCAGTTAAATAGGAGGTTGTACTCACCCTGGCTTGTTCTCATTCATCGCAAGAGCGCAGAACTTAGTTGGATACCCCCCTTTATTGACGAATGAGGTCTTCAGATGAACATTCCAATAGCGGATGTGTAGATAACCGAAGGTTGCTTAGCTTTGAGGCAAGATATTGACAGTGATTCAAAGTCATTGAACAATAAGCGTGTGCCAAAGCTAATGATGCAGGACTCAGTCCGCGTCACAGCAGCTAAAAATGCTAGAATGTTGAGGGAAAAAACGGGGCCCCTCATATAACTGCCATCTAATACTTTCCGGTACGACTTCATGAACTTAACTGAATGAGCCTCTGGGTGCTTTTTGTTGAAATCTTGACACAAATCTTGTAGGCCATTCTCTCTGCCTACCCCACCAAGCTCACCTTTAAGTTTCCCAAAGAATGCGCGGAAACCACGGATGGTTCAAAGAGAGGAATTTTACGATGAATCCTGATTCAAGGCGGAATTATGCTACGACTAAACAAAGGAATAAGAGGGAATCACTCCTGACATGATGAGTACTTCAAAAAATTGATGATGACTGACCAGAACCCTTTCAGTGGTCGGCTCTATCCGACATCCTCATTTAACAGCGGGCGGATTTCACCACAATCACAGTTTTTAATAGACACTGATGATGGCGCAGATTGATAAACCAATATTAGGAATGAAAAATCATACAAAAGGGGAAATGTACAGAAATGACGAACTCAAGTTAAGTAACTACGAACTCTAACACAGGACAAACACGGGAGGGTTCACTGGTACACACTACAGAGTATAGAAAAATTACCTCCTCAGCCACCAAAACTTTACGGATTTTGAAGAATCTAACACTAAAAGGACTGAGAGTGAAGGAGTAAATTCAAAAAATTACTAAAAGCCGATTTGTAGACAGATTGAATCGTCGGAAACAGGCGAATGTGATTTGCAAGGTCTTCAGAGCATACCAACGGGTGTCCACTTCAACGACTTATATTTTCCATATGTTTTCGAAAAAACGTTACCGGTAGGGCGGAGGTCAAAGTCCAAGCTATCCTCTTTCTATTAAGACCAAGAAAAGCAAAATCCGTGTAAAATTAAGAGTTTTAGAAGCGAAAAACGGAAGAGAACTTCTTCAAAAAAATACGTGTAAACAGAGGTGCTCCAATCCGGCCGAGCACCTCTATTCCTAACCTAACTTTCCTCCTTGCGGGTTACGCTGGTTCGTATTCGTTCGCCGGTCTAATATAGAGGTCGTTGGTTTGCAACCGGCTGACTGACGAAAAACAAGACAGGCAGACTACACACATAGAGTATTTCACTACGGCGTGACACGTGACTATAGTAGTTTCAGTTCTCACATGCAAAGGTAGAGCGCGTCGCGTCGCAGTTGTGGCTTCCATGCACGTGGCCTCCGTGCAACGAGAACTCGAGCCCCTTGTTGCAGGGAGGCCACGGGTATGGGCTCCACGCCCGTGGACAACTTGAAACGACTTGTGTCTAACTTTGTTGCACGGAGGCCACGAGCATGGCCTCCACACTCATGGACAACTTGAAACAAGATGATATAGTATCTGTTGCACGGAGGCCACGGGTGTGGACTACACGCCCGTGGACAACTTGCAACGAGATGATATGATTTCTGTTGCACGGAAGCCACGGGTGTGGGCTCCATGCACATTCGAAATGACAAAATTATCGATTGTTGCGTGGCCTCCACGCCCGTGGCCTCCGTGCAACAAGATTTTTGGATGCGACTCGAAAAAAAAAATGTTGTTGCATGGAGTCCACGCCCGTGGCCTCCGTGCAACGGATTTTCTGAGGCCTGTTGCATGGGCTCCATGCCCGTGGCTCCTGTGCAACGTCACCCTAAAAACTGGCTGTTTTTTGCCCCTTTTCGGAGTACTCATGGATCTCTTTCCGAACCATGCCTCCAATGATACATTATTATGGCCTAATACTTTGGTGAAAATATTAGCTGGAGTTCATCTCGCACGGTCCCCGAGATAAAGTCCCCCCATCAAAATTAAATTTCTTGTATACCTTAGAGGCATCCGCATAGATTTCCTTGCCTCTTGCCTTTTGGTTTCCGAGGATAACTTTACGCTTTTATTTCATTTTTCGGAGGAATTAATGCTGAGGTTCGCTGCTGTATAACGGTTATCAAATCCATCTCTCATTCCATATTGAATTGAGAAATAAATCATAGAACAAACTCTTTATTTTCTTTCTGTATACGGTCTTTACTCTTTAAAAATAGACGTTTGAAACGACCCGGCAACACTTCAGTGTGTAACCCCCCTCAAATGAATGCACCACGGATTCAGAGAAATCCTGCCCGGAAAACATGGTTTTTTTCCCCCTCTTTGATAGCTACTCCTCAAATAGGAAAAAAAAACGGGTCAAAGATTACTCACCCACACTCTCTCGACACGACTTTGCTAAATTAAAAATAATCCACAGCCATGCCGATTCGGGTGATCCACATCTACCCGAGCGAAAACTCTACATGATCCATTAGGATAGAGGAAATTAAAGGCGAAAGTTAGAGGAGAATTTTACATCCATGACCTTTTTTTTTTTTTTTTTTTTATTTCGCTTGACTGGGGCAAGCACGCAATGAAAAACACAGTTCGATGGTTCATCTTATTCAGTAAAAACCTTTAGCGGCAGTTTGTGAATCACGGGTATGTATCGTTTAATTTTCCATAAAAAATTTAAAGAAAAGAATCATCCCTAGACAAAGTTTATTTAAAGATAAAAATATTTGATTCTTTTGCAGGCAATCAAAAAAATAATTGAAACAGTAGAAGCTCGCGCTACTCGGGAACCATGTCTTTTTCCCACTTGAACCAAGGCAAAAGTATCGATTTCTCAGGGATTTTGTGTTCCCAAGAATATCGATTATATTACATGGGTTTTAAATGGAAAGAACCCGGGGTTTTGTCACATTACACGAACCGTCACTGATTTGAAAAAAAAAGAAGATAGCTCGATCTTATTCATGGTTTAAAATGACGAAATGCTGAACTGAACCGCTGAACTGCATAGCGCATTCACTGAGGGTGGTCCAGTTATTTAATATATTTTAACGAGTATAGGGATAAAATACATTTTATTTACTCTCTCGAATGACGCTTCTATTGAATAATCAATTGTAACGCCGAGGGGACTCGTCAACGTAATTTCAAAAGTCAAAAAAGACCCCTTAAAGAACCAATTTGACCTCAAAGTGAGCTAGGTTCCCGGGGTCTGAGAATTTAAAAAAGTATCAAACAATGAAAAACCGATTCGAGTAAATTTTTGAGATCCCCGATTTTTCCCTTTAACCATTTTCATGCGAATACTTTGAAACTATACCGATACTTAAGGGAAAATCCTCGAGATACAGCTCCGAGTAACAAATTATCAAGGCCATTGGTCGTTGAAAAATTTAAGGGCAAAGATGGCGGAGCTATGCAGGTATCATAGGAGATTCCTATTAATTCTATCTCTATCAGAAACATACAGAGAAAATTATAAAATTTATTTGGAATCTCCCATGGCACCTGCGCGTAGCTTCTCCTTTGTTTCTTTAACTTAAAAGTCATTTTGTGAGGTCATGAGTGAATTTCTTCATTTTTCAGTATATAACTGCACACCCATCGTTACTTTTGATGGTTTCCACGCAATGATCAAATATTCAATAGCTTAAAGTCAAAGTTAGAAAGACCTCTATTCCTGGATAAAAATCACTGTCCGAATCAACGAGCTTTAACTTTAGAGTGGCAGCGGATTGGTCCCCTTGTGCCACACAGGGTAGAAAGGAATCCCGGGAAAAAAGGGGAAATTTTGGACGGCAGTTTCCCAAAGGGTTTTGGGGGTTTAAAATTTTTGTAGGTCGTTTCCGGCGATGCCCGAGTTTGTTAACGAAACGACCAAAAACGACCTACAAAATTTAACCTCAAAATCGTTTTTTACGGCAAGATGACGGCGCCCTATAGGTGACTACAGTAAAAGTGGAACTTTCCCTTTGATTTCCCACTCTAAAGTTATAGCTCGTTGTCCCGAAATAATACGCCTTTTTATTTCCCTCACTTGGCAACATGGCCTTTGAGAAATATCCTCAGATCTTTCAAACCGCCAGATCTATCCTCTTTAATGAGCCATCAACTATTTATGAGACACTTTTTTTTCCTCCCATTTATCGTTTTAATGCCGGGCATACACTCTATAAGATTCCTCCTTTTTCTATCGTCGATAAAGCCACGCTTTGAAGAAAGAAAGGCCACGGGAAACAACACGAGCGTATGAAGGTTTTTTGATGGATCCCTAAACATAGCTCGGCCCCATAGGCGAATACAGGAATTTGTCTTTCTCTCTCTCCTCCCATTTGAACATATGTGTTGGGAAAAGGATAGTAGAGGAGGCCATCAGTGACTTTAGCCCCTATCTCCGTCCTTTTCTAAGACACGTATTCAAATGGGGATTTTGAGAGAGAAAGAGGCAAATACCTGTATCGGTGGCGCACAGTGGTTCAAAACTTTGTTTTGCTGGACATGAAATTTTTTGGTTTTTGATTTAAAATCATTTTAGATGTGACACTTTTTTAAAAAAAAAAAAAAAAAAAAAAAAAAAAAAATCATGTCGTTTGACTCATTATAAATAAGCTCTGAAGTAAACGATTTCACACATTCTTGGGTTTACCTTGCTTTTAATGTTTAGAATCTTCTTTTTATTCGTAATATGTCCAGGTAATTCGATGTTTCGAACCACTGGGGCGGCGCGGTGGCAATAGCAGCGGTCAAATGACTGAATAGGGAATACGGAACCCCAAAGAGCCACATCGAGACCCCACCTCCCACTCTCTGGAAATAAAAAAAAAAAGAAAATAGAGGCCTTGTTGCTTCGTGTCATGAGCGTGGGGAAATGGGGGGGGGGGGGGGAGCGCTAACGAAAAAAGGGAAACGTGGGAGGGGATCATCGAAGATTCATGTCGAATTATACCAACTCCACGATCCACTATCCGACAACGGGACGAAGGAACGGAACGGCCGGGATTGTCAAATTAATTAATGCAAATAATGGGGGGAAAGAGAAGGACCATTGGTCGGACACGGACCGGGCAACTTGAACCAACTATAAGGCACAGTGGATCCATCACGGATCTACCCCTCTCTGGTGAAGATGGACAGCAAACGCAGCTCAGCGACAATCAACAGCCACACTTCTTCAATGCATTTTAAATGTAAGATGCAGTGTTTTGCAACACTGAAAGAAAATGAGATAAAGTGCGGTGATCAGGGGCGGATCCAGGAAAGTCTCAAAGGGGGAGCTATTTTTGTAACGGGTATGGGGGACACCCCCCAGTAAGTGGTGGCTGGGGGTCCCTCCCCCAGAAAATTTTAAAAATTAAGCTTCTCAACAGCCAATTTGAGGCATCTTTTAACAGTTTCCCCCTCATTTATACAGATACTACTCATTTAAATTTTTTGTTCGAAAAAGTTGAAGATCCTGCTTTTGATTTTTTTTTCCCCCATTCCCAAACAAGATAACAATTAGAAAGTTACATGAATCACACTTAGAGTTTTTTTTTCTTTGCTTTCCCATCTTTCTCTTCCTCTTACTGTTTTTTTTTTTTGTTTTTTTTTTGTTTTTTTCCCCCCCCCCCCCCCCCCTGGGACCCTCTCATGGTCGTGATAGGAGTATATCAAGGAGTATATCAACGAAATTTTGCCTATTCCAAATTCGTTGGAGACGCATCGTTGTTGCATCAAACTAAAATGAGGCAATGGTTTGAAAACGACACTTCTCTTGTATTTTAAATAGGAAAAGGGGCCGTTGTTGCACCAAACAAATTGACAAAAAATGACTGCAAAAACGACATCTCCAATGTTTTATTTTAAAGGATAAAGGGGTCGTCGTTGCACTATACCAATAGGTGACGTTGCACAGGAGCCACGGGCATGGACCCCATGCAACAGGCCTCAGAAAATCCGTTGCACGGAGGCCACGGGCGTGGACTCCATGCAACAACATTTTTTTTTTCGAGTCGCATCCAAAAATCTTGTTGCACGGAGGCCACGGGCGTGGAGGCCACGCAACAATCGATAATTTTGTCTTTTCGAATGTGCATGGACCCCACACCCGTGGCTTCCGTGCAACAGAAATTTTCATCTCGTTGCAAGTTGTCCAGGGCGTGTAGTCCACACCCGTGGCCTCCGTGCAACAGATACTATATCATCTTGTTTCAAGTTGTCCATGAGTGTGGAGGCCATGCTCGTGGCCTCCGTGCAACAAAGTTAGACACAAGTCGTTTCAATTTGTCCCGGGCGTGGAGCCCATACCCGGGCCCCCGTGCAACAAGGGGCTCGAGTTCTCGTTGCACGGAGGCCACGTGCATGGAAGCCACAACTGCGACGCGACGCGCTCTACCTTTGCATGTGAGAACTGAAACTACTATAGTCACGTGTCACGCCGTAGTGAAATACTCTATGTGTGTAGTCTGCCTGTCTTGTTTGTCGTCAGTCAGCCGGTTGCAAACCAACGACCTCTATATTAGACCGGCGAACGAATACGAACCAGCGTAACCCGCAAGGAGGAAAGTTAGGTTAGGAATAGAGGTGCTCGGCCGGATTGGAGCACCTCTGTTTACACGTTTTTTTATGAAGAAGTTCTCTTCCGTTTTTCGCTTCTAAAACTCTTAATTTTACACGGATTTTGCTTTTCTTGGTCTTAATAGAAAGAGGATAGTTTGGACTTTGACCTCCCCCTACCGGTAACGTTTTTTCGAAAACATATGGAAAATATAAGTCGTTGAAGTGGACACCCGTTGGTATGCTCTGAAGACCTTGCAAATCACATTCGCCTGTTTCCGACGATTCAATCTGTCTACAAATCGGCTTTTAGTAATTTTTTGAATTTACTCCTTCACTCTCAGTCCTTTTAGTGTTAGATTCTTCAAAATCCGTAAAGTTTTGGTGGCTGAGGAGGAAATTTTTTCTATACTCTGTAGTGTGTACCAGTAAACCCCTCCTGTGTTTGTCCTGTGTTAGAGTTCGTAGTTACTTAACTTGAGTTCGTCATTTCTGTACATTTCCCTTCTGTATGATTTTTCATTCCTAATATTGGTTTATCAATCTGCGCCATCATCAGTGTCTATTAAAAACTGTGATTGTGGTGAAATCCGCCCGCTGTTAACTGAGGATGTCGGATAGAGCCGACCACTGAAAGGGTTCTGGTCAGTCATCATCAATTTTGTGAAGTACTCATCATGTCAGGAGTGATTCCCTCTTATTCCTTTTTTTAGTCGTAGCATAATTCCGCCTTGAATCAGGATTCATCGAAAAATTTCCTCTCTTTGAACCATCCGTGGTTTCCGCGCATTCTTTGGAATTTTAAAAGGGTGAGCTTGGTGGGGTAGGCAGAGAGAATGGCCTACAAGATTTGTGTCAAGATTTCAAAAAACAGCACCCAGAGGCTCATTCAGTTAAGTTCATGAAGTCGTCCCGGGAAAAGTATTAGATGGCAGTTATATGAGGGGCCCTGTTTCTTCATCACACATTCTAGCATTTTTAGCTGCTGTGACGCGGACTGAGTCCTGCATCATTAGCTTTGGCACACGCTTATTGTTCAATGACTTTGAATCACTGTCAATATCTTGCCTCAAAGCTAAGCAACCTTCGGTTATCTACACATCCGCTATTGGAATGTTCATCTGAAGACCTCATTCGTCAATAAGGAGGGTATCCAACTAAGTTCTGCGCTCTTGCGATGAATGAGAACAAGCCAGGGTGAGTACAACCTCCTATTTAACTGGTATTGAATAAGAAATCAGCTTTAAGCAGGGACAATGATCGGTATGTTTTCCCTTTAAATATTAGTACTTTCAGCTGACAAGTCGCTACTCTTCCTGCGTTAAAATTGAGAATCAGGTTCAATTAACTAGTGAATTCAGGTAAAAACTGATGTTGCAAAGACACAAATATTTTCACTAGAACAGATGTACCTACTATGAGTAACGGGTTCTGACGAGCAGCAGTGCCTACGTCCGAAACGCATCTAAACTAACACTTGATGGACTTGAAAGAGTGACACTATTTGAAGTGGAGGCGGAGCACAAGTAGGTAGGCATCGTTTTACAAAAGTTGGTCGATGTCAGATGGGTTTGTTTACTGCGCAAAGACAAGTTTGAGTTTTGCGGCTGTGCAAGTATCCCAAACACGTTTTGCGCAGCGAGCTGCATGATCTGTCATCGGCCTTCTTTCGTGAAACGAGCACTATCTAAGTGTACTGCGGGCAAGTGTGGAATGTTCCATTACATGTTATTGAAAAAATTCAGAGCATGCTTTAAACGCAATAATCACAACATTGAATCATTTGAAGGGCTAAGCAGTGAACAGTGGCCATGAATAGAGGCCAACTTGACTGATGGATTTAAATTTATTAGGTAAATGAATTTTTTTTATGAGTTTCTGAAGTGAATCAGCAAAATTGCACATCTTGAGCCGCATTCTAATGTTATCCTCAGTTTTCACAGAGTCTTTTAAAAAGGCTAACCCTAAATTTTTCGAAAACTTAGATAAAGCATTAGTGATCGCGAGGAAATCTTGACAAATCAATGCAAATTGCGTTGCGTAATATTTTTAAAAAAACTCAAATTACACTTTTTTCGACCTTTCAACGGTTGGAAATTATCCTTGATCTCCTAGCAAACCCCGATTTCTCATTTTTTTGATGGTACAAGTTACAACTATGTCTCATAGGCGTAAAATTCCGACATACTTACCCCTCCAAAGAATCCTTAGGCACCCTATCCATTGCGCCGCAGGAAAAATTACATTTGCTCATTGAATTTGAGCGGTGGCGTCGAGGGCCTCAATTGTGCATTCTGGAAACTGCCAGTCTTCAAAGGCTTGTTCAGGCCTAAGTAAAACTTTAGGCACTGTTAAAAAAGGTGAAAAAACCATAAATATCTACTCACCCTGGCTTGTTCTCATTCATCGCAAGAGCGCAGAACTTAGTTGGATACCCTCCTTATTGACGAATGAGGTCTTCAGATGAACATTCCAATAGCGGATGTGTAGATAACCGAAGGTTGCTTAGCTTTGAGGCAAGATATTGACAGTGATTCAAAGTCATTGAACAATAAGCGTGTGCCAAAGCTAATGATGCAGGACTCAGTCCGCGTCACAGCAGCTAAAAATGCTAGAATGTGTGATGAAGAAACAGGGCCCCTCATATAACTGCCATCTAATACTTTCCGGTACGACTTCATGAACTTAACTGAATGAGCCTCTGGGTGCTGTTTGTTGAAATCTTGACACAAATCTTGTAGGCCATTCTCTCTGCCTCCCCCACCAAGCTCACCTTTAAGATTCCAAAGAATGCGCGGAAACCACGGATGGTTCAAAGAGAGGAATTTTACGATGAATCCTGATTCAAGGCGGAATTATGCTACGACTAAACAAAGGAATAAGAGGGAATCACTCCTGACATGATGAGTACTTCACAAAATTGATGATGACTGACCAGAACCTTTTCAGTGGTCGGCTCTATCCGACATCCTCAGTTAACAGCGGGCGGATTTCACCACAATCACAGTTTTTAATAGACACTGATGATGGCGCAGATTGAAAAACCCAATTTTAGGAATGAAAAATCATACAAAAGGGGAAAATGTACAGAAATGACGAACTCAAGTTAAGTAACTACGAACTCTAACACAGGACAAACACAGGAGGGTTCACTGGTACACACTACAGAGTATAGAAAAATTACCTCCTCAGCCACCAAAACTTTACGGTTTTTGAAGAATCTAACACTAAAAGGACTGAGAGTGAAGGAGTAAATTCAAAAAATTACTAAAAGCCGATTTGTAGACAGATTGAATCGTCGGAAACAGGCGAATGTGATTTGCAAGGTCTTCAGAGCATACCAACGGGTGTCCACTTCAACGACTTATATTTTCCATATGTTTTCGAAAAAACGTTACCGGTAGGGCGGAGGTCAAAGTCCAAGCTATCCTCTTTCTATTAAGACCAAGAAAAGCAAAATCCGTGTAAAATTAAGATTTTTAGAAGCGAAAAACGGAAGAGAACTTCTTCATAAAAATACGTGTAAACAGAGGTGCTCCAATCCGGCCGAGCACCTCTATTCCTAACCTAATTTCCTCCTTGCGGGTTACGCTGGTTCGTATTCGTTCGCCGGTCTAATATAGAGGTCGTTGTTGCAAACGGTCTAGTGTGGCGTGCGGTGGCTCGATCTTGTAGAAGTATCTTGAACTCACGGCGTCCTCTGGTGATCATGAGGGTTGCGTACCCTACGGATCCGGGCGCTTGTAATTTCATGTGCATTTGTTTTTCCGAACTCTTCGAATTTCATTTCAATTGATTTTCTTTTTTTAATTGTTTATTTCGTGGATTTTTAAGATCTACTTTTTCAACTGGCGGGGGAAAAAAATAGACATTTTAGGAAAGATCCCGCAGGTCTTAAAATGAATGAGGAAATTCCGTAAGCGGAACTAAAAAAATTTCCCCGGGGGGGGGGGGGGCAGTGTCGTCATTTCTGTCTCGCCATAAAGCAAAAACTGATGGCCAGACGCGATGATCGGCCGAGACACTTGGCCCAACGGCTTCATGTTTTTCGTTTAAACAATTTTCTGAGGAAGGTTAATTTGGTGTTCCTCTAGGAAGAACCAAGCCCCCTTCCCCTATTTACGTCTATTAGAAACTACTCCACAGATCACTGTCGAAGTGGGTAGGAAAGTAACGGTAAGCAAAGGTATAGGTAATGCGGGAGGTACGAGAAGGCACATACAGGCAAAGAGGTTCATAATTCCACTAAAATTTCCAATTTTGGGTCCGATCCTCCTGAGAAAACAACCAAACACTCCATTGATTTAGTAATAACTGTAATTTGGTACCAAATATTTTCATGTCACCAGCAGAAATACGCTTAGGTAAAAAACACGGAGCAGATTTCAATAATTTGCAAAAAATTTTTGTTTAGCTAAATATTCCGGCCCAAGCTGCACACCCTATTACTCCGTTCCGCACCCCCCTCCCCCCCTGCCAATCTATACCCCTCGTTCCTTTGAGACGGATCACTTCGACTTGTGAACAGTCAATCATGAAAGTAAGTTTTACAAACCCCTTTTAAAATTAGATAGTACGACCTAGTACCTAGGGCGTGTATTTAAGCAAAAGTGAGGACTCCCCCCTTCAAAAACCATTTCACATTTCGGTCAGTGAGTGTCTGCAAAAAGATTGGAAAGTTTGTTCCCGATCGTTTCGGCAATTGTTAGTTCTGTAGACATCTGAAAGACCTATCAGCGAGAAGTTCTTGAACGGAGAAAAATGCAATTTTTTTGAGTCATTATTACTTTAAAAAATAAAGTTTCTCGTAATTTTGATGGGAAAAAAAGGGTCCGGGAAGGGGGGAGTATTAGATCATGACACAAAACAAGCTTCAAGTTATTTGTCTCTGCTTCAAATGTAGGTACTGATAATGCCATTGCATTTGAGTTACGGCAAAAAAAAACGATTTAGGTTAAGGGCTCTTCTCCCCCGCATAACCTCCCCTAAAAGAGGCCTTCCAGAAGTTAGATTCGTAGGGACACTTACGGAAGCTATTTCCAGCAAAACTAACATTTTATTTCTAATTTTGTCCTGAAACAGCTATGTTTTATCGTATCATACCTGGCCTATTGAAATTTAAAAAATAAACAATTTAAAGGGGCTCGCATGGTTTGAAAATTTTTAAAAGATTTAAAAATAAGATAAGCATAAAAACCACTGTCAAAGTAGGTCTTCCACTACAACCGACAAAGCTGTTTTTTTCTGTTGTTGTTTTTATCCCTTCTTTTGAAAGATAAGTGGACTGAAGCTTGAAGATGTGTGTCAGCCAAAGATTACTTCAAACCAGATATGGCACTAGTTATCTCGCCAATGTTAAATTTTGATGAGCGCCTTCATTGCTAAAATCAGGCTTGAACATACATACAGTGGACCCTGGTTTTAGGAGAGGGGCGTGCGGGCGGGGTGGAACCAGTCGTGATGATCGTGGGCCAGTCACCCCGCCCGCGTGTCTCTGCATACCGAAACGGGTTCCAGTGTATGTGTTTTAGCAATGAAGGCGCCCAAAAAGGTTTTCAGCTAGTGCCATAACTGGAGTACAGGTCATCTTTGGTGTTAGCACAGCAGAATCCACCACAGTGGGGCAAATATTCTTCAACAAATTATCTGGCCAGTAAAGTAATAAAAACAGAGTATACTAAAGATTATTTAGTAAATTGATCTTACCTCCTCACAGACAGTGCTGTCACATCTCACGAGTCAACACTGTTGACAGACATTATCACGAATTATTTTGTTGTCCAACTCTGAATGCTACCACTCTACCATGCACTGAGTTTCCTAAGCAGCAAGGGACTTTTTTTAGCCAGGAAAGTATGACAGTAGACCTGATATAATACTTATCCCACAAAAAAGAGTGGTGGTAGGTGGTGGCAGTGATAGATTTACAACTAAATTGGACAGATTAACAAGACTTTTTTTTTTTATTCAATTCGATTTTGTGAATTTCAAGAGTAAAGGATGTCAGAGAAAAAGGGTTACCTACCAACATTTGAACTGATCACTCCAGGGTAAAAGTTTGGTAAAATATTAAAGGCGGCTCTATTCACTTAGTTGCTGTAAAATAATCTATTTTAAAAAATGGGAGTCTTTTGTGGCATACTATGCCTGTAAAAAGCAGATCAGACAGCATGTTGTTGTCAGATTCCACACGAGAAGTAAATCACGGATCTAATCTGCTGATGATGCGCATTCCAGTTCCCAGTTTTTATGCAAAAATGTTGGTAGATGGTTTTTTTTTATTTTTACAATTAGTAAGTTGCATAGTGTTTAAGCTCCTGTTTAAATTTGATTGAAGGTATACCATGGTAAAAATGTTTAAAAAAAAAACATCATGAGATAGTCAGTAGTCTGCAGTACAAAAGCAAAAAAAAAAAAAAAAGCAGCAGAGGTATGGAATGACAAAGGAAAAGTAGACACAACTAATTGAATAATAGGGGGAGTAAAACAATTTATTACAATAAAAAAACACAAATTTAAAGACAAAAAATACACTTTTTTTCTGGTTATTTTTAGGGCACAATTTAAAAAGGGCACATTCATTTAAATGGGGCACAATCAACAGACATGCGATGAAAAAAAAACAAGAAAAGTAATAAGAGATTTCTAAGTGTATTTGGGGACTGAGTTTGAAAAAAAAAATGAAAAAAACCATCACCTAAAATTTTCCCAGAAATTTTAATTTTTTTTCAAATATAGTATAAATTTAGGTGTAAGAGATACCTACATGTTTTGTGAAACCTCTTTCTTTTTTTCCCATAACTGATCACCATGTCATCTAAGTAGATCCTAAAGAACTCCTAAAATTTTATAAAAGAAGTTCATGAAACAGAAAGTGGGGGGCATGCCAGTTCTGCCAGTTGCCCATAGTAAGTCTGAGGGTCCAACAATGTCAAAAATTGCACAAAAACCAGTCGCTCCTCGTATATTGTCCATAATCTCAGTAGCACAGGATATTGTAACCCCCCCTCCATATAAAATAGGTATTAGTAATTTGGTACTATTTGGTACTATTTGGTATTTTGGTTTTTGGTGGGGGGTCGCCCCCCCATAGGTCTAAAAAAATTTTTTTAAAAAAAAAAAAAAAAAAAAAAAAAAAAAAAAGCTCAGAACTCCTTTCTGTAGATGCTTCAGATTTGTAATTAATAGGCGAGCCCCTCTAACACCCCCCCCCCCCTCAAAACTTTGTAGGTCAGCTGGTGCTTACTTTGAAGTTTGGGTATCTTGAAATAGGAGGAGGGGGGGGGTTGCACTGTGAGACTGATCAGCTCTGTATCTTTATGAGCTGAGTTGAGATCTTTATCTTCCACCCAACGAGAGGATCCTTTTTTACTTATCTCACAATGAGCTCCGAGTTCTTTCTATGTCAGTCTTTTTCTTTGATTTTTTTTCAGATTTTTTGCAATCTCCATTTTATCTATCCTCACTTTCCATGTGTGGAACCCTCTTGATTTTTTTGCACTTATCAAAAAAATATAAGTGAGCGAATGTCGCCAGCAGATCTCAATTTAACTTTTTGTCACTTAAGAAATTGTATAATTTTGAAACAGCAGGCATATTTTTGTCCCATCTACCCTGGTATTTGCTTTTATCTAATTTTCTCTATTTCCTCTTTACTTGCTTTTTCCTAAATTTTTTGGAAAAAAGTCCAGACAAGAGTGGAGGAAATATACTTCAACACTCATTGAACAGCCTAGAGATCTAATTTTTTTCCCGCAGATATTCCACGATCGCCACAGTCGCCCTAGTCAGAATTTTTGAGGCGTTGTTAGAAAAAATGCTGGCAACATTTAGATATCTAGGCTGTTCAATGGGTGTTAAAGTATATTTCCTCCACTCTCGTCTAGACTTTTTTCCTGAAAATTTAGGAGCAGTTAGCAAGGAACATGGAGATGGGTTCCATCAGGATTTAAAAAATATCAAACGAAAATCCAGGCTAGATGGGACAAAAATATGCTCGCTGATCACTGTTGGATGTCAACACGAGAAACTAGAAGCTGATCACACAAAAAATCCACTGAACCAATATTTCGATAAACGATGGGGGGGGGGGGGGGATTGAATAATTTTAAATTGAAGTGCGCTGGTCAGTCCTGTTTCAAACCTTTAATGTACCTTTTGTCTTTTACTTTTCTCTCGTTGGTGTATTTTTTTTTAAAAAATGAATAAAAGTTAAATTTTTTGACATTGAATTTTTTTACTTGAAAATTTCACTCAGCTGAAGCTGAAGGAACGTTAAGCTCAACGCTTTTTCACAGACACCAAAACAGTGGCAGCTCGTGCAATGTGGCAACAATAAACCCTTTTATTGAAAACAAAATACATAGTACAATGAATCCTTTGGTGAGGCACCGTGGATTTGATCTTTTTGCATAGGTGGAAATGGCGGAATGGAACGGTTGCCCGATTGCACGAGCCGTCATCATGTCAACTTCAATAAACAAAGAAAAATTTAAAAAAAATTTAAAAAAATTGTAGTTTAGGTGTGTGCGCCATTCTAGAAGAAAGGAGGGAGGTTACAAGGTGGCAAGAGGCACATTTTCTGAAAAGAATTCTGCCTGTACTGAGCTTCTGCAAAAACTCTTGTGGTGGGACGTAACATCATGCCGAAAAATAACCCAAAAAAAGAGTTCAGCAAGGGAGAATATTAGAAGCAAAAAATCAGCAATGATAGTACCTGCTGAAACTGTGCTTTCAGTTCCGTGTCCAATTGTTCAGGTTTTCAATTTTTATGAAAAATTTGGGATTTCCATGAACATTTTTATGAAAAAACCCCAAGATTTTCATGGAATTTTTTAAGATTCTCATGGAATACCAGATAAAAT
The DNA here is from genome assembly GCA_011764245.1 of Trialeurodes vaporariorum. Lineage (NCBI taxonomy): Eukaryota > Metazoa > Arthropoda > Insecta > Hemiptera > Aleyrodidae > Trialeurodes > Trialeurodes vaporariorum. Next base: position 50,966,677 of record VMOF01000001.1, read on the forward strand.
TTATAGTCAGCCGCATCTTGGAAATGCTTCGCTCCCCGTGAAGGTTCGAATCGGGCGGCGTGTGAGTGATCGCAGCGTATTGGAGTCGGGGTTGGACAGGGTTGAAAAAGAGCGACGCTGCAAAATCGTGCATTTCTCCCGAAAACCCCGAGCCCTTCTTACCCGAACAGAGTATATTTTAATTTTCTTTTGACGTTTGACGGTTTGAGACGCCTTTTGAATTTTCTAGCACTCTAAAGAATATAAAAAAACACAACAAATGGCCAGAAATTCGGATATTTGGCGACGTCTTGACCCGAGATGTGTAAACACTTGATATTTTTGAGGTCTGAGCATGGGTATACTGATATCTCATTGACCTTGAACGAGGGTAGCGGAGGGGTGTGTTTTATGACTTAATCCCTCCTTCCGCTTCCCCACCCATCCCCCGCGCTTCTAGCTGCTGACATCTGGTCTCATTTTCACTCATTTTCTGTCATTTCCAAACAATAAACAAAAATATGCGATGCGCATAGTGCACTTCTGAGTCAGTCGTTCTCTCGATTTGGTTCGCCAATACGTATTCGCAAAGCCTCGATCATAAACCTATCATTAAAAAAAAAATCTTGGTCGTGCATGCATTTTTAGGATGCGACTGCATATCTGCTGTATACGGCAAGGGAAAAATTAGTTTTTGTACGCTACTTGAAAAACGGCCAGATCTTGCCGTAGCAGCGGAAATTTTCAAATCTCGAGACTCAAACTATATTCTATCGGTGAAGCCGGTGTAAAATTTTTCTTGGGCCTATACAGTGCACCAAAAAGCGTCAGTTCCCTCAACGAGTATCGGTTTATAACATTTCGAAAAAACGTTATTACTGCCAAGAAGAAACAGCTTTTCTCTCTACCGCCCACGGATGATGCAGCAAAATTGCACAGTTATCGCGTTTTTCACCAAATTCAACTTTGGCAAGGGTATGAACTTCCGCCCGAAAACTGGGGTTGGCGCATACATCCAAAAGTAGCGCCTATTTATTCTACTATCGGACCTGCGCCCCAAAAAGTCTTACAATCAATATTTTGCCGCTACACCAAAGGTTGCAGTAACGCCTGCGGCTGCCGAAGAACTGGCTTAAGATGCACCAGCACCTGCCTAAATTGTCTTGGCACCTCATGCACAAACGGGCCTGCATTTGATATGGAAGATGCTTATGAAGATGAAATTATCGATGATCCACTTTCAGGATTAGAAGATATTGATGAGTTTTGGATGATCGGTGTGATGATGAGCCCCCCTTTAGAGGCAGACGTGCCCAATCAAATCGCCGACCCGCAACCCAGCACATCAGAAGGACTCGGTTCTAAACGAAGACGTCTATTTTAAAAAATGATCAGTTCCTAAAAATGTACATAAAACTATAATCTCAAAAATTTTAAAAATCAAAGTATTTGTAAAACCTTCAATCTGACTTGTAAATAATAAATTCATACTTTTTTTCAAAATGGTTTTTTTTGATCACAGGAAAAAAAAAAAGAAAACAAAGGGAAAAAATAAAAAAAATACAAAAAAAAAAAAAAAAAAAAAAAAAAAAAAAAATAGATTGGTACTTTTCTCGAGATGGCTCGTTTCAACAAAATACGAGCCAAAGGTACGTAATCTTTAAGCAGTACTTTTTCTGCTTTTAGCGATCGCAAATATACTTCGAATCAGCAAACAGTTGCAAAGATTAAAAAAAAAAAATATTACGAAATGTAGGTGCATTATACGTAAGCTAAACCATGATGGCGTATAGAACGGCAAAGTTGCATTTTGTTCATTTAAACCCATGAAAAATATCGATTCCAGGGAGTGCACTGTGCATCCTCATATTTTGATCCTTTTCATGACTTTAAATGGACTAAATTCATTTTTGCCAGATTGCACGCGCCACCATCGCCAGTTCGTAAGTACCAAATTGAAACGAACTCTGGCACAAACTTTGCTTATAGTGCTTCACTGATTTTTTTTGCATCAAAGAGATCGTTCACGTGACGTTCGACTCAACAGAAAGGGGAGGGGGAGTTGTAAGCTTCAATATGATGATCAAGAGGGGAGGAAACATAGCAACAAGCATATTGAGGGGAAAAATTAGAGTATTTTATGTGTATCATCGTTAACTAATATTCTTTAGAATATCTACTTGTAACTAATGTTCCCCCCCCCCCCCCATTTTCCTCCTCCGTTTCATCACGTGCTTTCGATACACTAACGTAACTTTGATAATCTATTCAAGAATTATGTCATTGAGTTGTAGCAGTCAACCAAAAAAAAAAAAAAAAAACAGAAAAGCAAAAAACTATGAATAAGCCATTTATTTTTTGTTTCTCAAGGGATGCGGCGAATGTGTGTCTAGGAGGGGCTCACGGGTCATTAAGAAGTCGAATATAGTTCTAATCAATGATAATGAGGCATATTAGTGGTAAAGTACTCATGTGGCTCTTTCCGAAAATAATTTCTGGGACCAGCGTTGCCAAAAATCCGATTTTGCAGTGATTTTTTTTTGATTTTTGATTTTTTTAAAATCACGCAAATTGAAAATGGTGTTTTCGGGGAATACGAAGGGGTTTATCAAAAAATTGTATAGAATCTTTTTTGTTGGAAATTTTTTGCTCTACAAGCCATTACGAAGGTATTTTTTTCGAAAAACCCCCTGGTTTTCGAGAAATTTTTAAAAAACCCATTTTTAGGCCACATTTTTTGGGGAAATTTGGCAAACCCGCGAACGTTTCGGTGTTGACTTTTTTTTATGAAAGTACACCCATAAGGAACGTGTACACCAAAATTCAGCTTTCACATATTTTTTTTTGGGGTAAAGCCGACATTTGATCTATCGGCAGTGGACTAAGTACAAAAATTTTTTTACATGGATCGTCTTCCTGAAGGTATTTACAATCAGTTTTTGCCTATTTTATCCAATTTTAAATTTTAATTTGATATTCTTTTGCTATTTCAAAGTTTTTAGCTAAAAACGTAAATTTTCCGATTTCAAGAGAACTTAAGTTCAATTATCCTGCCACATCCCGCGGGTATATATAAGAGAAATGGTAGTCCTTAGTGCGTACTAATAGGCCTTGAAGTCAGAAGTTGCGGAAAAATGCGGCTTTTCCGGGAAAATTAGTTCGAATTTTGCGTTTTTTCACGAAACTCTCGTTTTTACGTGTTGTAAGGGCTACATCGCTACAAGAGTGAAATTTGGCAACACCGTCCAACTGACTTGAAACTCAGTATCCAAGGGTACTTTTTTAAAGCTGAATTCAAATTTTTCATCAGTTTTTCAAAATTCGAAAATCCAAGATGGCTGCCGACCGATTAGCCAAAAAATGTCGGCGGCCATCTTGGATTTTCAAATTTTGAAAAACTGATGTGAAATTTGAATTCTGCGTTAAAAAGTACCCCCGACTACCAAAATTTTAAGTTATTTGGACAGTAGAACCAGTTTATGCCAACTTTTTCGGTCAAATACCACATAGTGGGGCGCCACGTCTTGAGGGGGCGCCTTGGGGGCGCAACAAAACCCAAAAAATTTCAGCAAATTCAAATTTGCGAGCAGGGTCGGACTGGCTTTCTAAATGTTGGGCCGCTCGGTCAATTTGGGGCCCCTCCCTCCATTTTGGGGCCCCTCAGACCATTTTTTTTTTAAAAATTTAAATTAAAACGAAGCAGTTTTTACGCTATTTTTCAACTGATAATTAAAGTTCTCTGTTGCTTATTTTTAGTATTACGTAGACTTATTAAAGGATCCAGATCGCAGTGGGCTTCTCTTGGTCCTTTTTAAAACCCCCCCGAATATCGGCTAGAGCATATGCTCGGCTGCGGCTTCTAGTCCAGGATAAAGTAACTTATTATCTTCGGTGGTGGAGTTATTCATTCTTGGGGGGGGGGGGAAAGTGACGCCATCTGTTTTCACGTGTCTCACTTACCGGGGGGGCTGGGGGTATGGATTACCCCCCCGGTGTCGACGGGGGGTCCGGGGGCCCCCCCCGGGAAATTTTGAAAAATTTTTCGTCCTAATAACCCAATTTTTAAAGAGTTTTTTTGGGGTTTTATTTGTGAGAGAACCGAGTAAATTTATGAGATAGAGAAACATTTTAGCAAGTTTTGATTTTGAAAAGAAGGAAAAGAGGAAAACTTGTTTTTAAAAAAAATAAGACATAATGGTAGACTCCTAAGACTCGCCTCTCGCTTGCAATTAAAGGAATCGTCATTTTTTCGATTTTTTTGCCAGTATTTATTATTTTTTTCCCAGTTTATTCTTTCGATACTTTTTGGGGGACTAAGGGGCCCCGTTTTAATCCATTCGAAGGCTCCTTTTGTAAACGTTCGGGGGCCCCAGATTTTCCAAATGTCGGTCCGCATCTTGGACTAGAGTGGACTTGGCCAGTCTCGATGCATTTTCAATCCTTATATTAAGCAATCTTAATTAGCTTACAATGGTTTTTCCCTTTTGAGTAATCTATTTACTGTCTTCTTTTATACATTATTCTTTTTTTCATTCCTAAAATTTTTTCCCTTTTATCCATTCGGGGGCCCCCTTGGGCCTCAAAAAGCGAAACTTTTTGCCGCGATCGCGGCCTAGCGGCCCTGGCCAGTCCGACCCTGTTTGCAAGAGAACAGAACAACAACATGCATAAATAAGAAACTGAAGAAAGGATAAATGAGAGTCTATATTTCTATAGAAATTTCTATGATTCTTGACACTTCTTATATGATCATTCACTTAATTTTAAACCACCGCTGACCCCCCCCCCGCCCCGGATAAACCCCTCTTAATTTTTTCATTCAGCAGAAGATAAATTTCGTTTTAATACTTATGCATGTAATGAGTAAATAAATAAAGCAAGCTCCCCTTTTTTTACTTACATTAATTTTCTTTGTTCTAGAACAATGAAAATTAAAAAGTATAGTTGACATTTTTTTGAAGAGGGGGGGGGGCGCAGCTCACCAGTTCGCGGGCGCTCGATTCTTATTTACGCCACTGATACACTCAGATCCCTTGGGGTTTCAGAATAAGGTCATGATTTCATATCTTGTGGGGAAAAAAAGTCAACAGTTTTTTAAGACTAATCCCCCCCTCCCGATCCAAAAAGCACATGAAAATACCCCCCCGTCTATAGAGCCTTGTGAATTTCAGTTGATTCCTAACATAACACGGAGCTCCAGTTATTGAATTTGTCTAATTGTAAGCACCTTTTTTTGGAAAGTTTGAATTAGTTTCAGATAGTATACTGAACGGAGAGCCCCAAAGCAAGCAATGCAACTATCATGAGAGAAATTTTAATTTGTTTTCTGTCATATGTCAGTTTTTTCTTTCGCAGAAAATCATTCCAAAAAGAACAGTTACATCAATGTCTCCAAAACCCCTCTTGAAAACTTTCACCTTCGTTTTACATCCATTTTTAAAATTTAATTTGTATCAACTGTTAACTTAAAGTTAAAATTTTAGGGCGGCAAACAAACAGGCTCCATTTAAAGTGTCTACAAAAGATTTCCACTATGGCTGTCTCCGTTGTTATTACTTCACAATTACGTCAAAAAACGTACCTATAGGGTTAAAGCGCGTCGATGATAGTTTAATCCAGATTCTTATTAAATTAATTGCGAGCTTCTTTCAAACCATACAGCGTCACCCCCCGTGGCCGTGACTCTTCTTTCTAAAAAGTTTTTTCGTGCGGGCTCCAAAGCTACTAAACTACCTCTAGTCGAGCGCACACAAGTGCGCCAGGGATAACGTTGTCATGTAACTGTTCGCACATGAGCCCATTGGTTTTTCATAGTCCGTGAATTGAAGGGCGAAAGGCCCCCGATAAATAATATTTTTTTTAGTTTATGTATGGTTTTTTTTTTGTTTTTGTTTTTTGTTTTTTTATGGTTTTTCTTAGTTAGGTTTGTGGTTTGGTTTGTTTCATTTTTTTTTATTTTCGTTTTTTTTTTTTATTTTTATTTATTTTTCTTTTTTCCGTTTATCGCTTTTGCTTTTTTCCCATAAAGCTTAGGGAAAGGGTTCAAAACTCATAAAACGGGTTTTTTCCTCCAGGTTTGTCCGCATACCACGTTTCCGTGTTTGAAAGTGGAAAAGTTAAAGTGTTCAATTTTACATTGAAACATCGCTAAAGGGCTTTTTCTTGGACCTTTTGAGGGAAAAAAACATTAATACATTTCTTTCAATGGTTTCTTATAAGGATTTTCCCGTGTAGGCTGATACACAGGCTGTACTTGTTTGTAGATTAAAAAACCCTGACAAAAAAAAAAAAATAAAATTGGAAAACCCCCACCACTTTTTTCCTCCTTTTTTCTGGGGGGGGAAGGACCCCCGACCCCCCTTTAAAAATTCTTGACCCCCAGATTAAAAGTTTGGGGAAGACCCCAGACCCCCTTAAAAATTCTGGGGGGGACCCCCCCCCCTTGTTCTGGGGAAGCCCCCAACCCCCCCCCTTTTAATTCTGGGGGAGACCCCAGCCCCCCCCCCCTTTTTTCCCCAGACCCCCCTTTTTCCCAGACCCCCCCCCCCTTTAGAATTTGGGAGAGACTCCCTCCCTTTTAAAATTTTCACCTCTTAATTCCGTTTTCGAAGTGTTCGAATTTTCAGAGAAGCGTACGAATAGTTGCCTACTTCATCCTTTGAAGGATGGTTTTTAATTGTGGGTCTTCAAAAGAATTTTTTTTGGTAGATTAAATTTTAAAACTTTGTTTTTTATTTTTAACCAAACAACAAAATTCATCTATCCATTTTCTTTATAAGTTTAATTTTCTTTGGATATTCTATTTTTGGGGTTTTTTGATGGAACAGCTATTTTGCCTTTAAACAGTCTCAGACTTAAGGGGGTTTTATATTATAGTTTTACATTGAAAAGGCATCCCTGCCTAGGTTGGTTGCAAACTTTTTTCTCAATTTTCATCAAACATAATTGAGTCATAATTGAATTTCTTATTCCAAGTATTACGATTGTTTTTTTTTTTTGTTTGGTTTCACAGATTTTTTCTCGATCGCACCTATATTGGGCCCTTGAAACGGTCTTAAAAGGGTTTTTTATGATGACTGTATGATAGGAAAATTTTTGTGGGGCGGTAAAAAATTTAAATTTGTCTCTTTTTTTACCTATTTCCATTGATTTTAATGGAAACCATTTTTTTCCCAAAATAACCTAAAAATTAAATTTTAAAAAAAAAAAAAAAGTCCCTCTGGGGGAAAGTTAAAAACAACATCTCTGCAAAATTTGGATACATATAGATCAATAGTTGAAAAGTTATGCTGGATTTCACGTTCATGACTACAGACACACAGACGGAAAGACAGACAGCCCGGGCAGACAGACGCCACAGAAATTTTGTGCATTTACTCCTCCCTACCACATATGGTTCAGAAATATTGAAATATCATGGGTGGATGTTCTTTAGGATAGTATTAGGGATGATAAGAGCCAATTATTTTATAATTAATTATGATTGACTTAGTCGCAGCGGGCCAAGTATCAAAACAAAATGCATCAAAAATCTCTGCGCCATCGCAATACTTTCTCAATTTTTCTAATTTCATTAGAGTGAGAAAGTAAAAAAAAATTAGTTATCAAAAAAAAAAGTATGCATCATCTACGCTCAGTTTCATGCATAAAGGTGTCGTTGTCAATGCCTAAAGATCCACGAAATAAACAAATGAAATAATGAAAATCAATTAAAAAAAAATTCGAAGAGTTCGGAAAAAAAAATGCACATGAAGATTACAAGCGCCCGGATCCGTAGGGTACGCAACCCCCATGATCACCAGAGGACGCCGTGAGTTCAAGATACTTCAACAAGATCGAGCCACCGCACGCCATACTTGACCGTTTGCAACTGGCCGACAGACGACAAACAAGACAGGCAGACTACACCCTAGAGTATTTTACTACGGCGTGACGCGTGTATAGTAGTTTCAGTTCTCACTTGCAAAGGTAGAGCGCGTCGCGTCGCAGTTGTGGCTTCCATGCACGTGGCCTCCGTGCAACGAGAACTCGAGCCCCTTGTTGCACGGAGGCCACGGGTATGGGCTCCACGCCCGGGACAACTTGAAAAGACTTGTGTCTAACTTTGTTGCACGGAGGCCACGAGCATGGCCTCCACACTCGTGGACAACTTGAAACCCGATGATATAGTATCTGTTGCACGGAGGCCACGGGTGTGGACTCCACGCCCGTGGACAACTTGAAACGAGATGATATAGTTTTTGTTGCACGGAAGCCACGGGTGTGGGCTCCATGCACATTCGAAATGACAAAATTATCGATTGTTGCGTGGCCTCCACGCCCGTGGCCTCCGTGCAACAAGATTTTTGGATGCGACTCGAAAAAAAAAATGTTGTTGCATGGAGCCCACGCCCGTGGCCTCTGTGCAACGGATTTTCCGAGGCCTGTTGCATGGGCTCCACGCCCGTGGCTCCTGTGCAACGTAATCTACCAATATGAGGCGAAGAGTACGGCAAAGTCATTTCTCCAATGTATTTAAATAGGAGAATAAGTTTCGTTGTTGCATAGAACTAAATTGAGGCGATGCGATATGATTGCAACAGCGACACCTCTGTAATGTACTTTAAATGGAAGAAGTGTCGTTATTGCATTAAATTAAAATGAGGCGATGGTTGTAACTACTACGAGACAGTTTCCCCTTTGAAAATGCATTAGAGAGACTCTACTTAAACTTTGAACTTAAACAAAACCAGAGGTCTACGGAACAATACAATTATTTCGGTTCGATAATATTACGTTTTAATCTCATGTGCCATGTATTATAACCTTTGCTGAGTAAGAAAAGGATCTAAAAAAATGCTCTTTCTAATTTTTTTTTTTTTTTTTTTTTTAAATTGAGTCAAAAGCTGTATGCCGAAAAAAGTCACTACAGAAATAATGGGAAAAATAAATTTCCATCCTTATCATTTGAATTAAGAAGGACATTTATTATTATTTTTCTGTACTTCTCCTAAAGGAGTTTTTGGTCGGTTTCTTATCTTTCTTCACCGGCCTGAATATGACCTTGCTGAACATTCTTTTCGAAATTAAATGTCACAGTAAAAGAGAAACGAACGAGGAAGCGTAAATAAAGTTTGTACAAGAAACGAGGGAACAAATATACTACTGTCTGGGTGATAATAATCGGAGCCATAATCTACGCGATACAAATAAACTCAGTCTATCGGAAGGTGTTCACGATTTTTCATCCCCTCCCAAAGCTTTAAACCATAAAAGAAAACATTGAGCAATATATTAAAAGTAACTGCCACCGAGACGCGGTACGTTTTCGGAAAAGTTGGTATACAAAGTTGATAGAACTCCGGTTGCAAATACAAATCATTGAGACCATTAAACGATGCACACAGCAGATGCTGCTTTCGCTCCCGGTGAGAACGGGAAAATAAGGCGGTGGGGTGGGTTAGCGGAATTAGAAGGAGGGGGAAGGGAAAGGGGGAATGAAGGAGTGGGGCTTGAGGGGGGGGAAGGGGTGGGGGGGGAGTAGATATAAAGTAAGGTTCAGACCTCATCAGGATTAGCGCTCACAAAATAAACCCATGTGAGATCACTATGAGACGAAGAACTGAACCCTAATCTATATCTACCATATGTTTATACTCCTTTTACATGGCTCTATCTAACTATCTCAGGGATTTCCCTTTTCATTCATATACTTTATCAAAGTATTTCATCCGGAAGAGAGCGGAGTTGAATCGAGAACATTTGCAAATTTCTTTTTTGCTTTTTGATAGCTGATTTCGTAAAAATAACTCATGATAATTAAAAAAATTATATTGAGGTAAGTAGATTTTATCTTCAATTTTTATCAATTTTTGAGTACAACAACAACCCTCAAAATGACCATTTTCATTTGGCGTACTATCTAAATATTGACATACAATATCAACATCCTCTTGTAATTGTTCCAGTCCTTCTTCCGATATTGTTTTTTGTTTCTCTACAATAGTCCAAAATTGAAGTGTTCGAAGTAGGAGTTGTAAAGTATCTTCATAATCCATTTTTATGTATCTATATATGCAAACCTAACATTAATGTTTGTAATTCCTCGTCTACACCGTACTTTCTTCTTAAACTAATGAATTTACGCAGGATATCAGTAACTGATTGACAGACACAGGATAAATTAGGGAACTGAGCAACATTAGGTATTCTTACATAACTTTCATCAAAATAAGCGCAAATAACAAAGTGTTCGTTGTAAACAGGAACATACTCCACGAATTGTAAAATTTTTTTCCATTCATTTAGATCCGCAAGTTCTTGATTA
>VMOF01000001.1:50977461-50993469 GCA_011764245.1 Trialeurodes vaporariorum
GGGATAAGTTTACACACCCAGGAAACCCCAGCTGACTCAGAGAAAAGTGGGTTGTAGATTCAACATCTAATTAAAAAAGTGTTAAAGTAAGTGTTTGCTTAAAACCGCCGGTCGATAAGTTTCCTTGGCGAATCATGCTGTGTACGCAAGGTGAAGGGAAGCCATTTTAAATACTTGTAAAATATACTTAAATAGTTTCTTGGAACTTTTTGAGCTGGATTTTAATACTTTTTCAATTAAAAACAAGTAATTTTTTCAAATTATCTTTTTTTCTTTTCCTCTCTTTTCTTTTTCATCTCATAACATCATTTTAAATCTCAAAATCGTCCTATATCTTTGTCGCCCAAGCAGCGAGGAGGCACTATTATCTATGGAAATAACACCCGTGTTCCTACTGAACCATCGAAATTTTCAGAGAAAAGCAAGTAATTTACAATAACTTAACCTTCCATTCATAAAAACATGTGTATACCCTGAAGTAATATGAGTGACACGACTTTTGAATTGACTGTTTTTCTGGAGTAAAATTGAATAGTTGAGTAACTCTGAAAATTTTTATCAAATACAAGAAAAAATTTTACAGGAAGAGTTAAATGAAGTTTTAGAATCGCGTCGGAGCGTTGCGGTGTATAAAAGATTATATGAATAGGAATAATTTCAGGGTATGAATAAATAATTCTCATCCTTTATACTACACAGAGCTCTGTAATCTTTTTTACATCGATGAAAATCTTCAGTAAAATCTAGGGATTGCATTTGTCTCATCAACGGCCCAAATACGTTGACAATAAGGCTCATTCTGAAATTAGCTTTATAGTTAGCCAATATCTTTAGTAATCTTTTTTACATCGGTGGAACTCTCCAGTAAAATGTAGAGATTGAATTTTTCTCATCAACGGCTCTAATACGTTAGCAACAAATAATTCATACCCATTGTGAAAATAAAAAAATTTATCTCGTATGTAATATATTTAAAATGTTTTAGAGTTTTGTTTTTTTTTGTTTTTTGTTTTTGTTTTTTTTTTTTTAGCAATGCTATTGACCCCGCTTGACACTAGCTCATTCTGAAATTTGCTCTATAATTTCAGCCAACAAATCTCGTTTTCTCAACCCCTCGGGGTCTCCCTGCTCACACGACTAAGATCCCTAAGTGCAGTGCCATGCTGCCAATAGGTCGTAAAAGAAATGAGTCATCTAAAATTTCAGAGCGAGTCCTTTTTATGACACTGCATTCATGAACAATGTCATAAAAACTCATCTTCAGAGATTTTCAGAATACTGCATCGCTCTTTTCCTCTATACATACTTATACTCGCGAACGACCATACAGCTCTCTCCGAGAATCTATTATCAAAGGTACCAACAAATGATTTTATTCGCGGTGCATTTTCATTTTTTTTTTTTTCTTTTTTTTCCGCAGAACGAAACACAGGTGCTCACATTTTTATTTCGCTGTACTATCTCTCTCGCTTCTGCTCTCGCAGCAAGGTAATATCGATGCGATAAGGAATGTTCCCTCTTTGCCTCTGTATCGTTATTTCAGGTAATAAAAGCCGTTCTGGCGTTCTCTCACTGCGTTTTGCTGATTTTTTGTTTTTTTCATTTTCAATTTTTGCTTCTTGATTAATATTTTCTCCTAACCAAATCCAATGAAATATTTAACACACGCTGCATTGAAATCGAAAGCTGCAGTTTAAACATACGGGCTTTGGTACTTGAACATGATGTGAAGAATAGATTTTTTTTTTTTAAACATCATATAAAGCCTTAATTCTTGTTCGAATCATTAGTCTGAAATATTGGCGTTGCAATTTGACAACTTTGCGTTTTGGCTCTTTAACAGGGGCGTCATTTGTGGGGGGCAGGTGGGACCCACCCCCCCACGAACCCCCCCCCCCCCCCCCCCCCAAGGATTTCAAGTCAGGCTCAAAAACGGAAGAAGTATATTAATGAGCAAAAAAGGCTCTAAAATTATATTGATGAGCCAAAAAAAAAAAGTCATCAGATTTTTGCCCCCCCCCCCCAAGCTGAACTCACTTAATTTGAGAGAGTGAGCATCTATTTGTCTTCGTTGCCTGGTAATAAAAGTGTGTTAAATCCGTAAGAAACGTCATATTTAAAATTGCGTTTATCCACATCAGGTTTTTTTTTTTTTTTTAACTTTTGATAGTTCCATCTTCTCTATGGGTTTAAATGGACAAAAATCGATGGTGCCAAATTGCCCGCTTACGCTTGGACCTGTTTTTCCCAGAACACATCTAAAAGTTATTACAATATCTTCAACCATTTTTATTCTCTCTTTTACACAAATAATGTGTAATTAAAAGTTCCGCGTGAAACATTGCTAAAGAATGAAAAAGCGTAGGTACTTTATACAATGTATAACTTTTTAAATCTGATTACATTGAAAAACTTTTAAGGATACCTAGCAAAATGATTTCACAGCTGAAAAAGTTCTCTACTTAGAATCTATTATACTCTTAAAATTGAAACTTGTCAGATGCGATTCACATGAACTTCTTCCTTCCCGAATGCACTTGACCTAGTTTCTGCGGCAAAGGGATATTTTCTTTTCGAGATGGAATCGTCGGAGAGGAAAAAATTTCCAAGGCGAGAACCGTCTTGGTTGCGAGCGATTTTCCCGTTGAACTTTTTCCCTTCCTCAACTTTCAACTTTCCTCTCCATTTCATTTCTTCCATCGCGGCGAAATTTCCACCCTTTCGTGAGATATCTTACCTCAGCAGAGACGCATGTGTAAACGAAATTTTTGTTGAATCAAAACAACTATTGACTACTAATTTTACGCTTTGCCGGTTTAAACAACTTAGAGGTAAAAAGAAAAAAAAACTGCACAAAAATTGATGGTTTGGAAGTAGGAAATTTAGTTACGGTTAACAAAAGCGGTTTGTATAGATTGTTTTAGTACAACAATATATCGTTTCCACTAGCGCAACCAAGATCTCTTCCATCTCTCTCATTTTCATTTGAATGTATAAGTAGGAAAAGGACAAAAAAGGAGGTTTTATCCCGTTGTCCATCCTTGCCTAACATACGTTATTTAATGGAAAAAAGAGAGAGATGAAGAAACTCTCGATGCGCTACTGATCGTTTCGATTGCCGTTCGGGAAACTCAAATTCCAAAGAAATTCTTGTTCAATGTAATTTTCCCATAAGCGCTTTTTTGAATAAAAATGTTGGCTGTTAAACCAAGAAATTAGTGCGACCTTATGGCAATTACGAATTCTAGATCCTCGAAAATGCATAATTTTGTCCGGATCCACGACTAAAGTTGCCGAAATCAACAAGATATAACAGATTAAACGCTGCACTTGGAGGTTTGAATCACCCAAATGTTATTGTTATTGTTTGTTGAGGGATGAGTAGGAATTCGGGCGATTCTTACCTTCATCAATGCATATCGCTTAGTTGTGCTTTTGTTCATTTCGGCCGATTTCGGCTGTCGAACCAGGCGAAGTTATGCATTTTGAAGGCCGAAATAATCATAATCGCTAAAAGGTAGCCATACAGCAAGAATAGTAGAAACATAATGACATTTTCTGTAAGAGCCAATGGGAACATTTTGCCAGTCTCTTTCAGTTACTTTTCAAGATGGCGGATATATCTCTGTCTCTGTCTTTTGCATTGCTGTTAATGAGGATAGTCTGGAACTTCTTAAGATGGAGGGTTAGAAAAAATGCTTCAGAATGAACGGAGGTATTTCCATCCCGATTATAGTGCTCTGTGGTCATATAGTTTCTTGGAATAATAACCGTTTCCATTCTTTGCGTTTTTGGGGAAATTACATCTAATCGAACTTTGTTTGGAACCAGAGGGGCAGAGGGCCTCGAACAGCGGTCAATACGAAGTATCTTTGTGTGTACTTTCAAACGGAAAAGTTTCAGCAGTCACAAATTTTCACCGAAAGCAAGGAGGCACGTAAGAGGTTGCAAAAAAATGCAATTTTCTATACTTTTTGCATGCGACAGCAGACTTCTGTATAGTTTCTCCGAAATGTAATTTGAAACATTAGGACAAATTTTCAACTGCAAGACAACCTCTCGGGCCTGCCTCCTTCCTGCGCTCGGTGAGAATTCTTCGCTGCCAAAACTTTTGCGTTTGATAGTACCGAAACAGTTTACAGTGATTGAACCAGCTCTAAAGGATTAGGAGCGGCAACAGGAGTGCAGTTTGTCACGCGTCACGCGGGCAGTGGTATAGCTGACGACCGCTGTCTTGCCCCGGGCATCGCAGCATGGCTCTGCAGTAGTACATGCATCGCTAGGAGACTATACGCAGTGTCGGACGGTGGCGGGGCCGCGCACCACCACCGGCCGCGACCGGGGCCGTTCGGGCTTTAATTGGAGTGTCAATTAGATCTGACGCTCAACCTCAATCGTCTTCACTACTGCCAATCATCATTAAAAGGAGACCCCCCTTCCCCCTCCACAACTCATCCCCGCCCGACGTGCATCACCTCCAAGCGCAAAGTCCCTTTCCTGTCTCTTGATTTTAAATCTGGACCCCGCGTTGAAGTCATTCTGGCTCCGATTCGGATTCGGGACTCCCTTGCCACGCCACGGCCACGGCCGTCCTAATGCACGGTTGCCAAATGTATCTCCTCAAACTGGATATTAGCTATTTAAATGTAAGCAATGCGCATGGATTTTAACCTGGAATCTGGTAACACTGCCGCCCAGTCAAAGTCGGTCCATCCGCTGGGTCGCCGTACAGTGGCGACCTGAACAAGGCTCCTATTTGAAGCGGAGTGCTCTTAACGTGATTCCAGGCAGAAGCGAAGCGCGTAATTTGAAAACATTGCATTTCGTCCGTTTAAACCCATGTAAAATATCGATGAGAGGGGGTATAATTTGCACCCTTATTTGTTCGATATTTTCCCTGAGTTTAAATGGATGAAATGCGATGTTGTCAAATTGTTCTTAACGCGCGACGACTTTGATTCCACGCAAAACTCCAGAGCCACTTTTTATTGTGTATTTAACAGAATTTTTCAATTCAACGAGGATTCCACCGGTTCACTAAAAACTGGCATAGTTTGGTTGAGCTCAATAATGTTATGTGACTACTATGAAATCAAGTTTTTACGAGCGTTAATTGATTGATGTGGAAACGCGTCCACAGTATTGTAGCGTGAAATCCAGCAACGATGAATTTTATTTATTATTTCTTGAGGCTTTAGTACATTGCTCTTTTAAAGAGTCTCGATGGACAAAACGTTACGTTGCTTGAATGAAGGCCACTGGAGCTGCCGCTTCGGGGATGTACTCGCATATTTTATGGCAGTTTTCAATTCACCCATGATTCCACTTGTGCGGACTAAAAGATAGTTTTAGTTCAATGGCTTTTAATACTCAAAAATATGCAGAGCCATGGTCATTAGTCGTTTCTCAGTCGGTGGAGTCGTCATGAGAAGCACTATGGTTAAAAAAAAAAAAAAAAAAAAAAAAAAAAAAAAAAAAAACGGACACATTGATAATTTAACGGTGATTTCCACCAATGGGTCTGTTGCACACTTCGGCTACAGTGTTTTAAAATATCAATGCCTATGTAAAAAGCCGAGAAAATAACAATGGCAGCATCAGAAAACACTAAAATTCAGTATTAAACTCACAAATTGCGAAAAACACTAGACACTATTCACCCCTGTATCTTTCCACCACGTGCACGATATTTCGCGAAATTAGCGCGGCACATTCAAATAATCACGGCCGACGGCCATCACAGCTGACTTCATAAACAAACAAACAGTAAACACTGACGGCGTCTGCTCGAATTCTTAAGTTTTAATATCCTCAAAAGGTTGTGAAAGGTACGGAGACCGACATTTGTGTCGAAAACTGATCAAAATGAAACAATAACATACAGCAGTTCCAAGCATGATGCTCGAAGTTGGAATCATCCTTGGAACTCCTGTGAGTTATTGTTTCATTTTGATAAGTTTTCGACACAAATGTCGGTTTCCGTACCTTTCACAACCTTTTGTGAGGAATTGAGGATATTGAAACGTAAGAATTCGAGCAGACGCCGTCAGTGTTTACTGTTTATTTGTTTACGAAGTCAGCTGTGATGGCAGTCGGCCGTGATTATTTGAATGTGCCGCTCTAATTTAGCGAAATATCGTGCACGTGGTGGAAATATACAGTGGTGAATAGTGTCTAGTGTTTTTCGCAATTTGTGAGTTTAATACTGAATTTTAGTGTTTTCTGATGCTGCCATTGTTATTTTCTCGGCTTTTTACATAGGAATTGATATTTTAAAACGCTGTAGCCGAAGTGTGCAACAGAAGACCCATCGAAAAAATATTACAGATGCGTGATGAGATGCGAGTAAACTCGTGCATTACAGTCATATACTGATGGCAGTACACAAATGGTAGTACGCAAAATTTTCTCGGATATATAGCGCGCGTCCACTCACATTTCTAAATGTCGAATTTCTATTCAACTCTCAGCCACGCAGTCATTCAAATTATACTCAAGACAGTAGAATTTTAGAACTATGACAAGTGTGAAACCATCAATGAGATAGCACATAAACTCAAAATTAATGAAATCGCTGCGGATACGTGATTTTGATTTTTATCCATCGATACAAGTATAGATCAGTCCATTGTGCGATGTGCTGGCCGAGTAATATTTCTAGAAAGAGAGAGAGAGAGAGAGAGAGAGAGAGAGAGAGAGAGAGAGAGAGAGAGAGAGAGAGAGAGAGAGAGAGTAGCTAGTATTTGTAAGGGAAAAAGAGAAAGAGAGACAAAGTAGCTAGTATTTGTAAGGGAAAGAGAGAGAAAGAGAAAATCGGGCAAAGTTAACGCTAAGGTCCCGCCTCGTAGTCAACGCATCTATAAATATTGTTATCATTTCCAATAACCGAGACTCTAATGTATAGCCCCGATCCCGATGGGGCCGAGGCGGTGCGGCGGCTATGCTTTTTATTAAAATGCATGACTTGATTGGAAATGAGAAATGCCTCCGTGGATAGGGCCCAACACATAGGAACACGTTACGTTACTCGCTAGTCGGTATTCCATACTTCCATACTGTTCTTTTCGATTCATTGTCCTTTTGTTTCTTGTGAATATGCTGTAGCAGAGCTTTGAGTATGAAATGATTCAACCGCATGATTGGAAATTTTATTTAAATTTGAATGATATTTTGATTTCAAAATCTTTGCAGTCGTTTTTTCTCTTGTAAAATAAAAGCACAGACAATCCCCCCTCATACTTACTATTCTGCTTTCGGGTGGATCGATCAATACCGTCCCTGTCAAATAATAATCTGCAAAAAAAAAAAACACCTTTAAGTGAGAAAAGTTAACCTTAAAGTTTGGAGTGGCTGATGGCCCCTCTATGCGTGTAAGGGCAAACATGCACCAACCAGATTTTAACCCTTTGACTGCCTGGTTCCTTAAAGGAATTGACTCTATATCCAGTTCAAAGTCAGTGGGTAGAGCAGAACCATTTTGAGTATCGGGTTTTGACAAGTAGCTGTGCCTGCCTCCAAACTGCATCAAAATGTATCGGTGAGCGGTTGGTTGGAGTAGAGTTTCACTCGTTGTTAATCACCCGCTCATCAATGCGTTTTGATGCAGATCAAAAGCAGGCATCGCTCCATGTTAGAACCTCAGACTATCCACTTTAACTATCCATCGGTTTGAAGGCATTCTTCGAAACATACATTTCAACTTCATCAATTTTGGAGTCCCTTATATACAATGCATAGAACATTGGGATCGTGAGAGACGGATTGAATTACGAAAATGCACAAATCCGAGCATGGTGCTGAAAGAGTTAACAAACTCTGAGCGGATACAGGGATTTGTCATCCTCTCTCCTCCAATTCGTCAGAACAGGACAGCACGTGAAGGCACCCGCTGCTATCCTTTTCTAACACATGTGATCAAATGGGAGTGAAGACAGAAAGGAAAATTCCTGTATCAGCATATATCACGGATCCTTCTTGGCATCTTACATAATGATAACATGGAAAGGGTTTGCCAAAATATATAGTTAACCTCTCGTCATACTTCGATTTAAGTCATATTTTTTACCCTGAGCTATTTAGCTGAAGAATTCAAAGTTTCAAGTCAAAGAATCAATGCATTCTTCATTAAAAATGGAGTTTATCCATGAAAGAGGGGCAGGAGAAATTCTCCATTAAGTACTGGAAATAATGATCAAACTTGTAGTTGCTCCTATAAAAGATTATTATTCGCTTTTCAATCAATTGCTTTTTAATATAATCTTCAAAACTTTCGGCTCCGGGCCTTTTTCATCGAAGACTAACCAGTAATCAAAGCGAAAATAATAATTAGGATGCCCGGATACTTTCAACGTATGTGTATCGCTTAGAGTTAATTAAAAGGACTTAATTTTTGAGGCCTCCCGCAGAGATGTCGCACCTAGAAAGTTACGGTTAGTCGGTTACCCCCGCGTTGCGTTGGAATTCCGAGCTACTTATCTAATCTTGACTCCCGACAAATTTGGATTAGCCGCTCGCATAAAAACGTCTCAATAAACCAATAAAAATAATAGGCTGATTTGGACGGATGATGGAGTCGAGGCGCAGAGCATCTGTCTATTTAAGTTAACAAGTCCTTATTCCAGGCGCTCACGCTCCGCTCGTGCAAGCTCTACTTTCTGCGAAGCCTTGCCCTTATGCCAGATTGAACAGCTGTTTTTTTATCATTTGTAATTAAATTCGAATGAAATTAATTATGCCCCCAGATACGAAGGAAATATTTTCAAAATATTTTTTTTTTTTTTTTTTTTTTTTTTTTTTTTTTTTTTTTTAAATCCTTCAGTCTTGTCAAAATCTTTCCTAAATCGTTCAATAGTATTTTTGAAATATGTGAATGCTCATAATAATTGTTCGCCAGAATAATATTTTAAAATATCCGACAGATTTATTTTAAAACTTTTTTTTATAAAATCTAATCAAAAACCATTTTTGCAAATATTTTTATAATGAATAGATTATAAAAAATAATTTTTGCGGAATATTCTAAAAAAATTCACATAAAACCTTCTTTTTGAGTATATTAGCAAGATTTTGGCAAGACTGCACATTTTCTTCTGAGAAATCGGTATTTAAATGGTTTCATACAGTAAAGCAAACGCAAAATTTTTGACTTTCAAAAATTCATCCATAATGCAGAAGGTTGCTTTGATAACACCAGGATTGTCGCACCTATATCGAATTCTCGAGAGCCGAAACTTTTGCGTTTAATAGTTCACGTAAGTACTTGCTCCATTGAAAAACTGTATCAACCGATGGCAACACTGAACGAAGTATAATTCTCCGCCTTCGCGTGTAAATTCATGATCGGAGCTTTTTTTTCCCTTTCCCATTTTAAAGAACACTCGTAAACTTGATTGACACAAGAAAAAGAAAGAAAAAAAATTAGTGCCAACATATTTTTTTTCCTTCGCACTCCCCCCATACCCCCATCTCTCACCCATATCTCTCTCTCTCTCCTCTCTGCCTTTCTCTCTCTCCCTCCCCTCTGCATCTCTCACGCTCTCTCTCTTTCTTTTTTTTCGATCAATGCGTTTGAGTCGATCGATATAATCTTGACGATTGATTTGCGCGGCTCGATACATAAGAGCGTCGATAAAACAGCAGGGGGCCATATGGCGCGCGCGGTATCGACCCGAGACAACAGAAAGACGCCCGCGACGTGACGCGACGTCTCAAAAATTTCTTGTGCAACTTTTCGGCTTCGAAGCCGTCAACAAACCAGGCATGAAATATTCCGGGGAAAAGTGTCAAAGATTGCATAATGAGCATTATATTCCAGACTCCGCGTCTTCAAAGCTCGGCTCTCTCTCTCTCTTTCTTTCTCTCTCTCTTTCTCTCCTTCCTTCCTCTAGCTCTATCTCTCTCTCTCTCCTTTTCTCCTTGACGCAGAGTTTGTCCTTACTTTTCACATTCTTTCAGCCTCTTTTAGGTGATATCCGCACATACCGTTTCTCACCTAAGAAGTCACTGTTATTTTTTGTCAATAATTAATCAGAGCTCAAAATGCGTCAACTGATAGAGCAACGTGTAGAGGTATTCCATTTATCATCAGCACGTCCTTATGAGTCTCAATTCTTCTCCTTTGCCCATTTGAACGCGTGCGTCGGAAGAAGAGAGAACACGAAAAAAAAACTACGGTAAAAATAACCATACGGATACCTGATTTTGGCACCTGCTAGATGTTATGGTAATGATAACCGGAAGTATACTATGTTTCGACTAGATACTAGGTGATGTTACCTGATTGCATGTCGAATTTACTCAAAGTATCGGTAAATGTACCATACTTCTGGTCAAGTTTACCATAACATCGAGTAGGTGCCAAAATCAGGTATCCGTATGGTTATTTTCACTAATCTTTTTTTTCCATGAAAGAGGACAGTTTCATGGTGGATCTGCCACGCAATGGTGCGATCGATAATTTCGATGTTTTTATAGGTATAGATGCTTTGATTCGTTCCGTGCGTAAGTAACTTGAGAAAGTCCTGCTCGGTAATGAGTGTGGCACAAGATTTGTTATTGTGTACTTTATGGCTTCAAGCTATAGTCTTTCTTCAAGCTCGTCCCGTCTAACGTCCAATGGATATTTTGTTCGAAGTTATGAATGGTAAAAACTGAAAAGGCCGGATAAAATCGTTCAACAATTTAGAGTTCGAAAAATTCATCATTTTAAAGCACTGCAGTCCAAGGTTTTGACTTAGCGACTTTTTGGTGAAAAGTCAGATTAGATGCATTTTATTTGTCTAAATAATCGAGCAAGCTGAGAATTCGTGAACACTTTGCGATGGCCATTCAGCTGTTTTGATCCTAAATGCCGAATTTCATTTATCATATAGAAAAAAAAATATGTGTAGAAGTATCATGCGCAGAAAATCAGGGAATTTGACAAGTGAACATTTTTGGAGGCACTGATGGATACTGAATTAGCGTTGTTACGCTACTGGAGGCTACTGGGGTTGACTTTTTTTAGTGGCGTATCGCACAAGAGTGGTGGGGGGGGGGGTCACACGAGGTCTAGCTGACATCGAAATTTTCCACACACAAATCGAAGTTAACTTTCTCGCGTTTTCTGGGGTGTCGTGACAAATGTATGGGATCTTGAACCTCCCCACCCCGTTTGTTCACATTCTGACTCTGGACCCCCCTCCCTCCTCACCACAAAAAATGTCTGGCTACACCACTGAAGTTTACGTATTCCATTACTTAATATTGAACAATATCTCCACTCTACCGTTTTTGGTTCATCCACAGTTTATTAATGTCCGCACCCCAAATAATCTCTCTGATGAATTTCAAAAACTTTTAAACGACTTTCGTATTTCTTTTCCTACAGTCTCATCTATACCGGGTGTCCGGTAAGTCCCGGAACGGCTGCGCCATTTCTTTATTTACGCAGATAAAAAAACGAAACTTTGGGAATGTTCCTAGATAAATAAAAACTACGTTTTGGGGGGGTCAAAATTTTGGTCGCCCCTCCCGGGGGGGCGGGGTCGCCCCTAACTTTTTTTTTTCAAATGGCAACCCCTATCTTGTGATATCTCATTCGAAAGAGGGTAAAAAAACTGAGCATTTTGGCGCAAACCGCATGTCGATATCTCTTTTAGTATTCGAGATATCGAACTTCAAAATCTATGAAAACCCATTTTAAAAAAATCATAACTCGTATTCAGAAAGTCGCTATTTAAAAAACCAGGGGTCTAAACTACTCTACATAACAAGCTCTTTCCAGGGAAAAACACCTCTGCTCAAAAAAATTAACTTACAGTTATTGTTTTTTTTCCCGCCAAAATGTTTTAAAAAATTTTGGCGGGGAAAAAAAACAATAACTGTAAGTTAATTTTTTTGAGCAGAGGTGTTTTTCCCTGGAAAGAGCTTGTTATGTAGAGTAGTTTAGACCCCTGGTTTTTTAAATAGCGACTTTCTGAATACGAGTTATGATTTTTTTAAAATGGGTTTTCATAGATTTTGAAGTTCGATATCTCGAATACTAAAAGAGATATCGACATGCGGTTTGCGCCAAAAATGTTCAGGTTTTTACCCTCTTTCGAATGAGGTATCACAAGATAGGGGTTGCCATTTGAAAAAAAAAAAGTTAGGGGCGCCCCCGCCCCCCCGGGAGGGGCGACCAAAATTTTGACCCCCCCAAAAAGTAGTTTTTATTTATCTAGGAACATTCCCAAAGTTTGGTTTTTTTATCTGCGTAAATAAAGAAATGGCGCAGCCGTTCCGGGACTTACCGGACACCCTGTATATAGTTACTCTTCGAAGACGGACTCTATCCCGGAATCATTTGGGATCGAGGGCGTTTTCGTCTCCGCTCGTAAAGGATGCAGTCTATGGAAGCAAGGCCCCTTGAAACATCGGATGCGCTCTTCTTTATGAATCAGCATTATGATTGAACAGTAAACGCTTCGGAAGAAGCATACTTGGTGTTTTATACGCCATTCCCCTTTGCCTCTTTCGCAGACCGACTCGATTTGTGAATCACTCAAGCGAGGATGTTTAAAATACCCATGATATTTTTATGAGCCCGTAGTATATTTTAATGCGCAAGCATATTCTTGATCTGGATCGCATTTCCTATCAAACATCCCGGAGGATTATAAATCCCTACTGAAAACTTTCATCAGTAAAGAGAGAAGAAAAAATGATAGAAATAAAAGGAAAAAAACAACGTCTTTACCATTGCCTACTGTACCAAATCGTCGTAAAAACAAACCTTCCAGACTATAAAAAGACGAGATGGATAAAAATTATCTATTTCAGTGTCCTTAATTCCAGGCACCTGGAGCAAAGGTACAGCACACCCGCGAGGAACGAAGGAGGAGTGAAGGTGGAGAGGGGGAGGGGAGGGGAGGGGAGGGGTCCTCTCTCTAAATGAAACGAAAGCATAACGGCTAATGGCATTATTATTACTTTTTAGTGGCGTGGTAATGACCATAGAGCTGCAATAAAATATGACTTCAACAAGGAGTTAATAGCGCAGATGCAGAGTGAAAAGTGTATTTGAATCTTCCTTTTTTTTAAACTCAAACTCATTTTAATTTCATTTATATGTTTAATTTTTTTTTTTTTTTTTTTTTTTTTTTTTTTTATATGCTTGGTCCCGAGAAATCTAAAAAAGGGCGGATGACAAACTTGCTAGGACAAACAACAAAGCCTCAAATAGACATGAACCACTCCCACTGTTTATGCCTCGTCGAGGCTGAAATACTTCCGGGAAATGCGCGAACTTTGACGTTGGACCTGAACTTTAATACACCTTTTTGCATTGAGGGGGTGCAGGGAGCTGGTAGCATCAGGGAGGAAGAGGAAAGAGAAGGAGAAGGATGATGAGGAGAGGGAGAGAGAGAGAGAAAGTGTTCTCCAAAGTCTCCTTTTGCGGGATCCTGGGTTTTGATGAAAAAAGAGATGGCGGTAAAAATTGATTTTACAATTATTTCGCTCAACTCGGTCTGCGGACGCGCTAATAGACGACGTTGCCAACTTTTGTATTGTGACGTATAACTCCGGTGACACACCAGGAATCTCTCTAGCATCTCTCTCTTTTGTTCTCTTTGAATGCAAGAACTTTAATCTGCAAAAAGAAATATCCTCGTTAAAATTGTCATTGTTTCATTATTTCCTCGGCCGATTTCAAAGAATTATGACGTTTTCAGTTGTATAAGATTTATACAGAACTGACACTTTAAAATACGACTCAGCAAATTTGGAAAATAATAAAACGTTTATTAGGGACCTGTGGCGCGTCGCGTGCTATCTTGCAACACCAAATGTTGTCTATTCAAACCCATGAGAAAGGTCGAACTATTAAAGGTGCCCAGTGCACTCACTTCAAATCAACATTTATCATGGGTTTAAAAGGAAAAAGTGTAGCGTTGCCAAATTACATGCGACGCTAAGGTCAGAAAAAATTTCGATGAGAGGGATTTCGTTAACACGTCATATAGTACAAGTTGGAAAAGGGTGGAAGAAGGAAGGTGTTTTCCCCCCAGACTATCTTTGTCTAACATAAATGTTTTTACAGAGGACGAGAGAGATATAGAGCATTTCTTCTTGCACCACTGATATCCACAAATTTTTGCTATATACTCACAAACAGTCTACACGCAGGAAAAATTCCTTCCGAACCAAAGACAACTCTTGTAATTTCAAAGAGATATCGCACCCCAATTTTCGAAGGGGCAGAATGTCCTGACTACCGCATACCTCGACTTAAGACGTCAGGGAATGAATTCTTACATCTCATAGGGCTCGGGTCCCGACACTGACCAAAAAAATAGAACCCGCTTGATTCGACATTCTCACCCCTCAGAGAGTCAGAAACTTCTATCACAGGAATCAAATATCCTTCAAATTGCAGTTCGTGATGGCTTGTCCTCGATTGCGCTTCCTACAGTCGACTATGCACTATTGTCAAGAATTCGGCGGGTATCCTTGTTTTTAAAAGAGTTTTTCTCAGTGCACAGTCCTATAGGATCTATCCTTCTTTAAGTTGGAATTACAGGCAGACTCTCACCAGTCAACTGTCTCAAAAACTCCACCTCATGGGCGGATCCAGCAATTGGGCAACCATGAATTGATCCCATTTGAAGGTATGAGAAACAATCGATTCTGAGAGGCCATGGTTCTTTTACCAATCGATTGTTTCTAATGAATTCAAATGGAAATGACTCACAGTTGCCAGATTTCAGGATCCGCCTTGGCTCCGACCTAAAAAAAGACGCTTGTTAGATTTCATATTGTAGGACATGCAATCTGGTCAAAAGATATCATTTTCGAGTTGGAAACTCAAAGAAAGATCACATGAGAGTGGGGCGGGAGCTAAAAAGATGACAGTAAAACAAAAAACAAAAAAACAAAACAAAACGAAAAGAGCCCAAATGTATAATCCTTGTGAAAACGTCATGTAAACAATAAAGCACCCCGTATTTGGCCATCTGGCCAGCTGTTATTTAATGAAATGAAAATCTTAGTTTTCATTTACCTAAATAATTATTTGTCGATGGAAACAAAAATTCTGTTATTGTGATAAAAAAAATCACATCCTATGCAGTATGAGTATGAGAGGTGTCTTATAATTAATGAAACAATATTTTTCATTCACCCTGTCGATAATTGATCGTATATTAAAAGCGACGCACATTAAAATACTTAATTAAGCACTAAAACGTAATAATCTGTATTAAAATATCTTTACCTATAGTTATTCCGTGTATTGGCAGGGGAGTGACAGTGTCAGAGGCGTAGCGTGCAAGTTGGCAACGTTGTATTGTGTCCATTAAACCCATGCATATAAGGTCGAATGTGAAGGTGTTCACTGAACACCCAATAGTTCGATCTTTTGAATGGATTTAAATTGACGCATTACATCGTTGCCAAATTGCACGCTACGCCACTGGACCTAGAGTTGCCATTTTCCGGATTGTTATTTGATTTTTTCCATATGACTTGAAAGTAATTACTGTGGTAAATCATAAGAATATATGGCAACATTGGAAACAGATGACACGATGAATCTTCGAAGATTGCTCCTTGATCTTTTTATCTTTGATAAATTCCACTTGTAACATTTCTGGGTCCGTGAAACCAGTGTTGCCAGATTTTTCAAAAAAGGACAAACACTTCAAATTAAATCTAATGTAAAATTTGTATATTCTATGCCAGATCCGGCAGCACTGCTTAAAACTTCAAGTGAGATCTTCCTATGAAACCGGTTTTACGGCTAAATTAGGATTCTCATGGATGAACAATGAACATAACTAATGTGTTATGGACTCTTCTTCCTAGAATATTGCTCCTGTTTGATTGTATCATTAATTATCTACTTGATATAACCTGTACGTTAAGGCTGGGGAGCGACTGCACATCTTCGATGGAAACATCCTACAATCAACAATTCTACAAACCCTGTAAATTGATAAATTTTAAATGTGAAAGGTACGAAAAAAAATATAGAAAAGAAGGATGCAG
>VMOF01000001.1:50993969-51128969 GCA_011764245.1 Trialeurodes vaporariorum
CGGTAAACGAAAATTCAAATATCCTCGCATTTTACATTAGCCCGGATCAAGCCGTAAAATTGTATTTCAAGTAGTCCTGAATGGGGCTATTGCACACTTTTACTATAAGCGATTTAATAGTCGATTATGGCGTAAAAACCTCAAAAAATAACGATAGCGGCAGTAAAAACTTCCAAAATCCACTCCTAAACTCAATAAACGCAGTTATTTGCGCGAGCGTAATGGTGGCCGAAGGCACTAACAATGGAAGATTCCTATCTTAGTTTCGTCACTCTTTCTATGCTGACAAGGATGATTCACAGAGTAATTAGTCATCAGAGTGATGACCCACATCCGATGAATGGTACCGCAACACCAAGTGACACCGGTGTCAAATGAAAGTAGTCTCTTATTGGTCACTTCTTGATGGAGTTTCAGAACTGTTCGATGGGAATCTCCCATTGTTAGTGCCTTCGGCCACCATTACGCTCGCGCAAATAACTGCGTTTATTGAGTTTAGGAGTGGATTTTGGAAGTTTTTGGTGCCGCCATCGTTATTTTTTGAGGTTTTTACGCCAAAATCGACTACTAAATCGCTTACAGCAAAAGTGTGCAATAGCCCCATTAGGAAATAATATAGTAGCAATCATTGGAGAAAGTAATGATAGTCTTAACGACCGGTTTAACAAAAAATTTAAATGATTAGCCCGCAGGGCTTATGGGAAGATTTCAGAGAAACTGAAGTATTTTGTGGTGTTGAAATTTTCTTTAACTGAAAAAAAGGATGACTATGACAAGCTGATGTCCATTGTTTCCCCTTTCAAAATACCCTGGGGAGAGCGCAAGCTATTTATGATACAAGCCCCCCCCCCCTTTGCATATCCACCTACGCCAATGATAATAAATAAAGCTATCGATCTTCGACTCTGGAATCCCTGTATTTAAAGATTTCAGACGAGAGAGAGGGTAGTCAACCTCTGATTGGTTTATGAGTTTTAGGCTCTACAGGCACCACCTTTAAATGCGTTTTTTGCACATTTGTTCACAAATAGTTGTTTACGTAACAAAGGGGTTCAGCGGTATTTTATGGATAAAAGAGTTAATTGTAAATGATCTTGTTAATTTTAATCATGGTGCACCTCAAGAATGTCTATAATTCCCAAAAATATTGAAAAGGGTAAGGAGATTTTTTTTTATTTATTTATTTATTTATTTATTTATTCATTTATTTATTTATTTTTTATTTTTTTTTTTTTTTTTTTTTTTTCTATTTATTTGGTTTTATGCTTCTGTATATCGGAGAATCTACAGCCATCCATACAGACACATTGAAAAGAAACAGAGTATTATGACATCCATGTCCTCCCGAGATGACTAGATTTGAGATCGTCAAATCTTGTCACCTCGGCCGGGATTGCGTAAATACACTGAAAAAAAATTGTTTGAATTAACAATTCAATTTGTCCAGAATGGAGCCCTCAATTGGTTTGTTAATTCAACAAAACAGAATGGTGAATCATTAAAATAAGATTGTTAATCTGACAAAATAGATTGTTAAATCAACAAAATGTGAGGCAAACTCCCAAACAATTTGTTGATTCAACAATCTATTTTGTCACTGTCAGTTTAACAATCTTATTTTGTTGGTTCACCATTTCGTTTTGTTGAATTAACAAAACCAATTGAGGGTTCCATTCTGGACAGTTAAATTGTTAATTCAAACATTTTTTTTTTCAGTGTAGATATCGATCAAAAAAAGCAGTGAAAGATTACACCCTTAGAAACTCTGCGGCACAGCATCTTTGCAGAGGACCAAAACACAACAACGGCCCTCAGAAAATAAACAAATGCGCTAAAACGCATCCAATGACGGCGCCCATGCTTTCACTTGTCTTTAACTCTCTACATCCAGGGACTCTATTCGACTCAAAAGTTAAAATCCCAAACAGCTCACCTTTTGAACCCCTGTGTGTTAGACAAACCGCCAGTCGAGTATTATAATAATTTAAAGTGTCTCAGCCTGCGACTTGCGGGTAGCGCGCGAGCTCGCGAGAAATTTTCGAAGCTTCTATATCGGTCGCATCGAGATTCGCGAATCGCGATCGCTGCTCTGGTCGCTCTCGTTATGAAGTACGACTCGGAAAGTACTTACCACCCCCTCCCTAACACACCTCTACCTTCCTCTCCTCCTTCCCTGTGTACAGACACACCGTGCGGCGGCAATTATAAATAATCTATTAGCCGTTCCACAATTACCCTCGGGATGCTAATGACATAGTTAACTGGTTTCCTTGTTGACAATTTTCTCGGCTGCACCAATCTGCATAACTTATGATTCGCCCTCGTTCTAACCTACCCTAGCCCCCCCCCCCCCCACCGATATAACCACTTCGTCACCGCTGATTCGATTCTATCGACCACTGTAGCCCGGCTCTTGAGAGCGCGAGTGAGGGCGTTTTCCGTCTTCGCTTCGTGGGAAACCTTTCTCTGGGTTCGTGATTTAGGCAACGCGAGCTCAGTGCTGCCGCTTTGCAGATTTGAAATGGCACGGTACAATCCATCGGTGATTCAACCGGTTGAAATTAAGATTATTAATTCGAGTAGTTATATAAGCCACTGTTTTACTTCTTAACTGATAAAATGTAATATTTGCTTCAACCAGTTGAATCACCGCACTACGGTCTAAGATCGTCAAAAAGTGGCCAAAAGTCAGAGAGTAAATTTCTCTTTAATTTATCGTTCCTAAACTTTCAAGACCAATTTTAATCACAGAAACACTTTAAAAAAGTCATTTAAACGAAGAAATGTCGCTAGAAAGTTCAAAAGTAAGCTTATGGAAGGTTGAAAACGATGATTTTTTAACGACTTTTTTACACAGATTTTTGGCCAATTTTTTTCGATCCCAGACCATAGTGCACCGATGGAATGTAGATTGCCACTGAATTAAATTCAGTGCCATCGTTTTGCAGATCTTAAATGGTATTATATAATCCATCGATGATTCGACTGGTTGAAGCGCAAAGGAGATTGATTTGAATTTGAGTATTTCTGTGAGCCACTGTTATGATCAGTGGCGAAGCGCTCAATCTGATGGCAACGTATCACTTTCTCGAATTGAACCCATACAAAAGGTCGAATTCGTTGGTCATTGACGATGCCTTGATTGTTCGATAGTTTTCATGGATTTAAATGGACCAAATGCAAAGTTACCGGATTTCACGCTTCACCGCTGATTATACTTCTCAACTGATGTATACGTATTTGCTTCAACCGCGTGGTTGAATCACCCCGATGCATTATGTAGAATACCATTTAAGATTCGTAAAATGGCATCACTGAATTTAATTCGGAGGCATTCTACAATTTATCGGTGATTTGGAACAAAGATTACATTAATCAGTTGAGAAGTATTTGTATATAATTGAGGCGGCCCCTGCATTAACAGCCCATGCGCGTTAGTGCTGTTTTTGCGCCCAACAGCGCAATTGAAAATTATACTCAAGAAGTATCACCCCTGTGAATTTGGTGACGTGACGATGATTCTACGCGGAGATATCGCGTCGATGGGTGCAAAAACAGCACATACGAGTACATGCACTATACGTATAACTGTGTGTAACTGTGTACTATTCCCATTTGAATGCATGAGAAACAATCGATTAGTAAAAGAGCCATGGTCTCCTTAAGAGTCGATTGTTTCTCATGCGTTCAAATGGGAAGAATTCATGGTTGCCAAATTGGTGGCTATGCTCATGTACTTTGAGTGGTCATTTTCCTTTACATTTAATTGCGAGCCA
The DNA here is from genome assembly GCA_011764245.1 of Trialeurodes vaporariorum. Lineage (NCBI taxonomy): Eukaryota > Metazoa > Arthropoda > Insecta > Hemiptera > Aleyrodidae > Trialeurodes > Trialeurodes vaporariorum. The sequence goes on from VMOF01000001.1 coordinate 50,997,746, forward strand.
AATATAGCTGATTTATTATTTAGTTTTTACTTTTTTGTTTCAGTTTGCGTTGTTACTTTACTTTAAATTTTTATGTTTCAATAAATTATGGCAAAAAAATTATTATTCTCTCATTTAACTGTCAAATCCTATTAAATTTGCGTTAACTTAATTGCTGGGTGCAAAAACCGCACATAACTCACTTTTTTAAATTGGCCGCTAATGAACTCAAACCATTTTTTTTTTTTAAATTTGTCCTTGGATTCTCTTCAAAAAGGGTTCAAAGCATAAAAACAAGAAAAATTGTACTCATTTCCGAATCATATCAACGCGTTATTAGCAAATGAAAACTTTAAATGCGTTTTCTGGGAATCAGGTTTTTCGGTATGTGCTGTTTTTGCAGCCACCGCCTCAATTGTAGTTCAAAGAAATACTCAAATCAATAATATTTGCATCAACCGATTGAATTACCGATGGATTGTAAAATGCCATTGATGAACCGAATAAGGGGGAGTGGCAGTCTTATGTCTCTACTACACCGGCTAGCAACCGAGCATTTTACGAACAATTTGTTCGGCTAAACCAATGTTCGTCAAATTTTTTGACTCGTACTAACTCTATGTTGAAACATTCGAGGTTAGAACCGCGGGAGAACGAACAGTTGTTGACATCATGAATGTGCATTAATTAACGTCAACAAAGAACAGCTTCAATATCAAAACCGCTTTGTCAAAACTTACGTATTATTATCTATCATTACTGCCTTCCAAAAGTCCATTTTAGAGGTACTTCGAGGATACAATTTGATCGTTTGAAGAGACATAGTAAGCAGAGCTGCCGTTTTGCGTATAATCGATGCTATTTTTCTATTCACCGATGATTCCACCGGTTGAGAAAAGATTACACAGTTCAGTTCAGTGTATGACTGTAATGCACACAAATACTCTGCTCTGTAATCTTTCCTTAATCGGTGGAAACGCCGTTGATTAATTAAAATATCCACAAGTTTTTTTAAAGTCATCAACGACTCCACCGATTGAGAAAAGATTACACATGCGAGTATTTTAGTTTATTACAGTCATGCACTGAACTGAACTGTGTAATCTTTTCTCAACCGGTGGAATCATCGGTGAATTGAAAAATAGCATTGATTATACCCAAACGGCAGCCCTGATAGTAAGGGCACTTTGCGTTTGCGGCTAAGGTAGCGAGGCAAATATTTTATTCATATGATAAAGCGTTGGGATTGAGGTGAGTCACGTGGTGAGTCTTCAAGTCGGAGGACCGTTTAAAGAGAGTGGGATCCTCGGGTTCGTCTCCGTCGCCGACGTTGTGTCCGCGTAAAAGTCGTTAGCTTCGCGCAACACCTCGGCGCGTTGCGTGTTGCGTCTTGGGTACATAGGAGAGGAGTCGAGGTCTGAAATTAGATTGGCATTTTCGTGCCTGTAAATTAGAGCGCCGTGATTTGGCGATCAAGGAAGAGCCCCCTTTCACTTTCGAGGATTGATAGGTTATTTCACATGTGAAATTAGGTTCGATTCCCAAGGAAGCCGTTCACAGCCCCTCCGACATTTGCCTCGTTCAGCCGGCGCGGCACGGGGGCACGGCGAGAGTGGCTTTCTCTCTGTGTTTTCTGCGCTTTCCTCTCCCTCGACCATCCAATGTACAATTTCCTCTCTCTTTGGTCAATGGTCCGTAGCCTCCTCTACTTTTCAGGGCCCCTCACGACGCTCTCATACCACCCGCTTCACTTGACTCCTCTCACTTTCGAACCCAATCAAGCCGACTTTCAGTTTTTCAGTTTGTTTTTGAGCACTCGCGTCCCCTCCTTTAACACGACTGGATTCGAATAATTTATATGCCCAGTGATTTTTTCCGGGATGTTTTAAGAGTTTACAAATCTAATCACCGGCTCATTCCCTATTTTATCCCCCCCCCCCCGAGCCATACCCAGGAATTTGTCTTCTTCTCTCCCTTTTTGTCCCTTTCGCTCTTTTGACTAGACTAGGTGACTGTAACAGCCTCTTGCTTAACGGTATAGAGAATGCAAGCGCGCTGTTTGAATTTACGGATTTTAAAATTAACATTTACGCGCAGGAACTCGAAGCTGGAGTAAAGATTAAATCGAATTTTGAGTCTCTCTCGCCATAAATAAATTACGAGAAACTGTAAGATCAGTAAATTTATGGGGTAAAAACTGAATCCAAGAGCTCTCGCCCGAACGCAAATTAATGTCAGTGAATATAGATTGAATTATTGAAATGAATGATAGGTTTTTAGGGAGCTCCTAGAGCAGGTAGCTTATAGCTGCTTTACTAGGCCTAGAGCTTTCGATTACAATTATTAAACTTTAATATTCGCGATCAAGTTTTGACAGTGAAAGAACCACCTCAAATTAGTTGCTGAAGGAGATGAAACGCTGATTTAAAAGCATTTTTTATGGTTTTCTGATGTGGAGAGACGCAAAATTTGATTTCAACCGTCGCTCTGCGCACAGAGGAGCGAATCAACGGGTGAGTCAGTGGCGGCTCGTGCAATTTATCAAGTATGCTAATTTTCCATTTAGACCTATGGAAAAGTATCGATGTCTTGGGGGTGCAATTGCACCTCCTGAAGATCGATTGTTTTACATTGGTTTCAATGGAGAGAACACACTGTTGCCAGATTGCACGCATCGCCACTGGCCGTGAGTTCAGATATGGCTCGACAACTTTAAATTATGCGTATACCTTTGTTAGTATGCGCATCGTATATGTTTGAAGCTAGTTTTATCGGTTTTATTGTAAAATTTCATCCTTGAATCACCCTTAACAGTTTTTTTTTTTTTTTTTTTTTTTTTTTTTTTTTTTTTAGAGGAAAAACATTCAAAGGATTTTTTTTTTTACAAAAATTCTATGTCCAACCCCTCCCATTGAGTCGATCCACTGTGCGTCACCCCGATTTCAGTTTCCTGCTGTTATGAACGTGCGAATGGGTTTTTTAAGACTTTTAGAGTATGATCATCGGTTTTTTGGTTGAAATCGATGGAGAATACTGCTCCATATATTTTTGTGGCCAAAGTTTGCATTAGGCCCATATTGAAACCCTTGATGGCCAATTGGCTCTTTTTTGCGGGTCCCGCACTGTGCTCTGTGGGCCGATCATTTACTTCATCGTTAAACCGATCGTTAATGTTGTCTATGAGTGATTCTATGAGTCTATGAGTCTATGAGTCTATTGTCTATGAGTGACCAATAGAATATTGGTCGAATATTGCAAAACTTGGCCGTTGCTATGGTAACCATCGTTATAGTGTCCGTTTTTTAAAGGTTACTCATAAATCACCTTTATAGAACGAACACTTTAACGATGGTTACCATAGCAACGGCCAAGTTTTGCAATTTCCGACCAATAAAATCACTCATAGACAATCTTAACGATCGCTTTAACGATGAAGTAAATGATCGGCCCGCAGATAATATTATCTATATAAAAGTGGCAAAAATCAGAGAGTACATTTATCATATCAATTTATGTTCTATAAAGCTTTCGAAATCAATTTTAATTAAATAATCAGTGGCACAGGGTGCAATTTGGCAACATTGTATTGTGTCCATTTAAACCCATGTAATAGGTCTAGTACGAAGGTGTTCACCGAACTCCCAATAGTTCGATCTTTTGAATGAATTTTAATGGACACATTACATCGTTGCCAAATTACACGTTACGCCACTGATTTTAATCAGAGACCACTTAAAACAAGAATGTGAAACCTAGAAATGTCCCTGAGAAGCTTTAAATAAAATTAAGCTTTTAAGGCAGGAAACAATGATTTTTGATGATTTTTTTTTTTCACCGGTTTCTTGCCACTATTTTCTTCGATCTCAATCCATCATGCTCCGGCCTGACCAAATGATGAATTCGATGTCAGTACACCGTAGTTTACAAGCCACCACTGCATTGGCGTTGCGTGCAATCTTGCAATATTGCCTTTTGTCCATTTAAACCCATGTAAACTATCGATTAGAGGGAATTCACTATGCACTTCAATAGATCGACCTTTTTTTATCTGTTTAAATACAATTTGCAGCGTTGCGAGATTTCAAGCGACGCGACGCAACGCCACTGCACCACTGCCATTTTGTCTGGCAAGGTCTCCCCCCCCCCCGCATTCACCACAATTTTCATCAATGTATACATCATGCAAAACTACGGGAATTATCAACATCAATCTGGCAACTCGCGCCTCCTGACTCTTGAGGCTTCGAATATTTCTAACGAACCGGGAGGAACATTAATTAGAAATACTAACTGGCTTTAATCAGGTGTGTATCGCTTCTCTCACCAATAACCCCTTTCTCGCACATTTGGGTTCTGCGGACATTGGTATGGACAAATTAGCTTCTGAGAAAAATGACAGAAAAACGAAAAAATTAGCTAAAATTAGCTATAATGTCTTTATCTAAATGGAAAAATGAGCTATTGCGGAGACGGGAAAAAGTTATTACCGAAAGCACAAAGATATGCAAACCGATGTGGTAAAGAATGTTACTGTTACCATAATTTTAGTATTTGTACCATAGTTCTTGAAAATTTTGCGAAAATTCTGGTTCTGTGACTATATTCTAATCGGAACTCCAGAATGTTCTGGTAAAAGTAATATGATCTCCATGGTTGATCAAAGTTTTAAGTATATAATGACACGAAAAACACCAGCCCTGACGCAAACCCAATGAGACAAGAGAAATATGGATGTAATTCTTGAAACCAACGTCATAAAAACACACAAATTAAATAGACGTCGCATTATTACACTAAAAAAACATTCCTTCGAAATCGAAGTTTGGACAAAAAATTGTAATATTAATCAGGGGTGTTTTTTCAGAACTACCGTTTTGCGTTTATTTTTCAACTCAACGATAGTCCTACCAGTTGAAAAAAGATTACACAGTTTCAGTTCAATTTACAACTGTACTGCACGAAAATACTCTGACCTGCGTAGTCTTTTCTCAATTGGTGAAATCGCAGTCAAATTATTTGAGTATCCGCAAGTTTTTTTTTTTTTTTTTTTTTTTTTTTTTTTTTTTTTTTTTTTTTTTTTTTTTAAAACTCGGAATGGCCTGAAGGAGATTACCATAAAACGGCGCTTAATTTTAGGATTTTTTGAATTAATGTTTCCCCTAAATTTTGGGCGGGTTTTTTACCTTTTTTTCCCTAAAATTTTATTTTTTTTAATTTCCACAATTAAATTTTTTTGCACCCCCTTTTAGGATCCCCCAATTTTTTTTTTTTTTTTTTTTTTTTTTTTATCTTGGAAGATTTAGTTTAATTAGATATTATTTAAACCCCCTCTATTAGGGGGCCCCCCAAATTTTAAATTTTCCCAACCCTGAAAAAATCGAATTTAAAGAAAAGTTCTAAACTTTTTAAAAACGGAAAACCGTGTTTTTTTTGGGGATTTGTAAATTTTCATGGAAATTTTGTCATTTCTCAAAATTAAGGTTTTTTGGTTGGCATTTTTGAGCGAAAAAAAAAACGATGGCCAATTAAAAAATCCTTATTTACTTTACCAAAACCCAAATAACCATGGCGGGGGTGGCCATTGGAACATTTTAACGGGCCTTTATTGAAATGGTCAATTTTCTGTGCCCCTGGGGACCCCCTTTTTAAAAAACATAATTTAAAAGGGAAAAAGTTTGAAATTTTAGGAAAACCCAAAGTTCCCTTTTAAAAACTGTTGTGTCATTTCTTTACCAAATTGGGGGTTTTTAAAAGAGGAAAAGGTAGGATTTTAAGGCATTGGATTTTTGGGGCGTAAAATAAAAAAGGGTTCCGGCCTTCCCCAAATCCCGGTCGGTTACTTTTTGGACACAAGACCAACAACCAAATTTTTCGGTATTTTCGGGGGTTTATGGCGATTTTCAGCCCCTTTCCCCACATTACTCGCCCAAAAGGGAAAAACCCCTTTAAAATAAAATTTTAAAAAAAACCAATATTTCCTAAAATACCCAAATTTTTTAAAATTTAAAAACCAAACTAAATTTTTTACCCCTTTGGAGTTCAAAATAGGCGGGGAAACAAATTTTCCCAAAAAAAAAAAACAAATTTCTGCTGGTTTTTCAAATTTTAAAAAAATATTTTGGCCTTTTTTCCCCCGAATTTTGGTCAATTTTAATTTTTGGGGAATTGGATTTAAAATTTTTGCAATTAAGTTATTGTTTGGGATTTTTTTGGTTATTAAAATTTTTAAACTTTTTCAAATAAGTTTTTTTAAAATGTAACTCCGTTGAAATAGTAAATTTTTTTAAAAAATTTTGAAAGTTCTTTTATGTTTTTTAAAAGATAACTTTTTTCCTTTGTTTTAAAAACTACAAGCCAAAGACTTTAACCCGGTTTTTAAAAATATTAGTTTAAAATTGTAATTTTAGCCTTTAAAGTTTTTAAACTTTTTTGGGAATTTTTTTCCACATTTCATTAAAACCGGAAAATACGTTCCTGGTCAAAATTCAATTCCATTCGAAAAGATTGCCCAAAATTGCACGCGACGCCACTGGTTCACACCCTACTGAGCCACTGTGTGTGCCTCATTTCTGTATAGCGGGTCAGAAGTGGGTGGATGCGGTGTTCCGATGAGAAGAGGATGGTTGAGGGGTAGGGGTGGGGGGAGGGGGCAGTGGTAGTCTTCGAGGCAGATGAAGAGATGAAAAGATGGCGGCTGTACGTGAAAAGAGTCAGAGAGTAACGCCGCTCACGGTCAGAAAGAGCTCATTAGCGCGAGAACCAAAATACGCGGTTTGCATTTTCTCGCGGTGATGTCGGACTTTTGGCGGAGCCCCCTTCCCCCTCCTCCAGTCAAATCCTCGTCAATAGGTCTACACTGAAAAAAATAAATAGTTAAAAAAACTACAGAACAAAATTATTTCCTAAATTAACCTATAATTTTGTTAAATTAACAACTCAAATGCTAAATCAGCAATTCATTTTGTTAGCTTAACAACTAATTTGCCCGACCAGCAAATCGCAAATAGTAAAAATAACAAATTTCATGCTGGAATAACAAATTAGTAAGTAAAATCAGAAATTTATTTTGCTGTTATAACAAGCTGAATTGTTGGGTCAACTAATTTTGTTAAGTTCTGTATTTTTTTTACTATTTAAAATTGCTAAATTGACAAAGTTTATTTTGTTGAAAGAACACCATTATGTGGTTGATTGAACAACTATTTTTGTAAACTCAACAAATAAATTGTTAACTTAACAGAAAACCCTGGTTGATTTAGCAACTTTCAATTTTTGTTAAATCAGCAAATTTTGAATTGTTGCTTTAACAATTGATTTTTTTCAGTGTAAACTTTGAAGTCATTTGTTGGAAAATAACTCACAAGCCAACAGGCATGCTCCTAACCAGAAATCAGCATGATCATAGCATTACAATTGCTAATTATGAGCACATCCTTCGTTTTGATAGGTATATGAACGGTTTTAAGGAATTTTCGTCTTCCATCGAATTTCATCATAGATTCGGCAACGTTATACTTTGCGGTCAGCGGTCCAGTTCAGTGTGTGAGCTAAGGATCGATCTGCCAGCTACTGGACTCTTGGCCGGTGTAGTGGCGGTTGCCCCCCTCCCCCTCCCCCTTTCTCATTCCCGCCTACACCCCTGCATCAAGTGGGCGCGGGGGTGAAAGAAACGATTCTCATTACCGGATAAGAACCGAGGGCGAAAAGTCCAGCCAACCAACGGTTTGCGAACATCACGATCAATCCGAACCGGTTTAATCGGTCAGAATGAACCAAAACACTCTCGTTTTTAAATTTCCATTGAAGGACAAATTTTCAAAACGGTTCTGTGACCCGCGACTGCTCAGAGTGGCTCACTGGTATAGTCACTGGAACTTTTGAAAGTCGTTTCACGGAGATAAGGCAACAACTCCAAGCAGAGCTGCCACGTTGTGTGCATTTTAAAGACATTTCATTACTGACCGATGAGCCCACCGATGAGTCCACCGTTGATCAAAACATTACAAAGTTCAGCTTATTTCGTGCCTATAATGTAAGAAAATACTCGCATCAGCAGTGTTGCCAGATCGAGGGTAAAAAGCCGTATCGTCCCCATTTAAATCAATGTAAAACGTACGGCTTTTTCACCCCAATTTGGCAACACTGCGCATCCGTAATATTTTCTCTGTCGAAGGAATCACCACCTGTTAAAAAAAATATCCACAATTATTTTAATGTCCGTGACGAACTATCATATAGGTTCTCACTCTCTGCCCTGAAAACTACATTCATGCGCTTAGCGGCGTTATGAGTGATCTGACATCGTTGCATTTCTTCCATTTAAGCCCAAAGAAAAGATCGAAGTTCAACAAAGGAAAAAAAACGTTGTCGGATTGCACGCCAATTTCACTGCATGCGCCTGCTCCATACTTCAGCGCAGGTTCATTCGATTTCCGAGCTTCACTAATTCGATTTAGCTAAAAACTAATCTCTGCCCCCCCCTTCTCCCCTTCAGCATTGCAAACAACCCCGTTTAGAATAATTTCGCGACGAGAAAAACGGAACGTTGGATTCGTTAAAAGGGACGAAATTAAAAATAAGAAAACGCAATTTTTAGCCGAGGGCAGAGTATATGGCGATGAGCGCGTTTAATTAAAGGTCCTCCCGAGGGTCTAATTCGTGTTTTTCTCTCGCTGTCTCTCTTTTCTCTCTCTCTCTCTCTCTCTCCCTCCCTCTCTCTCTCTTCACGTGAGTTCTGGAAGAATGTTAAAGCATGCGGAGTTCAGAAAACGTGCTCTCCTACTCCTCTACGATTTCCTCTGAACGATATTAACGAGGCCTTAACAAATTTACCAGCGCCTAGACCGGAATTAGTAGCTCGCACCGTCAATCGCTATCACTCTTTGGAACCCATTTCTAAAAATGAATTTTGTTTTACATCAGTTACTTGCGAGCAGGTTCGGGCGTCACTGAATGGTGTTAATCAACAGTCTAGGGGTGTCGATGCAATTTCGGCCTCTATGTTGGCTGATTGTATAGATGTTCTTCTTCCAGTCATTGTTCACCTATTTAATTTCAGCCTAGAACATGGGATTTTTCCTGATACTTGGAAAAAAGCCCTCATACGGCCTATCCCCAAGGTCAATGCCCCGCAAGCGATCAGTGATTATCGCCCCATTAGTCTGCTTTGCGCACTATCTAAAGCCCTGGAGCGGATCGTTCATGATCAAATTACTGTTTTTCTCTCTTCAAACAGACTTATGGACCCGTTTCAGTCGGGGTTTAGGAGGCATCACAGCACCACCACTGCTCTTTTACGAGTCAGTGAGGATGTTAGAATGGCTATGGATAAAAAAATGGTGACTTTATTACTGTTATTTGATCTCTCCAAGGCATTCGATTCAGTTGTTCATGATATCCTCCTTGCTAAGCTCCGATACCTCAATTTCTCACCGACTGTTTTAGCTTGGTTTGCTTCTTATCTTAAGGGCCGCTTGCAGAGTGTTGTAGACCCAGTGGGTGGAATGTCACCATGGCTTGAATGTCTCTTGGGTGTTCCTCAGGGTTCAGTCCTTGGTCCTCTTCTCTTCAGTTTATATATTCTAGACATTTCTTCTAACCTCAAATTCTGTAGACATCATCTTTACGCTGACGATCTGCAAATTTACATCAGTTTCCCCGTTTGCATGTTGTCTGAATCAGTCAAGCTTGTAAACCAGGATGTTCTAGCATTACGTGGCTGGACCGAGGACCATGGACTGAACTTTAACATAAAGAAAACACAAGCAATGGTCATAGGAAATCCAAGAATTCTAGCCCAAGTCGACCTGATGAATGCTCCTAAGGTATCCATTGGATCTGATTTTGTTCCATACTCGCAGTCGGTGAGAAATTTAGGTGTCTACTTTAACAATTCCTTCTCCTGGCATGATCATGTTGCGAAGGTTAGCCAGAAGGTTGTTGCAGCTATCAGGCGATTAAGGGTGCTTTGTGAGGCTGTACCGACGTCTGTTAGGCGCACTCTTGCATGTGCTCTAGTTTTGCCTCTTCTTGATTATGGTTGCCCGTTGCAGTGTGATATGCCTGTGACCCTTCACCTTAAACTTCAAAGGCTTCAAAACTCGTGTGTCAGGTTTATTTATGGTTTGAGCTGGGACCAGCATATATCCCCTTTTTACAAACGTTTAGGATGGCTGCGGCTGGAACCCAGGCGACGACTATTTGTCTTGTGCTTGATTTTTAAGACTTTGAAGTTTAAGGAGCCACCCTATCTCTCAACTCACATTAGATTTTTCTCTCACGGTTTTGGAACAAGGTCGTCCAACCTCCTTGTTGTGCCTCCCAATCGTACAAATTGCTATAACAAGTCGTTTGTGGTTGAGGGGGTGCGACTATGGAACGCGTTGCCTGACTTTCTTCGAGACCTCGATCTTTCCCCCGGCTGTTTTAAACGTGCGGTTCACAAATTGTTGCCTCAGGATGTTTAGTTTTTCACCTGCTATTTTGTGCTATTTATTTATTTTTTTATTTATTTATTCCCTTACTGATATATCTATTCATATTATTCCTTCCCTCCTGTAATCTCTTCTTCCCCCTTCCCTTCTCCTTCTCCTGGGTTGCGTAGCCATTTCCTTTTTTGCTACATTCTAATTGTTATTTATTTATTTATTTATTTATTTATTTATTTATTTATTTATTTATTTATTTATTTATTTATTTATTTATTTATTTATTTATTTATTTATTTATTTATTTATTTATTTATTTATTTATTTATTTATTTATTTATTTATTTATTTATTTATTTATTTATTTATTTATTTATTTATTTATTTATTTATTTATTTTTTTTTTTATTTTTTTATTTATTTACTTGTTTTTTGATTTATTTTTTCTTAATTTACTTATCTATTTACATTTAATTTAATTTTTCTTTTATTTGTATTTTTGTATCTTTCATAGTTTTTTACTGTATTTTACCATTGTTTCAATTCGTTTATTGTTTTTACTTAAGGTTAAGTGGTAGAAAGGGCCTTGTGGCCCTAACTTTGCCTTTTTTATTTCAATTTACCTATTTTTGTTCTCTTATTTTTTTAATAATAAAGCGGTTTCTCTCTCTCTCTCTCTCTCTTTCTCTTCTCTCTCTCTCTCTCTCTCTCTCTCTCTCTCTCTCTCTCTCTCTCTCTCTCTCTCTCTCTCTCTCTCTCTCTCTCTCTCTCTCTCTCTCTCTCTCTCTCTCTCTCTCTCTCTCTCTCTTCAAGTTTGGCTCTTCACCCGCCCATTTGAAAACATTATTCCTATTTTGAAACTTGATGTTACAAAGAAGGGTGTCGATATACAATTATATACAGGGGGGTTTGAGGACTGATAAAAAAGGGGAAGTTCATTGCAGTTCCCAAATACCGGATAAAAAATTGACTCCATTTCGCCAAGGTAGGTATGTGGAAAATAGTCAAACCTAGGGAGTACAGCAACGCACTATTGTCTGATATGGAAAAAAGTGGCCACAAATCAATAAAAATAAATCATTCAAAAATTACTATTCTCCACCTTTTAAGCTTAGCGGAAAACTTTCCAGTAACATTTCATTATTTTTATATATGTATTTTCTATGATTAAAATTGGACTTGAAAGCTCATAAATGAGAAATTGATGAGAAATTCACTTTCTGATTTTTTGCCACTTTTCGGTCTGCACTATGAACCATTTAAAACTATAGAAAAGTATCGATTTCCTGGAGGTTCAATTACACCCCCCTGACGATCGATACTATCCTATAGCTTTAAATGGAGTATACATCGATACATCGCATTTCACGAGCCGCCACTGACTATGGTGCAATGGCAATTATTTTCTGAGGTACAGGCGCGGGTACGCTCTGAGTTAGGTTCATTGAATTTCGAAGAATAATTATAAAATTATCAACCCATTTTGATAACTTAATAATGCTTGAAAAATCCATTCAAAACTATTCAGGTGCTGACGCGTGTCAATCATATTACGTATACAGCGCAATTCATTTTAATCACACTAAAGAAGCGTTTATAAACCTTGGTTCTGCCGATATCAAGCATCTGAGTATCAAGTCCGGATCTTGCCCACATGACACCCGAAAAATCATAAAAGTTGTCCCACACTCTACCACTAAAAGATGGTATCTGTGGATTTATATGCAGCTTTACATTACAGCGCAATGGACTAATGGTATCTAAAGGAAAGAATGTGGGAAGGATAGTATAGGACACCCTGTGTATGAATTCCTCTATCGCTCAAGACATCGATGCGATGTACCGAAGATGTGGAAATAAAAAGCATCCTCAGTGTCAATAGTGCTGCGTCTGGTCGTTTTTTTTTTTTTTTTTTTTTTTTTTTCGAATCGGTACTTTGCACACGGGAACCAAGGAAGGATGAAAGAGTAAACAAGAATTATATTCGGTGGTCTCTCTCCATTGAGATGTTCCAAGCGAGTGAGAGGTGAAACGGGGCTTCAAAGGAGATGGAGCGAGAGAGAGAGAGAGAGAGAGAGAGAGAGAGAGAGAGAGAGAGAGAGAGAGAGAGAGAGAGAGAGAGAGAGAGAGAGAGAGAGAGAGAGAGAGAGAGAGAGAGAGAGAGAGAGAGAGAGAGAGAGAGAGAGAGGAGAGAGAGAGAGAGAGAGAGAGAGAGAGAGAGAAATCGAATTTATCTGAAAGGAAAAGAAAAAGGGGGGGGGAGAAAAAAAGCAACTGTCACCAAACATCGCGAGAGCAATGATGAATGTATCGTTGCGAGATCAATCAATGTCAGATCGATCCTTCCTTTTCTTCAACTTCTTGCAGTTATCATAAGCCATCAAAATAAGAGCGGAAAAATTCATTACAATTTTTTTCTCCCCCCCCCTCCTTCTTACTCCGTACCCCCTTCCCTGTCATCTTGCCTTTTTTCTGCGGGAGACGTCTTCATAAACCTTACAATACCGATCGTCCGATCCTCACATTGTTAACCGGTCAAGTTTCCACGCTCTTGAGCCCCCGTTTGGCCGTTTTAATTCTGAAAAAGTGAGGATGGGGTGAATGGGGCAGGGGGAGAGAAGGGGAGGCAGGGATGCTTAAAAGTTCTCATTCATAAGCTCGGCGAGGTTTTCCTATGTCTATCCATCACCACTGTCCTCTCGACTGAAGTAATGTGATAAAATAGATTCTTCTCCCCCCCCCCTCATCCCCCCCTCTGTTCACCTTGTCCACCGTTTCTCCCCCTCCTTTGAAATTATCATCCCTTCTGACTTCCTAACAAATGCGCAAAGTAAAGGATCTGGTCGCTGAGAATAGGGGAATGAAAAGGACCTGTCAACGACATCTCCAATTCTCCAAGCCCAGGTCGATCCTTACAAGTTGCCCCTCGCAGTTTTTGTTTTGAAGGTCAAACAAATCGAAAAATAATGATAGTTGTATGTGAGGGGGTTGTTCCGCGGAAAGGGCACAATGAGACGTCTCTGTATTAACTGATAGTATAAGAGGAGTGTGTTCAGTAAATACAAGAGAGAGAGAGGGAGAAATGGAGAGATCTGAGCAATATATAATATTACATCTCTGAACAATATGATTAATGAACGTTACGATTGGTACACACTCCATGAATGAATATATCGAAACCCACGTACCGGATCTAATAACTGTAGTTTTATAGAGCTCGCCGTTACATCATCGTCATTTTTATGATTTATTCATTTCATATAGGTTTCGTTCGTTTCTTGTTTTATTTTACTTGTCACGCTTCGGTGGCGTCGCGTGCTATCTGGCAACGTTGTATTTTGTTCGCTTGAAACCCATGGAACAAATCGAAGTCCTAGGGAAGCTAAGAGCTTCCTCCAATTCGATATTTTCTGTACTTTCAAATGGATGAACTTCAACGTTTCTAGATTGAAGGAACTTTAATTATCTGTTTAATCTAAGAATTTTTACATGCATTAGCTAAGTTTAGTTTATTCAAAATTTCATTAAATAACATATTCCAATCAAAAAATTAATAAAACTTAATGGCATGAATCTAGTTAGTTTTTAAGCGACCCATAATTTACATAAAAAAAATAATTACAGCAGTCACACTACACCATTGCCAATGTTTGTTTTTTGTATTTTGTACTTGTTTTATTTTACGACTTTTTATAGTTTCCTGTGATTCATTTCGAGTAAATTTTGAACTCACCCTTTCCCCTCCCTCTTCAGTTTTTCTCGAAGTAAAGTATACGGATTTGAAAGAGATATATTAGAAGTTTCGTTGCATTTTTTTCATTTCACTGGGGTGGCTAGACAATTATTTTTTCGAATGGATGAGGGGGGAGGGGAGAAAGCCAGCAAAAAGCCTCAGTTTAACTTGGTCGTCAGGTAACCTTCTCATTATTGAGAGCATTTCCGGTAGAAGAGCCCATGAAACAACAAGTATGCTCTTCAACTAAAAAGCTCCATTTGCACACAAAGTACAATTATTCTCATGAAAGAGCACATTCAATATTTTACTGGCCCTTCTTCCGGAAATGTCTTAAATTATGATTCATCCGATCGATCGAAGAAGGGCGCAACGGATGGATTAAAAGAACAAACAAAGCTCGTGGAATAAGTGGCCAAATTGGCGCGTTGGTGCTGGAATAGGGTGGAATACGGTCATATTTACGATGAGAAACCTTACTTTGTACCCTTTAAATCATCGTAGTATCGGTTTGAGTGTGACGTCACTGGACTGATGCAACAAAATATGATTAGCTAGGTGATGAGTCATGAAAAGGTTAGGGGAAAACCATTCAGCGTGGTTTAGATTGGGTCTAGATCTACAATATGTATTTTAAGTCCTACATAATCAGGTTTAAGTTGAGAAACGCGTAACTGGTTTCGATGAACGACGGTGGGTCCTACGACCTACGTTAATTAGCTGTAGTGTAGGTTCGCATTCTCTTGTAAATCAATGGACGGTTTTCCCGACCTATAACTAACCTGCATATTTTTTTTTTTTTTTTTAAACTTTTGATGTGTGGTACGTTTTTTTTTTTTTTTTTACTTGCGTTTGGTAAGATCATTTGGGGTAAGTATACTAAATGAAATAGCTTTTTGTGATTTTGATCCGATGCAAGCTATGGACCAAATGCCTATGTTCAGCATCCAGTGCCGTTGCAGCTCGTGAAATCTGGCAAATAACGTACTATTTCGCCACTTTCACCTGTGCTCAACGATCGATTCTAGGAGACCTCACCAAATAATCGCTTATTTTACATTCGTTTGATTGGATAGGATCCAATGTTGCCACATTGCGCGAGCCACCCCTTTTGGTAACCAGACAGTAGCGCACCGAGAGTTTCTTCATCTCTCTCTTTTCTCCATTAAGAAACGTATGTTAGACAAGGATGGACAACGGGATAAAACCCCCTCCTTCTGTCCTTTTCCTACTCATACATTCAAATGGGAAATGAGAGAGATGGAAGATATCCTGGTTGCGCCAGTGTAACCAGATATTTGTATGCCTTTTTCTCTCCTCGCCCGCTTTTGAGCGAGTGTGTGTTAGAGAAGAACCCTGTTAAAAATGGCAAGTACAAGTTAACACAAGCTCTACTAACGTTGATACAGTTTTTACTAACATGTACTCACTTTGTTCCGAAAGGTAGTAGAAGTTAGTAGGAAGTTAGTAGAGCCTGTTTACCATTTTTTACCAGGGAACACAGATCGTGTCGCGCATAAAATTGCACTGTACGGCAACACGGATTTCCAAACCCTCAGTTATCAAATCTATTTGAGTTATCGTCGATGTCTATCCATTAAAAAAACACAGCTCATTCACGCCAATAAAAAACAAAAAACAAAAAGAGGACGAAAGATAAACAACGGAACTGGCCGACTCATTTCGTTACGACCTTTTAAACCCCTTTTTTTTTTTTTTTTTTTTTTTTTTTTTTTTTTTTTTTTTTTTTTTTTTTGTGATTGAGCTGGGCCGCTCGTAAATTTTCCCGCCCCGGGGTCAAGCCAGCAACACCAACAAACACTCAATTTTCAACATGCGAACGGAAAACCGAAAGATCAATTATAAACGGTCGGAACTCACCTACGCACCGCGCCGGAGCGGCGATGGAGGCAGAGAGAGAAGAGAGGTTAATTTGATTGAGAAAGGAAGTGACTTTAATTACCTACTCCTATATCTCTACATTTTATTATCATTCCGTATATTATGATTGTGATATTCCTGTGGTGAATTGAGGCGTGAGGGGGGGGGGGGGGGGTGATGCAGATAGAGAGTGACGGAACATACTATATATAGTGAACTCTCTTCTCGGAAACTCTTAATGGGGAGTATACCGACACGAGCTCAAGGGCGAGTTCTGATTGGTCGTTGGTTTTAGGCTTACGAGGAGACGGAAAAGAAGTCGAAGACATCGGAATCTCCGCACAAAAATGTCGATGAGGGGAACTAGAGAGGAAAATGTATGGAAACCACTAGCGGATCCAGGAAATTGTTCTTCTCTCTCTTTTCCCATTAGAACGCATGCGTTAGAAAAGGATAGAAGAGGGGGTGAAAAATCACGTGACTGCCCCTGATAGCGTACAATTCGGCAACGTTGCAGTTCGTCCATTTAAATAAATGAAAAAGATCGGAGTATTGGGTATTTGGTGAATACCATTTGCATTCGACCTTTTACATTGGTATAAATGGACAAATATAACGTTGCTAAATTGCACCCTACGCCACTGGTCTGAGATCGTTAAAAAGTGGCCGAAATCAGAATGCATATTCCTCATTACTTTATAATTTATAATCTTTCAATATCAATTTTAATCACAGAAAACACTTTTAACGAGTGATTTAAACGAAAAAATGTAAAGTTTTGATTAAAATTCAATAGGTCAACTATCATTATTCATGAATTTGTTGACTGATTTTTGCCACTTTTTTTCGATTTCAGACCTTCGCAGTGTGCAATTTGACAACAATGGGTTTCCTCCATTTGCTTCTATGCAAAACAATCGATTCAACAGTGAGCGCTTCCCCAGCATTCGATTTTTCAAATAGAGGAAATAACGTTGCTGCCAAATTGCACGAGCCACCACTGGACCATATACTATATATAGTGTGCTGCAATCAGCATCAAATCCTTTCATCTGAACTTTGCATTTTGCCCATTTAAAACCCAGCTATAAAAGGTTGGGCTATTTAGAGTTCGTTGAGCACTCTGTAGTTTGACTATTGGTACGGGTTTAACCTGCAAAAATAACCTCCAAAATACTGTATACCTACGCTGCTCCACTTTTTTTTTTTTTTTTTTTTTTTTTTTTTTCACTGGATCATAAAATTGAGCTTTACTTCATCATTTGAATAATTAAAAAATAAAAAAAAAAAAAAAAAAAAAAAAATAATAATAATAATAATAATAATAAAAAAAAATTAATAAAAAAAAAAATTAAAAATTAAAAAAAAATAAAATTAAAAATTAAAATTAATAAAATTTGGTTTTGGTGCGAAAAAACGAAAATTACAAGAGGATTTTTTTTTTTTTTTTGTTTTTTTTTTTTTTTTCCCTGTAAGCATCGCCGGACTTTTACAATGATTCCGAAGTCTCCTGTGTTTTATTCTAGTATTCGACTATATGCTTTGCCGAGGGGGTGCGTCCTGGTTCCAAGTCCCGTCCCTCCCCCTCCCTTCCTCCCATGACTCTTCACCGTTCTTTACTGCCTGACTAATGAAATTACACAGAAATCCCTCCGCTCCACTCCCTGGCCAACACACGTGCGTCGCGTCGCCCGGTAACGGTTTTGAATATCAAGTAATTTTCCCGGATGATTGACGCACCCGCGACTTAATTATGCATCCCGTTTTCCGCCAAAAGGGTGCAAAAAATCTCACTCGTGAAAAGGGGGAAATTATTTTAAGGGTGCAATTAATCACCATGCGTTGACTTCTGGGGCCAAGTTCACCCCCATTTCCCATCCCTGCAAAACACAAATTAAGGTCCTTGAGTGCGAGGAACACGCGAAAGGGTTTTAACCCTTTCGCTCAAATAGTGTCCTCAGACCATCATGTGGACACTGCATTAACATCAACTCACATAGAACTTCAAACAAATTAAAATGCACATATTTGTAAATTAAAAATGGGGCGAAATGGTCGCTTTTTCGGCTGAATTTAAGTCAACCTTTAAATTAAATTTGTTTAATTGGGTTTTCAATATTTGTAAGCCTGTTCATATAGGTGCCTAGACTTCCTCTTTGAACGCGTATGCGTCAGGAAAGGACGGAGATGGGTGATCAAGTTATGTGATGGCCTGTTCTGCTATCTTTTTCTAACGCATGACGTGTACAAATAGCTAAAGAGAGAGAAAGACAAATTTCTGTATCCGCCCATGGTGACGAAACCCTTAGAGAAATGTTTGGCTGCCACATATGGAATTTCGGCAACTGAAAATAAACTTTCAAAGAATTTTTTGATAAGAGAAAATTCCGATGTGTCCTGATTAAATTTGTGGTTGCAGTCCAATAGATTTTCAGAAAGTATTGTTTTAAAAAAAAAAAAGTAAAATGTGCATCTGGTTACCCTTTTCTAGTTTTTATCTCCGCTTGTGGGCATGCATACTCCATATCACTGCAGAAGAAAAGTGAAAGACCCAGGGTTGCCAGATTGGGGTGAAAAATCCGTACGTTTTACATTGTTTTAAATTGGGACGATACGCGGCTTTTAACCCTCGATCTGGCAACACTGGAAAGACCCTAAGACGACCCCGAGACTCGTCTTTATCGAGTACTCTTGTTGTAATCAAATCACCCTAAGAATCGTTGAGCGACAAGTCATCGTCCCAATGATATTGAGACCAACTCATGAAGTTAGTTTATTGTTTGACCGAGAAGTCACAAGAATTGGCCCCATTGAGCCCCGAGCTGTCGCGTCGTCACCAGCCGTCGAAATGTAAGGGTAATGAAGATAGATCCATCACGCAAAAACTAGGCACAGAAACACACTTTGACACTTTTTCCTCCCCGCTCAGAATCTCTCGTCGAATTCGTGTTTAGAGCACTGGGATTTACAGGAGGGATGAAAAAAACCGTGCCGACTGATGGGACCGAAGCACTATATACGGTCTGAGAAGAGAACGTCAAAAAGTGGTCAGACATTTGAAAGTAAATTTCTCGTCCATATTTATCATTTATAAACTTTCAAGACCGATTTCAATAGCAGATAACACTTTCAACGAGTGATTTCAGCCTAGAAATGTGACTGGACAGTTTTTATTGCAGCTTATTAAAGGGTAGAAAACGATGGTTTTCGACTGAATAGTTGTTTTCACTGATGTTTTGCCACCTTTTTTTCGAATTCAGACCATTGTGGGACGGACGTACGAATAATACGAGCATCACCCGCCTGTGATATCTATATGCACACGCGTGCAATCACGCATAATTAGAAGTGCCGTGTCGGTGTGAAAGTGAAATTCAGCGAGGACGGCGGGTCTAGCTGCATAATATTTACTCTTGAATCGATCATTTTGTATACCATAACATATCAACGCATCAAAATCATATCAACACCCGACCTTTACATACAACAACCTCAGAGTGTATACCTACCAGTGGCGTCGCGTGCCATCTGGCAACAATGCAACTGCTCCATTTAAACTCATAAAATATATATAATTTTCCTTGTTCACTGTGCACCCCCTGAATTTGATATTTTACATGACTTTAAATGGATAGAATACATTGTTGCCAAATTGCACGCGACGCCACTGATACCTACTGAAGAAATTCTATGAAAATTCCCGCAATCTCTCGCTTGAAAAGGCGTAGCCTTAGGGCTGGATTTTTACATTTTTATTTTAAGTTCCTTGTTAAAAGTGTAGAGTTGACATTGAAAGTTTATAAAATTTATGAATTGATGAGAAATTTACTCTGTAATTTTTAGCCTCTTTCTGATAATCTCAGATCATAGTGCGTTATTTTGGAACGCGAATCCAAGGCTGCCGTTTGGCGTATAATTAATCGCATTTTTCAATTCACCGATGATTCCACCGGTTGAGAAAAGATTACACAGTTCAATTCAATGTATGACTGTAATGCACGAAAATGCTCGCATCTGTAATCTTTTCTCAATCGGTGGAGTCATCGATGACTTTAAAAAAACTTGCGGACATTTTAACCAACAGAGTTTTCACCGATTGAGAAGAGATTACAGATCAGCGTGTTTTCGTGCGTTTCAGTCATACACTGAACTGAACTGTGTAATCTTTTCTCAACCGGTGGAATCATCGGTGAATTGAAAAATGCGATCAATTATACGTACAACGGCAGCCCTCGCAAATTCTAAAGAATCACACGGAAATATTCCAGAATACTCCTTAATTTGTTATTAATGAATGAATGATTCAAAATGTTGTTTGAAAGTTCCAGAACATGATAGTCAAGGAGGAAATTAAAATTGAAATAATCTTCGAATCAAATACCTTTTTTGGCTGTCTCATTGGCGGAGGATGGCCAGCGGGGGTGGGGGGTTGATGAGGGGGTACGGGTTGCGGGAAGGGGAAGGGGAAGGGGGGGCTAGGAGAGGACAAACTTTATAATGAACCTAAAATCCGCGGTAGAAGATTGTGTTTCTAGGTTAGTGGAGGGAATTGGACGGTGAATCTAATTACGTTTCTCAAACGACGACGATCGGGGGAACGGTGGAATGGTGGAGCGGTGAAGTTTGCCAGCAAGGAATAAATCACCGTAGAACCCCTTTAATTATTCTCAAAATGAATGAAATGGGCTCTGAATAGTGTGTTGTGTACCTACTGTGTATATCAGAGCCAGTTCCCTTCCTTTTGCATATAAATAATTCATACACCGACTCTGCTCTCACCCATCAAGACTTGTAGTTTTAGACAAACTCGGCGCACGGTAAAAACGAAGCTCACGCATTTCCGGCTATCGTACAAGGTGCTGGAAACTATGGACGGTTTTAGTGCGAAGTCAACGGTTAGCCAACAACCACAGCAATGCACTCATCGGTCGCAATCGGTTGTGATAAAACTCGCGTAGCGCTCCAAACTATCTCACTCACTCTCCCGTGACCCCCATGTATATCCATCTCTTTCTAGTATCGAAATTCGTATACAGGGCCTTGTTTTACGACATATTATTATGAAAATCGCATTAAAATGCCTCGAGAAATTCCTTTCTGCCATAAAACTTCACAAAATAAGTCTCTATATACGATTTTTGAAATTAGAGTGAGATGGCAGTACATAGGGGTCACGTGGGTTCCCAGATGATAAGTCCAAAACATGAATGTCCCAAACTTTTTCGCCCAAAACTATATTTTGTCCAAATCATCTTAATGTCAAACGCTCTTGTGTCCATAAGACTATAATGTCCAATTATAGACACGTCCAAATAGAAAAGTCCAAAACCTATGAATGTGAACAAAGTAATGTCCAATGTCCAGAAAAATTCTTTTCTTTACTCGTATTATCGCTTCTCTTCATTCTTTCTCCTTTAAATTGATCCAATCCGTATCGACATATGTATTCTTAATCGACGTACAGTAGAGAGATATCTTCGTGCAATTAGAAAACCCATAGCTTCATATTGTTTGAATTTATGCAGGTAAATATTGTAGATATTTTAATTCCTTGGACATTACAAATTTGACGCAACGTGTTTGGACATTTTGTTAATCTAACTTGACGTACGTTTATTTGGACATTTCATTTTGGACATTGAAGCTTTGGACGCATAATTTTAGACATTGCCGTTTGGACATTACGGTTTTGGACATAACATCTGTGGATCGTCACGTGAGAGCGAGCGCCATTACTGGCATTCGCCATTACTAAAACCCTCTATACTAATGGGGCTCTTACAAGCTTTTGCTACACGGGATTGAAGTGTTGATTCTTTCTTGCAAAAAAACCTGTAAAAATGACGATGAGTACACTGAAAAATCACGAAATTCACTCTCAGAATCGAGCTTATTGGCGGTTCGACGCAGGTATCATGGGAGACTAAATTGAGACATATCTCTATGTTTTCGTAGAGAAAGTGACATAATAAACAGGAATCTCCATGATACCTGCGTCGAACCGCCATTATACGATCTTGCCATTACAACACTTACGTAGGTTTAAGGTTTATTGCTGAATCTTAGACTTTTTCATTGTGATTTTCGTGATTTTCGCTGGTTTTTCCATCAGATTGGACTATATTCATTTGCTCACAGCAAAAGTTCGCGAGAGCCCCATTCACAAATGCAGTAATATTCCATCGAAACCAAGGACAGAGGTCGCGGTCGTGTCAGAAGTGCAGGCGCACCTAGATTGATAATCTTTGAGATTTCCTCATTCATCTCTCTCATTTCACCCTTTGAATGTATAAATGGACAAATGATATAAAGAGGGGGATTAATTCCATTTTGACAAACCTTGCCTATCATACGTGTTTCAACAGAGGCGGACTGGCCCCCAAATTCGGACCGGGAAACCAACTTTGGACCGGCTCATATGAGGGGTGTCGGGGGACACCCCTTACCAAGGGAGAGGGGGTTTGGAAGGGTTGCCCCCCGAGAAAATTTTGGTATTTTCACGGTCAAAAACAACAATTTGAAGCATGTTTGGGCCATCAATTTCATTATTATACAGCCGGGTGTACCAGACCACCCGGATCAGGCATTTTTCTAGAAAACTACTGGACCAAATTATTTGAAACAAAAAAGTCAGACAGGGAATCAACCCCAAATTTTTCATTTTCGATATTTTCAAAAGCCCCCGACAGCCCCTTGGGGCCCATTTGGGGGGGGCGGGGGGTTCAAACACATTTTTCAAGTTTTCTAGTATAAGTTTCCAATAATTATATAAAAATTAGTTTAGATTCTTCAAGTAGAGACAATTGCCGACATTTTTGCTCCTATAAACTTTTTCCAAAAACCAAAATTTTTGAGCTATGGGAGCTTTTTGGAAATTTTTTGAATAGGCCCTTGTGACCACCCTGTTGTGAAATTCTCCCAAATATTGACAGATTCTGAAAGAGTAGACCAAGACCTTTCGATTGATGTGCCTCATGTTACCCCCTTCACTGCGCATTTTTTTCTTTTTTGACGAAACATGAATTTTTCAATTCATCTAGTCACCCTAATAGTGGGAAAAATAGTAAAAAAATCATTGTTATTTTTTTATCTATATGCTCAAAAACGTCATTTTCCGCCATTTTTTCCACATGCTGTGACGCATACAAGAAGACGAGATTTTTATATTATTTTTCAATTAAATGTTGCTTTTTTTGGTAAAAAAAAAAAAAAAAAAAAAAAAAAAAAAAAAAAAAAAAAAATGTTGAAAGGAATTTTAAAATGATTACCGAAAGTTAATTGACAGTCATTATAATGAAAAGTCGTTTTTTGATTCAAGTGACAATTTTGCCAATACAATACTGATTTTGACAATACTGATTTTTCATGATTTGATGTGAGATCTCATACGTAGCGCTCTCTGTTTTCGGGACTGTGAACTATTTTTCAATCCTTTCATACACGGAAAAAAAAGATTAGTGAAAATAACCATACGGATACCTGATTTTGGCACCTGCTAGATGTTATGGTAAACTTGACCAGAAGTATGGTACATTTACCGATACTTTGAGTAAATTCGACATGCAATCAGGTAACATCACCTATTACCTAGTCAAAACATAGTATACTTCTGGTTAAAATTACCATAACATCTAGCAGGTGCCAAAATCAGGTATCCGTATGGTTATTTTCACCGTAGTTTTTTTTTCCGTGTATGTGCCGTAAGTGACCCAACGCGCAGCAACGTCAAATTTAGATTATACTGGCTGCTAGTGGGTAATAAATTAATTGTTCCACAGGAGGAACGCTGCGCGATGAAGGGTTAAGTGAAAAAATAAGGTGTTTTTCGCCAAATCAAAATTTTGGGGCTTAAATAGCAAGAACCATGGAATCGAGCCAATTCTGCCATTTAAGCCCAAAATTTTAATTTGGCAAAAACACCTTATTTTTTCAATTAAAAGTTCCATGTGGCACATCAATCGAAAGGTCTTGATCTATTCTTTCAGAATCCGTCAATATTTTTGAGAATTTCACAACAGGGTGGTCACAAGGGCCTATTCAAAATATTTCCAATTTTTTCCTATAGCTCAAATATTGGGGGTTTTTGGAAAGAGTTTATGGGAGAAAAAATGTCGGCAGTCGCCTCTACTTGAAGAATCTTAACTAATTTTTATATCATTATTGGAGACTTTTACTAGAAAACTTGAAAAATGTGTTTGAACCCCCCCCCCCCACAATGGGCCCCAAGGGGCTGTCGGGGGCTTTTGAAAATATCGAAAATGAAAAATTTGGGGTTGTTTCCCTATCTGACTTATATGTTTCAAATCATTTGGTCCAGTAGTTTTCGAGAAAAATGCCTGATCCGGGTGGTCTGGTACACCCTGTATGATCGCTGACTCTCTGCGTTTTTGTAGGGTTGAGACTGCCATTTTATCTTGGTGACGATAGAAAAGCTCGCATTATCAGTTTTTTAGTTTTTTTTATTTTTTTTTTATTTTTTTGGTTTTATCGAATGATAGGCCTGGCCCAGCCCTAAAAAATCGAATGAATGATCGGCCCGGTCCGGCCCTAAATAATCAAATGATCGGCCCGGCCCGGCCCTAAAAAATCGAATGACCGGCCCGCAGCCCAAATTTACAAAGTACAAATACATGCCCGGCCTCACTTTTATCTTTTTCTCTCGGTTTTTCCTTCTTTTTTCTTCCTCTCTCTCTTCTTTTTTCCCTTTTTCTTCCTTTCTTCCTTTTTTTCTTCCTTTCTTCCTTCCTTTTTTTTCTCTTTTTTTCTTCTTTTTTTCCCTCTCACGATCCAACCGCCCCTAAAGGGCCGCGGCCCACCGGGAAATTTCCCGGTGTCCCGGTGGGCCAGTCCGCCTCTGTGTTTCAATAGAGGAAAGAGAGCGATTGAGAATTTCTCGTTATTCTATTAGTCCCAACCATGTGTTTCCCATACTTCACAATAACAGCACTGAGAAAAATTCCCTGATGCCTGAACCGGACGTCTTTTTAATAATCACTTAACCGGAATCCCTGTTATTTCAACAGGAATTCCGATCAAGTAACGGGAATTCCTGTATAAATGACAGGAATTCCTACTTATTGAAATAACAGTAATTTTTGTTGAAAGAAACAACAGGAGTTCCGGTTGAGTAAGTATTAGGAAATTTTTTCTCAGTGGATGAATGAGGATGAATTCAAGCAATGGCTTTTCATCGAGAAACTATATTTGAAATCAAAAGATCTAAGGCACAGAAAAGTTTTGTCTTGCTATATGAAGGAATGAAAATTTTAAAAAAACCAAAGATTTTCAATGAGCTATATGCCTACTTTCCTGAAACCGCAACTCCAATTCAGCGACCAATGCAGCGTTGCCAGATTGGGGTGAAAAAGCCGTACGTTTTACATTGATTTAAATGGGGACGATACTGCTTTTTACCCTCGATCTGGCAACACTGGACCAATGGCTCAGCGAGGATTCTAGCATCTTAGTATTTTGCCCGCGTTTAAGGCCGTCTCAAAATAAATCGAAGACCCGCAGATGTTTTTCAAGAACTGAGAGTTGAGGGATATTCCACTAACGTTGGATATTTTCCTTCCCTAGGCTCGAAAATATTCCTCTGCATTCCGTGGTCTGGTGGTCAGCGGCCCTGGCTGCTACCCGAAGCTCCTGGGTTCGAGTCCCGGCCGGCCGGGGTGAAAAGATCTGATGGTCTCAGATCTTTCCACTTCGGAAAGGCATGGGTGTTCATCCCCCCCCCCCCATAAAACACGGCGATGTTTACGGACTAATGAACTCTAAGATGTATGTAGGCCCATATGCACAATAAGGCCATGGCCAATGACAATAAACCCCTTTAAATAAAAGATGAAAATATTCTTCTGCTATTGATATTAGTTTCTCTAAAATTCTCGTACGTTTTGGTACGATATCAGCCCAACCGTTGGGTCTATATTGGGAACAAAGTTTTGATGTTGGATTGCATCACCGCAGAAACATTTGAAAGTTTAGGTGTTTCGGCAGAAAAAAGACTCACCATCAGTCGATGGGCGAGTTTTAATAGACTGTTTTAGTAGAGCGATATGTCGTATCGATTGCTGTCCGAGGGCCTCTGGTTCCAAACAAACTCTGTTTCAATGTAATTTCCCTATAAGCGAACTTTTGAACGGAAATTTAGGGTATTAAATCAAACAGTTAATGCGACCTTTTTGCCATTATGAATCATACTTCCGCGAAAATGATTAATTATGTCTGGTTCCTTGACTAAAACTGCCGAAATCAACACGATATTGCAGATTAAATGTTGCATTTGTAGGTTAGAATCGCCCAAAATCCCGCCAATTCCGCAACAACAACAATAACATTTGGGTGATTCCAACCTCCAAACGCATCGTTTAATCTGTAATATCTTGTTGATTTTGGCAGTTTTACGGGTGGAACCAGGCAAAATTAAGCATTTTTGAGGACGTAGAATTCATAATCGCAAAAAGGTTGCATTAATTGTTTGATTTAATAGTCTAAATTTCGGTTCAAAAATCCGCTTATAGTCCGCTTTAGTTTGTTTGGAACCAGAGGCCCTCGGACGGCAATTGATACGATATATCGCTCTACTAAAACAGTCTATCGTGATTCAATATACCTACTACGCTTGCAGAATTTCTGCTGACGCACAGGTTCACAGGCTTATTTGATCTGGACGAATTTTAAGCTTGTAAAAAAAATATGAGAGAGAGAGAGAGAGAGAGAGCTCAGCTAAATGGGGGAAAATGGGATAGAGAGAGAAAAAGTTAAATCTACAGTTGGGGTCAGACAGGGCGCCTGGAATTTAGATTCTCAGTCGCAAATGAATTGCGTGGTATCCTGGCATGCATTAAATTGCGGTCAAAAAGTTCCGACAAAACTGTAGCGGGACCGGGATCGTCCCACACGTTTCGGGGATGGGGAGGGGGAGAGGCAAATCGGAGGGGGAGAGGCAAATCGGAGGGGGAGGGGGGTCAAAAGCTCCGCGCAACCTATCGCCAGAAAGTAAGTCTGCGTCATCCATCAACCCTCCCCTCCCCCTCCCTACCGCTCATTGGTGCGGTCACATTTTCACCGACTGACCCCTACCCTCCACCCCCTCCCCTATAGCTGTCCGCAGATTGTTTCCATTTATTATGTTTTGAAAATGTCCGTTCTCAGTTACCGGTTTCCTCCGAAGTTGCCGAATTGGTTTTCTCTCGTTTTTGTTTTTGTATTTTGTTGTTTTCTTTCCTCTTACAACCCTTTTTTTTTTTCGTCTCTCTCTCCCTTCTTTCCTCACTCTGGTCAGTAGCGCACCGAGAGTTTCTTTATCTCTCTCTTTTCTCCATTAAGAAACGTATGTTAGACAAGGATGGACAACGGGATAAAACCCCCTCCTTCTGTCCTTTTCCTACTGAAACATTCAAATGGGAAATGAGAGAGATGGAAGAGATCCTGGTTGCGCCAGTGACTCTGATATTTTCGTCTTGGTACTCCTTCCTGCAACGAATCGATAATTATGTCTCTAAACATACTGTATTATTAAAGTTTTATTATTATTACTGAGCCATTCCAGCAGAAGTGTATACCTGATCCAAAAACCTTAAAATGGTCCGAAGGAGAAAAACTACTTTATCAAATTATTGGCTACACCTTGATATTCCTCCAAATGAGCCTAAAATTTCCTACAAATATGTCCATGATTCGACCAAAATTCGTTCAAATGAGCTCAAGAAATCCAAAAAGAACCTGTGAAACTCATTTTAAAAATATTTAAAAAACAAAAAAAACTTCCTGGGATGTTCTCTTAAAAAACATCTCCAAAAAGTAATCAAAGTTATTACATAATTTAAGCTTAGACAGTAGCAATTTTAGAGTATTTTTAACCAATGCGCTTTCAATATCAGTTTACCGCGGGAACAACATTTTGATGTTCGCCATCCCCGTTTTTCAGTATAAAAATGCAATTATTCCAAAAATAATTAGGAGTTTGAAGGGGATTCATTATGAGTCCGTTCCGGAGAAATCGATACTTTTGCAAAGGTTCAAATGGCAAAAAACGTCATCGCCAAACAGCATGAGCGCCCACTAGATTCCATTTTTGATTTACTTTAAAGTTACGTTCAAAAAAAAGTTACTACGATCTTAATTCAATTACGATCCATTCAGAATTAACCGTGAGGCATAGCGATAATGGTGTGTTTTTGTCGTCAATTATTGTCAACATATCCACCCCATTTTTTTAGCACCATGCATTCGGTATAATGCACTGCTTCTACGATATTGACATTTTGGCGGTACTGCAACTATTTGCGGCTGTCGAGCTAGCATATGCGAATTGGTTCAAAATTCTGACAAAGAATGACATCAACGCAGAATTTTCAAACGGCGGTTATATCGGTTAAATTTGAGCGGGCCGCGATGAAATTGCAATAATTTCGACCATCATTTTCATTCAGAACATTTAATTCAAAGTGGAGTCTACTGATATTGCGTAAGGCCGGTGTGGTGAGCTTTGAAAGCTTGTGTATAGGGCTTATTAGGGGGAAAAAAGCTATATACTCTAGTACTACAGCTTGGGCTCCCA
Source organism: Trialeurodes vaporariorum (assembly GCA_011764245.1). Classification (NCBI taxonomy): domain Eukaryota; kingdom Metazoa; phylum Arthropoda; class Insecta; order Hemiptera; family Aleyrodidae; genus Trialeurodes; species Trialeurodes vaporariorum. The sequence continues at coordinate 51,026,331 of VMOF01000001.1, forward strand.
GAGGGCCTGGGGGCTGATTCTGCTCTTTTGGAGGATAGACAAGACGATACGAGATAGCAGGAATCGATCATTCCTATGGAATTTAAACGGCGTCACGTGACAATTTTGAAGTCGTTTGAGTAGTTTATTTCAGACCAAATGACTCCCTGCGCCTTAAATGACCGAAATCTGTCACGTGACGCTGTTTAAACCAATGGGATTGGTAGATTCCAGCTATCTCTCCTCGTATCGTCCAAAAGAGCAGAATCAGCTCCCTGGGACCCTCTGGGCCCAGGCCTGAAGTTCAGATTTCTTTGAAGCAACCGCATATTTTTCAACAACACGAAATTTTCTAACTTGTGGTGTCATTTTTTCAGTCACTCAAATCAGTCAAATCCTCAAAAAAAACTCAACATTACCTTTCGATAGGGGAGCTTTTCCACATTGTTGCTACAGCGTTATGGAGGGTTGCTTCCTGAGTGAAATCACTTGAATGAAAATAACCTTCACAAAATCAGTAAGTTCCAAAATCCACTCTTAAACTCAACAAATGCGTTTAGTAAAATTACAAAATGGTGGTCGAATGAGTGGGTGAGATCAGAGGAGTCTCATCCAATTTCAGCTTTCTCTCTGATTAATCATTTTTCTCAGCATAGGAAGCTGCAATTAATACTTTAGATGGGATTATTACTATAGATTAACTGTAGATGGGACTCCCCATTTTCATTCGCTCATTCGATCGTCATCTTGTAATTTTGTTAAACGCATTTTTTGAGTTTGTGTGTGGATTTACACAGAAAAAAGGGACCGGTAAATTCTACCATCTTGAAGTCAGCTATCAAGTAGATGGTAAATTCAACGCACATTATGGTGAATTAAGTTAGTTAGTTGGTACATTTTACCATAATGGGGCTCTTGCAAACTTTTGCTACAGGGGATTGAAGTGTTGATTCTTGCATAAAAACCTGTAAGAATGATGATGATTACACAAAAGAATAACGAAATTCACTCTCAAAATCGGGCTTAATGGCGGTTCAACGCAGGTATCAAATTGAGACCCATCTATGTGTTTCTGTAGAGAAAGTGACATAATAGACAGGAATCTCCCATGAAACCTGCGTTGAACCGCCATTACCAACTTGCCGCCGTTATAGCAGTTATGTGAGTTTATTACTGAATTTTAGATTTTATGAGTGTGATTTTCGTGATTTGCGCTGGTTATTACATCAGATTGTACTATTCATTTGCTCACAGCATAAGTTTGCAAGAGTCCCATTTAATAAAATTGTCCATATTTTATAGCGGACTCCCAAAATCAGCTATGCAGATGGTAAATTCTACCAGTTATTTTTTTCCGTGATAGGAACTTTCTGATGCTCTAAACTTTTTTTCCGGTGATTATATGCGTACTTAGGAATGAACCCACACCAACGCCACACCAAAAGTTTGCAACAGACTCATCGTCAGTTTCTTGCTCTCTTGCATCTGATGCATCTGTGTTGGAGTTGTCATACACGGAAAAAAAAACTACGGTGAAAATAACCATACGGATACCTGATTTTGGCACCTGCTAGATGTTATGGTAATGTTAACCAGAAGTATACTATGTTTTGACTAGATACTAGGTGATGTTACCTGATTGCCTGTCGAATTTACTCAAAGTTTCGGTAAATGTACCATACTTCTGGTCAAGTTTACCATAACATCTAGCAGGTGCCAAAATCAGGTATCCGTATGGTTATTTTCACTAATCTTTTTTTTCCGTGTACAGATAATAGCCCGCAGTCAAGGGGCCCACAAAATGAGGTGGGGGTCCAGCTTGGGTACCTAGTCTTACATTACCCCTCATCCAACCGAATCGTTGTTTCAACTTTCAACCTCATGAGAGTAAAAGCTGAAAGTTTGGCAACGGCCTTGTCAGTCTTCCGGTTGAGGATCCTTTGGTTTGACGTTTTTTTCTACTCTTTTTTTCGGAAAGGGAAGTCGTGGAGGAAACTGGGTCACGGAGCTTTGCGACGATTAAATTTCAAATGTCTCCTCGTTGGGCGGCCACGGTCGACGGTCGACGCCCACCGCAAAATGGTCTCAAATCATCAAAAAGAGGCCAAAAATCGTGAGAGTAAATTTCTCATCGAATTATCATTTGTAAACTTTCAAGACCAATTATAATTACAGAGAACACTTTTGCCAAGTAATTTAAACCTATAGAAAAGTTTCAAATTAAGATCGGTAGGTTGAAAATTATGACTTTTTTATGACTTTTTTTTTTCACTGATTTTTGGCCATTTTTTTGTCAATCTCACGCCATAGTGCGACGGTTGGCGCAACGGATGATGGCGATGCTTTTTCCGAGCATCCCTTCTCCCCCCCCTTCCACCCTTATCCTTTCCCCTTGCCTGTCCCAATGCCCCACTGCCCCTTCTTCCACCCAACCAGACTACCCGCACAGCACTTTCCGCTTGTTTTTCATTCTTCGCGCAACCCCAAAAATTAACCTCCACCCTCTCCTCCGGTTGCGCGGACCGGTGCATGGTGTATATCTTGGTTTTTGTTCGTTTCTGTGTTTGTAATATGGTATGTACTGCCTATATCCATGTCCGCTGTCTTGTCATGTCAACAGAGATTACGCAAGAGCGAGTGACAACTTAATGGCGAGCGCTGTTCGTGACGATGAAAAACGGTATACGAACAGTTTCCTTCTCCCTCTTATATAACAATAAATGTCTTCGGAACTGGGAAGTTGCTCGGTTTGAAACTTAAGACTTGTGTATCAAAAGTTTCTCGTTTTCCTTGAAAATTTGACACGGGGCGTGGAACAAACGGAGGAGAGATCAGCGAAACGGTGAGAAATGGCGAGGCTTGGAAGAAATGCGTCCATTGTCCAAACTGAAAATTCCCACAAATTAGTTGAGCCCAATTTGTTGAAGTCCAAATAAAAAAAAAAAAAAAATATCCAGTAAGTACACGGAAAAAAAATAAATGGTCTTATTTACCATCATGATGTCTGAATTCTGCACCTGCATAAGAAGATGTTAAATTTGACCTCACATGGGGTTAAATGATCTAAACGCTATGTAAATTAACCTTAAGTTCGGGCTTGTTCAATTCAACTCAATATCTAGTAAAGTTTACCACTTTCTTCGGCAGATAAAAAAATCAGTCATCATAGTGGTAAGTCTGATTAACTAACTTTTTTCGAGTAGGCTTCGAAGGTCCAAACAACCATTTTTTCATGCACGCATTTTAGGATTTAAGTTTCTTTGAGACTTTATTAAACCTTTCATAAGAAGATAACTTTCTAAGAACATTCGTGGCAGTGGCGAGGCGTGCAATTTGGCAACGTTTCTTTTTTCCCCTTTAAACACATTAGGAAGGTCGAAACATCTGGTCATCGCCGATGACCGAAGCATTCGATTCTTTCAGTAAGTTTAAATGGAGAAAGAACATCGTTGTCAAAGTGTACGCCTCGCTACTGATTCATATGGGTCTCTCCTTTTTTTTGCAAAATGTCCCTTTAAACTCCACTGAATACCATGGTAAATTAAGTAGGCAACGTGTGTTGTGTCCCACAACCTCTGAAAGGGTTAAACGATGTGCATAAAAAATGTCCTCAAAGAACCTATTCGACCATTGGAGAATCTTTTGATATGATTCTAATCGAGGTTAATTGAATTTGATGCCATTCTTGGCAAACAGTGAGAATATTTACTAAGAACAACCTGATATTAAAATATCCTTCACATACGGAGAAAACATTATTTTAACGGGGCTACCAGATAGCCATTTAATTATTTGTATTACAAACTTTGTGGCATTTTTAAAAAGAATTCTTGTTTTGAGTAATCAATAGTATTCATAACCAGAATTCCGATTAAATACTCCATAAACTTTTTGGAGACAGTTGGACAGATTATTTTGATCATAAGTTAATTCGAGTACAGTAAAACGAACTATTTTAATTTTCTCGGCTTACAAGCTAAAATAGAATCAACTATTAAAAAAAAGAAATCCTTTCGGTGCTTCAACAGTTTTTCTATGTTATACAGTTTTTTTTTTTTTTTTTTTTTTCCGTAAACTTGTACGAATGCTCAGGGAAAGAAAAAGAGTTACTTAAATGAAAATCGTCTCAGAGTTAATAGTGTTCAGAATCACACACACACCAAGTGAACTTTGACCGCAGATTCTTGTACATAGACGGTCAGTCATCAAAATTACAACACCAGTCTTGATGCTTACAACTTTTACGAGCAACCCAACTCACAGTGAGCGTATCCTTCGTGAGAATGTGACGTCAGCCACTTGGGACGAGGAGGAGTAAGCAGATCCTCTCGGTTCTCGTGTATCCTCTTGCCGCGTGAATGAACAATTTTTAAATAAGATTAATTGACGCAATACGTGTAGCATATCGTTAAATGCGTCGCGTCAGAGCGGAGCGTCCCGTCCCGTCCGTCTGTCCGAGACTGGGACTCCCATAACAACGATCACACGTTTCCTATACAATGCAAGTTTTATCGCTGAAAAAATACTGTTTTGCCTGATTTGATGTACTTATGCCATGCAAGTCGAGTTGTTTTTCGTCAGGGGCTCTCAACTGGTTGAGTCTGAGGCACTTTTCTACGTAGAGACTTTTAGCCCTTCACTGCATGACATTTTTGTTTTCAACCAAATATGGATTTTTCAATTCATGGTGGTCAACTGCTTCAGAAAAATAGTGAAAAAAAAATAATTAGACGGTTTTTCCGTCAAAATTATTATTTTTCTGCTTTGCATTCGTTTCTTATACATGCTATAATACCATAAAAAATGGCGGGAAAAGAAGAAAACAATTTTTTTTTTTCAAATTTTCAAAAAAAAATTGTTTGACTTACTTGGATTTTTCAAAACGCAAATACCGAAATCTTAGTAAAAATAATGAAATTGGGGTTGATTTTGGATATGGGGGCAAATTTTCCTCCCGGCATGATTTCTATTATTAAATGCATTATAATGAGGGCTGGTAGTACTTCGGTAAATGTTTGAACCCGTTTCATGTTTTCTTATAATGTGACTCGCACTGGTGATACAATTTGAAATTTATTTATTTATTTTATTTTACAATTTTTGTACAATGATGCCATTAATTAATAGCTGTGGTACAAGTCAAATTACATGGTTACATTATACGGTGCATTACAAATTACGTACTGTGGTACAAATCAACAAATCACAGTTGTTACAGTTAAATTTTTACAGTTGTTATTTTGTAGCTAGCATTTATAAATTCTTTTAGATCATAGAAAGCTTGTTTAATTAGGAGAGAATGAAGTAGTCGGAAAAAAGTTGAGAAATCCCCATTTCTAAAGTGTTCTTTGACTGAGGGTGGCAGGGCATTGAAAAGTTGAATAGAAGAGAATTTGATGTTGGATTCAGAAGTTACTAGAGTGATTTTGTGATTTTTTATGTTATTATGCCGACTATTATAAGAATGCTTTGGGACCAGGTCATCCGGCGTTAACATGCCATTACCAACTGCATAGCTGATGCACTCTAAGATGTACAGTGAAGGGATGGTAAGCAGCTCATGTTTAATGAAAAGATCTTTGCAGTGGTAATAGTAAGGTTTACAGAAAAGAACACGAATAATTTTTTTTTGTTGGATGAAAAGGGACTCAGCTTGTGAACTTCTGCCCCAAAGGGCAATCCCGTACCTAAAGTGAGATTCAATACTAGCATGGTAGAAAGTCAGCGCTATGCTAGGAGAGACAATTTTTACAAGGTTTCTAAGGTCCCATATCTGTTTTTGGATAGCTCCTGTAATGCAATCAATATGTTCTGACCAACTGAGTTTGCTATCAATTAATAGGCCTAAGAATTTTGCAGATGAGACAGTTTTTAAGCTCAATACATCATTTAGATTTAACACAGTTCCTGAGGGGATACTAGGGTCTTTTAGAGCATAACTTATAGCCTGGGTTTTTGATTCATTTAAGAATAGTCCATTCACTTTGAACCAGTGGCATATTTTTTTGTAGATTTCCCTAAGCTGAGGAATTGCATCTCTACCACAGTAAATGGACGATGTGTCATCGGCGAATAAATAAGTGGGAAATTTAACAAAATTTGGGAGGTCATTTATAAAAATAAGGAATAGCAAGGGCCCCAGGACCGAGCCCTGGGGCACGCCTACAAGGAGTTCAGCTGGGTCCGAAAACACTGGACCATTTATACTGTCGATTTTTACTACTTGTTTGCGACCACAGAGATACGATTTCAGCAGCTTAATAGCGACACTGTCAAGTCCATAACACTTTAGTTTTTTAATGAGGAGCCTATGGTTTATGATATCAAATGCCTTAGACAGGTCAAAATGGATACTAATTGCTGGGACGCGCTCTTCAAATGCGTTGTATACATTATCAAGAAGGCGTTGAACAGCCTGAATTGTGGACTTGCCACGACGGAAACCAAACTGCATAGGATTTAACAAACAATTTTGCTCAAAATAACAACTAAGCTGATTATACATGATTCTTTCAAGTATTTTAGAGAGCGTACTTAAAACAGAGATGGGCCTGTAGTTATCAGGCGAAGTTCTTTTACCTTTTTTGAAAACAGGGGTGACTTTTGCCTGCTTGAGAAAGTCAGGAAAAACGCCAGTGGTAAGGCAGCAATTTATCAAGTCTAAGAGGGAAGGGCCAACTATATGAAAATAATCCTTCACAATAAAAGTTGGTATGTCACCACACCTGTTTGAGTTGTTATTTTTTAGTTTTTTAATCACAGAGTGTAGCTGAATTAGGTCAACTGGATTGAAAGAAAAGTTTAGTTCCCTTTGAGTACGACAGATACTAGATGCAAATAAGTCGGAATATGTATTGCAATGTCTGATATAGAGCTTTTTACATCATGTGACACCAGAGTCACACTATGTAGTGAAGCGTAGGGAAAAGACCATAGCATAACTTCCTTTACTGCATGGGGTTTATTTCTTTTTAAATCAAAATATAATTTTTCAGAAAATGTTGACGTTAAATGAGAAGGGATATTACTGAAAAACTAATTTTATCATTTGTTGTGTGTAAAACCCCTAGAATGGCCTTCAGGACTTTTCGTCCTTTTTGTTTATCCATTATGTCTTTCGTCAGCGACATTTAGTCCTTGAAAAGTCCAGTCAACTTCAGTCCTCTTAAACAATTATTTCTATCCTTATGTTTGCTCTCAATTACAACGTCCATGCTTTCCTAGTTCAAATGTTTTCCTGATCCAGATTATGTCTTTAGAGGTGCAATATTGGCCCTATTTTTCGTGCCCCTAAAAAAATGTTCGTCTCGTGCAACGCTGATTTGGGACGGGTTTGTTCCTTTTGTTTGTGAAATTCTTCTCGAAAATTGAATTTTTTTTGACCATTCATAATATCCTTGAGTAAATTCATCTGTAGAAAATTGCATCTTTTTTTGCTGGCGAAAATGTCATCACAGCATCTTCAATCGCTGGATATTCTATTTAGCGTGTGTTAAGTAGATGAGCTGTTTAGTGCTTCCAGACCAACGACTAACTTCACATAGACTTGATTTTAAAGACTAGCGCAAATAGGGGCGAAGCAGACTTTGATTTTTTGCACCCCAAGAATTAGTATCGTTTTGGCTTTGTCCTCCAAACCCTTTAACTGAAGAGACATAGAATTAGAAAATGTTCAGGCTTCATCCCCCTTCACCTTAAAAATTGCAAATAGTTTTCTGCTTGCCTACTAATTCTAAGATCTGAGATAACACTTCTTTTCCCAGTGTGCTGCTGTTTTGCGGATCCAGTAGCGCACCGAGAGTTTCTTCATCTCTCTCTTTTCTCCATTAAAAAACATATGTTAGACAAGGATAAACAAGGGGATAAAACTCCCTCTTTCTGTCCTTTTCCTATTTATACATTCAAATGGAAAATAAGAGAGATGGAAGAGATCCTAGTTGCGCTAGTGTGCGGATCTACAGTGGCATTCTACGATCCATCGGTGAATTTACAGCGTTTATAGCGCGTAAAGATGCAGCCGATGCATAAATGTCAGTTGAGAAGTGTAGAAAACAATTGATCATACTCAGATCAATAATCTTTGCTTCAACTGATTATATTGCTGATGGATTAAAAAAAATGTCATCAAAGATCCGCAAGACGGCAGCTCTGCCTATCCAGATTAAACCCGTAATTATATGAAATCAACCACCGCGCTGCGCTGGCTCGCTCAAATTTAGAAGATAGTTAAATATTCGTACTCCGCTGTGTTGATTTTGCCTACCCGAAAAACTGAAGGCAACATATGAGACATTGTTTTGCTAGTGACTTTTGATAGTAATTTACCATAGATTTAACTGTAAATAAGAAATAATAGGAATACTTTGAGGTAGATAAAACGTGAGCTCTTGCAAACTTTTGATACAAGCAAATGAATAATAAAATCTGATGTGAAATCCGGCAAAAATCACGAAAATCACACTGAAAAAGCAGAAAATACATTAAGAAGCTCAGAGAATGTCTGTTACGGCAATATCGTAATGTCAGTGCCACGCATCATAGGCGATTCCTGTCTAATTTGTCACTTTCTCTACGGAAACACAGAGATATGCCTCAAATTAGATAGGAATCGCCGATGATACGTGCGTGGCTCCGCCGATACGCCCGATTCTGAGAGTATATTGATTTGTGTTCTAATCGTCTAGTTATTTTGCAAGAATCAAGTCTTCAATCACCGGTAGCAAAAGTTTGCAAGAGCACCAGTATTCACATATACACTCGGGAGTGGTAGTGAATGGGTTAAGAATGGATGTGTTTAATTGATTTGTTTACCCATGTATACCCATTGGGTCGTTAACGACCCACTTATAATGGGTTGTTTTTGGACCAAATTACAGTAAATTTAGGCCAATTTTACTCAAAAATCGATGTTAGGTTCTTTCGGCACCTATAATTTAGCTGGACCAGAAAATTTCATAATTTTTTAATTTTAAATTTGTTTAACTCTAAGATGGTGTTTTTTTTTTTTTTTGTTGAGAAAAACACTAAAAAACACTCAACATGTTCTAATAAAGTTGGGCATATGAGTTAAAACCTGCGACCCCCAAATAACTAAATTCAACTAATACTCTTACTCTTAGTAGATACACAGTCTGGGAATCCCTGCACCGTGCCACGCCATAGAGATGTGACTTCTCTAACTTTATCTCGCACAGAGCATCTTCGAAAGCAGCGATGTTTTTGCAACGTCCGTGCGGCCATTAAGCACGCTGCTTAGCCGCGGCCTCAGAATGAAAACGCGACTATTTTAGATCCCATAGAGGAAGAAGAAAACCAAAGTGATACAAAGAAAAATACCATAAAAAAGAGAAGAGGGGGGAAAAAGGAAGGGAAAAATCCACATTCTTACTCCTATAGCCCCATGCAATCCTCACGTGGCGGCCCGGATGCTTGGGGGGAAGAGAGTGGTGGAGGGAGGGTGGAGGGTTTCCAGCGCAGCCGGAGCCCATGATGTGTGTTTTGATTCGGTCGAAAAGATTGATGGAGCTGTTTAACGGTGCGGTGTCGCTGTTGCTGGTTGTTGATTGTTGGCGACTCGGAACTTTTATACAAGTGTTTTTTTTTTTTTTCGCAGCATCGCACCGACGGACGCGACGGACGTCCGACGACCGCGCACCGCACCAGAGAGGGCAAGAGAGTCGCAAGGCCCAAAAGCCCACAGCATGACTCGGAAATGTGAGAAAAAGCGGGAGATACAAAATTCTTTGGCCTTATGCCTTCGCGTGTTTCCTTCGTGTTTGCTTAATTATCTTCACGGCGGGCAGAAAAAGGGCGGACTTAGTGCATTAATCGTGCCATCTCTCGTTCCTGTTTTTGCTCTCTTACTTCCCCTGAACCTCCCCTCTCTCTCTCTCTCTCTCTCTCTCTCTCTCTCTCTCTCTCTCTCTCTCTCTCTCTCTCTCTCTCTCTCTCTCTCTCTCTCTCTCTCTCTCTCCCTCTCTCTCTCTCTCCCTTCCTCCCTCTTCATCTCCATCTTTCTCCCTCTCTTTCCACATGCCCCATGTTCTCTCTGTCTCCTACTATTTTCCTCTCTTTCTATCTCCCTCACTCCCTCTCTCTCTCTCCCTCTTTGCGGAGTTTTGATGTAACTATTCACGTCGAGAGAATCGTCACAAACACCGGGCGGTTGACTTGACTATCGTTTCGCGTCGAATATCTCAGGTTATTAATAGGAAATCGTGCACGTGATCATTTAAAGTCCCTGACTTTTTCCTTTAATTTATTATTATATACCTATATATATTTTTTTTTGCTTCCATCGACAGCAATAATCGTTGAATTCCTAGTTGAGCCGGGCTCGTTATACTTTATCTTATACATGATGGTGTTCGATGAATGAAGGAAAGGGGAGGGGAGGGGGAGAGAAAAAAAAGAAACTAGTGCACGTAAAGCACAACCAACACACGTGAATAATTCATACATAGTTGAACGGAACGCCGGAAACTAGACCGGACTGAGAGAAGTTGGTGAATTTACGTTCACCCGCGCCGCGGTGTCTTTCGATCGGTTTATCGAACCCCCGGTAACGGTAAGTTTCGAGTATCGATTCACGACGGGCTTCTGTCGACTCAAAATGGAGGCGCTCCGGCTCGACACTCTTTTCCTCTTACCTAACATGGAAAGTTAGTAGTCCATGGCTGCGCAGTGCGCTCAGAACCTTCAGGCAGCCTCGGGCACTGCGATGTACCTTCATCTCCTCCATTTAGAACTATGAATAAGAATCAATTCTCAGGGGGCTCTGTCAAACTCCCTAACAATCGATATTTTTACCACGGTCGTCATTTAGGATCTCAAAATTTAAGAAAAAATATAGAGGCAAAAGAATTGGTTGCCTAATATAGATTTCATTTTTTCAGAGAGGAATGTGTTCAACATGTGTTTTTGCTAAACCTTTCCAAAAATTGTACGTGAAAAAGAACGTTTAGGTCATCAATGACCATAATGGTCATCGTTTTCTGGAAGTCAACTGCGCGAGAAACAAACAGAGGTCATCCGTATTTTGCCCCCTTCTCCTTGGTAAAAGTTGCATTGACGACCCTGATTTTTATTTAGGATGAAACAAGAGAAAAACAATACATCGGCCCAAAAATACAACAAGAAATCGAAAAGGCGTTGATGAACTGTTCGAGGAAATCACGAAAAACAATAATTTTCGAGTTTTCTATTGATATTGTTTCAAATAAAGGAGGCAAATGGATAAAGTGCTTTATCAAAATTAATAATCAAATTATTCGAGCATAAATTCACCAAGATTCGAGATTTCTTGTCTAAGAGGCTCCTTAAATAACTCATCACAGCCTTACCACTACATTGCACTTGAGAATACTATAATATGTAATCTCTCTGTCCACTGATAGAGGCTCATAATAAGTATTAATTGGTCAGTTCTTAGGAAAAACCACTAAGAAAACAGAAGGTATATGCTCACTCTCAAAAATTCATAATTTGAAGTATTTGTATTATTGAGTGTGTTTCTAATGATTTTGAACGAGTTGTTCTTTTGCACCTGACAACTGGAGGTTAGACAGTTTTTCAACTAAACAGAACAGCCCGTTTAACTCGTTAGAAATAACACATGCAGGAATGCTTCGAATGGGTCTGTTGCAAACTTTTGCTACAACGATTAAGAGGGTACAATCTAATGTAAAATCGCCTGGAAAGTCCATCGGTGGCATCAAAAGGTCATGAAATGCAATAATAACCTCACAAGAGACGTTTAATGAAATCTAAGATGGCGGTAAAATATCGAGCAATCTACATGTATGCACCTTAAACATCTAAGGATTGCCAACGTCGACAACCTCACAGCTTCAGAGGTTATGTGTTTATTTACGTTGTGATTGGGTGTGATCGATATTTTGAGGTTGGCTATCCTTGGATGTTCATGCAGTTCATGGAGGTGCATGCATACAGGTTGCTCGATATTTTACCGCCATCTTGGATTTCATTAAACTTCTTTCGTGAGTTTCATGCTGCATTTGATGACTTTCTGATGCCACCAAGGGATTTTTCACGCGATTTTACGTGAGAATGCACACTCTATAGCGCTGTAGCAAAATTTTGCAACAGACCCATTATGAATTTTTGAGTACGAGTGTACCCTCATGTTTGATCCGTGGTATTTCCAAAGAACTCCTTAATTGAATGTTTTAAAGATTATTAAATTCACACCATACGGCAACCCTTAGGGTTTGTAGCGTTGCGTATAGTAATAATCTCAAAGTAGACCGGTAAGGTTCAAGAATTCCATTCATCGTTTCACAGAATGAACGAGGTCATTAGAGCGACCCGCGCAGTCAATTCAATCAATTTTACTCTTTCTAATTTTCCTCCAAAATAACTCGAGACCGGCCGCAACCTAATATTCTCGGCTTTTTAACTCGGGTAAACACCCGGTAATACAACGCAGGCTCCGCCCACCGGCGCATCTGAATTTATCACCGCAACTAAAACATTGGGAATTAACTCCTCCGGATGCTCATCTCAGAGCGGAACATCCGTGCCAGATCTACGGTAGCAATTCCTCCCGACTTTGATCCACATTATAGGCAAAGGATGCGGGAATCAGGAGACAAAGGATCAAAACTTTGTCGTAACTCTTGCACTACAAAGAGAAGGGAAAGGCACGCGCAGACTAATTTTTTTTGAACGTCATAACCGTCATATTTTGGCCGTCGTTTGTAAGACAGATTTTTTTTTTTTTTTTTTTTTTTTTTTTTTTTTTTTTTTTTTTAATTATTATTATTTTTTATTTCTTTATTTATTTATTTATTTATTTATTTATTTATTTATTTATTTATTTATTTATTTATTTTGGTGCAATAATTGCGATTATACTAAAATAAATCATGACAAATGAATTGAATATTATGATATCTTGAAATTCAAAGTCAATTTTCATAGCAGGTTCATTGAAGAATATAATGGGACTATTGCACACTTTTTCTATAAGCGATTTAATAATCGATTATGGTGTCAAAACCTCAAAAAATAACGATGGCGGTACTAAAAACTTCCAAAATCCACTCCTAAACTCAATAAACGCAGTTATTTGCGCGAGCGTAATGGTGGCCGAAGGCACTAACAATGGGAGATTCCCATCTAACAATTCTGAAACTCCATCAAGAAGTGACCAATAAGAGACTACTTTCATTTAACACCGGTGTCACTAGGTGTTGCGGCACCATTCATCGGATGTGGATCATCACTCTGATGACTAATAACTCTGTGAATCATCCTTGTCAGCATAGAAAGAGTGACGAAATTAAGATAGGAATCTCCCATTGTTAGTGCCCTCGGCCACCATTACGCTCGCGCAAATAACTGCGTTTATTGAGTTTAGGAGTGGATTTTGGAAGTTTTTAGTACCGCCATCGTTATTTTTTGAGGTTTTTACGCCATAATCGACTATTTAATCGCTCATAGAAAAAGTGTGCAATAGCCCCATTGTCATATATCCGTGATATTTGGGATTCAAGCACCATTATTTTTCTTTTAATTTTTATTTTTTTGGATGCAGTGATACTATAATACTACATCCATGCAGATCAGTATACAATATCCATACAAATTCATATGGATTATGGATCCAAACATATTCATACTGTTATAGGGGAATTGGTTATGGTCCTCTATGGACTATCGGCGAATTGAAGATTGTCGCGAAATTTTCACTCATTTTCAGTTATGGGTGTGAGTGTGGGACTGATCTGCAACGGCTTTTACCGCCCCGCCCGCGTACCGGCCTCTCGCATGCGAGGTGTGAGGAGAATGAAGAGTGGCCGAACCAGAAACTTGAAGGCGAAGTTTAGCTCGTGGAAATCTCTCGACAATCCTTAATTCGTCGATAAGACAGTTTTTACCGGGGACACATACCTGAAACCCGTTCAGTCCGTCTTGTAAAAAAAAAAAAAAAAAATAACGTTAGATGTAGTAGTGACTATCCAATAATGTGACATACATTTCTAGTCTGCCTCCCTCTTCTGGTGCCTCATTTTTGCCCCGCTCAGCAAATTTTAAGCTCCTTCACTCCGCATGAATCGGGTCAGCGGAGCTGCTGAGATCTGATGAACATGAGCGGATACAGGAATTTTTTATATTTTTCTCTTCCAGTTTGAACACGTGTGTTAGAAAAGGATAGCAGAGGGGACCATCACGTGACTTTAGCCCCCTATTTATGTTCTTATCTAACGCATGGATTCGAACAGAAAGAGAAAGAGAGAGGCGAATTCTTGTATCCATCCTTGCTGATGAGCAGGGCTGCCGTTTTGCGTATAATCAATGCTATTTTTCAATTCACCGATGATTCCACCGGTTGAGAAAAGATTACACAGTTCAGTTCAGTGTGTGACTGTAATGCACGAAAATACTCTGATCTGTAATCTTTCCTTAATCGGTGGAAACTCCGTTGATTAATTAAAATATCCGCAAGTTTTTTTAGTCATCGACGACTCCACCGGTTGAGAAAAGATTACAGATGCGAGTATTTTAGTTTATTACAGTCATGCACTGAACTGAACTGCGTAATCTTTTCTCAACCGGTGGAATCATCGGTGAATTGAAAAATAGCATTGATTATACGCAAAACGGCAGCCCTGCTGATGAGTGGATAGGGACGAAAGAGAAAGGGTTGGTACAGTGTAACCTCAAATCGTCTAATTTGCAGATGTTGCTTTTATGCTAATGACCTGATTTTATTTTTTGTTTCAGGTAAGCTCAGTACCCGTCCTTCTTTCCAACCGAAATTGATGCTATATTCTCACGTGATCGGGTAGGGTCAATATTAAATTCAAGCAGATTTTTATTTCGCTGAAAAAAAGAAAATTCATAAATGACGGAGTCCAGGGGAAAAAATGAAAAATGTCACAAAATCAACATCTTACTGTCATCAAACGAGAATCAAAATTACAAATTGAGTAGAGATCTCAAGAAGCGCAAAACAATCAATTTTCATAGATGGAAAAGTATTGATTCTTATGAGAAATAATAGCCGCCTTTATACGTCAATTATCCCCTTTCCTTCGCGCAATTAAAAAACGAAAATTGGTTTTTTTCGCAGTGGCGGTCCGTGAGGCAGCTTTGAGAGCTCAATCCTACCCAATTTTTAGAAGAAGGGCTCAAAAAAGGCAAAACGCTGGCGGAAGGGCTCAAAAAAAGTGAGAAGTAAAAGAATTCATATTTTTTCAAGCCTCCTACCTCCCCACTTTTGAGCCCATAGACCGCCATTGCGGTTTTGTGACATTTACCGTTCCTCCTCTGGACTATAATCAAATGCCTTTACCGATATTCTAAGGTGAAACCATGGGAAAACTTTTTATTTGATCCCCCCCCCCCCAAATTCATCTGTAAAAAAATACGAATAAACAAACATTTAAACATTTTAAATTATATCAATAATGAATAATACTAGTGTTCTAACTAGAATGGTATTGTTAGTTGAATGGCAATTCGTTAAGGGCTTGGACATCAATTTACTCGAGATCCGATTTTTTAATAATTCGTAGGTGAAAAGGAAAGGGAGAAAATAATATAACTGACAGTTATAAATAATTGATACGTAAGGGAGTATAAAGATAATTAAATTAAATGAAAGCGGCGAGTACAAATAAAGGGAAAAAATACAGCAAAAAAAGGAAAGGAAATATTTGATTAAATTAGATTTGTATTTGAACAAAAAGTGGCAAAACCCATGAAAGACATTATCCTTCTTCTTGAGATGAGCCAGGGGAGAAACAGCGGTTTCTTTCACCGCGGCGAACATTCTGCGGTTTATGTTGAATTTTTTAAACTGCGGTAAACTGAGCCCTGAACAAACACTGGCAAACTCATTGCGATTAACAGAAGACTACTCACTAATCTAAACGATATTTCATACTTATGAAATTGAAGATTTTCTTTCCAGTCAAACTTATTAGTGTCTGCAAAAACGACGACAAATTTCGCCCCCCCCCTCCCCTCAGGTGGCTCGTGCTATTTGGCAATAATGCTTTTAATTCCTCTATTTGACTCAATGCATACTTGAACATCGAAATATCGGTTAAGAAAGTATTAAACAGACGTCTAGTTGCATTAACAGGAAAATTTTTCTCAGTGAAACACACTCATTGAGATTTAGCTTCACAAGCTTCTTTCTTTCGCATGCTCAATCATTGGGCGCTTACTATGAATGTAGTATTTTCCCCTGTATTTTCTTTTGTTTTTAATCCGATAATTCGCGCTTGAAGGAGGGAGTGGGGAGTCAGAGAGTAAAAAAAATTGAGCAAAAATATGGCTGAGTAAAATGGGAAGCTAACTTAATTTGAGTTAAAGTAATGCCCCGGGATTTGGACGAAGCAGATGACCACTGATGACAAATGTTTATTTTTCTGGAAAAAAACAACAATTCCGCTGATCACAATTGGAGCAACTAGCACATGACACGAGGGAGCCAAAATATGCGGCTTCTAAAAATAATAGAGCAGTTTCATTAGTTGCGCAGAGCTTTGTCAATTTCATTCATTCATTGAGCTCGCTTATTTTGATAATAGGCGGATCGACGAATTTATCTCTCTTTGTCTTCTCTCATTTGAACCGATGAGTTGGAAAAGGACAGAGATTGAAGCTAAAGTCATCAAATGGCCAGTCTCTGCATATCCTTTTCTAACACATGCGCTCAAACGGACTGAACGAATAAAGAGACGGGGGAAACAAATTCACAGAATTCGCCTATGCTGTTTTCATAACCTTCCATATTGCTCTGAAATTGGTCAACTTAATTACGGGAATGTTGCATTCAAAAGGCAATTGTCTGGTTTCCATTTAACAATTCCGCTCCTTTTTTTTTATTTTCAATAGGTCAATTTGACGTTGAACTTGCTCATGTATAATAATTGAGACCTGACCCGCTAACAGCTATATAACTTAACGAATGGGATCATAACTGAATCGTTTTATGCTGAAAGGGCTGATTTTAACATGAACTGTGCATACTTGCTAATGTATTACATGGTTCTAGTTAAAATGTAAAGCGCGATTTAACTGTGCTTTCTGGGAATCGCTATTTACTCAGGGGCAAAGCGTGCAATACATGGTTAAGTTGCACTATGTCCATTTAAACTCATGCAATAGGTTTGATTAGAGGGTGTTTCACCGCACTCTCGATTTGCTCAATATTTTCCATGGGTTTGAATGAGCGAATTGCAAGGTTGCCAAATTGACTCTACGCATTAGAGTCTCGTCGCTTGCAAATTGTCAACGATGCATTTTGTCCATTTAAACGTATGAAAAAGGTCGAACTTTTGGAGGTTCGTCGTGATATCCTTCGAATCGATATTTTTATGGGTTTAAATACGGAAAAAATGCAGCTTTGCTGCATTGCACGTTAGTGATGCTTCTTCGATTTGAAAAAAATGAGTGGTATCTAATATTTTTGTAAGACATCTTTGAAATTGCTTTGAAAACTTAAAAAATCAAGTTCAGGTTACTTATAGAACTCAAAGCTATAACTCGCTCAAATTTAGCAAGTACACGCAGACAAATAAAGCAGAAAAATACGCTTTTGTGTCGCTGACAAAACCTTTGAGACACAAATAATGACCTTGCGAAAGACTTTAATTGAGCTAACCATGTTATATGCCAAAATAAAGAAATGTTGCAAGATTGCCCAAAGATTCTGTGGGTTCAACTTAAGGCTTTTGCTGGGTCATTATTTTATCAAAGGTTTTGCCAGCATTACCAAATTAGCAAAGTTTTTTTTTTTTTTTTTTTTTTTTTTTTTATGTTTACTGTCAGTGTAGTTAAATATTCCTACCAGAGTTCATATTGCCTATCATGCCAATTGCAGGCGCTCGGCAAACCTAATTTAGCTATTATGAACAATTTGGATTCGCTTTCAATGTCAATGAGAGATAAAGTATCTAACGAAAACTTACGAAAAGGATTAACGAAAAGGATTAAAAAAGATTAACGTGAAGTTTCAAGATTTGCCCGGAAACATAGAAACCGTGGCTCGCTGTTCATAAAATTGTCTTAATTAGGATTATACCGAGAAAGAACGGAAAAAAAGGAAAAATTAAACGGGTGGTCCTCGGTCCTTGGTTCCACTCATTATACAAGACCAGAGATTAAGCAGCCAATTTTGGGAGATCTGAACGCACGCGGATGTTAAGCCAAGCTTGATGTTTTCTTGATGAGTAAACTTCGATTTACAACTCGACCAAATTGATGAATGGGCGATTGGGCGTCCACGTCCATCAACCACAGTAGCGCTGCGAGAAATACACTCCATCCCGATATTTTATCTGGGTTTGATTAAATGGACTAAATGCAACGTTGCCGGATTGCACTCGCCGCTACTAACTATTTATCGCGTGTATCAGATGCGATGTATGTGGCATTATGAGTCTTGTTAAGGTATCTTTGCACCGGACGGAACATATCAGTAAAGGCGTGTGCACTGTGCAATCAGACAACGTTATATTTAGTCTATTTAAAGTCGCATGAAAGGTTGAAATATTGGAGGTGAACTAAATGCAGCGTGCCCAGATTGCACGCTCCGTGTAAAATTGACGTTTTATTTCATTCTCTGTTCCACGATGTTGGAGCGTAAGCATTTTCCCCCATATAATTTATAATTCCTCTCAGTGGCGTCGCGTGCCATCTGGCAACAATGCAACTACTCCATTTAAACTCATTAAATACGTCAAATTTTCCTCGTGCACGGAAAAAAAACTACGGTGAAAACAACCATACGGATACCTGGTTTTGGCACCTGCTAGATGTTATGGTAATGTTAACCAGAAGTATACTATGATTTGACTAGGTACTAGGTGATGTTACCTGATTGCATGCTGAATTTACTCAAAGTATCGGTAAATGTACCATACTTCTGGTCAAGTTTACCATAACATCTAGCAGGTGCAAACATCAGGTATCCGTATGGTTATTTTCACTAATCTTTTTTTCCGTGTGCACTGTGCACCCCCTTAATTCGATCTTTTACATGAGTTTAAATGGATATAATACATTGTTGCGATTTTGCACGCGACGCCACTGATTCCTCTTTTTGGTTCAACGTAAAAATTAAGTGATTTATAGGACAGATCTGGCAATCCCTAAACGCAATAGACGTGAGAGTCAAGTTACCGGCTCTCGCCCAGCTCCAAATATTTACCTCATATTATTGCTACTTTGTCAAAACCATACCCCCCCTCCTCCCCCTCCCCACCTGATCTACCGCCGCATCGCGCCGCTTATTGCTTGCATTCTAGCCTCCACCCACTCCACCTGTCCGCTGGTGATGGGCTCTCTGGCGCGGGAGTCCAGCGCGGGTAAGCAAATCTATCCTCCACACCGTGACGACAAATATTGACTCCCGACACGATATCGACAGCGCGGTTTGAGCGTGACAGTGACATCCCGTCGACCACCGCACGCGCGTATTATTAGGCGTAAGCCGATACGCAATGCAAACGTCAACTTTAACTTCATATACACTGGATATATACAAATAAAGGGTGTCCCAAAAGTCCCGTGGGACTGATGCTGAAATAACTTCAAAATTAAAGAAGTTGGCGAGCTGTCTTGATTTTTCTTGGAAAATAAACTATTTTGTTTTTTTTTTCGGTTGAGTCCGAGATTACTGCATTCGATAAAAAATTGACGAAGTTATGAAAGTTTTTTAAGATAAAAAAATTGACCCCCTACGAATTTTTTAGCGAACATTTTTTCGTTGTGAAAAACGAAGCACTATATTATCCAATGCATTACTCTTTCTCACCAACAACCAAAGAAGCAAGAATACTTCTTGTACACATTACTATCGCCGTTCAAACTCATTATGAGATTGATGACGCTCATATTAGCTGATAAAATTGACAAAAACAAGATTTTCGCTGCGAGAAAATATTCGTTAAAAAACTCGTATGACAAAATTCGTTTTTTCTTTACAAACTGCACAACTTCATACATTTTTGACCAAATGTACTTATCTTACGCTTAATCATAAGCAAATGATTTCATCTTCCAAATAATCGGAGAAAACAACTTTCGAGTCTTCTCCAACTTTCAGTCTAAATTTCCCCTAAGTTGGTGACATAATCCCCAAAATTGACAATATTGCCATGATTATTGCCGGTGCAATTCGATGTAAACTTTGGGGAAATGGTCCCAATACCCCCCCCCCGCCTCGGAGTGAAGCAATGACGCCTCTGAACTAGTGAACAAGCATCTGATCCAGTAGCGCGTAACTTTCAATCTGACATCGTTCCATTTCGCCCATTCAAATCCATGCAAATGCTCGAATTCCAGGGTACCACTCACCGAAAAACTAATACTTCGACCTATTAAATGGGTTTAATTGGACAAAATACAACTTTGCGAGATGCACACAACTCCACCGGTTTCATCGGTCTGCTTTACCCACTCCTTGAACCACCTACCTTACGTCCAATGGGTCTGTTGCAAACTTTTGCTACAACGATTGAGAGTGCATAATCTATTGTAAAATCGCCTGAAAAGTCCATTGGTGGTATCAGAAATTCATAAAATGCAGTAATAAACTCACAAGAGGCATTTAATGAAATCCAAGATGGCGGTAAAATATCGAGAAATCTGTATGTATCCACCTTTAACATCCAAGGATTGCCAACGTTTACAACCTCGCAGCTTCAGAGGTTATGTGTTTATTTACGTTCTGATTGGGTGTGATCGATATTGTGAGGTTGGCTATCCTTGGATGTTCGTGGTACATGCATACAGGTTGCTCAATATTTGACCGCCATCTTGGATTTCATTAAATGCCTCTTGTGAGTTTATTATTGCATTTTATGACTTTCTGATGCCACCAATGGACTTTTCGGGCGATTTTACGTACGATGAAACACTCTTTATCGTTGTAGCAAAAGTTTGCAACAGACCCATTGGTCAATATAAACCACTCCCTCTGTGAGTCAGATGCCAGATTGGTTCATTTTAAATCGCCCTCTCGTCTTCAAAACGGTCTGTTTGGCAACGTTCACCAGTATGAGACTAATTATAACACAAAAGGCGGCAGCTTTGGCGATGGCGCATCGCGAGCCGATGTAATTCTTCATCCGCAGGATGGTGGGACAATTTATAACGCACCACGTTTAAGGTGGATATGGTGAGGGTAAGGGTAGGGAAGGAAGGATTGAAGGGAAGGGAGAGGGGGGAGGAAGAGGGGAGGAGGGCGGGGGTCAGGGGAGTGGTGGGGAGGGGAGGAGAGCTTAGGGCAAAAAAGTAACACCCACCGAAAAGTGCGAGGTACGTGCGACAAGAGAAGGAACTTATTTATACCTAGGAGAGATTTTTAATTGTACTTGTAAAATAATTAGTTAACAAATTTATATCAACTTGTGCGTTCGCGGCCGCGCGCCTCTCCTCTTGCACTGGCCCCGGATCTTTTGGAAGAGTAGTGCCGCCGCCGCGCCGCTTTCCGGAACACGTTGCCAAATGTATGGTAATTTATTTAATGAAAGCATCTGAAGTAGTATGGTCGTAACTATAGGCCGATACCAATGAGCTATAACTTTAGAGTGGCACATCAAGGAACGTTCCGCTGGTTCATTGTTGTCACTTAAGGTGACGCCATCTCACCGTAAAAATCGATTTTGAGGTTAAATTTTGTAGGTCGTTTCCGGTCGTTCCGTAAACAAACTCGGGCATCGCCGGAAACGACCTACAAAATTTAACCTCAAACCTTGGAATCTGCCGTCCAAATTCCGCTTTTTCCCGGGATTCCTTCTACCCTGTGTGGCACAAGGTGGACCAGCCCGCTGCCACTCTAAAGTTATCGTTCATTGACCGAGACCAACTGTAAATTCAGGATTTAACTCTTAAACCGGTTCGGTCCAAACATGTGCGGATTTCGGGGTTCAAACTTGTAGGAGCTTGGATGTTGTGATTTTTTTGTATTTTTGTATATATATATATTTTTTTTTTTTAAACATCAATTAGTTTCAGTCGACCCATAAGACTCATTGTCAGTTTTGATACATTTACACGTTTTTAAAATCCGTATTTGGACAAGGACGATAGGTACGTAATCCAAATTTCAGGTGCTAATTTAATGCTTTTTACAAAAGTAAACGAAAAATTCGAGCTCATACCTCAGATTATTGGGAGGGGGGCTTAAGCCCCAAAACTATTTCTCTTATTTTTCCGGATTTAAATTTGCGGCCCAAACTTAATGTTTGGTAAAAAAGCAACAATACAAACTACTCACAGTTGAACGAAAAGCAAAAGATCGAAAAGTTAAACAGAAATGACAAAAAAAAACGTTTTTATCGCTTCCTGTAAAGTTACAATTCTTTTTAACTAACCGGGTTTTGGATAAATGAGTTCACTTATGCTTGAAATGTTTTCAATTATCACGTGTACATACAAAGAGCTAAATTTTACCAGATAAATTGATGGAGAACAAATATAATCTTGTTCGTTTTTGAAGTTTTGACGAAAATTGTACAGACAATTGTGAAAATGTAAATTAGGTCGTTTTCCGCAGTCGACCGCGATCAACTCACTGAAAATCGAGCAACATTGCATGTTATCCATGTAAATTCAAGAAAAATATTAAATTAACGATTGGATATGCGATGAAAACCACCCGATTTCGACTTTTTGCTTGGATTCAAATGGGCATAACGCAACGTTTCCAAATTGCACGCTATGCTGCGCCACTGGTGCGCCAGTGCAGTGGCGTAAAAACAAACAAAAGAAACAAAAAGACAGAATTCAAATCTTGAAGAAAACCTAACCAGTAACCAACCATTGTCCCTCATTCTGCAGGATAGGCGACTGTCACCTGCTGCTTCGATGAGTCCCAACCTAAATTGAGCTGGAAATTTGAACACTTCTCGCAAGCTTTGCACAAAGGTCTCTACTTGTCTCTGCAGATGACGAGGTTGGTTTCGCTCTATAAAATCCATGACAATGGGGCAGTTGCAAGGGTCTGAAATTCTGTGTTTTTCATAAAGAAAATGATAGTACTTGATGAGCTGAGAACAAGGGTACCTTTGGTTTTTTCCTAAGTGTCCCGGTTTTGAAGATACACACGTGCAAAGTTGTAAAAAATCGTGAGCGTAGTGACGTCACTACGCGGAATTCCCATTTAAAACAATGTATTTTGGGCCAAAATTTCATCTCCGGAACAATGGGACTTAATTAGAAACCAAAGGCATCTTTGTTCTCAGCTCATCAAGTACTTTCATTTTCTGCATAAACAACACAACATGTCAGACCCTTGCAACTGCCCCATTCGGCAACCTTGTTAGACGAGGAACTTTATGAAAAATGCCCCGGAACGTAAATTTGACTGCGCACAAAATTGCGCGCACAGGCCAGTCACTTCATGAAAGCACAGGAAATAATTATCAACTCCCCTCCTCTGCCCTCCCCCACCCTCTCTGCTCACGCTTTGGCGCGCTTGAAGGCCTTTCGGCTCCTGCTCCTCCGCCCCCCCTCCCCCTCCGGACCAAAGTTCCGTAATATCCGTCCTTACGCATATTACCGCTCTCTTTATGATGCATTATAAAACTTTGAATGCAAGCGAGCGGGGGTTTATTTTTAATAAACTTAATGACCTACTTTGAAATTAAGGTAAAGTTAATAAAAAGTGCTACCAGAGTTTTTCTGCTTCGTCGGGAGGGTTCCCGTGCGTTTTTCTTTGAACCAATGTTTTTCTCAGCCTGAATTAGAATCATGATTCCTCGATTCCCAGATTTCCGCGGATTCCCCGATCCTTGCGGTTTCTGAAAAGAAAAGTTTCTAGTTGCTGAGGCTGCGAAATTTCGGCTCCGTACTTTTCTAACCGGAATTTCGATCAATGAAATCGAAATTTCAATAAAAGTAAATTAGAATTCCGGTTAAATTTATAAGTTTGGAGTTGAATTGAAAAATCGGAAATGATACGGTTTCTGAGAAAATGTCTGTACAAGCATAATATCGATTTAAAATAATCTCCATCTTCCAAAGTCCAAAGCTGTTATGTGACTATTTGAAAACTTTTTTTTTTTCTTTTTTTCCGACGATCTGCCGAGCAATTTAGTTTCTAACCTCATTTCCAGAAACGACAGTAATAGCAATGTTTACGAAAAATGGTCCACCAGGTGGTACGCCGTATTGTATCACGGCCTATTGAAGGCGTTTTTTACGAAACGTCGGTTAACGATTTTCTAACCAGGGGGGGGATCGGACTTGCCATATCTCTTTGGCTTAGTAATCTCTAGACAGTCCCTAACTCCATCATTATCTAACAAATCGGTTCTAATGAGTAATGGACGATCATAGAAAAATACAAATTCCTGGCTACGGCTTTTATGCCTGCAGGACAGTAGCGGCCCGTGAGATTTGGCAACCATGCATTTTTCCCACTTAAACTTAGGTAAAAAATCGATTCAAGCGGAGGCTGGCAGCCTCCTCGAGTTTCGATTGTTTTCCATGTATTTAAATGGGATAAGAACACTGATGCCAAATCGCACGAGCCGCCACTGCTGCAGGACCCGTCCATAAGAACTGGAATTTGTGGTAAGTGTGGCAACTGCGAAAGGCTACCCCCTCTCTTTTGACTGAGTGACTGAGTTTCTTCTGAAAGCTCGTACTTTGTACTTGGTCTCTTGCTTTCACATCTGTGTGTCAATTACGTCAAAAATTAACCTTTATTTATCGGCTATGAGCAAACTCTCCAAAGTCACGGAGCGAGACTCCCCCCCCCCCGCAAACACCTCCAATGGACTCTAAAATTTAACTTGTGAAAGCCATAACTTTTCAGAGACACCAAAGTTTGAAAATTTAACTTTGAAACGTCCACTAAAAAGGAAAGCACTCTGGCGAGGGTCAAAATGATAGAGCCGACAAACTAATGACCTATTTACTGACGAGGAAAACAATTAAGTCGGAACGAGTTGCCAAAAGCAGTAAAAAAGTGGGTTGCCTCAAGTTTAAGCTTTTTAGAATGGTAAAAAACATTTTAACTTGTGAAAGCTTATGATTCAGAAAAATGATTTTAAGGAACAAAAGAACTATAAACTAACGTTTGAGCGAATCGTTTAATTTTTAAAAGTTTAATGTAGTATACATACGAAGACTATAAGTAACATTAAACAACGAGACTCATTGTCAGTACACTAAATGAGTCTGATGCAAACTTTTGCTACACCATTATATAGAGGTTCGATTACAGTTTAAATGACATTTCTCATTGCAAGCATCTGAAAGTCTCAAAATCCACTCACAAACTCAATTAATGCGTTTAACAAAATTCAAAGATGCAAGCCGTAGAATTATTAGGCCACATTATTTGAGGGAGTCCCATCTAGTTATAAATAGCTTTACCTCTGATGAATCACTTTCCTCAGCATAGAAAGTTGTGATTAGATGGGACTCCTCCATTGTGGCCCACGGGCTTATTCAAACCGCCATCTTTGAATCTGGTTAAACGCATTAATTGAATTTGCGAATGGAGTTCAATACTTTTCGATGCTTACACTGTGAATTTTCATGCGGTTCTAGACAGAAATCGACCCTCTTTAACTCTTCTAAGGCTTGCGGGCCGATCATTTACTTTATCATTAAACCGATCGTTAAAACTGTCTATTGGTCGAAAATTGTAAAACTTGGCTGTTGCTATGGTACCATCGTTAAGACACAGAATAATACAATCAGAACGGAAACTCCCATAAGAGCCAATGGAAGCAAGTTTGGAATTTAACGGCACCAATAGGCAACGCTGTGGTCCTATATCCCAACATGGCGGACGAGTGTGATTTTTGTTGAGACTCATTTATTTCTGTAAATTCTGGAAAGAAATCTTAAGTTTTCGGCCTCACTTTCATTCTCATGGCATTTCAGAATGAAAATTTCGCGAATCACGTCCTATAATTTTTGTTTGCGCGCTAATCCAGATATAAACATCCTATATCCCAACATGGCGGACGCGAAATGAATTTGCTTCAAAAACCGACAGAGTTTCCGTTCTGATTGTATTATTCTGTGGTTAAGAGTCTCGTTTTATCTAGGCTACTCATGAGTAACCTTTAAAAAACGGACACTATAACGATGGTTACCATAGCGACGGCCAAGTTTTACAATTTTCGACCAAAAGCATCACTCATAGACAGTTTTAACGATCGGTTTAACGATGTAAAGTAAATAGTCGGCTCTCAGATTAGTTCAAAGAACGCCACTCTTCCGCTTACGCACGGAATGTAGTTAACTGTTCGTACTCAGGCGAGTTGGAATTGCCTTCGATATGAATTGAAGGCGCCACCGTGTGTTTTTTTTTTTTTTTTTTTCTGTGTAGCCTCCTGGTGAATCGATCGTTTTACATGTATCCAATTGGGGGAAAAACATGGATGCGAGCTAGTATGAGGCTGTGTCACTGATCTTGTGTCAGAATCGTTCAACCCTCATTTTGAAGTAAAACATTGTCCGCTTCGTAATTCGCAGGTCCCATAATAGACCGCAAAGCAATTTATTGCACCGCGCGAATGTGAATTTTGCTAGTTCTTCAATGAACGCGGGCGGGGGAAAACACTGGCATCTACTCCGTGGATTAAAAATCAGCCAATGAGCAGTGAGCAGATCACCAAGCTTCAGACAGACTGCGTTTGTTTTCGTAACATTTTCGGATTCGGGCCTTGCGTCTCTATTAATCTTCTTCTCCAAACGCAGTGAGGCGCGGCGGCGCGGCCACCGCACATTCGGTCTAAATCCTATCCGTTTTCAGGATGATTCTGTTAGAACGCGTATAACGTTTCATTTCGTTGATTACAGTGGAGCTCTTGTTAACTTTTGCTGTTAGCGATCGTAGTTAATTCTCAGTGGCGAGGCGTGCGGTTCGGCAACGTTCCTTTTCCCCCATTTAAATACATTAGAAAGGTCGAAATGCCTGGTCATCGCCGATGGCCGAAGCGTTCGACCTTTTTGGTGAATTTGAATGGAGAAACTATATTGTTGCCAAATTTCTCGCCTCGACACTGTTAATTCTTGAATAAAATTCAGCGAAAAAAATTACAATGGGCACATTTAAAAATTGCGAAATTTCCTCACACACTCGCAAAATGACTTTAAGGGTTGATAGAGTGACACATTAGACAGGAATCAGCCCCCAAGACAGCTACGTAGCTCCACCTGCCATTTAAGAGCAAAGATGGCGGAGCCATGCAGGTATCATAGGAGATTCCTACCCATCATTTTTCTATCTTTCTCTATCTATATAGATTATAGAGACACAAAGAGGAAACTCTCGCATTAGATAGGCATCTTCCATGCAGAGGTGTAGCGTGCAATTTGTCAACGTTGCACTGTGTCCATTTAAACCCGTGTATTTGGTCGAATGCGAAGGTGTTCACCGAACACCCAACAGTTCGATCTTTTTCATGGGTTTAAATTGCCAACTTGCACGCTACGCCACTGCTTCCATGGTACATGTGTAACTCCGCCGTAATGCATTGAACTTTAAAGTCATTCTGTAAGTCTATGCGTGAATTTCGAGATAAACTCACCTATTCGATTCCATCGAATGAGCGAAAAACTGCGCAAATCAGTATAAAATATGACTGTGCAATGCACCATCTGAAATGATTTCCCATTCACTGAAATTAATTACCGTTTACTTATTAAAATAATCCAAATTTTAAGTCAGTGACTGAGACTCCACCGACTGCGGAAAGGTCACAGATCAGAGTTATTTCGTGCATCACCAGTCATTCACTGAACTGAACTATGTACTCTATACTCTGTTCACGATAAGAAGGCGGGTGAGAATTCAGGTAGTAATGCACTATTTAGCAACAGTGCGGCTATGCTGGCTACTCCAACCCTTTGCAGTGGCCGTTGTTCTCCCGAACTCTCTCTTGGCACGGAGGATTTCCAAGAACCGACAGACTCAACAATTTACACACGTCCAGTAAAAATTGTGAACGGTCGAAAATACGAAAAAACGAACAAAATTTTCGACCTAAAGGGCTAAACTCGGCAAAAATAGTCGACTTTGAATATTGATGACTCTCAGAAATTCGTATTTTTCAGTCCGAATTAAATTCAGGATATTTCGTCTAATATCGAATTTATGAGAGTCATCAGTATTCAAACTCGACTATTTTTGCCGAGTTTAGGCCCTTAAGGGCGAAAATTTCGTCCGTTTTTTCGTATTTGTGACCGTTCGCAATTTTTACTGGACGTGTGTAAATTGTTGAGTAGGTCGTTTCTTGGAATCCCTCCGTGCCGAGAGAGAAGTCGGAAGAACAACGGCCACTGCGAAGGGTTGGAGTAGCCAGCATAGCCGCGCTGTTGCTAAATAGTGCATTACTACCTGAATTCTCACCCGCCTTCTTATCGTGAACAGAGTATAGTCAACCGCGCGGTGGAATCATCCATGAATTAAAAAAATGTCAATAAATAAATACAAAATTGCGTCTGTGAGTCATTTTGGCATTTGAAGAGTCTAAGAGAAGAACGATAAATGATACAAAAACCCATTTCTGTTTTCAAGCTGAGGAAAAAGGCTAAAATAAACTTTTAAAGGTTATGGCCATTCTTTCTCTTATAAGAACCAATGTATTTCCACCCACCAAAATTGATTGTCTTGCGCTTCTGTAGATCTCTATTCAGTTTGTTCTTTGGTATTTAGATGACCATGAAAACTTTAATTTTGATTTTAGTGACATTTATCGTTGTTATCCTGGACTCTCGATTTATGGTTAGTAATGGAGCAGTTGCTAAGGGTCTGAAATATTGTTTTTTTTTTTTTTTTTTTTTTTTTAAGAAAATTAAAGTACTTGATGAGCTGAGAACAAGGATGCCTTTGGTTTCCGATCAAGTCCTGTTGTTCCGGAGAGATGAGATTATGGCCCAAAATACATTTCTTCCAATGGCAATTCCGCGGATAGTATAACGTCACCACAGGCACACGGAAAAAAAAAGAATGGTGTAATTTACCATTCGCATAGCTGATTTTGGCCCCTACCAGAGTTAAGATAAACTTGACCAGAGTTATGGAACATTTGACTAGGAATCAGGTCAATTTCACTTGATACCTGGTCAAATGTTCCATAACTCTGGTCAAGTTAATCTTAACTCTGGTAGGGGCAAAAATCAGCTATGCGAATGGTAAATTACACCATTCTTTTTTTTCCGTGCACACAACGTTTTGCAACTATACACGTGTGTGTCTCCAAAACCGGAACACTCATGAAAAAACCAAAAGCACTGTTGTTCTCAGCTCATCGCAAATACTATAATTTCTTTACAAAAAACACAAAATTCCAAACCCTTGCTACTACCCCATGTCGATTTTTGGTAATGCATATTGATGTCCGGCAAATCCTATAATTCGATGCCCAGTGTGGCGCGGGCGTGACTCGGTGCAGGTTAAATTTAAAACGTTAATCTCTCTTCCTGCTCCTGCATGCCCGCTCACCGTTGGCTGTTAGGGCATTAAGGGTAACTAACACCGTTCACTATCCACATCTAAATTGTCACGGAAGGATTTGTCTGAAGCCAACCAAATCTACTCTCTAAATAGGGCAAAGCCGGAGACGACATTTTTCAAATGTTCGGCCTCGCGATGCTTTTTGTCGCGGCGGCGCGGCGCACTATGATCAAAGATCGAAAAAAAAGTGGCCAAAAAAATCGGTAAAAAAAAATTCATAAAAAAATCATTATTTTCGACCTTTTAAGCTTAATTTAAAACTTGCTGGTGAAATTTTTAGGTTAAAATGACTCGTTAAAAGTGTATTCTGTGCTTAGAATCGGTCTTGAACGTTTATGCATGATGGATTGAAGAACGATTTTTTTGTCTTCTTTCTAGACAGTTGTTGACAATTTTAGACCAATGTGCGACGGATGCGCGTCAGGTCGGGTCGAGTCGGGTTGCAGGTCGTGGTTGCTCCAGAGGCGAATTCGTGCTTGGGTTGCGACTTTGCTCGGGGTTCTTGATTGAGCTGTTGATTGGTGGGCATAGTTGACTCGTTGCTATGTTTTACTTCCGAACCTAATTCAGACAGTCTGATTTAATAATCCCGTTGTTGAATGATTTTTGAATGACAGTAAAGTTCTTTTAGAAAACCCATCGGATTTCTCAAATTCTGATGAACTAAAGTTATAGAAAAAATAAAAAATAAAAATAAACAAACAAATTTAGATACTTCTGATGAATATTTGACAAATAATATTAAATTGTCCAAGTGTTATTGCAACTACATTTGTATGCCGTTATTAGTTTACTTCGAAGCTGACCACTTTAGAGCCATGCTTACCAAAAAAGATGCATATCGGTATTATATTATGAGTATTATGACCTTTAAAAGAAAGTCCTCTCATCGAAACGGCTCTTGATATAATGTTGTCTTTTATTTTTCAAACAGAGTTTGATTTTTAAGGCATACTTTCAAGTGGCAACGTTGTTAGACTCTGAAATACCTTAACACTGCAAAAAAATTTAAAACTGGTCGAGAAGAGTGGCGTAGCGTGCGATTTGGCAACGTTGCAGTTCTTCCATTTTAACCCATGAAAAAGATCGAAGTGTTGGTTGTTCGGTGAACACCTTCGGATTCGACTTTTTACGTGGGTTTAAATGAACAAAATTCCACGTTATTGCCAAATTGCACGCTACGCCACTGGTCGAGAAATGGAAGAATGAAAATTTCGACAAGGATACTTTCTTCTGAAAGTCATAGTCCAAGTGCGGACAGTCTTGATGCACCAAATGAAATTTGAAAAATTATTTTAACCCTTTCAGTCAATGCGATACAGATGTTGCACCACTTAATTTAACATATATGGGATTGGATTCAATGGGAATCTTAATGGACATTTTTCAAAATGTTGAGTGACCCATCAAAGTTCTTAGAAAATTGTCTTCTTTTGAATGGTTTTATCAAATCTCAAAAAAATTCAAATCCCAGATAGCGTGCCTGAAAGAGTTAAGAGTAATAATTTAAGAAATGCAAAAATTTCATAGTTACAAAGCAGGTTTGAGGCTAATACGTACATCACTAATATCTAGCAAAATAAATTATAGGTATTATATTCTACTTCATGTTATGATACCGATCATAAAATTAAATATCTCTTTGTAGGAATTTTATTGCTGTAACAATTGATGTAATCTTATAAGAAAGGAAACGCACAGTAACCGTAAAACAAACTGGGAACTTGCAAAAAAGGGGATGGAGGGGAGAAAAAAAAAAAAAAAAAACCTGCGCGTAGAAGATTGAAGTCAAAACAGACTGGCGCGACGTTGCACAGTGTGTCCTACAGCGGCAAAAAATACCTAAAACCGAAGTCTGCCCCATCGAACTTTTTTAGGGTTTTAACATTCCTTAGGAACCGGAGCATCCTTTACAAGCCGTAAAAATTTCTATGTTGCCATATTTCCGTCAGAATACATGCATATAGTTCGACTCTTCAAAAATGGCAAAAATCGACCATCCGTTAAAGTTCGAAAGTTGGTCATTTTTTGAGGTACAGGGTAAAATATGAGATGATCTGTTTATTCTAAGTCACTTTTCATACTGTTAGCTTGAATTTGAGGCACAAACGGTTTTTGCAAAACTTTTTTGGGGAGTCATAATAGGGCTTAAACATAGCTCTCCAGAATGATGAAATTTCAATTTTTGGAAAGGCCTATAAATAAAGCTCCACGAGGTTCCACGCTGGGAATGCCAATTTTGGATAGGTAATATTACTGAGAAAAAGGTCCTGAAAATATCTTTGACCCATTTTGACCCATTTGGCTGCTGTGCCATTTTTTCGATCGAGCGGACCGGCACTGATTTGAGAGCTGCCACGCCAATTTCCCAATTAATCGTTCAAATCCACAATTTTGGCTCAGAAACTGTCCGCTGAGGGTGAGGAAGTGCCGATAAACACTCAGAATCCCTCAAAAGTCGTATTAAATCCTAAAAAAATGATATAATTAAATTCTGAAATCAACCATTATATGGGCCAAAATTTGTGGTTTTAAAGAAAAATGTGAGACTTTTGTAGGCTTCTAAGCATAATTCAACACTTCCTCACCATCATCGTATAGTTTTTGAGCCACAGTTGTGGATTTGGATCGTTTTTCAAGAACATTTTTTGATAATAATTTTAGATAATTTTGAAGAAAAAAAAATAGGGGCCCAAAAATGGCAACAGTGTAAATTTTAGTTAAAAAATGTATTTTTATCTGAAAAGCACTCGTTTTTTAGAGTGCTTTAGGCACTTCGTTTTTCTAATTCGGACCTTTTTTGGAGGAGTTATGGTTTTTTGAAAATTATTGGCAGATATCGAACTTTGAGGTTTGATATATCGAAGACGAAAATCGATATTGACATGCGGATTATGCTGAAAGTCTTAGAATTTTGCGTTCTTTCCGATTCTGCAATAAAAATGGGAAATTTTTAACTACCCTAATTTTTCGAAAAAATTGGGTCACAAGGGGTTAAAAAGGGTGCTTCTAAAAGGGGTGCCTAAATTTTTTGACCTCGTCAGGGCATAGTAGGTGGTCACCATAGTATTTCTGTAAAATTTCACTTCAATCGGATGAATAGTTTGGATTCTACGTATTTTTTGCCGTTTCACTGCCGAACGGACACACAGTGCGTGGTTCTCAGTATCATCAAAATTTCATTCCTCAATTTTAATGACCTATTCTAGGAAGAGAATGACACACTTGCAACTGATACATTCAGAAAGAGAGAGAGAGAGAGAGAGAGAGAGAGAGAGAGAGAGAGAGAGAGAGAGAGAGAGAGAGAGAGAGAGAGAGAGAGAGAGAGAGAGAGAGAGAGAGAGAGAGAGAGAGAGAGAGAGAGAGAGAGAGAGAGAGTTTGAGAGGGGGGGAGAAACACACTCAATTTGTGGATATGTATGACAGGCAGCTCGCAGGTAATTAAAACGAGAGCGGTCCGTCGTTTTCACAATAAGCAATAACGACCGCACGGGGCAGTAAAACCTCAACGACTGCAACGTTCCGAAACTAAATTAAGAAATTCTATCAAGTGCTCCTTTCTTTCGGTCCTTTGTAATATTGTAAATAAAAATTAATTTATGGGTTCATAATACAGGAGTTATAACTTAATCATGAGGAAACCTGGCTTGCGCGGTGTTCGCGGATCCCCCGAAGCTATAGCCAGAGCTGCTGCTTTGCGTATAATTAATGATATTTTTCAATTCACCGATGATTCCAGCGGTTGAGAAAAGATTACACAGTTCAGTTCAATGCATAACTGTACTGCACGAAAATACTCTAATCTATAATCTTTTTTCAATCGGTGCAATCGCCGGTAAATTATTGAAATACGCGCAAGTTTTTATAAAGTCATCGACGTGCTCTACCGGTTGAGAAGAGATTACAAGATGCGAGTACCTTCGTTCATTACAGTCATACACTCAACTGAACTGTGTAATCTTTTCTCAACCGGTGGAATCATCGGTGAATTGAAAAACGCCATTGATAATACGCAGAGCGGCAGCACTGGTAAGCGGGCTCCCGCGAGCAACGTGACCGTTTAGAGAGGTATAAGGCACATGATTTTTGAGCCTGCGAATAAACTGACAGCTTTTTAGATTTACAGAACTGTTAATGCGTTTCCCTGCGTTTCCCTCCTCCGCTTCATCAGCCCCCCCCCTCCAGCAAGGTCCTCCGTCCGGACCTGTCTCGAATGCCCTGAAGGTGAAATTACCGCCGCTGCGTGCGTATTGTAGGTATGTACAACAAGCGCGAGGAGAGGAAGCTTACATTAGGTGTGATGGTGATGCAGGAGTCACAGTGAACTATACCCACGTGATGAAGTACCGCGTGAAACCGACCTTACATAATTTACGTGAAATTTAGAAGGCAGTTTTGATGACAGCATAATTTTCACGTTTGATATTAATGTCTTGGGTTTGAGTTTTGCTTGTATTTTGCCGCCACGAGGTTTTTGGACTCTCGCGAATTTTTCTTTTCTTTCCGATTTTATTTGTTTATGTGTTTAATCCGCTTATTTATTTTGTTATTTTGTGGGGTTCGAACCTTCGATTTGAGTGGGGGGGGAGGCTCTAATTGTGTACCCTCTTCCTTGGGTGGCAGAATCAGAGTGAACACGCAAAAGTAAAACAACGAAAAAAGGAGCATCAATTTTATGACGTTTTCTGCGAAGGCGGCAAAATCAGGGTGAACAAGCAAGAAAAACAAAAACAAAAAACCGAAAATTACCAAAACATAAAAATACAAAATTCAAAAATCATCAAATTTGAAAGTTTTCTATGAAGGCGGAAAAATCAGGGTGAACATGCAAAAAGAACAAAAAATAAAGTCGTTGAATTCAAAAACTTTTCTACAAAGGCAGCGAAATCAGGGTTGACAGGCAAAAGAAAGTCGTAAAATTCATAAAATTGATGAACAGCAATTTTCAAAGTTCGACGAAATTGCAATATTGCCGTCCCCCCTCTTCCAAAACTTTGGAATGACCTTTCTGGAACACATGCAGTACGCGGTTTAGGTGCACACACTGAAAAAAAAGGATTACCAGAAGTATAGTGAAATGTGAACCAAATATGTAAAGGATCGTACAATTAAGAGAATTCTAGTGTTTGTACCATAGTTCTTGAAATTTTTAGGAACTTCTAGTTCTCCATATAATCATTCTGGTATTCACACGATAATGTTCTGGTCAAAGTACTAGATTTTCTGTGGCTCACAAATCGTTGTGCTTCTGGTAATGTTACTAGAATTTAGAAGTTATTTTTTTCAGTGCAAATTTAGTTGGTTTTCAGCAGAATAATTTTTAAAGTTGGCATCCCTTAAAAAAAAAAACAAGAGTTTCTAATTTGGTTTTAAGCATTAAAAATAAAGATTTTAAACTACTTGATCCGTTTCTCAGACCAATCCTTGTTATTCTTGAAAGAAGGAGGAGCCCAATAGTTAACAGCTGCCCGTCATGTCATACCAGTCGACCGTGAGCGGCGTCCATCGCTCTTCGCTAGGATTTCAGAAACAGGCACGATCAAATTCTGTGAAGGGGAGAAAAAGAGAGAAAAAAAGAAATAGTGGGTAGAAAAAGAGTGAAAGAGGGAAAGAGGGAAAGCCTCCCAGAACGTAAAAATACTCTCTCATGATAAGGGTAATTGCGCGAAGCTAAATCTTCTCTGGAGTCATGTCAAGTTGAGAGCAAGAATTTTTAGAACAAAAATGCCACGAATCTTCACTGTTCCTGATCTCTGCTTACAGAGTACTTACTCTTCCACTTTCTCCACCCTGCCGCACACTGATGAGTAGACTCCAATTTGATGGCCAAAAATCGGCATGGAAAATCACCGGAAATCTTCATTTTTTTTGTTCTTTTTTCTTTGTTCTTTTAAACTTAGGAGCATAATCGTAGTTTAACACACCTATACCACTGTACTATAACTAATGATTCCTACTTTAAACTGACATTAAATTAATTAACTAATAGGGGGGTACAGAGTACAGAGTGCACTTTCTAGAGTCGATATTCAACAAGGGATTGAATGGAAGAAATGCAGCAATGCCAGAGATAGCACGCGACACCACCCACTGTGGTTTAAGATCACAAATCAGTGGTGTAGCCAGGATTTTTTCAAGTGGAGGGGGGGGGGTTGTCCGGGGTCCGCGTAAATTGTCAGGGGGGTCCAAAGATACTAATTTGGTAAAATTTGTCTGAAAAAGACATACAATTACCTTTTTTTTTTTTTTTTTAGGAAAAAAGTTGGTGTCAATGGGGGGGGGGGGGGTCCAGGGGTCTGGACTTGGCTACGCCAACGTCACAAACAGTGGACAATAAT
This sequence comes from Trialeurodes vaporariorum, assembly GCA_011764245.1. Lineage (NCBI taxonomy): Eukaryota > Metazoa > Arthropoda > Insecta > Hemiptera > Aleyrodidae > Trialeurodes > Trialeurodes vaporariorum. The sequence goes on from VMOF01000001.1 coordinate 51,062,115, forward strand.
CAGTGAAAAAAGTCAAAAAATCATCGTCTCTGACCTTTAACGCTGAATTTAAAATTTCTCAAAGACATTTCTAGGTTTAAATTACCAGTTAAAAGTGTTCTTTGTGATTAAAATTGGTCTTGAGAGTTTGTCGTTATGTCTCAATTTAATTACTTGGTTTAAATTTAATTTTTTACTTGATAATTGATTTGTATGTTTGTTTATTTATTTATTTATTTATTTTTGTTTCTTTATTCATTTATTTGTCTTACCTTTTTTACTTATTATTTTATTTTATTATTTATTTATCTTTATTTTTGTTTGTTGTATTTACTGGTTCAGACACAGTCTACCCCCCACGGGAGTAGAACTATATTTATTTCATGTTACTTGCTATTCCAGCAAAGATATTCTGTTACTGGAATAGCAGTAAAAGTTAAAAATTAATTGTTAGTTATAAATAGCACATAGATATACTCAAATTAAGGGTTTAGTAGGTGTAAGTTTAGTACTAAGTAATGTAATAGTACTGTTGATTAAAAAAAAAAAAAAAAAAAAAAAAAAAAAAAAGAGTTCGTAAATATAAATGTATGAGAGACTCACTCTCCGATTTTCGGCCACTTTTTGGCAATTTCAGATCATATAGTGCGCTGGTCCAAAGATGTTTACGAAATGAGAGAGGGGCCAATTCCTGGGCCAACCCTTGGTTTCCTTGAAAGTTTATTGAGTACCAAATCACGCCCGTAGTCCGTAGAATCCAAATTTTAGCTTGCTATAGGATGTCATCTCCAAAATATATATAATTTTTTTTTTTAATTTTTCTTCTCTTAATCAATTTAATTCTATGTCTAGAAACACTTACATTTCCTTCCAGTGCGCGCCGCTCTCAGGATTTTACAGAAACTTGGAGGAGGTGAAAAAAATACATTTGTCATTTGCCGGGAGTCGGCTAATTTGCGTGCCGTTCAGTTTCAAATGTAGGGCCCTCAGAGGAGCAGGGACTCAGAGAAGCCTCCTCTGCCCCCCCCCTTTATACAGAGCCCCCTCTAGTCTCTCTTACGCCCCACCTGACAGCATTCGACCCTGAGAGGAAGTCGAATTCTATAAATCACCGGAGTTTTAACACACTTCTCCACCAAATACCGCGCGCCAAGGAAACAAAATATACCTACATCTCTACCTATCTTCCCTCCACCTCCTCCGTTGCTCAAACGCACAGTGGGACCGAACTTTGGATTTTTCTGGACATGGTATTTTTCCAAGTTTATTTGCTATATAAATAAATTAATGTTGATATTTCCTTGCAAAAACCATGTTTTTCGATTCATTTTAGCTCTAATTATTAATGGTTTGACACATTTTCAAATTATCTTGTATTTTATTAGTAAAATTATGTCCGAGAAATTCCGTTCCGGTTTGTCCTACTGTGCGGCGCCTTCGCGCCGGGCGACACGCAACCAAAGCGTCGAAGGGACGATTTCAGTCTCTCAGAGCCCACCTTTGTGTGTGGTCTTTGCGCTAACCCTTAAGTTTGTTAAAAGAGGGGGTTAAAAAAGAAAGAAAGAGAGAAAAACAAAAAAAAAGAGAAGAAGGTGGCCTCGGCTCGCGTCTCGGCTGCGGAGATAGATAAGCCATCTACCTCATATTTTATTCTCTAATCTGAGGACTCGCTTTTGCTTGCGGCCAGCCAGCGGCCGCTAAACAACACATCAAAATTAATTCCTAGATCTGTTCTGAGGTGTGAGTTATTTTATTCATTTTGTCCTTTTTATTTTCCGTTTTTGTTTTATCTCTTATATTTCAAAAGGGGGTGGGTGGTGGGTATTCAATTTTTTTTATTAGCCTTGTCACTTCGCCGGTCCGTGACTTGCTTGTTTCCATGCGACTTTTCCTCTGCGCAGTTTTTGTTTAGTTTTTTTTTTTTTTTTTTTTTTTTTTTTTTTTTTTTTTTTTTTTTTTTTTTTTTATTATTTATTTTTTTATTTTTTTTTTTATTATATTTTATTATTTCTTGTTATCGTTTTATTTTGCTTTTACTTTCATTTAGATTAATGGCAGCAAAGTCCAAATAATAAATTATCCAAATCGCCATTTTTATGAAGATGAGTCCTTTTCTTCTGGTGTTGCCAAATACAGTGCCGCGCCGTAGCTTGCAATTTGGCAACGTTATAATGTGTCCATTTAAATCCATGTAAAAAGTCGAATGCGAAAGTGTTCACCGCACACCCAATAGTTCGATCATTTTTATGGATTTAAATGGACACATTGCAACGTTCCCAAATTGCACGCTACGCCACTGGCCAGATACATCCGATATCCTCGCCATGATGTGCCAACCCTATGGTGAACCTGGCAACAATGCATTTTGGCCATTTAAATCCATAGAAAAAGTAAAATTCGAGGGTTTTTGCATTTTTTTCTGCCGGTTTTTAAATGGGTATTTGCAACGACAGATTGCTCGTCAAATTTATTGTAAGATTATGATTATGATTACAGTGGACTTTTAGAAGTGTTCTAATAATTTCTTGGCAAATTGAAGGAAATTGCGGTACTGTGACCATATTGTAGTATAGTTACTCCGGATATTTCTGGTAAAACTACTAGACTCTCCTCGGTAAATCTATGCATAGGCATCAAAAATGACTCTAATTGGCTGAAAGCTGGTTTCTGCGCATTTACAGAATATTGATTTATGAAACACAGAACAATGCAAAAAGTTGCCCTATGTGAATTATGTAGTAGGCCAAATGTATGTATCAACACTTTTCGGTTCCACAAAAAATAGCCCAAAATTGCTTCCTACAACTCTTGTAATTTCAAATTTTATAACCCCCACCCCTCCTCCACAGAAAAAAAATTCTGGATTACACTAGCTCTCTAGTGATTTGGGTGGATTTTTATGTTTCAACTCTATAGATATTTATCAGAATCCTACGCGCAAGTGAGTAGGCTTGGTGAAAAAAAAAGAAAAATGTGAGAAAAAGGAAAGAATATTCTGCTAACTCTCACCGACGCTATATTTGAATCCCAGATTATTATTTGAAACAAGAGAAAAACCCGAAAACCTCTTCCCTAACACGTTGTATCCTCATGATAAATGCAAAGCTCCCTCTATAGTTCTCCTCCACCCCCCCTCCTCACAACAGCCTTCCCTTCTTTTTATATGCATCAGTCAGATGGGATTACCGAAGTATCCAAAATTGAAAGTATGTTCGTGAAGTATTGTGTTCTGCGAGCTTATCGACCACTGTTGCCACATTTCATAAAAATTATCTGATTTTCATATGTATATAGTTTGACGCAGAAGCAGCTAGTGATCAATCGCGATAATCGTGACCAGGAATTTCTCTCTTTCTCTCTCTCTCTCTCTCTCTCTCTCTCTCTCTCTCTCTCTCTCTCTCTCTCTCTCTCTCTCCCTGCCCATCATTTGATTGCATGTGTTAGGAAAGGATGGAGACAGGGGCTGTCACGTGACTTCAGCCCAAGGTTATAGATTAAAGAGGTATGCTCATCTGACTTCGCGCCACAAATTCAGAGGCGCGCAGTTCAAAATCACTGCAGGCAAGATGGCCGACAAAAACAGAAAACGTATACTCTTTGCAGAAAACATTGGGTTTTTTTTTTGGGGGGGGGGGGGTTCTTCTGCTTTCCTGCAGAGGGCAGCCCAATGTTTTCTGCAAAGAGTATACGTTTTCTGCTTTTGTCGGCCATCTTACCAGCAGTGATTTTGAACGGCGCGCCACTAAATTTGTGGCGGGAAGACAGATGAGCATACCTCTTTAATCTATAACCTTGACTTCAGCCTCTGTTTCTGTCTTTTTCTAACACATGCAATCAAACGAGCAAAGAGAGAGAAAGATAAATTCCGAGTTACGACTGTGATCCTGCCTGTGCTTTTAACTTTCAGTTAAATAAAAAACTGTGGTCGTATCTCTTGACAGCAAGGCCTGGTGCGGTTGAAAGTGGGTCTGTTGCAAACTTTCGCTACAGCGTTCTTGAGGGTTGATTCCTTCCTGCATGGTAAGATTGCGTGAAAATTACTTACATTGAAAGCACCGAAAAGTCTCAAAAACCGCTCACAGGTACTCAGTCACAGACTAAACAATTGCGTTTGAAAAAATTCAAAGATGGCGGTCGAATATGCGGGTGCAAATGGAAAAGCCCCATCAAATTACTGATTTCTCTATGATGAATCCCTTTTCTCAGCATAGAAAGTTACGATTAGACGGAACTCCCCCATGGGCGGAGGCAGCAATTTGGCAACTGTGGATTTTTCCCGTTTGAATTTATGAGAAAAAATTGATTCTTGTGTGGGCCATGGCCCAACTTCCAATCGATTATTTCTTATACATTTAAATGGGAAGAATCCACAGTTGCCAAATTGCCGGTTCCGCCCATGTGGACTCCCCCATTGTGTCCCTCTCATTTGGCCGCAATCTTTGAATTTGATCAAACATATATGGAATTTATGAGTGGATTTTTAGACTTTTTGATGCTTCCAATGTGATTTATCTTAAAATTTTACATATTTACTCCAGAACGCGATATCAAAAGTTTGCAACGAACCCACTCAATGAATCATCAGCAGAGGCAAACACAGGATTAATTTCCATCTAAACCTGTGAAAAAGTATCGATATTTTGGAAATTCACTCAAACCACGCGTTGATCGATTTATTTCCTTGGTTTTATGCGACTAATACATCGATAGGTCGCAGCTCACGCGACTCTTGGCAACAATGTCACCAACCAACGAAAGCTCGCACTCGACTCGCGCTGTGAGAGTGTTGGATTAGGCAAACAAGCTAAGGTGTGAAAGAACTTTTACGAGTTCTCTCTCTACTTCTTATATCAAACAAAGGGGGGCGTTTCTTCATCATATTCTTTCCAACTCCTCCATCAACGATTACGATTCGAAACTTTTTTATTCTGTGAACCGTGGGTGTAGGGATTCTAGAAGGGATTTTTTTCGCGCAGTTCTTTTAGTGCCGATGGACCGGGGGGGGGGGGGGGAGCTAGTACTCTTACAGATCGGCTCAAATACCCTACGTATATCCGTGAATGAATTTGTCTTTGAAAATACCGAAAATAGCGTTTTGTTTGGTCTACAGCAGTGGCGTAGCGTGCAATTTGGCAACGTTGCAGTTCTTCCATTGAAACTCATGAAAAATATCGAATTATTAGGTGTTCGGTGAACACCTTCGCATTCGACCTTTTACAAGGGTTTAAATGGGCAGGTGCGACGTTGCCAAATTGCACGCTACGCCACTGGTCTACAGCAATTTGTATTTGCTTCATTGTATATAAAAAAAAAAAAAAAAAAAAAAAAAAAAAAAAAAAAAAAGTGTCTAAATTGCTCTTTGAAATCAATGGGGCTCTTGCTAACTTTTGCTATAAGCAAATAAATGGTCTAATCTGATGAAATGACCAGCGAAAATCACGAAAATCACGCTGAAAAAGTCTAAAATTCAGTAATAAACTCACAAAACTGCTTCAACGGCAAGATCGTAATGGCGCTTCAACGCAGGTATCATGGGAGATTCCTGTCTAATCTGTCACTTTCTCTACGGAAACACAGAGATACGTCTCATTATAGATGGGAATCTCCCACGATACTTGCGTTGGACCGCCGCACTATGCCAGATTCTGAGAGTGAATTTCGCGTGATTTTTCAGAGTGTTCATCGTTATTTTTACGGGTTTTTATGCAAGAATCAACTCTTCAATCCCCCGTAGCAAAGTTTTACAAGAGCCCCATTAATGTATGTCTTGGAGATTTTAAATTCACTGGCTGGTTCAATTGATTTGTCATAAATCGTCTCCCTCTTTGCCCATCCAAACGCGTATGGTTGAAAATGGTATATTTGGAGCTGTCGCGAGACTTTCGCCCCTTCCTCCATACACTTCTCTAACACGTACGTGCAAATGGACAAAGAGAGAGAAGGACTAATTTCTAGATCCGCCAGCTAGATTTTTCTTGCAATGAGCAACTATTGCAACCATGCACTATCCTGAAGATTGAAACAGATCCAGTAGTTGGGTATGCAACCGTAAAAGGACTAAAAGGTCTTGAGAAAATCATATGCATTACAGGTTGCCTACCCAGCTCTTGAGTCAGTCAGGCTGCAAACATTGGGCCAGTGCACTATCGTTGCAAATTGAATCTGACTCAATAGATGGGGACGCAACTAGGTGTACTCTCATAAGTGAAAAAAACATGCATCACAGGTTGCCTACCCTGCTGCTCTTGAGTCAGTCAAGCTGGCAACGTTGGGCCCGTATACTATATCGTTGCAAAGTGCGAACCTTGATTTGTACTTACTTATACGCAAGCAAGTTATGGGAGGCATAAAATCTTGCGGTTTCTGACAAATTCCTGCAAAAACCCGGTGCGATTACCCTCACTTTTCCAGTGTTGCCAGATCGAGGGTAAAAAGCCGTATCGTCCCCATTTAAATCAATGTAAAACGTACGGCTTTTTTAACCCAATCTGGCAACACTGCACTTTTCAGATCACAGAAAGCATTAGATTATTACACGTGAGTCGTGAAGATCCGAATGACGCTGTAAAAATATGTTTGATCTTCTTTTCTCACGCAGTGATGCAATCATCATAATGACCGCGACTCGTAAGACGTATTTCATGTGTGTCATAATACTTGAGAACGTATTTTTTTTTTTATATATTTCGCGCCTTATAAATGAATATTGCCAAGAACTTTGCATAAGCTTCCGCTGCTGGATTTAATGATGGAAATCCCGTATAAATAGCTGGACCTTATATCGATAAGACGATAGGTCAACATCTTCATCACAGAATCGATGTGAATTTGAAAATACCGAGTTGTTAAACATGTCAAATGCACGTTATACGTCATCATTATATAGTTTCTGAAGTTTTCGCAATTTTTGCGGGTATCCATAAATGGGATATCATTTTACGGATGTGAGCTATCGGTTTCGACAATAAAAAAATTGGTAGTCTTAATTTTGTTCATTTTCACTTTATCTCTGTAGTTGAAAAATCGGAGAAAATCATGAGTTGTTGTCTTTCAATATAGGTGGTTTTTTTGTTAAAAAAAAATCTCTTTTCTATCAGTCAACCACGAAGCCACTGCTAATCCTACAAATCGATTTTATTTCGATAATCGGAACACCTCTTTCATCGAAAGTTGACAGATCATCACGGTAACAGGCAGTGGCGGCTCGTGCAATGTGGCAACAACGTATTCTCTCCATTTAAACCTATGTAAAACAATCGATCGTCAGGAGGTGAATTGCACCCCCAAGATATCGATACTTTTGCATAGATTTAAATGAAAAATAAGCATGGTTGCCAAACTGCACGAGCCGCCACTGGTAACACTTCCCCGCGTCAAGCTAGTTTCTTTAACGCATTGTATTCGCGAGTTCGATGCGGTAATCGGTAACATGTTATACAACAAGTGAGAGAGCGTGTTCTCAGTCTTGTTTATTCGACTTAAAAGTACAGTTCAATTTATATAGTCGGTTCTTCTGATGAAAAAAAATCAAATAAATTTAAAAAATAAAGAAAAAACCACAATAATAAAAAAATGGGGGGGGGGAATTCAAAGACAGCCTGTCTAGGCGCGAAAGCAAGTTCCACTCAAGAGTGTGGAACGAGGATTAAGAGTTTTACGATCCGACTTAAAACCGCGACTCAACAAGGATGATGAGCAAAGAATTTATAGTTAAAGACTTGCAAACTGATAACGCGGCAACCTCGACAAGAGAGCCACCTCACTTGTTGCTTGTTGCCGGTTTGTAAAATTATCTTTAGGATGAAAAACATATTTTCAGTAAAAGGTCTTGTCAGAATGAATGAACTCATTACGAAATTACAAAATTTACTCTCAGGACTTATTCGGAAATATGCGGTCATGGTGGGTGGTGGGTGGCGGTGGGGAGGTTTGTTTGAAAAGCCCCCACCCCCAGAAAATTTTGGAAACAAAAATCGTTTAGCATTTGTCGATGTGATTTGGCACATCCCAAAAGCTAAGATGAGTATAAGGAGCAAACACCAAAAGGTTGTCAGGCACAGAATGTGTTTTCCCCAAAAAACTTGGATTGTAAGTGAAAAGGGTCAGGGGGAAAAAATTAAAAAAAGGGTCATCAGTTTTTTGCCAGAGCTCAGCCCCCCTAGAAAAAATTCCTCGTTCCACCTTTGTTATGATCAGACATAAAAAATGACTATAAAGTTTAAGGTGTAATGGTGGAGTAACGCATAGGTACAATAAAAGATTCTTATCTATTCGAGGCTTTCCTGTGTAAAGATTGACACATTTAGACAGGAACCTCACATGACGCTTGCGTAGCTCTGCCATTTAAGAGGATCGATGGCGGAGCTATCCTGGTATTATATTCCTATATAATATGTCTCTCTTCCTCTATAGAAACATAGAAACACACAGAGAGGAAAAATTAAAATCAGATAGAGATAGAGATATCCCATCGTACCTGCATACTGCATAGCTCCACCGTTATACCTTGAACTTTAAAGTCATTTTGTGAGTCTATCTATCAGTGAATTTCGTGATTTGTTAGTGTACAGTGTACACTCATCGTTATTTTTGCTGGTTTTTACGCAAGAGTTAACTACCCTGGTAAAAATGACGACTATAACCGTTCCAAAAACGACTATAAACATAGTTGGCCGACTATGGATTATAGTTGGCCAACTATCATAAGGGGCGGTAGCCCCCGGCCAAGTAAAAAAAAAAAAAAAGTAAGAACAAGAACAGAACACAGATGCCAAGAGACGCGGTCGGGGCACCGACACTTATATACACGCAACAGAGCAAATTTCGCGATTTCGGCGTTTTGGGATCGTTAATCATCGATTCCAGTTAAGCCGCTAATCAAAACCCCATATCACCCCATATCGATCGATTTGCCACGCGCTCGAGATGATGATTCTAAAATTTCAAATCAATCGGACAATTTATAAGAAAGATATTAAGAAAAAACAGCTAATTTAAGCCTCTAAAACTGCACGTTTGGTCATCATGAATTTTACACGGACGATTGCGAGAGAACCATTGCTCCAAATCATTAAAACTTGGTACCATTAGATTTGTAATGTTCTAGTGTAAGTTGCTTTCAATTTTGAGACCAATCCGACTTCAGTGCTCGGAGAAATCGTCAAAAAACTTGACGGTTGTTCCGTTTCAGAAGCATTTCAGAGCAATTAATCGGAAAGTCCTACAGGGTAAACGGTGGCACGGATCGAAGAAAACTTGGTACAGAAATGTCCGTATTGCTTCCGTGTGCGTGCTTTTGTCAACATTTTAACGATCCGAGCAATATTAAGGGAGAAATCTTCAATTGAATACATGTCAGTCATAGAATAAGAGACAAGAGAATCGTTTTAATTATCAGTTGTTGTAACCGTCGCCCACCAGACGGCGCCAACCTCCAGTCGACCGACTGTCAAACAAACCGGTAGCGTTCGATGATGGCCCAATGTTTTTGTTTATTTGTTTTCATTCGGGTGATTTTGTTTTGCTCGTCGTGTTGATCGATTCGGTTACGACTATATTCGAATTATTGGCTTTCTTTAAAATGAAAGTGTTTGCGGCCACCATTCACTTCATTCTTTACTCCTTGCTCGCCGGATGGATTCTGTGTTTTATCCTCCAACTTTGCTCGGTAAATCAGAAATCAGTGTTGTTTTTAGTCGGAGTCATTGCGGAGGTGCAACTCTTTCACCTGGACTGTTTAACGTGAATAACAATTCATCTATTATCTAGTATGTAGTGCCGTGACCGAGTTCTTAACTAAGAAAATAGTTTCAGATAACTTCGCTGTGGAATTCGGTAACCTACGGGTGCTTCTAGCTTTTGTCTCTGAGGCTACCGTCATGCCTACCTATTAAGTTCCTAACCCTACCTAACCATACTTATTGTTATTGGTGTCGTGTCATGCAACCATTGAATTTGCTCACTGAACTCTGTATATTTAATAATATCTCGCATTTATTGTGGTCAGTGTGTTCCTTGATTCTGGGCTGGGTTGCTCATTCTTTCTGTCGCAAATGAAGCCTGCTCGGCCCCCTCTACTCAGTTCGTCAGTCTCGGGTCACCTTTCCCCATTGTATCTGAGCTGCCATCATAATGGATGATACTGCATGTAGATCCAGTCATACATGTAGTCACCTTAAGTCTGAGCTGTTAGTCAAGTATTTCTCGTATCCGAGGTTTGTGAAAAAAAACCCTGACCCAGAAATCTTTGCGCCGACAGTTGGCTAATTCAGCAGGAGGATATGCAGCCTGATCATATCTCTACTAGAGGAAGTAGTGTGTAATAAAGCATTCACGAAGGTAAAATTCCTCAACCTAGTAATAACCTATCTCAGCTATTCTCTACCAGACCAGAATGTGTCTCTATGCTTGTTCACTTTGGTTATACTTCTATAACAATCCCAGACTAGTAGTAAGTAGTAAATAATGGGCGGAAGCTTTTCTGTTGATTGTGAGGGTGATTCGATTAACTTGGTATGCGTGGTCTTACATGAGATGGCAGTTGACAGCTTGAACTGCTCTCCGAGCAATTGATAAGCTGGTGCTTCTGCCTATTTTTTGATGCGCTGCGACATCACTTTGGGACCAATTGTAGGCAAAATCAAACTGTAATCTATACTAAGCTGAACAACCTCAACCCTTCTGATTATTTGATGAGAAGATAGTGTATTTAATGGTATATTTGGTAGAGAACCACATCAACTGACTGCTTGTTTACCCATCTTAAACACATTTACTTACTACCGTAGCTCTTCTCCAGCTTTCTGCACTCCATGAATTTTTTTCTTACATTGTTTCTGTATGCTGTAACTTCATACCAAATGATACACAGAAACATGTACTAGAGGTCGTTTCAGGAGGGAGGGAGGGAGGGAGAGGGAGAGATAGGGAGGGAGAGAGAGAGTGAGAGGTTGAGAGCAAAGATTATTCATGTTTCAGACAGAGTTTGATTAGAAACTTCAACCGCGGACTAATCCTGCGTCAAACTGTTGCTCTAATTTTACAATCATGATGTTGTGTCATGCTGTGCCAATGCAAGTCAGCAATGTCTTTTAAGCTTTGACCTTTGAGAACAGATTTAAGCTCATCTGCAAGCACCCCGGCCCATAAAAGTGTCGCTGATCAGTTCTCTTGTTCTAAAAATCCTCTCTCTGCATTCAGTGTACACCAGGAAGTAGCTAGATTTGCAGAAAGAAAGGCAACATGATGCACCAGAGTTTATGAATGCCTTGATCCGCAAAAATTCCCAACTACAGGAGGAAATTGAGTTTTATGAATTTCATGAGATTAAGTGTGATCATTGCGGACATGTAAATAGAAATTCTAATCTCAGCAGAATTTTGCAACTGCCTGTAAGCTTAAATGAACAGAGTATCACCAACATGATCAAAAATTATTCTTCGTGGAACTATCCCGAGGGTTTAAAGTGTAAACTTTGTTGATGCGGCAATAAGAAAAAATGCACTTTTATCAGTAATGCAGGAAAATGCTCACTATCCAATTATTATTGAATAAGTGGGAAAATGGACAAAGTGTCAAAATAACAAATTTTCAACTAGATGATCTCCGTTCATCTGATCTTACTGTTAATGGTAGTCTCTTCAGGTTGCATTCAGGGATGTTCCATCATATGGAACAGTGACAGATTCGGGTCACTACACGGTTGTTGTGCGCTTGGAGTATGATAAAAATATTTGAGCAAATGACCAAAACATTTCTGAGTGTCGATGACCCGAGGGGACCAAGGATGCCTACTTGCTGTTCTATTGTAAGGTGGAATAATTGCGACGAATAAATAAATTGAACCAAACCATTTTAAGAAAGATGGACTCAATGGCAATTAATTCATGCCAACATTCTTGCGTGTCTGCACACCTAGCAGCTTTGTTTAAATTTCAACAATTGCCATTTTTAAGCTCGGTTCGATGATTCATGTACATAGTGAACTCGAGCGGCGGAGGTTTTAGTGGGTATGCCACACTCTAATACTATTCAAGAGACATGCTGGAGAATCTCACACAGAGCCTTTAAAAGGTCAGGTTATAAAAACTTTGCTCATAAAAAAAAAAAAAAAAAAAAAAAAAAAAAAAAAAAAAAAAAAAACCAGAAAAACAAAAAAACAAAGAAAAAACAACCCAATGCAATCAGAGATTGGTAACATTTGATTTGTATTATCAACCACCAACTATTTGCAGTTGAACTCAGCTTTTTGGTCAAGCCAGAATCATCCAAGTGTCTCCCAAAACGGGCACTGATATTGCCACAAAAACTTTAATCAAAATGATTAAAGTAAAAAAGCTGGCCAAGCAAAATTGTGTCTCCCAACTCCGCTTCTCCTTCCTTTCTCTTCTCTCCCCCAATTTATTTTATATTGCAAGCTGGTTCATTTGACTTTACACTCCTTGCTAAAATCCAAATTTCTGAGATTATGGCTCTCTTTTTTAGCGCCAAAAGGCACTGAAATCAGGGAGCCAAGTTTACTTTCTTTCTTTCTAACTCCGTGCCAGTATGCAATCTGTGATACCGCGCACACTTTTAACCAACGAGGCGGGAGGCTGGCTGGCTGAGTTGACTGATCAGTCGACGCCGCTAACGCGGCGCGACTGCTGGGTTGCGATTGTTTTCTTCGATTAATCGCACAAATATTGCTGATATAACACGGAAGTCTAGGAATCTGCGGTGAAGAAATTATTACCACTGCCGTCTCTACAAATCAACGAAGAGAGAGGGGGAGGGGAAAGGGAGAGAAAGAGAAAGGAAGCGGGGTAGTCACAATTTATTTCAAGAAATAATTGGAAGAAAAAATTGAAAATGAAGGAGGAACTTCAGACTTTGGCCGCGGGGGTTTTTTTTAAGGGGTATTGGTGAAATGACTGTCGGATACTTGGAGACGTTTTCTGAGAATTTGAATGGGAAAAAACCCCCGCGGCCAAAGTCTGAAGTTCCTCCTTCATTTTCAATTTTTTCTTCCAATTATTTCTTGAAATAAATTGTGACTACCCCGCTTCCTTTCTCTTTCTCTCCCTTTCCCCTCCCCCTCTCTCTTCGTTGATTTGTAGAGACGGCAGTGGTAATAATTTCTTCACCGCAGATTCCTAGACTTCCGTGTTATATCAGCAATATTTGTGCGATTAATCGAAGAAAACAATCGCAACCCAGCAGTCGCGCCGCGTTAGCGGCGTCGACTGATCAGTCAACTCAGCCAGCCAGCCTCCCGCCTCGTTGGTTAAAAGTGTGCGCGGTATCACAGATTGCATACTGGCACGGAGTTAGAAAGAAAGAAAGTAAACTTGGCTCCCTGATTTCAGTGCCTTTTGGCGCTAAAAAAGAGAGCCATAATCTCAGAAATTTGGATTTTAGCAAGGAGTGTAAAGTCAAATGAACCAGCTTGCAATATAAAATAAATTGGGGGAGAGAAGAGAAAGGAAGGAGAAGCGGAGTTGGGAGACACAATTTTGCTTGGCCAGCTTTTTTACTTTAATCATTTTGATTAAAGTTTTTGTGGCAATAGGTTATAGTCGGCAACTATGTTTATAGTCGTTTTTGGAATAGTCGTATAGTCTTCATTTTTACCAAGGTATCCAATCGCAATGAGATGACAAGATCCTCAATAATATTTTTACACAAACGGACAAAATGCAGCGTTGCCAGATTACACGTCCTATACGCGACGCCACGAAACAGTGCCCTCATAGCTGTTCCCTCATCCACAACATGTATCCTGTAATCGAGTAAGAAGAGCAATAAGTAGTGCCTTATGGGCGGATCCAGCAATTTGGCAACTGTGGATTCTATCCATTTGAATGCATGAGAAACAATCGATTCTTGCGAAGGCCGTGGCCCCATTTCTAATCGATTGTTTCTCATACATTCAAATGGGAAGAATGCACAGTTGCCAAATTGCTGGCTCCGCCTATGGATAGTGCGATTTATTCATATCACCAAAGCATCAGTCAATGCACAAACTAAAGATACACATTATCAGTAACAACTAAACAATACCCGTAATGGATCTTATTATTTTTTATTTTATTTGTTTTTTTGTTGTTGTTTTTTTTTTCTTTTTTTTTTCTTTGACATGAAGGGTTCTACGAGCTATATATGAATCGACAACCCTCAAAACATCAAATCTGCTGTTTGCACTATAACTTCAATCAGTACTATCCTAACATTAATTTCTATGATAAAGAGCGCACCATAGATATACTGTCGGCGGTTATTTCATGTAGATACCTCCTTAATTTCGGCGAGCAGATGCCAAAATAATTACGCGGAGCAAAATAGAGAAGCATGGAACCGTTGCTCACCTTTGCGTTTGTTCAATACTCAGTGGAACAACAAATAAGTATCAAATTTCAATGAGCGGTGCGTTATAGTTATGATTTTCCTCGGAGAAAGAGCGAATAGATCATAGGTTTGATTACCTGATTTAGAATGTTTGGTAGTCTTCCGGATGATGAGCAGGTCGACGCGACAGTGCATAAATGCAAAAGGCTCTCGATGAAGGGAGCGGGGAGGCAGAAATGGATATGCGAAGTCTGAATTCGAGCAAGGCTTGATTATTTTAGAGCCCCCCTGTCGGTCAAAGCATCGGTGCGTGTAACGTAAATAAGTTACAGCGTCTGAGCCTCAGCGATGCCAGATAGATACTTACCTATTTTAAAAATGTCGGTCCATTCGGGTAATCATACCTGAAATAATTAACCTTTTACCTGAAACATTTTTTTTTAATTTATTTATTATTTTTTTTTTCTTTCTTTTTATTTATTAATTTTTTTTACCTGATTTTTTGTTTGTTTCTTTTTTTTTGTTTTTTTTGTTTTTGTTTATTGTTTAATTATTTTACGTCTCGTTGCAAACTTTTGCTGCTGATGAAATTAGAGTGCTTTGCTCACGTACATAACATCTTGAATTATTTACTTTTTTTAAATGTTTTTATCAACAACCCTTGGTAAGAGAGCCTCCTAACCTTAACAAAAAATTGTTTGCAATGGATCTGTTGCAAACTTTTGCTTCAACGATTAAGAGTGTTTAATCTACTGTAAAATCGCCTGAAAAGTCCATTGGTGGCATCAGGAAGTCACAAAGTGCAATAATAAACTCACAAAAGGCGTTTAATGAAATCCAAGATGGTGGATAAATATCGAGAAATCTGTATGCATGCACCGTGACCATCCAAGAATGGCCAACTTTGACAACCTCACTGGAGGTAGAGGTTATGTGTTTGTTTACGTTGTGATTGGTTGTGATCGATATTGTCTTACATATAAAAAAAATTTGAACTAGAAATTGGTGGTCTCAAACAAATTTTGATGGAATTTAGGGCCGTAAATATGTGGTACACATGCCTGTAGGACTCTAAAATTTTATTGAATGAGCAAAAAAAAAAAGAAAGGAAAAACTCTAATTCGAAATGACACCCCTGTTTGTACTCACTGTATAGTTTATCTTAATACTCTGACGAAAACATTCCTCGACTCCGTAATCTTTTCAGAATAAGAGCAACAACGCTCTAAGAAATACAATGTCATCGACCTGGCAACGATGATCATAGTGGATAGAATGAGGAGGGGCTACTATTATAATGCAGTACGAGGAAAAAATATGAAAATATTTTTTCAATCTTCTTTCTCCCGCTCGTCCCTCTTGTTCGGAGCGTAGTCGTCTAGCCTCTTATACCTTATTGTATATAATAATAATGATGAATTAATTATTTACCAAGAAGCAATTTGCTCTTCGAAAGCGCTACCTTGTATGCTAGAGAAGTTTCGCCAGATGTTTTGTGTTTTATTCTCATCCGCGGCTCATATTTGTTTGATTTTCAGGGACTTCCCATTGAATTGAAACCAAAAAAATAAGAGCCAGAAAAAATACACTATGAAGGGGGGGGTGGTTTGGATTAGTGAAATTGAAAAATTGAAAAGATAGCATGGAAGAGCCGAAAGTCCATCCGCAGGGGCGTCGAAAGGGGGGGCTGATGGGGCAAAATGCCCCGGGCCCCCGCTCTTCGGGGGCCCCCAAATCATGAGAAGGGGGAAAACAAAGGAAAAAAAGAAAAAAGAAAAAAAGAAAAAAAGAAAAAAAGAGAAAAGGAAAACAGGGAAAAAAGCAAAGAGGGGGAATATGAAAAGGGGAAAAGAGAGGGAAGAAGTAGTGACTGATGACAGGGTGCTTGAAAGTGGGGTCGAAAAGGAAGAGACCAGGTAATTTCACGGCCTGTGGCGAGCCGAATAAATTGGGGGCCCCCCTTGCTGAACCCCCTCTGGGAATATTCCATGGCTCCTTTATACACATTACTTTTGACTCTTCTTCCTCCAATTACCATGAGTCAAGAGCAACAATTTCATGCACGCAAAATCGAAAATATATTTGAACATTTCAATCTTACTGTAGTGAAAGTACGGTAAAATTCAATCTGAAGGTCAGGAAAATTTAAAAAAATCTCCGGGGGACGGCCCCCCGACCCCCCCTTTCGGTGAACCCCTCGGTGAATATTCCATGGCTCCTTCAACCAAATTCCACTTGACTCTTCTCCCTCCAATTATGAGTCAAGAGCAAAGATTTCATGCAGCAAAATCGAAAATATATTCCAGCAATTCAATTTTACTGCGTACATGAAAGTACTGTAAAATTCAATTTGAAGGTGAGGAAAATTGAATTTTTTTTCCGGGGAAGGGCCCCCGGACCCCCCGCTTGTCCTGAGGGGTATTCCATACCCCCCAGACCCCCCGGAGTTTGAGTCGTACCAACCCCCCCCCACTCCCCCCACAGGCAAATTTCTCGGTGCACCACTGGTTCGTAGCAAAACCTCCAGAACTTTCTCGACGTCCCAGCCAACACTGGTGAAAATGTGATTAGCCAAAGAGGGCTCAGAAATGAAAAGTTGAAAAATGATTTTTTTTTTTTTATTTTTAGAAATCAAAGTCGAAACAAAGAATTTTTTGTGTCGAAAATCTTTAAGTCTGTCACATCATGTGGCAAAATAAACGTAAAAATCAAACATTCTACTGCTGTGATTGTTTGAAATTTTTTAGTAGAGATAGCTTAAAATTGCGTCAATTAGAAGCTTGATTTTAAAAATTTTCCGGGGGAGGACCCCCGGACCCCCCTTAACCTGAGGGGTGTCCCTCTGGACCCTCCTTAACCTGAGGCGTGTCCCCCCAGACCCCCCCTTAACCTGGGGGGTGTCCCCCAGACCCCCAGGGAGGATGATACAAAAAATAGGGCCCCAAATGCACAGTTTGCCCCGGGCCCCCAAAATCCTCTCGACGCCCCTGTCCATCCGTCCCAAACATTGGTTGGGTCTTGGGCGCCTCTGGTGACTCGATTTTCAAAAAACATTTACACTGATTGCATATAAAAACCAGGAGACGCGTTTTTCGACCCAATGGGGCTCTTGCAAACTTTTGCTGTAAGCAAATGAATAGTCCATTCTGATGTAAAAACCAGCAAAAATCACGAAAATCAAACTGAGAAAGTTGAAAATTAAGTCATAAACCTACATAACTACGTTAACGGCAAGATCGTAATGGCGGTTCGACGCAGGTGTCATGGGAGATTCTTATCGAATATGCCACTTTCTCTTTGGAAACACAGAGGTATATATTTCACTTTAGATATAGGAATCTCCCATGATACCTGCGTCGAACTGTCACTAAGCACGATTCTGAGAGTGAATTTCGTGATTTTTTAGTGTGCTCACCGTCATTTTTACAGGTTTTTATGCACACCGTCATTTTTACAGGTTTTTATGCAAGAATCAACTCTTCAATCCCGTGTAGCAAAAGTTCGCAAGAGGCCCATTATCTTTTATGTCTTTTTAGTGATGACAAATAGATTGGTTTTCGGGAACATGTTCAAAGAACAAACAAGATGAACACATGCAAAAAAAAACATTTTTGAAACATTATGGCTGACTTGAAGGTGTGTTATCATGCAGGGTCAAAAGCCGGATAATTTGGAACAAAAACCTCTGATATGCATCACAAAGTGACCGCTAACCTCATTATTGACAAGTTATAATTGATAGTCACCCGAGTTTGTCTATGTTTGTTTTCCTGATTGAGTTTTTAAAGAGCTTTAATTGAAATTAACCGACGCCGACGTTAGGTATGGCAATAAACGGATTCATGGGCCACAGAGGCATCGCCAAATTCGATTTATACCGCCGCGGGACTGGCGCTAGATGTGGTGTATCATGAGGGAATGAAGGGGCTGTGGGTGTTATATCAGAGCCCAGGGACTTTCAGCTTGTCATGGATGAACATTTCGCCCAGCACCCAGGGAGGAAAAATCATCTGAACTGGACAGAGCTGCCACTTTGTCTAAATAAATCGTAATTTTTCAATTTACCGATGATCCACTGATGAATGCACCAATTGAAAAAAAGATTACAGATGCGAATATTTTCGAGCATTGCAGTCATGAAACGAATTAAAGGGTGTAATATTTTGGTCAACCGGTGAAATCATTAGTGAATTAAAACATATCTAAAACCGTTTAAACAAAATTGTTCGGATACTTAGACAAGAAGAGGAGGATTATCTGTGAAACAAGACGAAACGGTTCAGATTGAGGTCTATATTTAAAGCAGTCAGTCCAATAGTGATGTTTAGTCTATGTGACTAAATCGGAGAATCACGTTATTTAAATGAGGGCTGATTTCCTGATTTGGCCCGGTCCTATTGCCGGGAAAGGAACGGAGCAAAATATTATAGCACTATCGGGCACGATCTGTTTCAGTAGACTTTGTGGACCATACTTTCCTCATAAAAAGTAGAGAACATGCGGGCCAACGGCCAACCCAAGTTCTATTTATTGCGCGCTGGTCAATCTGATGGCGCTGTAATATTTTACTCCTATCCTATGACGGCAAAATGAGACCTGATCAAGTCGAGAAATCAACCCCTCTTTCACTATTATGGTTACACGGTTTCCTAATTTTGTCTCAAAGACTATATTGACCTCTTTAAATGGACTTTGGGCTCAGATAACAGAGCTACAGTTTTGTGTATATTTAATGGCCATTTTTAACTTATCGATGATTCCACCGGTTGAGAAAAGATTACACAAGTCAGTTCAATGTATGACAATAATTTACGAAAATACTCGCATCTAAAATTTTTTATTTTTTTTTTCATCTCAACCGGTAGAGTCGTCGATGACTTTAAAAAAACTTGCGGATATTTTAATAATTCAACGGACGGCGATTGCACCGACCAAGGAAAGATTATACAAATGAATTTTCGAACATTTACAGTCATACACTGAACTGAAATGTGTAATCTTTGCTCAACCGGTGGAATCATCGATGAAATGACAAATTGCCATAAAATAAGCACAAACGGCAGCACTGGTAGATAAGTTTTGTCCTGGAGACAATATCTACGTCGGCCCATTGTTCGGAGCAATACATTGGCGGATTTGGGGCATTGTCTTTCTCTCTCTTAGGCTGTTTGAATTTATGTGCTAGAAAAGGACAGAAGAGGGTGGCCAAAGTCACGTGGTGGCCCTCTCTGCTATCCTTTTCTAACACATAAGTTCAAATTGGAGGAGAGAGAGAAAGACAATTCCCCGAATCCACCAATGGAGCAATATAGTGCACAGTGAGAACGCTGTGTGCATAAATCCGGAAATTAAAGCTCACCGCTGCAAAATTAAATGTTTCCACGCTTTATGGAGGTTGACACAAAGAGGCGGAGAGACGAAGAGGGACGGACTGATATGACGCTTCTCCGCAGTTTTGCATTCTCTTTTCGCAGCCTGTCTCTGTCTTTTAACCCTTTTCAATACCACGCCTGAGTATGCTCATAATCGTAACTTGGCCCGCCGCGCCACTCACAGAAGAAGCTATCCAATAGGTCATTAACATGTACAAACTAATGTTTCGTATACTGCGCCTTCAATTGGTTGGATAGGCAAAATTAACATCTCGCAGTAGAAATATTTAACTACCTTCCAAAGAGCGAGTTAATTCACGTACCTTTCAATTTTGCTCTTGAAGACTCGTGGGCGCGAGACTAGATCCAAACAATTAATTTTTAACCTAACTTTTTCGTAATGATTTAAAAAAAAAAAAAAAAAAAAAAAAAAAAAAAAAAAAAAAAAAAAAAAAAAAAAAAAAAAAAAAAAAAAAAAAAAAAAAAAACTTGAAAAAAACTACCAAAATTTGGTACAATTTTCACTGCAATATAAGTATAACTGTAAGCATTTTTCAGGTTGCGTATTAGTCGATGCGTTACACGCTGAACTAAAGGTTTGAGACTGCTTTCCATTACGTGGTTTTTTAGTGTTTGACTCTACTGACTTTTTAGTATTGACTAGGCTTTTCCTAATGGTACATAATTTACCATCAATCGATCATAAGTACTCAGGTGCGGCCGAAATCACAACTAACTGTTGCAGTGCATCACATAACGAAAAACTATAAGTTGTATGATAGCGCGGAGATAGCCGAAACTAAAAAACCATCCTGGGGATCCATAAATGCGTTGATCGATGAGTTCGCAGATTCGTCGTAACGACTGACGAACGGAAGGGAAAAAATTCAGACGCGATGAAGCTGTCTCTCTCTCTCTCTCTCTCTCTCTCTCTCTCTCTCTCTCTCTCTCTCTCTCTCTCTCTCTCTCTCTCTCTCTCTCTCTCTCCTCTCTCTCTCTCTCTCTCTCTCTCTCTCTCTCTCTCTCTCTCTCTCTCTCTCTCTCTCTCTCTCTCTCTCTCTCTCTCTCTCTCTCTCTCTCTCTCTCTCTCTCTCTCTCTCTCTCTCTCTCTCTCTCTCTCTCTCTCTCTATCTATCTATCTATCTATCTCTCTATCTCTCTCCCCCCCTCTCTCTCTCTCTCTCTCTCTCTCTCTCTCTCTCTCTCTCTCTCTCTCTCTCTCTCTTCTTCGCAACGCTTCATATTTGCGGTAAAATAACTCCGAATCCTTCGGTGAAACGGAATTTGCATTTCTATTCGCGCATTCACAAAAGGGTATATGGCCCTTCAGCCCTCCAAGCTCCTAAAATTGTCGAGGAAGAGTTGTTGGGGGGGGAGGAGAGAGAGACTTAAGAAAGACGGAAAAATCGAGGCTAGAAAGACTGGAAGAGAGAAGAGAGTAGAGAAAACAGAGAAGGAGGAGAGAGAAAAGAAAGCGAAAAGATGGAGAGAGAGCGCGTGAGCAAGAGAGAGAGATAGAGAGAGGCGGATACAGATGGATAAATAGCAAGAGAGAGAGAGAGAGGGGGGGGAGAGAATAAGAAGAAAAAAGAGAACGTTGAGCATAATCGCGAAGTGAATATCGCCCTCAAATTCCTGAAGATGTAGATTTTCACCGCGCGTTCGCGCTCACCGTGAAGGGTCCTTTGCCCAATGCCTAAAGGCCATGTTTAACATACCCGCGTGCTTCATACACACACTCATACAGTTTTACACATGCACGCATAAGAACATACGCAGAACGTAAGCGTACGGGCTCGGGCTCGCGTTATTGATTTCACGCGCGCAACGCTTGGCTTCGAGCTTCGAGCGAGGCTCCTTTTATTGTACGACTCCGCTGGGTGGATGAAAAGCGGCTTTTCTTAGAACCAATTTGCAGGCACATACATATATACGTATATTCAAATTTCAGGGTTCAGATGTATAAACCTAGTACATAAACACAGGGTGCCCGAAAAGACTCTTTTCTCACCACCCGGAGGGTAAATGTTTCATATCGTGTAAAAGATACGGAGTTTTTTCATCGAAGCAGTCTCTGGGCTCTTTACATATTTAAAGAGTTAGAATAAGTGAGATCATGGTCGCCGCCATTGGATGCGTTTGTGCACATTTGTTTACATGTTGATGGTCGCTATTGTGTTTTGGTCTGATGCAACAATCGATCACAGTGCCGTAAAGTTTCTATTTTCGAACGGTTTCATCTTTCACCGCCGTTTACTGATCAACACCTATTTACCCCTTTAACGAATAATTTGGGAATTACGGACATTCTGGAGGTGCGTCATGATTAAAATTAACAACTTTATTGACACTGATTTCTTTCGTAAAGTGGCACCGTGGCACCTCTTTGTTATTTTTAAACAAATGTGCAAAAACACATCGCATTGTAGCGCCTGTAGAGTGTAGAGCCTGAAATTTGTCTCGTGATCAAAGCCTAAAGCTTAGAGTATCGCAGATCAAAGCTCAATATTTTAATTTTTATGAAAGCTTGGAAAATCTTCTTCATTTAAAACTCGTAAGATGCGATAAAATGATCACCAAACAGACACCAGCTAGCTTGATACAATAAATCTTAAAAAAAAAAAAAAAAAAATGGTTATAAATAAGGCAGACAAGTTCTAAATCAAATCCCAGTTTAGTAAGCACACCCCAAAAACGACAAAACGTCTCCCAAGCAATCCGTACGTAAATTGCTTGTCAAAATACCAGAGGACAGAAAAGTTTCTTGGGGAACACCCTGTAGCCATGAATACAGTATTTGGTGTAGGTGCGTGTAGACGCATAGGTATAAACTCGTTTGGACTTAGCGAGACCTTATTTATTCCGGGATAATCCTTGCCGAATTGATATTTGGGATGGCGATCAGCTTTTGAAAGCGAGGATTGCCCGGTTACCTTGCGCGAGCTTTGGAGCTTTCCTCGAGAGAGAACGAGGGGAGTGGTGGGGGGGAGGGGGTGAGAGAGAAAGCTCTTCTCGATACACGCTCTGATGTAAATTCGATCCGGAATTATTTGTTGAACACAAACGCAAAGCTTTTTTGAACCGATGCCTTTACGAAAGTGTCTCTCAGTTTCATCACTGAAAGTTGTCCTTATTGCTGATGAATCCTTGAGGTAGGTTTTAGATACAGTAAAAAACATACTGGGGACAGAGTATATGCAATACGCAAGGCACAATATATCAGGACTAAAATCCTGTTTTAAAACAGCAATGTATCGTTTCGATAACCGTTTGGGGACCTCTGGTCAGTGTTGCCAGATCGAGGGTAAAAAAGCGTATCGTCCTTATTTAAATCAATGTAAAACGTGCGGCTTTTTCACCCCGATCTCTGGTTCCAAACCAATTCTGCAGGCCGATAATGTACTTCATCGTTAAACCGATCGTTAAGACTGTATAATTATGAGTGATTCTATTGGCCGAAAATTGTAAAACTTGGCCTTTGCTTTGGTAACCATCGTTAAATTGCCTGCTATTTAAAGGTTACTCATGAGTTACTGTTATATAACGAGACTTTTAACGAAGGTTACCATAGCAACCGGTGGCGGATCCAGAAAATTTTTCTGGGGGCACGCCTGTAAAATTTTGAAATTAGAAGCGTTGGTGGAAGCAATTTCGGGCTATTTTTTATAGGAAAACGGCAAAATTTCAGGCTTCTGGGGGAGGCACGTTCCCCCGTGCCCCCGTGCCCCCCCGTGGATCCGCCACTGATAGCAACGGCCAAGCTTTACAATTTTTGACCAATAGCATCACTCATAGACAGTCTTAACGATCGGTTTAACGATGAAGTAAAACATCGGCCCGCAGGTTCTTAATCTAATTTTCCCATGACTGGAATCCTAACGATTCTAGCCTCCAAATTCTGGGTTTTAACAAATTAAATTTTGAAAGAATCATAATAATCATCTTTAATTTTCACATGATTTTAAAATGTTTTATTTTTTTCCCCCTGTTTCAGGTAAGTTTTGCACTTTTTCGTGATGTTCATCCCTGAATCTATCATAAGAAATGTTTGTTTGGTAAGTTGTACATTTCTTGGATCAATTAAATCACGGGTTTCCATTTTTTAGGTAGCCAACCCGTCTTTTGAACTTGTTGCAATGCTTTGACAACCAATTGAAAGAGGTTTACGAACGAAATTTAAAGGTGAAAATGTCTATTCACTATTCAGTGCAAATGATGTGCGTCGTTATAAATGTTAGTTCAAAATCAATATGTGTATACAACGTCGCAACTCTTTACTTTATTTACAAATCTAACCCCCGCCCCTTTTCACGTCTCCTTTCCACAGCTTCCATCACCGATGACGACTCATTTTCAAAGGCATGGCGCGGCGCACACTGGATCAAAAAATTAATTTTGCCGGACAACAAAAATGTTGGTTTTTTGCTTTTAAAAACATTTTAGATGTGACTTTACTTTAAAAAAATCATGTGTTAAGACTCATCTTAAGCTCTGAAATGAATGATTTCAAATATACTTTCAAGAAATCTTGCTATTTAATGTTCAGAATCTTGATTTTGATTCGTAAAATCATTGGCGGATCCAGCAATCTGACAACAGTGTATTCTCCCCAATTGATTGCTCGAGAAATAATCGATTTGTCATTGGGCTGTAGCTCCTCCAAGAATCGATTGTTAATCATACATTCAAATGAGAGGAATGCGCAGTTGCCAGATTGCTGGATCCGCCTGTGCGTAAAATTATGTCCGGGTAATTCTGTTCTTCGAACCACTGTGCGGCGCCACATCATGCTGCCACGGTGAAACCGTTGATGATTTGCGGTGGCTTCAGGAGCAGGAGGCCAGGAGATCTGAAAAAAAAGAAACGAATCGAGGAAAGTCTATTATAAAATTATTCAGCACATAAAAGTTTGCCAAAAGCTTGTTAAATATTAATAAAAAGTTTCAAAAAATTGAAAGAAGCGTGAGTCAGTTAAAAAAAAAAAAAAAAAAAAAAAAAAAAAAAAAAAAAAAAAAAAAAAAAAAAAGAGGGGATAAGAAACTACGGAAGCAACGATAGGTAGGGCTGAATGAGAGGGATCGAAAGAGAATGGGAGAGAGGGAGAGAGGGAGAGAGGGAGAGGGGGAGAGGGGGAGAGAGGGAGAGAGGGTGAGAGGGAGTGAGGGAGAGAGGGAGAGAGAGAGAGAGAGAGAGGGTTTGAGAGGGGTGAGAGAGGGAGAGAGGGAGAGAGAGAAAGGGAGTGAGGGGGGTGAGAGGGGTGAGAGAGGGAGAGTGGGAGAGAGGGATCGAGGGAGAGAGGGAGAGAGAGAGAAGGAGCGAGGGAGAGAGGAAGAGAGGAAGAGAGGGAGAGAGAGAGAGGGAGTGAGAGAGGGAGAGAGGAAGAGGGGGAGTGAGAGAGGGAGAGAGGAAGAGAGGGAGAGAGGGAGAGAGGGAGAGAGGGAGAGAGGGATAGAATGAGAGGAGGGGGGAGTTGGATAGAGAGAATCAAGACGCGAATGGCAAATCTTTCGGTCGTTATAATATAACCAATTTGTTATAAGAGCGCTATAGATGGATGGTTTCCTATTAATTTTATAATTATAATTTTCAAACTTAGCCATGCAGCGCGGGCGTAATACTTTATTTCTCAAAGGATCCCAGCCCTCTCCTTTGATAAGTTTTCTCTCCCTGCGTCCATTCCGTTCCTTCGTCCGGTGACACCGCTGCGCTGCACTGCACCGCTGACGGAGGCACATGGTGGCATCGGTAGCGGTAACACCGCCCGCGCGCCGCGAGGGGTAGACTTCCCGCCCTTTTCCGCTCCTCGACTCTTCCTTCCGTCCGTCCTTTCAATAGCTTCTTTCCGCTGAACTTCGGCAACTTTCCCTCTCCGCACCAGTCTTAGTCGAAAGTTCTGCGTTGCCAAACGTCCGATTGTGATCATTAGGGTGATTCCGCAGGTTCAGTCGTTCATACCTGGACTTTGGACCAGGGGGCCATTCATTTACTTCATATACTTCATAAACCGATCGTTCAGACTGTCTATTAGAGATGCAATTTGTCCATAGTGGGGCAGTTGCAACTTTGCAAGGGTCAGATATTGTGTTTTTTTAAAAGAAAATAATAGTACTTGATGAGCTTAGGACAATGGCACCTTTGGTTTTTACTCAAGTGTGCCAAATTTGGAGATACACACGTGCAAAGTTGTAAAAAATTGTGAGCGTACTGACGTCACTGCGTGGAATTCCCATTTAAAACAATGTATTTTGGACCAAAATCTTATCTCCGGAACAATGGAACTTGATTAGAAACCAAAGGCATTTTTGTTCTCAGCTCATCAAGTAATTTAATTTTCTTTATAAAAAACACAACATTTCAGACCCTTGTAACTGCCCCATTGTAAAACTTGGCTGTTTCTACGGTAACCATCGTTAAAATGCCGGTCTTTTAATGCCATTTAATGAACAGCCTTTGAATAACGGAGCCTTTTAACCACAGAATACTACAATCAGAATGGAAACTCCCATAAGAGCCAATGGAAACAAGATTTGGAAGTTACCAGCACAAACTGGCAAACGTGTTTGCTCAAATCTCAAGATGGCGGAGTGCTTTTCCAGGTTATATTTACAATCATATTTGCCGCACAACCAATCAAAACCCGGCCAGTTGCCGAAGATTGCCGGAAATGCTCATTTTCCAACATGGCGGACCTGAACATACCCGAAGTAAAGAATGTTTCAAAATGAATTTTAGAGTTTCCGTTCTGATTAGAGTATTCTGTGCTTCAACGATGGTTACCGTAAAAACAGCCAAGTTTTACAATTTTAGACCAATAGCATCACTCATTGACAGTCCTACTGATCGGTTTAACGAAGTAGTAAGCGATCAGTAAAGAATTCTCTCCGATTTTTACTCCGTATTTTTTGGCCAATTTTTAACAATGAAAGAAAGGAAGAACATTTTTTTTGAAGACTGTATGTATATAGTATGGGTAAAAGAAGGCATGGCACAAAAGCTCAACTTGGCGCCACAGCTATAAAGGTTTTGGCCAATTGATTATTATCGATGCGAAAATTCTCTTCCTGTCGTCAACCGCGGTTGACTTTCATCCTTCCCAGCTCACTGTCCTCCGCACCCACATTACCCACAACCCCCCCCCCCCGACTACCCTCCTCTTGCCCCCTTTTCCTCAAAGGTTTTTCAAACGACCCGTCTCCATGCCATGCGGAAGTCATTCTCTAAACTAATATGTAAGTTTTGTAACTACAACGGCTCCATAAAAAGAAAATGAAAAGTTTTCCCCCGCAAGTTGAGTGTTTGAGGATTGAAGACCTGAAGACCCAAGATGACTTCAAATCAGGCTCTTAATATCGCCTTTTCATTTCTTTTTATGGCGATAACCCCCCCCCCCCATCCTCCCCCTTCCCTTCCTCCCCATCACCAATTTTCTCTCCCACTTCTCTCGTATCGCGTTCATTTCCATTGAACACAAGCCCTTAAAGAGAGCTACTTTCGTTACCCTTAACTCATCTGTTGCTCTAAATATTTGTAATGTATATTGACTACTCTGCCAGTTACTCTATCATCAGATTCCATACCTGGTGCTAAGCTTTGGTGTAAACAGCCGACAGATTTACAATATATCGACGTAATAGCACAGAATAATACAACCAGAACGGAAACTCTGTCGGATTTTGAAGCAAATTCATTTCGTGTCCGCCATGTAGGGATACAGGATGTTTACATCTGGATTCAAAAGAAAAATATAGGACATGATCTGCAAAATTTTCATTCTGAAATGCCAATAGGATAAAAATGAGGGCAGAAACTTAAGACTTCTTTGCAGAATTTACAGAAATAAATAAGTTTCAACAAAAATTGCACACGTCCGCCATGTTGGGATATAGGACCACAGCGTTGCCTATTGGTGCCGTTAAATTCCAAACTTGCTTCCATTGGCTCTTATGAGAGTTTCCGTTCTGATTGTATTATTCTGCGCGATAATAGCATGGGTGGATACAGAAATTTGTCTTTCTCTCTCCTCCCATATTTGAATGAGTGTGTTAGAAAGGGACAAAGAAAAGGGCTAAAGTCACGTGATGGCCCTCTTTGCTATCCTTTTCTAACACATGGGCTCAAATAGAAGTAGAGAGAGAGAGAGAGAGAGAGAGAGAGAGAGAGGAGAGAGAGAGAGAGAGGGGGGGGGGAGAGGGAGGGGAGGAGAGAGAGAGGGGGGGAGGGAGAGAGAGGAGAGAGAGAGAGAGAGAGAGAGAGAGAGAGAGAGAGAGAGAGAGAGAGAGAGAGAGAGAGAGAGTAACGCACACAGAGTACTTTAATTTTCTTAAACCCATTGACGATTTGGTTACGAAGACTTATCAATGTTCACGCGCACAAATTAATCGAGCAGTTAAATATTCCTGTACCGCAGTGCTGATTTTGCGTACATAATTTATTGAAGGCGCTTGAAATCTTATTTTTCAAATATTGGCTATTTTCAGCCACAATTATAGTGTATAAAAAAGTGAAATTGAGTGAGGTAGATCTATAGTTAAATAAACGAATATACGCAGGCGTAGCAGTGGCGAGGCGTGCGATTTTGGAAACGTTCCTTTTCTCCCATTTAAACACATTAGAAAGGTCGAAATGCCTGGTCATCGCCGATGAATAGAGCGTTCGACTTTTTTGGTGAATTTAAATGGAGAAATACATTGATGCCAAATTTCACGCTTCGCCACGGAGGGGTGGTATGGAAAGGGTTTAAAAACACCAAAATTCAAACCCTTGCACAGTACACAAACCCCATAATAATTGCTTGTCGTCTTTTTTATAAAATGAAATAAAAAAATCCTATTTCTATGAAAATAAAGTATGTTTTTCGCCATCGCAAAACTAATTTTCATAGTCTTCCGAACTGTCTAAATTCTAACTAATCGATTTGAGTAAGATTATAAAGTTTATCGATCAAATATACGAATAATAGTGGCGACATTTTTCGACGTGCCCATTGAATCTCCATGCAATCGATACTTTTGCAGCATTTCAAATGGCGATGAGATTAGAATCAATTTTTCACAGGCCGCCTGCACCACCGATAGAGGATATGTTTGCATTGTGCGTGCGGAACATCTCTTACACGTTTTCAGTAACCAGATGGCATGGTGCAAGGAGCGCAATTGATGCGTTAACAAGAGCCAGAAACGCGGCATTTTAGGAGAGAGTGCAAACTGCAAAGTTCTATAAGCGTCTGGTGACGCGCGGGGACAGAACCTGCTTCGATACAGACACTCGATGGGTAGAAATGACCACGTTTGAAGCTAAAAATATCAGCAAGTTATAAAATCTGCTCAAATAATATTCAATCTTTGACTATAGTTTAGTACAGGGGCCGCTATCCCCTACTCAACCATTACTCCTGTGAAGTTAGGTTAGATCAGGTTAGGCTATGATAGATCAGACAGTACAGCGGCCCTTATACTAAACTTTTTCCCAATCTTTTAAAACAGTAGGTACGTGAGGCTCTTTAAAACTTCTGCTACACGTGATTGAAGAGTTGATTTTTGTATTAAAACCTGTAAAAATGACAATAAATATACACTAAAATATCTCAAAATTCTTTCTAAGAATCGGGCTTAATGGTGGAACTGCGCAGGTATCATGGGAGATTCATATCTAATTTGGGACATAATATCTCTGGGTTTCCTTAAAGGAAATGACGGTTTAGAGAGAAATTTTCCATGATTCCTTAGATTCCTATGCGTAGCTCCGCCTCATTAAAATCTTGTCGTTACATCTATTTTCTGAGTTTATTACTGAATTTTTAGACTTTTTTCGTGTGATTTTCGTTAATTTGGCTAGTCTTTACATTAGATTTAACTATTCATTTGCTTTAAGCAAAAGTTTGCTGAAGCCCCATTTGCATTCAGAGCTGCCGTTAAGCGTTCATTGAATCATATTTTCCAAACCTCTGATGATTCCATCGATTGTCCCAAGTTTACTCACAATCAATTAAGTTCACTGTATAATAATGGGTCTGTTGCATACTTTTGCTACAGCAATATAGAACCTTGATTCTTATGTAAAATTCGGCGAAAATAACGATGCGCACATTATAAACGTTCAAAATCCACTCATTAACTCAAGAAATCACTTCAATTTCAAACAGCCCGCGATACACTAGACACTATTTGCACCGGTATACTACTACATAGACGGAACCACCGTGTAGTAAACAACATCGTAACTACAAAATGATGGAATTCCGCTCTAAATATATACGAACTATTGGCTGCATTTGATGTCTGGTCTTTTCGGTTTATGAAGGATTACAAAATAATAACAGAAATGTACGCATATAAACGAAACACTCCAATGCTTGTAAGTTCTGTTCATGTTTACATAAACGAGATGGTTCCATCTATGTAGTTTTAAGTCGGTGATATAGGGTCTAGTGTAGCGCGGGTTGTTTGAAATGAAAGGTATTTTCTGAGTTAATGAGTGGATTTTGAAAGTTTTTAATGTGCGCATCGTTATTTTCGCCGAATTTTACGTTAGAAACAATGTGTCATATTGATGTAGCAAAAGTACGCAACAGACCCATTGTAATGCAAGATGATACTCCCATCTGGAAACTTTTCCCAGCCGGTGGAGCCGTCAATTTTATATGAACAAAAGAATTGCTAGTATATTATGATCATTTAACCAGTGACTCTGCCGATTAAGTAAATATTATTTTAGAAGGTGGTATGTTTGTGCATTACATCCATACATTGAGTTGAGTTGTGTAATGTTTTGGTCAACCGGTGGTGTCATCGGCGAATTGAAAAATGCCATTGAAGAATATACGCACAAAACGGAAGCTCTGACTTCACGACTATAGTTTCAGCTGCTTGAATTACAACTCCTAGCCGACATTATAGTGAGTAGCGGGAAATTCAAAATTGATCAATCAAATGTTGGTTTCAAAATTTAAAAAAGCATCGATTCCAATTAGATTCCTGGATTTTAAATTTCCCGGCGCTCGTATATTAAACAGTTTATTTGTTATAAGTTGTTTAAGACGTGTATAAAACTGCTCCTGAAAGTTTTCCAAACGATTTTTCTAAAAAAAAATTCAACTTGGTAATTGTTGACCTCTATTGATCGGCTTTTTCGACCCATTGTGCTGCAAGGCGAAAAACCATCGGCGCATCACCGTTGGCTCGTTGCATAATCGTATACGCAAGCATTAAGCTGAAGCGAGAGGGATCAACGATCAACGGCTCGATTGACCGGTGCGATAAAAATATAAAATAGGCTTACTTTCCTATTGCTTGTATTGGAAAGGGAGGGAGGATGTCAAATCCGGATTATACGGATGTCGTAAACGACCTTCCACTAAAAAAAAAAAAAAAAAAAAAAAAAAAAAAAAAAAGTTTTTCTGCGAGGAGCAAGATGATCTTAGTCGGGCTTGTCAAATCTTGCCAAAAATCCACTGTTTTTTTTCTTTTGTTTTTTGTTTTTCGTTTTTTTTTTTTTTTTTTTTTTTTTTAAATTTGCCTTAATCGTGAAGAAATTCGTAGTTCCCTGTTAACGGACAATCCTGGTCCCGATTGATCAATTTTCTTAATTGAATCCATGCATTGGCGGATCCAGCAATCTGGCAACCACGCATTATTTGAATGTGTACAATCAATTCTTTACTAACGCAATCAAATGAGAAGAATCCACTGTTTGCAAGATTGCTGGAACTACCAATGAATTTATGCAAGAGAATTGATATAGATTGAAAGTTCAATTAAGACCCCAAAGGATCGAGCCTTTATTTTAATATTTATTTGAAGGGCTCATTGATTTTCACGTCAATTCTCGAACTGATACTGCTAGTTGCTTCGAGATTTTCCTCCATTTGAACCGTAGCTGATTCGTGAATTGTGTGATGTATCCTCTTTCATTTAAACCTTTGGAAAAGAATCGATCCTCAAACGGTTCAATGTGGTCGTCCGAATAATAGATACTTTTGCATACTATCAATTAAAAGGAAATGAGACATCAATTGTAGTGGTAAGGTTCGTGATTTGCGATGTGTTGAGATCGACTCCATATGAACCTATGGAAAATAATCAATCATCAGGCGGTCAGGCGGTCCGAATAATAGATACTTTTGCATACTATCAACTAGGAAGAAACGATACATTGATTATATTAGAGGGTCGTGAATTGCGATGTATCGATATCGACTTCATATGAACCAATGAAAAATAATCGATCATTAGGCGGTCAATTGAACCTCCAAATAATCGATAATTTTATATACAATCAAATGGGAGGAAAACTACGAATTCTAGCCACCGCGCGTCGCGTCGCGTCGTGTACCGTGTGCTGCTGATGGGACTGGACGAATTCTCATCGGTCAACTGGCAACTCTGAAACTTCGAATCTCTATCATCCCATCGCAGACTTAACACTCAACACTCAACACGCACCAAAGAGATGAAGCGTCGCGTCGCGAACGATGCAATCGGTACCTGAGCCGTTTCATCGCGTCTGAACCGGTCATATCTATACTATAAAAAAAAAAAAAAATCGCACTCACAAAGTGGTACCGTTTACACAACAAAGAGCATAGAAAGAGCTCGTTCCCCAATCCCTGGGAGGGGTAATCTGAGATTTGACGCCTTCGTAATCTGACCAGTTTGATACTCTCCTCTAAATCAGATTGTCCCCATCCTTGGAAAGAAAAAAATAATAATATTGTCTGTTTGTCTTATCGAACAACGAAAAAAAAAAAAAAAAAAAAAAAGACTAGCGAAAGAGCATCAGGGTTGTCTTTGTGCGTATCATTAGCTATCAGTTCGGGGTGTTCAATGCATTGATTCATGGCACTGCATATGTATATCGCAATTTTCAAGATAAAACTTTGATTTATATACCATCATGTAATTCTGCATATCACGATAGTGCTGACAGAACTTCAACATCTTACGATACTGCCATGATGATTCGCGATTGTCACGATAAATTATTATTGCGGTAATAATGATACGATATCAAGTCACTTTTGTGATATTCAAATCTTAATAAGTGGCTGTCCACCAAACCAGTATCAAAATTGAAACCAGACCTTTCCTCAGCATCTATTGTCCTACATTTTGAGAAAATTGGACAGCAACTCACGTATAGTGAGTATAGTATAGTATAGTACTCACGTATAGTATATATAACTATTGGATCATACCGTTCTAAAGCAAACCCTTGGAAAAAATTAATGGCTTCATTTTTTCTATGAAATGGTTAAACATTTTTTTTTTTTTTTTTTTTTTTTTTTTTTTTTTTTTTTTTTTTGGGCGTGAAAAACTTAAAGTAGATGTGTGTACTTATACAAACTATACAATCGCAAAAAAAAAAGAAAAAAACCTGACAACTCAACTTAGTTTAGCAAAAATATCTTGTAAAAATGAAAACAAATTCATCTTTCTGTATCGTAGCTGCCACAAAACTGAGGATAAACTTTGTGGCCACATAGATTTGTTTGAAGGTTTCTTAATCTTGATCAAATGTACTTACCTATAACTTAAAAATGATTGGTTGATTGCTGGAAGGTTCTATTTTATAACAAATTTATATATATGACCTAAACTTCGTTTCTTGTTTCCTTGTTTTGGTTCTTAATGAACTAATTATGATGTTATAATCAGACATGTAACACCCTAAATAAAGGAGCGTGGCACCTGAAACGCAAATTTTACTACTTTGTATGAGATCTGCAGAAGCAATTAAACAAATTGATACTCTAAAACCATCAAGCCGTACTCTGACACTCAACACAATGTCTGCTGAGGTCTTTATCTCTGTAAAATAATGTCGGGGAGTTTGTTTCATAATAACTTAGATGCGTAAAAGAACCAGTTCTTGAAAAGCTGTTAAACTCTTCATTTCTCCATAAAAAAAGAAGTTATTTTTTAAAAATCCTACTTTTCTCAAACGCTCTGTCAAGTTGAAGATCTTTCCGGTAGAAGGGCGTAAGTTTCAAAATGGTCTTTCGAAACTTTAATGTAGGAAATGTATAAAACTAAGATTTGGTTCTATTCGTCGATATATCCTACTTTAAGTATCGAAAAACCATTTTGACACTTTCAAACGAGTTTTTCACTACAGTAAAAACCTTCTTTCACTCTCTTCTGGCGATAGTTCTTCAGTTTGAGCTCTTGGGTTTTTTTATAAGACAGCTAATTACTTAACTTACTCCATTGAAATGTAACTTTTAAAACTGATTTTGACAAAGTGCGATTGAAACACCATGTGTTGATTGACCCCGCAGCGACATCTTAAATCACTATCGATTTTTCTGATTGAGAGAACAGAAATATGCGGAGAAGCGCGCAGAAGAAGAAGAAAAAAAGAAAAAAAATTGACGAAGATAGAAGGAGGGAAAACACGAAAAGAACGCAGAGAAGCATATGGATTATGGAGAGGGCTGCATTGGGCGGGGGGGGGGGGGGGGGGGGGGTAAAACTTCGATCTTCAAGGAGAAAGAGGAGAGAGGAAGAAAGAAAATCGGCTGAGATCTACTGCCTCGGAACAGAGGAGGTGAGAGGGGACCGCATCATGATAATAATATAAAGATGGGATCGGGTAATCCATTGTCACGTGACCCCCGTAGAAAAAAAGATGGAGCCCCGCGATAAGTGATACAGGCCTCAAAAGGATCGTGCGCTATCTACGAGCCACGATCGCGCGCATCCATCAATATTCAGCGCAAAAATCGAATGATAATTCAAGCGTTTTTAACTATACACGTTCGGCCGCGGCCGCCATAAAAAAAAAAAAAAAAAAAAAAAAAAAAAAAAAAAAAAAAAAAAAAAAAAAAAAAAAAGGTCTCCTGTCTCACTCACTCCCTCCTCGTTTGCATCTCCCCATCTTTCGTCTTTTCCTTTACCTTTTAGATTTCTTCTAACCTATCCCTCTTCCATTCCCCCCTTCGAATGCAACCCCCCCCCCCACCATCCCTCGCTTCTCTTCACTGTATGTTTTCTTCTTTTCTCTTGCATCGCAGGCTGAACAAAAATTCAACGGCTGTGTAACGTAACTCCTGTAAGGTTGAGATAGTTGCACGCGCTTTGGAAATAATTACCCTATCGCCCAACTCAATATGGAGATCGGAGGATATCAGGATCTTTGAATGCAAATTTTGGGGGGTGGGGGGAGGGGGGTGTTTGTAAGCACTGCTCCGCTATTTACGGGCATCCGTTGCGCAAAACACTGAACACGCCTCCAAACTCGATGGGGACTGCCCTCGTTTCAGTTTTTGGTCTCGTCCGATTGCTTCATTTTTCGGCAGCATTTTGAAGCGGCTGACTGACCACTGACCAGCGGGCTGATTGTTTACTATCATGTCAAACTGATAGCTTGGGTCTGAGTGACGCTATTGACTGTTGCTATGGTAACGATAATCAAGCTATATGTTAGCTATAGTTTTATAAAACTTACTTACGAGTGGCTGTTTAACTATGGTAACCATATAATAACTTACAAATAGTAACTATAGCATTCGTCAAGTTTTACAATGGGGCTCTTGCAAACTTTTGCTATAAGCAAATAAATAGTCCGATCTGATGGAACGACCAGGGGAAATCACGAAAATCACATTAAGAAAGTCTTGCGTTCAGTAATAAACTCACATATAATAGCAATAACGGCAAGATCGTAATGGCGGTTCAACGCAGGTATCATGGGAGATTCCTGTCTATTATGTCACTTTCTCGACGGAAACACAGAGATATATCTCAATTTAGATAGGAATCTCCCATGATACCTGCGTCTCTCCGCCATTAAGCCCGATTCTAAGAGTGAATTTCGTGATTTTCTAGTGTACTCATCGTCATTTTTACTGGTTTTTAAATGCAAGAACCAACTCTTCAATCCCATATAGCAAAGTTTGCAAGAGCCCCATTCTAGACTAATTCTTGAGCTCAATCAGTAGCAAATGATTTGATCTTTCAAAGGTAATTAGGGTCAGATCGCAAGCCTTTTTAGTTTAGTAGTTACAGCATCAGTCCGGGTAATTTTGCAACACCCTATGTACTAAGACTTTCAAAAGTCGAAATGTTCATCCCTCCATCTCTTGGTCAACTTTAAATAATTTTGCAGTTTTCAGGTTATTTAGAGTCTGACAGAGTTGCCACTTGGGCATCCATAGTACGTACTCGTATTTCTTTGAGAATAGGTGAATAAGGACTTTTAATATTACCAATTACCAGTAATTTTGTCAGACATTTTACCGCTTTCGTTAGATTGGAGAGTTCTGAAAATAAACTAGAATACATAGTTTAACTCCAATATTTCCTCAAATTGAGCTGAAAACACAGAGCTGGTTCTAAGACAAAGATTCTATCAAAATATGTTAATGCTGAGGGAATAAAATAATAATCACACAAAAAATAATAATACTATAATGAAAATAAGAATAAAAAAAATTACCGTCCACAATATCATTACTGTTGGAGAGGAATTCGAGATTCGTAAGAGTAAAGCAAAAGCAAACGGATGGAAATAGCATGAAGGGAATGCAGGGATTAAAAAATTAGGTATGGTAATAAACCATTCCGATCATTTTTGTTTATTCTTTTTTCTTCTTCCTCTTCTTTTTCATTTATTCGTGTCTTGGAACAAAAGCGGATGTGCGCGGAGCGGCGTTCGCGTCAGTTGAAGCGGCATTTTAAACGGTGGTAATAAAGCTTTAAGCTCCAGGATAAAATTTTTTTAAGAACTGTCAAGATGAGATTTACACCTGTCTGAAGTACTAAAAGTTGTCGGATTTTGCGATCTACAAAAACATTCCACACATTTTCATGTTTGCTGATTTACTTGTATTTTATTAGCTGTTTTCGTTGAGGTTGAGAGCCCCAGTTATTTGAAAACCAGCTGTCTGTTAAAATTAGAGTTTCCAAACTAGGGTTATGGTACACTGAAAAACGTGAA
Organism: Trialeurodes vaporariorum; assembly: GCA_011764245.1. Classification (NCBI taxonomy): domain Eukaryota; kingdom Metazoa; phylum Arthropoda; class Insecta; order Hemiptera; family Aleyrodidae; genus Trialeurodes; species Trialeurodes vaporariorum. The sequence goes on from VMOF01000001.1 coordinate 51,098,726, forward strand.
GTTTATTGAAGTATATGTTGCTTTGGTCTACAACTCGTATATAGATCTACGGTCAGAAATATCCCCGTTCAAAAAAGTGCGTTTTTCGCACAAAAAAGGTAGTTTCAAATTTAAATGTATCGCAGACTATAGAGCTGCGGTTAATACCCCCCCCCCCCCCCCGAGAGATATGCGTGGATGGAGAGATCGTGGGTCTACACTTCATTAATTCTCCACTTGAAATAAATATCATAATTTTGGTGCACGGCTGCACACGGATTTATTATTATTATTATTATTTTTGATATGATATGAAGCATTGGAAAATAGTATCTTCTAACTATCTGTATAGAGCTGTGTACCAAAATTATGAGATTTGTTTCAAGTGACAAATTAAATGCATAGAATGTAGAACCTCGTTTTCTCTGACCACTCATATCTTAAAAAAGGAAAGAAAACAAAATAGAGCGAGGATCAACGCATTATAAAAGCTTTGCATCAAAATTGCATGTGATTTTGGTTTTGGTTTTTTTGTGAAAAATTATAAGAGCGTAACTCCGCCCTCTTTAAGCTCTAGGTCCAGGTGTAGCTGATTTATGTGGGAATTTTTTATTGATGGTGATGCTATTTATCTAGAATAGTAAGACTTGACCGTTGCAGTAGAGTAACCATCGCTGAATTGCCATTTTTAACAGCTCTACCCATGAGTAACCTTTAGCAAAGGAGGAACTTAACAATGATTATTATAGCAACGACCAAGTCTTACATAAGCCATCAGAAAGGCTCAACAAATTCAAATAGCGTCACTCATAGACTGTTTTAACTATCGGTTAAACACAAAAGTAAAATATCAGCCTGCTGATGTCTCTTCTTAGTATCAATTTCTTTTTTTTTCTTCAGAACCATTCAACATTCATTAGCATACTAATGCGGCAACGCTGTAGAATTCAGTTGAGAAAAAGCGCGCTTCACTGACCACAGCGCTGTAATATTGAAGTTAATTCGCGCCAAATCAGCCGGGCGTCGCGTCGCGTCGGGCGTGTTGCGCGGCTGCTTCGAATTTTTAATATCCAGTAAATATTTGCGGAATCCCACGACTGAATTTAATTAGGATTGTTTCTTTCTTTTTAAAATCTCGGTCGCAGCTGCGGTATTGGCGACTCTTTGTCTTCATTGTCATTTCCTCCCAACCTTATTGTTACACTTACACTTTTTAACCTGCATTATAACAACATTCTTTACCACTGTTATTAGTGTTATTCGATTACTATATACATGCGTTTGCCCCTCGATCATGAACTGATTCGATTAATAATAATTTATTGTTTACACTTCTGTTTTTAGATGTGTGTGTATTGTTTATAGCACTGGCGGAACCAGGATGTCTTCCATCTCTCTCATTTCTCATTTGAATGTATAAGTATAGGAAAAATACAGAAAGAGGGGGGTTTATCCCGTCGCCCATCCTTGTCTAACATACTTTTTTCAATGGAGAAAAGAAAGAGATGAAGAAAAACTCTCAGTGCGCTACTGGATGTCCATCTGGACAAGGTGTTGGTTTGGCCTATTCTTCTAATTGAAGGAACTCGATGAAATCAACCTACGTAGAATAAATAATCAATCTTCAGGAGATTTACTGAATCTTTCAAAAATTGATACTTTTGCATAGGTCAAAAGTGCAAAAAACATGGTTGCCAAATAGTGAGAGCCACCATGCACCAGTTCTAATCCAATACTTTATACTTCCTTCATTAAAGTTGCTCGTTTCTCTCCCTCTTTTATCCAGCTTCTTAATCAACTGAGGCCGTTTCGAGAAAAAGGGCTCTTAAAACAACTGGTTCGCTCTTTCTGAGAAAGCAGCATTGTGATAGTAAAGACATGGGCGTCATTTCAAGTTCGGCTTGGGGGGGGGGGGGGGGGGCAAAATATCTTATGACCTTTTTTTTTTTTGCTCATTATAATTTTCCGTTTGGCAAAAAATCGGATAACCTTTTTCTTTTTGCTCATCAATATAATTTTATTTTAGAGCCAGAGAGCCTTCTTTTGGGGGCAAAAATCGGATGAATTTTTTTCTGTGCTCATCAATATAATTCGTGCCAGTTTTTGAGCCTGACTTCAAATCCTTGGGGGGGGGGGCGATTGCCCCCCCAGCCCCCCCTAAATGACGCCCATGAGTAAAGAGACTATTGTCTGAAGAGCGCACCTTATGTTTTATCCGCCCTTTTTCCGTGAGGGGGTTCAGTGTATAACCTAGGGATTGAAGGAGATTTTTGGGAAATTTTGCGTCTTATGGTGAGGTCTTGTGCATGGGAATTCAATGGCCTCAATTTCCGGTGAAGAACTTTTTAGTCCAATTCTCATACAAATCGAAGTGTCGTTATCTAATTACTATCTCCTTTCTTATTTTTCTTGTTCTTTCTTCGCTTTGCCCCCTCCCTCCCCCCTTTTGAAGATGAATGCATTTTCTACAGGGACAGTGGCGAGTTCAAAAAGATGAATGACTGAATATTTCGGATTTCTTATTTACTCGACCCCTCCTCACCCTTTCCCCTAAAAAAACATGGCTTTACTGAACATCTCCATTTCTTGAGGCGCATCTTTCCTTCTTTATTTTTATTTATCTTCTTCTTTTTTTTTTTTCATAAATAACGAGGAAGGGATGGACGGTCACGCGCATTTTTCAGCGGCGGAAGGCAAAATAACATTGTGAAAATTCTACGATCCTCTATAAAGTATTCCTTTGAAGATAAGAAACCCTTCAACTCTCGCCCCTTCCTTCCCAGGCAGCAACCTCTACCACGAATTGAGGCATCCCACCAAACATTTTGCTCGTTGGCTGGAAGAGAGGGCCCAGTGCGAGTGTCGAGATTCTCGCTTAGGGTTCATTTATTTTCGACTCAATTTTCTTCTCTTTTTTTTCGCTTTTCTCGAAGAAAATAAAGATTTTTCAAGATAAATTTTTTATTTTTTTTAGTTTCGTGCCTCATAATTTTTTATTTTTTATCTATGGCTAAGCGTGCATTTATTGCGTTGTGTCTCTTTTAACCCATGCAAAATCCGAATTCAAATTGGCAGTTCTACTATACTTTACCGTTTTGAATGGGTCATGGGTGTCTAACAAACTTTTGCTAGAGGGTCTATTCTCTTGTTAATCGCCACGTGATAATCACATTAAAAATCAAAAAGTCTCTAAATCCACTCACGAACTCAATAAATGCGTTTAAAAAAATTCAAATATGACGGTCAAACATGGGCAGATCCAGAGGGGGGGGGGGCATGGTGGCATGACCCCCCTCCCCCTTTGACCCAAAAAAGGAAGAGCAAGAGGAAGAGAAAGAGGGGGGAAAGAGATGAAAAGGAAAAAACAAAAGCCTTTAAGTAACCTTCAGTAAATTAGACTAGGTTTTTCGGGGGGGGGGGGGGTAAATTGGGTCTTAATTTCATCCACTAGACATCCATTTTCTACAAAAATGTTAAGAAATTGGGTAGCTGGCATTCTGGGATCTTCCACTTTCACACACACAAAAATTAAAATGAGGTAGTATAAAATTGAGGAGTAAACAGTTAAAAGATGCATCAACTTGGCTATGGAGAAGCTCAAATTTTCAAAATTTTCTAGGGGGACCCACAGACATAGCCGTAGCCAGGTTATTGTCTTTCTCTCTCCTAGCCCATTTAAACGTATGTGTTAGATAGGGATATAGGGGCTTTCATGAGACCTCAGCCCCTGGTTCTGTCCTTTTCTAACACATCCGTTTAAACGGGAATATCCTGCGGCTACGGCTATGCCCACAGACCTCCATTGACTGGGGGTTCCCCCCCAGACCCCCACTCACGTTACAAAAATGCCCCCTCCCTTGAGACTCTCCTTGATCCGCCCCTGCGGTCAAATGAGTGGATCACAATAATGGGAGAGTCCTATCTAATTGCAGCTTTTTCTTTGATGTGTCTTTTTTCTCGGCATAGAAAGTTGCGATTAGACGAGACTCTCCTAAACAAACAGGAACCAATGGCCCCGCATTTTGAGTGCATTTCCGATATGAAAGCGCCTACGTAGACCAATGAAGCACCGGAAACGCAAATTTTTTCAAGTAGAAAAACCTCGAGCTTAAAAACTCGAATGATTGGCAATCCATGCTTTCTTCTTCTATTTTAATTATAAGTTTGAAATATCAGAAGCAGTGGCGAGGCGTGTAATTTGGCAACGTTTAAATTTTTCCCTTTAAACGCATTAGAAAGGTCGAAATATCTAGTCATCGCCGATGGCCAAAGCATTCGATTTTTTCCGTAAGTTTAAATGGAGGAAAATGTTGCCTAATTTCACGCCTCGCTACTGCGATCAAAAGTGAAACACAGCTTTAACCGTTGAAATAACGTAGATTAAAATCAGAATACCTTCTTCCGCGTGATCAAAACTAAGTGGAAAAAGTAATCTTTAAGTTAAAATAATGAGCTTTCATAAAAATCGGTGCAAAGTCAAACTCCACGAGGTACTTTTCTGACTCAGAGCGGCGTAAATACTCGCATTTGTTGGACACAAACAGAGCGTCCTCAACATATCTATAGTTACATCCTCGTATACGTAAGCGGCTGTCGCCATAATCTTAAGTTAATTTTACAGGAAAGGGTAAATATGGTATCCTACTATTATTTACGATAATTCCTTTTTATTTTCTATCCTCGACGAGAGGATAATAGTATCCTTTCTATCGAAGCAGTTGACCGATAACAAGAATCTAAATGTACCGGTCTGTCACACGAAAGATAAGTGGCATCCTCGACTCGCCGCTCGGTGGGACTTTGAGAGAATTTCTTGGACAACCGTGAGCATTCCTTTTTTTGGAAGCGTTCCAGGAGAATGCGTCATGATTTTTGACATCAGCATAGTGAAAGCTGTAACTGGATGGCATTCCCTGATTGTAACATCATACTGCATAGAAAAAAAGCTAAAACGCTTTGGCAGCGCTGAAGAAACCTTTAGTAGAAAAATAGCCCAACGATAGACTTTAATAGAGCCAACCGATAGTTTTAATACACCTAGCTAAAGAGATTTTCCTGGATGAACCGAAGATTTGGTTGGCTGAACCGAAGTCTTTTGCTGGGATATTTATCTACCAAAGGTTTTGTCAGCGCTACCAAAGTGGTTTTTTCCGATTTTTTTTCATCGGAATCATCGCGAAACTATTAAATTATCAATTTGTTTTTTTTTTTTTTTGTTTTTTTTGTTTTTTTTTTTTTTGTTATTAGCGACGTAGACTCCACCGATTGAGACAAAATTACAGATCAGGGTCATTTCGTTCATTAAAATCATTAAAATCACGGAAACTATATGCATTGAATCAAAAGATTATACCAAAAGCATAACGATATGTGAACCTAGGTAAGGGATGGTATTGTTACCAGAATGAATTCCAGTGTTTGTAGTTTGTACCGTTACCATAGTGCTTGAAAATGTTGAAAACATTCTAGTACTGCATGTGAACATTTTCTGACAGTAGCACCGGAATGTTTTGGTACAACGTACTAGACTCTCCGCGTTTTACATATCGTTGTGTTTCTGGTAATATTACAAGAATTTAGGAACTATTTATTTCACTATGTAATCTTTCGGTCAACCGTTGGAGCCATCGGAAAATTGAAAAATTCCTCTAAATATACACAAAACTATAGATCCTAACCTTACGTTTTTCTCCCCCCATTGTGTCGTGATCCCGTGGTCGTATTGGAGGAGGAAAAAGGAAATAAATAAATAAATATAAATATCAAAAGGAAACGGGCAGGAATCAGGGTTGCCAACTTGAATCGCATTAGGAATCAAAATTCCCAAATTCAACGGTGTTTTGATTCCACATCTGAACAGAAAGATTACAAATTGCAGTATTTACACGTGATTTACAGACAAACAGCCCTGAACTGATAATCTTTTTTCTCCAGCCACCGTACCGGTGTAATCTAAAGTTAAATACCGTCAGCAATTCTCGCCTGCATTTAATACAAGCGGATTGGCAACATTGCCTGGAAGAATCATGATTCAAAACGCAACCCACCGACGACCATTTCCCGGCGCGTCCAGGAACCGAGCTACAGCGCCGCAGCGCATCTAAACAGCATATACATCTGTGGCGCAACGAGAAATTCTATGTCTCTCTCTCTTTTCACCGTTGAGACACGTGTGTTAGACAAGGACAGAACAAAAGGATAAAACCCCCTCTCTCTATTCTTTTCCTACCTATACAATCAGTAGGAAAAAGAGAGAGATGGAAAGAAATCCTGGCTGTGCCAACGGAGCGTATATACATGAATCTATTACCACGCGCTGTCGCCATGTAATTCCAATCATGTTTCAAAGTCCGAGCTGTGGTTTTAAGGAGACTATAAAGGACCTGCTTCCTTAAGAAGGGGTGGTGTGGTTGTTAAAGGGGTGGGGAGGGGAGGTGTTGAGCCCACCGGACGGACGCGCGCCGTACCGTCGGTAATGCTCCTCGATTGCCTTAAGGCCCGAAGCGAAGAGCGAAATGGTTGGAGGTAACATCGCGGGAAACTTGTAATTCACTGGTATCGATATTTCCAGAGGTTAGTCTTGATGACAAGTCTCGAGTCCCCTAGGATACGACGGGAGTTCAACGGAGGAGCCGACCCGACCCGCGGACGCACGGGATGCCGCGGAGGCGAGGGGAAACCGCGGTTTTGCAGTACCGATACCGGAGCGACGCGACGCGACGTGACGTATGGGTACGGTGATGCTGTAAGTACGTTTGGACGCTGGAAGCCTCTAAGCGCTGGGGGCTGTGGTCGCGTGGAAGAGTTTTTATGAGAAAGAGCTACGCCATGAGTATATACGAAGGTCACTTCCAATAGAGCTTTTGCAAGGTGCTTTGACGTAGGCAAATGCACTATCAAATCTGGGGTCATGCCACAATTATTGACCGCGCACAACGCCAAACAAATACAAAAAAAAGGGTAAAAAATAATTATCCCAATTATAATGAATTGAAAAATTCATCATAGTAAGTAAAACAAATACAAATAAAAAATAAAACATAATAATAAAAAATGGAAACAAAATAAAAAAGTTCATGTGTCACCCCATTTTAGGAGTTAAAGTCCCCCTATCGACCCTCAAATTCAGTTTAAGAGGAAAAAAAAAAAAAAAAAAAAAAAAAAAAAAAAAAGAGAGAGAAAGAGAGAAAGAGAGAAAAAAAGAATAAGCTCATCTAAAACTATCAGAAAAAATCCGTCTTTCCATTTTTGAATTACAACTCGGAGGTAGGCAGTTGGTCGTCGACTGATACATACTCATTGAAATTGCATGGTTCGTCCAGCAGGCGCCACACCTCGTCATTTCCATCGCTTAATTCCTCCACGCAGATTTCGTTTTCTTTCCCTTCTTCTTTGAAAAAGCCAGTTTTTTTGCAAATTGCGCTAATTACTCGTTCCCGCGTTTTTTTCTTCGCGCGGGAACCCATTTTACCAACGTAATATCCGATAAAACCTAGAAACGGAAAACGTTATAACGCGATTTTTTTACACGGTTTCTTATGGGAGTTTAACGGGACTCGGAAAAATCAACGTTATAACCGATAAAACGTTATAACGAGAAACGTTATATCGAGTTTCTACTGTAATATAAAGACCAATGGGTTTGTGTCACAGACAGACAGACAGACGAACATGCATTTTTGGGAATATGATTTTTGAGCTCAGGGGGACATACAATGCCAAGAAATAGAAAATCCCCAACTTTCAAATTTTTCATTATGAATAAGTATTGGCATTTCGTCATCTCAATAAGCATTAAAAGTGAGTTTTTACTTATTTTGAATGTACTGATTTTGCTCAATTTTGAACACAACCAAAATATACAGCGCCCGCGAGGGCCGTTACAGTCTTAGTTATACGTATCTTTGCCACATAGCTAATGTAGTCCAACGATTATACCTGTATTGCACTTCCTTGCAGGCAATTTGACCTCTGGCACCAGTTAAAAACGTGACTGTCAAAATTTGATTTCTATACGAAGCGAGATCGGCATTTTGAAGAGGCGAGTTAAGCCGTTACACTTCTGTCTCTGTCGAAGGCCTGCCGCTTGTGATCCAGGAATTTGTTTTCCCAGACTCTCTCTTTGATGTTCATGTGTTAGAAGAGAACAGAGATAGAGGCGATAGCAGCTCCCGCTATCTTTTTCCAACACGTATGTTTAAATAGGTATTGAGAGAGAAAGACAAATTCTTAAGTTCGCCTCTGGCGAGCGCGTGTCCAATGTCCATGCGTAGCCGCGCTAATATACATTTTACTGGATCTGCCAACTTCACAAACGAGAAAGTTTCAGCTCACATTTAGGGCTTGAGCAGCAACCTGATGATGAGGTCCTGATCTTATTGTAAGCAAGCGTCTCTTTATGGGCGAATGTTACTGTTATAAGGTTAGCCTTAAGACACTGGCCGAGGGTCCAAGGTGAAATCATCTAGAGAGACTGCGAGCTGTGTTGCAATATGTCTTGTGCGGTTTCGTTTTTGGAACACTTTTGGAAGTCTCCGCGATTCTTAATTTGAATTTCTCTGCTTTATTTTTGAAATTTAAAATTACTTTGAATTACTTAGAAGCCTTTGCGATTCTAAATTCAGTGACGCGTGGTACCAGCAAGTAATGAAGGCATAAGTGTTCAGAATTATTCAAAATAACCAATAAAACCTACTAATTAATACTTCTGTTTGTCTGCATTTTTTTTTTTTTTTTTTTTTTTTTTTTTTTTAGGCAACACTGTTCCAAATTTGAGTCAGCATTGTAAGGCCAGATTTAGGACTTACTTTCTTTTTAAGCGAGGAGGGGGAAAAAAAACAAAAAATCTCTGAGCACTGTTGTTCGTCCAAGCGCGACTAATCAGTTGATCGGATCAAAACACTGCGCAAATGAAAAAAAAAAAAAAAAAAAAAAAAAAAAAAAAAAAAAAAAAAAAAAAACAGAATAAAAAAAATAAAAAAGAAGAAAAAAAGAAGAATAAAAAAGAGAACCGATCAGCCATTAAACAAATACCTACCCACGCGTAGCGGGAATAATTACAAGCAATTGCGGGAAGAGCAAGCGCGGAGCGCGCCCGGAGAAGACAGCGATACAATGTAAATGTAGATATGATCAGTTCCCTTTGCGAGCGCTAGAGATTAGCTTAATGATGAGAGTTAAATTGGCTTATTGATACATAAAATATATAAAACCTAGGTGCGCCTGACTGCAGGGACCGCGGGACAGGTGACAAGGTGTGACAACATAATAAACATTAATGAAGTTAATGAAGTCACTCTCGCACTTGTAATAATTGTAAAGTGGCTGTAATTCAAATGGCGGGATGAGAAGCGACGATAAGGTGTTGACTGTGGTGAATCTAAGTCTATCGGGGGGATGAGGATGGGGTGAAAGAAAAATGTATAGCGACGAAGAATAGTGAAGAATTGTATTAGAGATGGAGAAAAAGGGGGTAGGGATATTGGAAGAACAAGTTGGATTGGAGGAAGGGAGGGAAAATCAGAAAAACGCGATATAAAAAGGAGGGGACATGTGTGCACTGGGATATAAATGGTGACAATTATAATAATACATAAGAGGTTTTATCGGCGCACAGGTGAAAAATTCGCTGGGAATCTCAGACTCAGAACCAGTATTCAGTAATTTTTCTTTGCTCATTCAAACAGTGTTAATGGAGCTGTTGCAAACTTTTGCTACAGGCTTATTAATAGTTGATTATGCGATAATACCCAGTAAAAGTAACGATTAGCGCACTAAAAAATCACGAAATTCACTCCTAAACTCACAAAATGATTTTAAACGCGAGACCGTCATGGCGGCCGGGGCCGCGGTTTGCATTGGGTTTCCCTATCTTCAATCATCGCCATCTACACGAGATAGTCTCGCAACACCACACAAGAAGAAGAAGAAGCATACCATTGCCATAAGAAAACCGCGGCCTCGGCCGCCATTACGGTCTCGCATATAAAAGCATTTTGTAAGTTTAGGAGTGGATTTCGTGATTTTTTAGTGTGCTAATCGTTATTTTTACAGGGTATTACCCCATAATCAACTTTTAATAAGCCTGTAGCAAAAGTTTGCAACAGCTCCATTTAATTGTGTTTTATTTTTATTTTTATCAATTAAGAAATTGAATTTGTGTTTAGTCACGGGAACGTATTTACTAGAGCTTGCGGCATCAAAATGGTTCATTTCTCTACCTATAAAGACTCTTATCTAATTCGACCTTTCGTAAAAGTCTAAATGCGAATAAAAAGAAACCTAACTAGCCAGACCGCATGATACGATATTGGCTCTCTGAAACATAACATTTATCTCTGCAGTTTTGATTTTATGATGATTTCATAACTTTGAACAATAACAGCCTCTGTACATATGTTGGACAAATCAGTCTGTTCAACTCCTGTTCAGTACTCATCATGTTCTTACTCATATACTTTTTACTTTCCTTTTACTTTTTTTTTCTTTGATTTTAGTATTTTTATACTCTCACTCTATGCCGATACTTTATCTCCATTCTTTCATAGGGATTCGAGGATTTACCTCTCTCTTTAGGAATTAAAATATCCACTCTACTTCTCTAACCTCTGACTCTCTCTCTCTCTCTCTGTCTCTCTCTGCCTCTGTCTCTCTCTCTCTCTCTCAAGTCTCACTCTCTGTCTCTCTCTGTCTCTGTCTCTCTCTCTCTCTCTCTCACTCTGTCTCTGTCTCTCTCTCTCTCTCTCTCAAGTCTCACTCTCTGTCTCTCTCTGTCTCTGTCTCTCTCTCTGTCTCTGTCTCTCTCTCTCTCACTCTGTCTCTCTCTCTCTCACTCTCTCTCTCTCTCTCTCTCTTTCTCTCTCTCTCTCTCTCTCTCTCTCTCTCTCTCTCTCTCTCTCTCTCCGTCTCTCCCTCTCTCCCTCTCTCCCTCTTTCTCTCTTTCTTATCGTTGTAAAGTTTTCGTGGCATCACCAATTCAGTCAAATACTATTCACCGAATTCTATTTTTTTTTTCATTTGCGCAACATCTTCGACTATTCAGTGTTTATCTCTCAGTTGATGGTGATCGGTGGCTTCCTTCCCCCCAGCAATTACTTAATTGCTGAGTTGACTGAGTGCACTTGTTTGTCGGCTTCTAAGCTTCTTCCCCAATCGGGATCCCCCTGTACTCGAGTGCACCAAGTCTTTGGAGAGCTTTAGAAGTTTGGTCGAATTTCACTGAAAATCTTTTACGGTCCACTCCACTCAATCGGCTTCCCCCCACCACCGATACAAAACAACCCCTCTCAATCGGCTGAAGTTGTTACGACCCGATAATTCTGCTCATCCGATTTTGAACGAAATCATTCTCAAAAAATACCTCGAAGTCAATTCAGCTGCAAGAGTAGACAAAGTTTTAAATCGCAGCTCTCTTCAACCAGTCACAGCTAGCCTTTTATGTTGACTCCCATCAGAATAGGTCACGCCACCTGCAGTTGAATATTCAACTCTCGTTATCAATAATGAGTCTATTAGAAACATCGCATCGGCGAGAGTGGTTTTAAGCACTAATTATTATGTAAAAAGCTGTAAAAATGACAATGGCAGCATCATGAAACACTAAAATCCACGAATGAACTCACAAATTGCGAAGAACACTAGACACTGTCCACTACTGTATCTTTCCACTACACCGCGTGTTTTTCTTTAAAATCAGCATTTATGTGAAAGGAAGATTTTTAACACAGAACACACTTGTTATATGTCAAGTGATCTTATTTGATCCGGCTGACTATCGTAAAGTGGTTCATAAACCATTAGGTGAGTTCTTCATTAAAAACCTGCATTCCATTATTTATAAGCTGATTTTAAGGAAAGCACACGTGGTGTTTCATAAGCCTCTCTTCCGGCAATGTCCTTAATGGTAACCAAAATTCCAGTTAAATTTACAGCAATTTAAGTCAAAACTTAACAAAATTCTTGGTACGATCTTCAGAAAGTCGAAACTTCCAGAATTTGTTTTTTGTTTTTTTTTTTTTCGAAGTGTTTGAAGACGTTTGAACGTAGAATTCGTCAACGTCTGATTTCTTCATTTAAGCCCAAGCAAAATGTCGAAGTCGATGGTGCTCACTTTGCATCTCAAGACTCTTCGATCATTTTCATGAATTTAAATGGACACGATGAAGCGTTGCCAGATTTGTCACGCAATTACACTTTACTCCATTGGATCCAGCCACTCCATCCCACTGAGCAGCGGCGGGAGATAGTAAACAAATCACTTGAGCATGTCAAAACGCTGTTAGTCGTTATAAATTAGTAGGTGTAATGAATGTTAATTCCAAGCTACATGCGACTGCGCCGATGAGCGTATTATACGCGTGTATACACACAGTATGCGCTTCACACACACACACACATACATTCACGGCAAGCAGCATACATATATGTATACACCGTATATATGTATATTTACACGCACGCACTCACACTCTCTCACCAAAGGATGGTGCACTCACACATCCGCAGGACGTGAGACATAATTGATAACACTGACACCAGCTCTATTGCTCTCGTTGGCTCTCTGAGGAAGAGAGCGAGGAAGTTGTCTACAGCGCCCGGCGCGCTTGCTTTTTGGATTTATGGTCACCGAGATCCAGGGTTGTCAGATGTGGAGGTTAAATCCATTTGATTTCATCATTGATGTTAATGCAGGATGTGACGGTTTAATCACCATCATCTGGCAACGCTGTGATGAGATCCCCGCTGCTGCCCACGGTAAGCGCGATCGAACATCATATTTACGGGCAGACCGGAGGAGAACGAGGAAACAGAGAAATGGCTGAAAAGGGAAAGAGGGGAGGTGGGAGGGGAGGTGGGAGGGGAGGAAAAAAAAACAAGTAGGAATGCGCTGAACAAACTGTAATGCACATGCGTGCGCGTGAGTGACTTTATTGCGCGAGACGTCTAATGTCATTTTTTTAGCCCCCCCCCCCCCCCGCCCTCGTTCTCTCACAATTTTCCTAGTCGTTTTTTTCCCCATTCTGTATTATTTATTTTTATTTTATTTTTTTGCAAGAAATTGAGATATTGAGACCACCAAAGGACGCCGTAGTGCCGGTGGAAGAAAAATATTCATTTTAACTGCGCAATCTTGCGAACGATTTGTTTCGTTAACATTACTTTTCATCCGCCTGCTAGATAATATATGAAGAGCGATTATAGAGGATCGTGTAGAGAGAGACTCTGCGACTGTGGGGAGGGGGAGGAGGAGGGGATTGCAAAAGCATGTTGGTCATTACCTGAGAATAACACCCCCGATATACATGTCCTGGGTCCAATTTGTCTTCCGCGATAGTTGTGTAACATCACTTCTATACACTGTATTGGTTCCTTGTTGGTTCGTTCTTCAATGTTTCTGCTTGCCCGCGATTTTTACCTTTCAAAACTATAAACCGACGCCGATCAGTTCACTAGCATTTGACTCCTTCCTGCAATGGGGCTGTTACACACTTTAGCCATAGGCGCTTTAATAGTCGATTCTGGTGTAATAACCTCCAAAAATAACAATGGCAGCACTAAAAATTCCTGAATAAATCCCACTCCTAAACTCAATAAACGCTTTTATTTGCGCGAGCGTAATAGAAGCATATGGCAGTAAGAATGGGAGATTCCTATCTTATAATTTTGTCACTCTACATACTGACATGGATGATTCACAGAGTAATTAGTCGCCAGAGTAGTGATCCACATCCGATAAATGGTACCGTGACACCCTGTGACCCCGGTGTTAAATGCAAGTCGTCTCTTATTGGTCCCTTCTTGATGGAGTTACAGTATTATTATAGACGGGAATCTCCCATTATTACTGCCCTGCGCCATCACAATTACGCTCGCGTAAATAAAATCGTTTATTGAAATTAAGAGTGGATTTTGGAAATTTTTAGTGCTGCCGATGTTATTTTTGGAGGTTTTCAGACCAGAATCGGTTATTAAATCGCTTATAGCAAAAGTGTGCTACAGCCCTGCATTTGACGGTGTTTTCACATTCATCCTCTTATTTTAAAATTACTTTTTAAACCTGCATGTTTGAAATTCGATGAGTGTGTTGCGGGTACACTGTAAGCTGGTAGCTTGATATATCATTCTTCTTTGGTGTTAGACGGGGTTTCGGTGTTCGGGTCTTACTCTCGGCAAAACTTGTAAAATGCTTCTCCAGTCCTCCACGCATCCATAGTCTGACGGGTTGACCACAGTGTTGCCAGATCGGGGGTAAAAAGCCGTACCGTCCCCAATTTCAATGTAAAACGTACGGCTTTTTCACCCCCAATCTGGCAACACCGGTTGACCAATTCGAGTCGAGACCGAAACGCCATACCCAGGGCTGCCGTTTTTCGTATAACTAATGCTATTTTTCAATTCATCGATGATTTCACCGGTTGAGAAGAGATTACACAGCTCATTCAGTGTATGACTGTAATGAACTAAATTACTCGCATCTGTAATCTTTTCTCAACCGGTGGAGTCGTCGATGACTTTTAAAAACTTGCGGATATTTTAATTAATTGACGGCGTTTCCACCGACTAACGAAGGATTACAGATCTGAGTATTTTCGTGCATTACAGTCATACACTAAACTGAACTGTGTAATCTTTTCTCAACCGGAAAAATCATCGGTGAATAGAAAAAAAAGCATTGCTTATACGCAAAACGGCAGCGCTGGCCATATACCCGTCCGGAGCTTTTAACAAACGACGAAGCTTTCTTGAAAAATAGCCTCCCTCGTATGGGCAGAATGCGAGGTAGATCAGCAAGACTCACGTTTCTAAACTATTTCGCGAAAAATAATGGCCAGGTAACATTAGTAAATCGATTGCAGTGCCTACAGTTGTCGCACAACCGTTCGCGTTCCTCCCCCGCGGTGGCAGCTTCATCTCTTTTTGCCATTTGAACCTAAGCAAATGTATCGATTTCTCAACGATTCTGCAGCTAGGGAATCCCTTGAATATCGATTATTTTGCGTTGGTTTAAATGGAGAGAATCCATTGTCGCCCCATTGCACGATCCGTCCGCCAATGCTCCCCCGTGTTCACTGTTCATGGACGAAACAAATAAATTTATGTTACTTCAGGAAATTTTCCATGGTCTATTTTCCAGCAGAGCTGTAAAGCCCGAATTACAATAAATAAATAATCATTTTAATTTTTTTTTTTTTTTTAATCAAATTTTATCACCACGACTATAAACATTTTATACACAAATATTGCTGCTTTCTTTTGGTTAAATAACTTTAGACTATATAAATATGTAACTCAATGCATACATTTTACGTATTTTTGAAACATCATTGTTTAATTTTCATTTCCTTATTTATATGTTTGCATTCTAACTACAGATGGTGGTGGTGGTGATATTAATAGTATGATGATAGTAAAATTGACGAGAGGACGGAGAATTTAAATAATTAAATATTTAAATGCTTAAAACCATGTCATTCTAACATTTTTAACATATCGGTGTATTGTACTATACTGTCAGAGATCGTCAGAAAAAGGCCAAAATATAGAAGGTAAATTTTTCATGACGCTATCACGTATAAGCTTTTAAGACCAATTTAAATCGCATAAAGGTCACTTTATAAGAGTAATTTAAACCCGGAAATTTCATTTGGAAAGTTTTAAATTGAGGTCCAAAACGATGTTTTTTTATTACTTTTTTTCTCTGCTTTTGCTTCTTTGATTACTTTTGCCATTTTTTTTTATCGATCTCAGACCACGCCTATCAAACACCCTTGTCTTTATAACTTGTCCGGAAAATCGATCGTTTTGTACTAATGTGCGGTGTTTGGTGCAAAGAGACATTCATTTCGAATCGGAAACTAATCTCAACTATGCGCGACATAAGTGCGCGCGAATGCGCGTACGCTCTGAAGAGGAAAGACGCAGCGCACCTCCTTTTATTCGTGTTTTCGTTTCGAAGAAGGTAGAAAGAAGAGGCAAGAGAGATGGAGAGAGAGAGAGAGAGAGTGAGAAGAGAGAGAGAAAAAAGAAACAATCAATAAAAAGGAACGCAATACGCGCTCCGGAAGATGCATGGAGTAGATTGAGGAAGGTGGCCGTGTATTCCGCGCATCAAATGAGGTATACGCACAATAGTCAAAAGAATTAACCAAACCAGCGAGCTGATTGTGAAAACGGTAAGCTAGTTGGCCATGCCGTAGCCTGCTGTCTGGCATCGTTGCTTTCTGTCCATTTAAACCAACAAAATAGGTCGAATCCGACGGTGTTCACTGCACATCTATATACCTACATAGTTCGATAGATCTCATATGAATTTAATGGACAACACAATTAGAACGAGTTTGATTCGAACTACGGCTTTAAAAGTCCAATTGATGTACCCTGAACAGAAGTTATATTTGCCCCACTTTCACCTGTTCCCGTAATTCCTCCAGTGGCGGATCGTGGTGTTTAGCAACTATGTTTTTTTTTTTTTTTTGCTATTGCCATTTGAATCTGTGCAAAAGTATTGCGATTTCTCGTGGATTCAGTGAAGATCGATTATTTTACTTAGGTTTAAACGGAGAGAATCCAATGTTGCCACATTGCACGAGCCGGCACTGAAATCCCTCTACTCCCATATAGCCGTGGCCAGGAGCGTTTAAATTCGGGGACCGTCTGTACTGAACATTTATTGGTCCCAGCACAACTGGCCACTAACCCAGAGGTTCCGGGAACAAACTTCAGCCGAGGTGACAAGATTTGACGATCCTGATCTGGTCATATCAGAAGGACATGCGAGTGTAACTCTTCTCTATTTCAAAGTCCTTCTTCTCCTCTCATGTATGTCCTCTACTTGGCCCTAGTAAGCAAAAGAGGACACTTCCAACTGCCTTTAAAGGAGAGAAAAAAAAAAGAAAAAAAAGTTGGTTGTCAAAAGTGTGTCTAGACTGTGAAACAGTTCCTAAGGAGACACTATATGGACACAGCGCTTAAAAAACATGTGCTTCAGCCGAATGTGCGGAGCTTGGGGGTACGGCTGCGCGGCGTACCTGGACCACGCCAAACGCGTCCAGCCAGTCAGTCGCAGTCGGCGCGTGGTGTCCGTCGCTAAACGACCCAACTTACAAGCGTCTTGGAATCGAGTACATTTTTCTCCTTTTTTTTCAATCTCCCTGTATCCTTTTCCCTTCCTTTTTACACCCGAAAGACGGAGCTCATTAATAGGCGTTTAAGTACCGGAATGAAATAAAATAAAGTAAAATAAAACAAAACAAAACGCGTAAATAACCGCGACTAGCAGGTGAGAACTTGGACACTCGGAGGAAACTCAGACAAGGCGACTTCACCACTTCACCACTTCACCACCCTCTGAGAGTCCGAGGAAGGACCGAGTTGCCAATTCAGCGGGGAGATGGGGCAACTTGCAACTGGAAACAAACTGGCAGTACGATAGCATCCGCAACATCATTCGTATTTACGAATTTGAATGGCGATGATTCACCATGGACGAAGGATAGCAGTGATGCATTGGTTAAAGGCTTGTTTTGTTGCGTTTTCGCAGCTGCCAACTTTATAGCAAACTTTCCTGTTGGCATGAGCATTTACTTTTACACTAAACCGATTTCTTAAGACAGTCAATGTGTGACGCTATTGGTCAAGCACTGTAAGACTTGACTTTTGCTACAGTAGGTTAAGTTTTCCGTTAGCTATAGCTTTATGGAAGTTACTTAGAGGGTAGCTGTTAAAAATGGGTCATATTATTTAACTATATGGTTACCATTGCAACAGTCAAATCTGAAATCTCACAATGGAACTCTTGCAAACTTTTGCTATAGGGGATTGAAAAGTTGATTCTTGCATAAAAACCAGTAAAAATGACGATGAGTACACTAGAAAATCACGAAATTCACTCTCAGAATCGGGCTTAATAGCGGAGAGACGCAGGTATCATGGGAGATTCCTATCTAAATTGAGACATATCTCTGTGTTTCCGTCGAGAAAGTGACATATTAGACAGGAATCTCCCATGATACCTGCGTTGAACCGCCATTACGATCTTGCCGTTATTGCAATTGTGTGAGTTTATTACTGAACTTTGGACTTTCTTAGTGTGATTTCCGTGATTTCCGCTGGTCTTTTCATGAGATCGGACTATTTATTTACTTATGGCAAAAGTTCGCAAGAGCCCTATTCTAAACCAATAGAATCATTCGTAGGCTGTTTTGATCATCGGTTCAGCGTAAAAGTCAACGATCGAGAAAAAGTATGGAAAGGATAAATGGAGAGAGGAAAATTATCGTAAGGTATATAGTATCGTAAGAAAATGTATCGAGAGAATTAAAATGATCAAAAAGAAAAACAAATCGAAAGCAAAAGTATTTAAATACTTACGCTAAATACTTACGTATATCGAGAGGAAAAGAATCGGAACAGTGAAAATTATCAAAAGCAAAAGTAAATTTAAAAAAAGGTATCAGAAGAAGAAAGTATCGAAATTAAAAGTATATCTGTGTGGAAAAAAGCTCTCCCACCCCCCCCCCTTCTTAGAAAAACCTAATAAAGACATCATCCGGAATGCGTACACCTCATCAAGGTCGCAGCCTTCTGTCTGTATGTACTCACCAGTGGCGTAGTGTGCAATTTGGCAACGTTGTATCGGGTCCATTTAAACCTGTGTAAAAGGTCGAATGCAAAGGTGTTCACCGAACACCTTATCATTCGATACTTTTCATGGATTTAAATGGATGAACGGCACTGTTTGCAAATAGCACGCTACGCCACTGATACTCACGCCCTTTTTTGGTCTTTGACACACACAATCAGTTAAGTTGGGGTGTACCGTTAATTCTGGCAACGTTGCATTTTCTCCGCACTTAACGTTCCATGAACCCTCGAGAAAAGTCGGTTAAAACATTCATCCATTCGACTTTTTTACACGGATTTAAATTAACGAAATGCAACGTTGACAGTTTGCACACTTCACCGCGCACCGTCTCATGGTCAGTTACGGGGTGCGAATATTGTGTCTGGAACAAGAGAGATTTTAGGCGTTGACTTTAATTGTACGCCCACGCTTGAATTAGACCATTGTTGGTACCCATATCTCCGCGTAGGGTGGGGGTGGGGGGGGGTTGGTTCCTGTAGGAAACAATAGAACATTCCGGGGTCGGATCTTTGGATTTTTTTCCATGCTCTCCTGTTTCTTGACCACGGGCAATGGGCATTCCACCTCTACGACCCGCGTATATACGTTCAAGCAGTCGCTCTATGCGTTATATGACCGAGCAGCGAGCACATCTAGCAAATCCATCTCTCTATATCTGATAACAGACTTAGGAGAGGGGGGGGTGAAAAAGAGACCGAGTCTCATATGAATGTTGCCAGATTTTGATCAGGGGACTACCTAAGAAAAGTCAGGTCCAGAGATCTGTCCATCTCCTCTTTCCTCTCATTTGATTGAACGCGTGTGTAAGAAAAGAACGAACATAATATTTGGCTAATGTCTTGTGCAACAAGTTATAACTATCTATTAGAGGGGTTATTTTATGTTACAAATCTTATCTCAAAAAATGATAGCATTCCGACGATTTGATTCGGGTTTGTTTGCCTCTTGTTTTTTAACCTTAAATAAAAATTTGTTATTTATTTAGAGTAAATTGATTTTAAATGAAAGTGCAAAGTATCTCATAGAGTAGATATCTGGACTCAGAACTCTGACACAACTATCCAGGTGGGAAAAGTTTGCTTGTTTCTGTCGCCCGTGTCAGTTTTTTCTGTTTTGTTTTTGTTTTTGTTTTTGGTTTTGTTTCTGTTTCTGTTTTTTTTTTTTTTTTTTTTTTTTTTTATCGTGTTAATCCTCCCAAAAAGAATAGTTATGCCAATGTCTTTATCCAAATGGCCACTCTAAAATACATTCAGTCATTCACCCTTATTTTAAACAGATTTCAAAATTGGTTTTTCACAAATTTGTTTTAAACAATTTAAAGTCGAATAATAAGAGGCAAAAAAAAAAAAAAACCCGAGCTAGTGTGAACACATCCATAAGAACTTTCCAGCACGTTTGCCTCCTTAGTGTTTTGATAGTCCCAGAAATACCCTACATTGGAATGGCTCGTTGGTCTCGCGACAGTAAACCTCTCATTTCTACATATTTCTAGCACAAGTATACTCAAATGAGCAGAAGGAGAGAGAGAAAGGATGACAAATACGAGCCGGATCCGTCTTTGTAACCTCAAAATAGAAATTCGTTTTCGTCATACGTTACCTTAAAGTTTGGATCTTTACTTGGAGGGGGGGGGGAGTAAACTTTCTGCAACGGATTATCTATAGATTGCTTCCCAAGATACGGCAATACCTGGCAATACTGCCTCCCATAACACGAGTGCGTTGAAACTTAAAGACAAAGGTATACGAAGAAAATCAACCGTGCTCACATTAGCGCCATTTTACATGTTCTTTGCAAGACCCTCACGCATACACGGGCACATAGATAAGCATACAGCATGTGCTCATCACCTACCCTCCCCTCCCCCCTCTCCGTTATGGTTATGGTAACTCCAACGATCCAACTGGAGGTGGCCCCGCCGCTCTCCGTTGGTAGCTCCGGGGCCCGGGCATGGAGAGCTACCCCTTTGATCCGGCCGCGCAAATTCTAAATTCAATGGTTATTGATGTTTTATTGTTGCGTTCATAGCGGACAAACGACCATAGCAAGCGAGATCAAGCGTTTTAAGAGTTTGGTCTCGTTCGTTGATCAAATCGAAGTTATGAACGATACCGTTAGAAGAGCGGTTCTCCCGTTCAAACCGCACGTTAAAGTGAATCAAAGATGAATCGATCCAATCAAGAGTGGACAAATCGATCTTTAGGAGATTCAGTGAATCCCTGAATCTATACTTTAGTATAGGTTCTAATGGGGAAAAAACATGGTTTTCAAAATAGCTCGAGCGACCACTAATGTGATGATTAATGGCGAAGCGTGCAGTGCGGCAACGTTGTAAGTCGTTCGTTTAAAGCATTGAAAAATATCGAATTCGCCATCCGCACACTAAATAGTTCGAGCTTTTTCGTGGTTTCAAATGCAAACACTTGCAACGTCGGCGTCAAGTCGCCGGATTGCACACTTTGCCAATAGTGGTGAAGTGGATGAGTGATTGGGCTTCTTTCTATCTTTCTGTGGAATCTTTCATACGATCGAAATCTTTGAATAAAATCGATATTATTCAAAAAAGGCTCCTTGCATGGTCAGTCTGCGCGTGTGAAGGGCATAATTCACTAATGACAACCGGTTCGCGGCGTCAGACCTCATTGCAAACTGATTGCCTTTATTTTCCTCAGTGTTGCCAAGTCTCCGATGGCTAAAATCATCAGCACTATTTCGGAACGAGGCATCCAAACAGGTAAGCATTTTTTTTTGCGTTTTTCATGAAGAAAATATAAGTACTAGGTTAGCTATATACATTCACTGTAGTTCTACTATACCATTTTGCCGTGACGTCATTTTTCCCCGCACGACAAGTCCATTTGGCAACCTTGCACGACGGCCGCGAATGCGCGCGCGCAGAAGAACATGAATTATTTCTTCGGCTATTTACATAGAATACGACCATCATTGGTCTCCCCCCTTTTTTTCACTTCTTCTCTCGACCTCAATTGTTTATCATTAAAAGCAGTTATACAAACAGGCGCCAATTAGGAGGGCGCAGGAAAAATTATGCGTCTCACCGACAATTAGACCACGCAAATGCTGTTGGTGATGCTTCTGCTGCTGGTTTGTTCTCTTCGTCCACGCCTGCCTCCTCTCATAGAGCCAATGGTTGAGACCAGAGGCGTATCCGGCAATTCGCCTTCCTCTCTCTCTCTCTCTCTTTGCCCATTTGAACGCATGGGTCGGAAAAGTAGAGAGATAAAGGGCCAGTGGCGAGGCGTGAAATTCGGCAACAATGTATTTTCTCCATTTAAAGTTACAAAAAAAGTCGAACGCTTCGGTCATCGGCGATGACCAGGCATTTCGACTTTTCTAATGTGTTTAAATGAAGAAAATAAACGTTGCCAAATCGCACGCCTCGCCACTGAAAAGGGCTGAGATCACAGCCGCCCATCCTTTTCTAATACTTCTGTTTGAACGAGTGATAAGAACGGTCTTTTGAAGAATGTAGGATCAAAATTCTGCGGAAAAAACAATGGCTTCTTCTCGGCAACATAGGATTTTTTGGACCAATTAAAGCACACGAAAAAAGAAACTCTTGAAAAACGTACTATCGACGAATTAAAGATTGCCGCGAGATTTTCACACATTTTCAGTTATGGGGGACTGATTTGCAACGGCTTTCCCACCCCACCCGCACTGGCCTCTCACCTACAAGGTGTAAGGAGTATGAAGAGTGGCCGAACCAGAACTTTGAAGGCGCAACTTAGCTTGTAAAAATCTCGCTACAATTTTTAATTCGTCGATAGTACTCATTTTTGAGAGTGTAAAATCAAAATATGTGATTGTTTTTATGGAATATAAAATAGATTTAGCTACTTTTGATACTAATTGATGGATTTTGAAACCAAAAGAGCTCTCGCAAACTTTTGCTACAGGGACTGAAAAGTTGATTCTTGCAAAAAAAAAAAAAAAAAACCTGTAAAAATGACGATGAGTACACTAAAAAGTCACGGAAATCCTCTCAAAATTGGCCCTAACGGCGGAGAGACATAGGTATCAAGGGTTACTAAGTATAATTTCTATATTATATGGTGACATTTACCATACTTTCTAGGAGATGCCACAATCATTTATGCCGATGGTAAATTCTACCTGTATTTTTCTTTCTGTGTACCGTAGTAAATAGGATTTCAAATTAATGTCCGTGTCTTGTGCGGCGTGACGTAAACACCTTTACATGAAATGACTCAGAACTAATTACTAAGAAATAAGAAATG
This sequence comes from Trialeurodes vaporariorum, assembly GCA_011764245.1. Classification (NCBI taxonomy): domain Eukaryota; kingdom Metazoa; phylum Arthropoda; class Insecta; order Hemiptera; family Aleyrodidae; genus Trialeurodes; species Trialeurodes vaporariorum. The sequence continues at coordinate 51,121,610 of VMOF01000001.1, forward strand.
GAAAACATCTACCTGTAAGAGAATTTCAAATGACGGTCTCAGTACTACACGCCAAATTCGTCGGCATTCCTTCTTGCGGGCGCCTCCTGCTTGCTATGCTACGGTTTTGTGCCAACTTTACTCTCTCATTGAAACCGACCGCGGGTGTCACTGTCACTGCATACGATGATGCCAAATCTTCGAATAAATTCTACCATTTTCCATTTAACTCAATATAAATTTTATATGAGATTAGATGAAATGTGACAATGCAGGGCGGCAAAAGAAATACCTAACTCGTTAACTCATGAAATGATACTGAGTCATTGGCCTCAACGAGTCTGGTGCAGCCGGATGCAATAAAGGGATCATCATATTCTGTCTCTATGTGTGTGATGGGTGCCTGACTGCCTGTGTCTCTGTATTTTGAAAGTTGGAGAACTTTCATTATGACTATCGATGTGAGCCACGCCATGGCATCGGATCATGACACAAATCGATAAATGTCATAAAGCAATGAGTCATCCCATTATGTGGTGATATGGTACTTTACGACACTAGCTATTCAGAAAAAAAAAATTGATTCATCCATTTACCAGCTTGAAATATATACGTCAGCTCAATTATCGGAATTCCGAACTATTTTTATGACAGGGGAAAAAGACGAGGCATTAGGATAGAACTGGGAAATTCCAAGTATCGATAATCGATGGAATGCGTTTCGAAAATGCACCAATAAGATGTATCGGTGAGCAGCGCTGGTGGTAAAAAAAAACTCGTTGCCTTAAGTTTATTCACCGCAACCATCTACTATTGCCTCTACTTTTAGCTCGTTTTTGCATTTATTGTCAACCATCAAGCAACTCGCACAATTTTCTATGCAATTTACGATTCGCGGCTATGTCCAAAGAGGCAGCTAAAGTCAAGCCACTGAATCAGACTACAGTGAGCAATAGTTCTACCATTTGAACCTATGGCAAAGTATCGATGTCAATTCCACCCCATGAGGATCGATTATTTTTCATAGATTTATATGGGCGAGACATCGATGTGTTGCTGTTCACAAGCCGCCACTCGCCACTGCACAAAATACTACGATCAGAACGAAAACTCCCGCAAGAGCCATTGATAGTAAGATTGGGAGTTTACCAGCAAAAGTTCGCAACCGTTCCTGCTCACTTTTTAAAGATGGTGGACGTACAATTCGAAGTCATATTTTTCTTAAACGCAAAGGTGACGCACAACCAATCACAACTCGGCTGGTTGCCGAAGATTGCCAAAAATGCTCACTTTTCAACAGGGCTGCCGTTTTGCGTATATTTAATGGGATTTTCCAATGCACCGATGATTCCACCGGTTGAGAAAAGATTACATAGTTAAGTTCAGTTCATGACTGTGTAGCATTATGAGGACCTTAGTATTTTTTGAGATGGAGGGTAAAGGGCAGTGGCAGCTCGTGAAATGCGATATATCGATGTCTACTCCATTTAAAACTATAGAAAAGTATCGATCGTCAGGGGGTGCAATTGCACCACCGAGAAATCAATACTTTTCTATAGTTTTAAATGGAGTGGACATCGATATATCGCATTTCACGAGCCGCCACTGGTAGGGGGACAGGACAGAAGAGAGAAAATAAAACCAAACCGCGGATGGAAAAAAGGGAAAATATGGGGGAGAGATAGTAGAGGGGGGAGGGAGACTATAATGTTCCAAATATTGGCAAGGCGACATGATTGCACATGCGAAAGACATCTGTATCACTGATCACCGCACCGCCAATTTTTTTAATGAGTGGGGCGGAACAAGGGGGTGATAGGGCCATCAGTCGTCACTGCGTTCCCTCGTTCCTTCGACTTTACGCAGGACCTCACACGGATTCCCTTCTTGGCGAATACTATTATTCAACGTTGCCATATCAACGGTAAATTTACGAGAGTGGATCTAAAATAAAGGTTTGTTTTTTTTTTTTTTTTTTTTCTTTTTTATCATCCGAGTATCTTTTCCTGAATGGATCTGCTGCAAACTTTTGCTACGTCATGTCATTGTGGAGGGCTGTTTCCGTCTGTAAATGTACAGTAAAAACACATGGAAAGCATTAAAAATTTTCAAAATCCACTGCGCCAAGCTCAAAAAATGTGTTTAACAAATTTAAAGATGGCGCTCATACCAGCTGGTCACAATGGGAGACCCAACAGACCCATCTAGTCACAGCTTTTCTCTATGATGAATTGCTTTATTCCTCAGCATAGAAAGTTGATTTAAGATCAGTGGCGTCGCGTGCAGTTTGGCAACAATATACTCTATCCATTTAAACTCATGCAAAAGATCGAATTCAGGGGGTTCACAGTGCACAAGGAAAATTCGATATATTTAGTGAGTTTAAATGGAGCAGTTGCATTGTTGCCAGATGGCACGCGACGCCACTGTTTAAGATGGCATTCCCCCATTGCCTTTTGCTCATTCAACCGCCTTATTTTAATTTTGTTAAACGCATTTATCGAGTCCGTGGGTGGATTTTGAGACTTTTCGATGCATATATGTATATGTTCGATGTGATTTTCAAGTTATTTTACATCGGTCTGGACCCTCCGTATAACGCTGTAGAAAAAGTTTGCACCAGGCCAATTCGGCCGTACCTCGGTATACTCAATGAATAATTTCTCTTTTTCATGTTTTATCATTCTTCCTATAATTCGTCGGGTATTTTGTTTGAAATCTGAAGAGTCACTCCCGAGCAGTGGCGTAACAATAGCCCCCTCAGCCCCCGCAATTGCGGGGGGGCGCAAGGGGTTGGTGGGCGCAAAGAGAGAGGAGGAAAATGAGGGGCGAAGGAAGGAAAGGAAAAGAAGGAGGGGAAAAAAGAGAAGAAGGAAGGAGGAAAAAAGAAATAAGAGAAGAACGAAAAATAGGAAAACAGGGACGAAGATGATAGCGAGAGGATTGGTAGAAAGAGATGGATTTTGGAAGACTTATTGACGAATCTGCAACATTTAAGGCACGAAAGAAAAAGTTTTGAAAGAACAGGTATAGGCTGTCCCAAGAATGATTGGACTTGACAACAGTAGGTTTGAATGAAATCATCAGCTTCTATCCTCAGATAGGGCAACCTGATTGGTTAGGGGCAGGGAGAAAGCTGATGTTTTCATGAAAACTATAGAAGTGTCAAATCCAATCTTTTCTGGGACAAGCTGTAAGCGATTTTTGATTTAAAATTAATAAAAAAATTAAATTGATTAATAACTTTTAGGCCGGTAGAGAGTGGAGTGTGGAGGAGAGGGGTGGGGGGATGGGATGGGGAAGGGAAGGAAGGTGAAGGGGGCGCAGCTCTATTTTTTGCGTGGGGGCGCATGCAATCCTAGTTACGCCACTGCTCCCGAGTGTATTCGCGTTTCTTTGACTAGATCTGCCATCACATACAATTTCAGTTTTTCATAAAAAGAAGAATGATTTCTTATAAGTTTTTTTACAATAATTGCCAATGCAAATTCTTAATATTTGAGAAATAATGTTTTCTAGAGCCCTTCTAATCAATTACCTATGCAAAATCAGTACCGTAGTGTAGGGATATTTGACTCCCCACTTAATTTGGGCAAGCGAGCTAGGAGCGAACATTGATCTGACTTCGTAACCCGGTCGTCAATGGGTTTATTTCTCAATTTTAAAACAAACTATTATTATAGTGGACTATCTTCAGATGCTAGATTTGTGAAAGAATAATTCAGTTTCATTCATAAAAGTGAGTAAATTTGGCAAACGTTTGGTGCGTGAATCACTCTCTGTCTCTTTTACTCCTCTCGAAGAAAAGACATTCATGATTTCGAATCCTGGAGGAAGCTGGCAGTCTGGCACCCAGTGGAACCCATCATGCGGATTTGTGGACGATGAATGGTGTAATGGAGTCGAACGGCGCACTATGGTCTGAGATCCTTAAAAAGTGGCCAAAAATAAAAAAGAAAATTTCTCATCAATTTATTATTTTTAAGCTTTCAAAGCCAATTTCAACCACAGAGAACAATTTTAACAGAAGAAATCTAAAAATAGAAATGTCACTGAAAAGTTTTAAATTAAGCTTAATGCTTCGAAAAAAAATGAGTTTTGAATAAGTATATTTCACTGATTTTTGGCCACTTTTTTCGATCTCTCACCATAGTGCGGCGCTCAGTGGTTCGAAAAATGGAATTTCCCGGACATCATTTTACGAATAAGAATCAAAATTATGAACGGTAAATTGTAAGCTAACTTGAAAACGTGTGTAATCATTCATTTTACATCTCAAATTTGAGTCAATTAACATGGTTCTTGTATAAATGAAAATATTGTCTCTGAAGTGTTTTTAGAGCAAAAAACAATAACTTTTTATGTCCGGAAAAAAGCCATGCTTTGATCCACTGTGCGGCGGATCTCTTATTGTGATGACTGAGTGAGATTGAGGCGCCTGAAGGTGGTTTCACTGTAACAAAACTTTCCGTAGGCATGTGCGATCGATTGGAATTTCGATTGATAAACAAACAAAAAAATCCCATCTAAACGCAACTTTCTATGCTGAGAAAAGTGATTCATCATGTAGAAAACTGTAATTAGATCGGACTCCTCCTCTATCACCAGCCAATTCGACCGCCTTATTATCGTTGTAATTTTGTCAAACGCATTTCTTGTGTTTGTGCGTAGATTTTGGAGCTTACTCGATACTTTCAACGTTACTTTTATAAGAATCAACCCTCCATAACGGTGTAGCAAAAGTTTGCAACACAACCCATCGTCTGACATTAGCCTCGTTTATGCGAGAGATCTGAACCTGGGTTGAGTCAACCCGAGTTGAGTTTCAACCTGGGTCCAACTCGGGTTAGCGCATAAACACCCGTATATTTGAACTCGAGTTCAAATGATTTCTTTCTTCTTCTTCTCTGTGTTTGTTTACATTTTTGACAAAAATGGCGGCGATGCTTGGTGCGGTGCGGGCGAGTGCGACCGCATAAGACGCGTGTTTAACCTCGCTCGGATTGGTGACATCGATGCCGCGTGAACCCGGGTTCTGAACTCCGAGGTGTTTATGCGTGGAATCTCAACCCGAGTTCACCGTAATCACCGACTCGACTCGGGTTTGAATCGGGGTCGAGTCGAACCCGAGTTCAGCGAGATCCGAAGTGTTTATGCGAGCATCTCAACTCGGGTTCAGCTGAACCCGGGTTCTAGAACCTGGGTTGAGATGCTCGCATAAACGAGGCTATTATTTTTGTTCCGACTGTATACTTGCTTGGTGGGATCCAAAAAAAAATTAAGAATCACCCTACTGTGTGAGTGTGTGTGTGACAGTGAGGAGAAAAGAAAGCGTGAAATCTACGCCTTTTAATGAGCTCCGTGTTATTCTTGACGCGCGGCTGAAGCGAGGGACAGATGAGGAGACGTATACGCCCACCCCTACCCCACGCTTCACCAATCACCTCACGCTCCGAAGACCTTCGCTGGCAAAACGTATTTTTTTCCTCTTTTTTTTTGCGACTCCGTTGACTAGAGAGTGCCGGGGATGATCCTTTTTATCAATACTACTTTGGCAAATAATACGTGTCACATTTAATGATACGAAAAATAATTGACCAAGGTATGCAATACGCAGCGCACCGAAGTGCAGTGTGGTAGCTTGGGCGATTTGTATTGCATATTCTGACTCTGGCTATTGTCATCTCTGTCCCACCCCCGCCCGGGCCCGGTGTTTGTGCGTTTTTTCAGAAAATATTATGAACGTGACAGTTCCGAAAATCAGTTCGTGTGGCATGTATGCATACCATCAATAGCGCCTGTTACATTTCGTAGCGTCATCGGGAGTGGGGGGAGGGGTTGTTCTTCTTAAGATTTGACATCCACCCGCTGAAATTTCAGCTCTCATGGAAAATTAAAGAAGGAAGAAAAAACCTTTGGGGTTATATTGCTCATGACTACAGTTCAAACCTTCGTAATTACTCCATTGGCTATAGGGAGCGCCTTAAGCGCAACATTTAATACGGCAATGATCAGTATAGGTATGTTTTTTAAGTGCACTGCGGCTTGCATAGTCTAACCAGTAACCAGTTATCTTTGTCTCCACTATAGAGTACATCCTGTACATCCAAAATCGTTCAAGGTCTAGTTACCGAAAATAGTGGTTGGTGGTCGGAATTTTGGTCATGGAAACTCGTGGAACACTTATACCAGGGTTGCAGATTTGATTATTTTTTTTACTTATATTTATTTAAAAAAATGTCAAAATTCAGACTTTTGCTAAAACAGCCCTCACACGGAAACTCCCCAAAAGTTCATACGTACTTACCTACACAAAATGCTACAATATTCACTGTATACGTAATATAATAAGAGAGCCTCTTGAGCTGTTGCTTTAGGTCGGGTTCTCCATAATTTATCCTTATCTTTCCCCCTCTCCCTATTTCCGGTTTCGCCCCTGCGTTTCCGGCTGATGGCTGGTTAAGACACTATTTGTTAATACCGCGGGAGGGCGCTCTCAGAGAAAGGATCCCGCCATATCCCGTATTCCAGCTCCGGGGACGGGAGAAGGGTCCTCTCTACTCGGGAAGGTTCCCTGGCGCACTCGCTCGACCTTTTCCATTCATTCGCCGACCTCAAAAGAAGTGGGCGGTCACTATTTGCAATGTAATAACAAGTCTTTTGACTTGACAGCCTTAGATATTCAGAATATGGCTGCTTACATTACGTACGCGTATGCATGATGTACAGGGAGGACTAAAAGTCCCGTAAACCCTGAATAACTTTTGAACGGCTGCTGATAAAAAAGCGAAACTTGGAAGGTATTTATTAGAGTCCCTGTATGTAAAGAGATTAGACAAGAGGGTTGTCAACCTCTGATTGGTCTTGAGTTTTAGGCTCTAAGGGAGCCGCCATTGGATGCCTTTTTGCACTTTAATTGTTTGCATACGCTTATTTACAAACGAAGGGGTTTATGGATAAAAGAGGTAATTGTCGATAAACTTGTCAATTTCAATCATGATGCATCTCGAGAATATCTATAATTCCCAAAAGAATATTTAATAGCTCGTTAATAGATGTCGATTAACAAAACAAACCAGTGAAAGATTACATCGTTAGAAACTCAGCAGCACTGTAATCTTTGCAGTGGACCAAACCACATCAACAACGGCCCTCATAAAATGTAAACAAATGTGCAAAAACGCATCCAATGGCGGCGCCCATGGTTTGACATGTCTTAACTCTTTACATACAGGGATTACAGGGACTCTATGTTTAGTATTTATAACTCATGAAGAAACTATATTTTTGAGGGTCAACGTTATGAGAGAACACCCCCAAGTTATCAAAGGTCTTAATATCATCCAAGTTAATTCAAAAGTTATTCAAGGTTTCCGGGAAT
>VMOF01000001.1:51133969-51193969 GCA_011764245.1 Trialeurodes vaporariorum
GCGCGCGGCTAGAGAGGCTTCTCTTCAAACGTTCATACATTTAATCAACAACCGGGGAGGGAAAAAATCATCGGTTAAAAACATGAGTTGGGCTTACCTTATTTCTCCACATATCCACCATTTCGGTCCAAACAGGTCTGATATCGAGACTCCAACTTTTTGATGCCTCGCGCGTAGAAATCCTTGGGCTGATTCTTGAAAAAAGTGCTGCAAGCATTTTTGACCTCCTCCACAGATTCAAAATGCACACCACCAAGTTCCGCCTTGAGATATGGAAACATTGGACCGAAAAGGTGGATATGTGGAGAAATAAGGTAAGCCCAACTCATGTTTTTAACCGATGATTTTTTTCCCTCCCCAGTTGTTGATTAAATGTATGAATGTTTGAAGAGAAGCCTCTCTAGCCGCGCGCTACTAAAAATTCGGCCGAGCCGGCGGGAGCGGCTCACGCCGCAACGCGCATCCGCGGCCCGTATGCGGCCGCATTTTATCCGATTGCGTTGATTCTTAAATAGCTGGATTCAGTATATCCTAAGGAAGATTTTCATCTAAAGTTTTTTAAATTTGGTCCATTTTCGTGGATTTTAGAGGGGGGGATACTTACTTATTGAACGCCCCTCGTATATTTCAGTTCTGTGTCGTAACCGAACCGTTACACATTTGGTGTTCTTTATATTCTGTAGTTGCTGCTAATTTGGTGTCACTACTTAAGGTTGCCTTTGGGTCGCCAGTAAAATTTCGCATCCTGCACGAAAGAAATTAAAATCAGTGACCAAAGCAATTTCCATTTTGCATTCGTAAGTGTTTTGATATTAAAACGGTAATGTAAAATAAATAATACGATTCATGATAATAAAAATGACTTTAAAATTTTCTTAATGTCATTCCATTAATTATGATTGTTACTCAGATGACATTTTGACACTTTAACCCTTTCTTGGATAGTGGTACACATGTGTACCATTTTATGTAACATGTGATTCAATGGAATTTAAATGGACATTTTTCAAAAAGTTGTGTGACCCATCAAAGTTCTGAAAAAAGTGTCCACTTTCGAACGGTCTAAATAAATCTCAAAAAAACTCACATCCCAAAATGCGTGCATGAAAGGGTTAAAGCCAATTACCATGAATTAGATACATTATATTACATTGTGATTCAGTACTGGAAAAAGATTTTAATGTTGTTTACGCCATCTAGACTGTAAATTCCCCGGCGCACTATGAAAAAAGATAGTTAAAAAGTGGCCAAAAATCGAAAAATAATTCCCATCAATTCATCACTTATGAACTTTCAAGACTAACTTTAATCAAAGAGCTAACACTTTGAACAAGTAATTTAAATCTAGAAATTTCGTCAAAAAGTTTTAAAGTAGGCCTAAAAGGTAGAAAACAAAGATTTTTGGTGACTGATTTTTGCCACCTTTTTCAGATCTCAGACCATAGTGCGGCGTCACAATTTAAATCATATACATAATTACCGTTTAATCACCCTGTATTCAGTGAAAGAAACGAGACAGTGACAAGTAGTGCCTTAGCAAAACTGTTGCTGATTGACTTCCGTCTCGTTCGGAGAAAAATGCCATCATGGTGCAATATTTAACTGAAGATGATGTCTGAAAAAATTAGATCATGCCAGTCAACTCCTTCAAGTTTTACTCTGTTTGATCACCTGCAATGCTTTGATTTATCGTGATAAGCATTACAGGCCGTAGACATAACATGAACCAAAACCTGAGTCGATTGAATACTCCGGCGGGATTGGGACCGACTCAAGTTGAAACACGTCGAAGTCATTCCTCAGTTCAACCAATGCCTCGAATCTGCACCGCCAACCAATGACAATGAGAAGCAAGCATTCGTGAAAAGTGATCATTATGCTAGTTCAAGTCAAGTTCGACTTTTTGCCAACATGCTCACGCCCTTGAGACCAAAAAATGTTGAGTCAACATGGTACTCCTCGAAGATGTATATGTATGGTGCGAGGACATAAGCTATACTATCACTAATAAAATGTTCCTCACCATGCACCATTGAGTGACCATTACGTCTCAACAATTTTCGGGCCCTGTGGTATATTTTCCAACAGGGGTGGCACTACGCAACTCACAGTATACTCTGTTCAGGATACGATGAAACTTGACGAGTCAGGTAGAAACGCTCTACTTTGCAACGTAGCCCTTTGAGTTGTACAGCCATTGTGCTCACTCGGACTCTTTTCAACTGGACCCTTCTTCGGGAAGAGGCATTCTCATCACCAAGTCTCATCGTATCCTGAACAGAGTATAGACTATAAAACGCGCCGTAAAAGGTGTGTTGCGTATTGCATATCCGAGCAAGAGTATGCAATACGCAACGCGCAAGCATTCAACTCATGGATTAAGTGCGTTGCGAGTTGCATATTATGCACAATGTATATGTATTACGCAAAGCACAATATACCATCGCCGAGTGCAGTAGATGCCTTGCGTATTGCATATCCTGGCGCGGCGCAGGTATCATTTTTTTTACTTACCCCTCTTTCTTACACACGTGAACATTGATACCGCGGTTATAATTATTGATTCGTGCTGTGCGGAGATGGCGGTGAGGGGGGTGGCTTCAAAGAAGACGAGATGAGCTCTTCTACAGTGAGTCAGAGAGGATATCGACACTATGTATAGCGGGTCGGCGGCAATATTGTAAGTTTTTGCAAGAAGAATATCGCGCTGCGGGCGGAAAGTTGTGCGTTTCACCCCTCCGTAAAATTTATTTCCCATGCAAATATAAACATTTATGCGCGGAAAACATTTTCTTTCAGCTTCCACTGACTTGCTCTCCCTACCCCCCACCTATCTCCTCGCCTCCAACCTATCCACCCCACCATTTCCCCGCATCCTATCGGCGGGTCGTCATCGCCTGGCTGCATTTCTCAGAATAACTTTCGCTCGGCTCAAGAAAATTGGTGCAAATAATAAAACAAACTTCTCTCTCCATCCCACTACCCCCTCTTCCTTCCCCCTACCCCTTTCCCTCTACCGACGAATAAGTTTCAAAGATTTTAAATGAAAGTTTCGCGTCGCGTTGGAACAGTGTTGCCAGATTGAGGTGAAAAAGCCGTACGTTTTACATTGATTTAAATGGGGACGATACGGTTTTTTACCCTCGATCTGGCAACACTGCGTTGGACAGCGCCGCGTCGTGGCAGACCTTTGCTTTTACCGTGCGGCGAGGTTGCCGAAGGGTAGAATTAAAACCTTGTCATCCCTCATTCAAACCAATTGAAAATGAGTGGGTTTTTCTGCACGATTTCGCAGCTAGACGATGCGGTTTCCCTCAACTTTCCCTCCACGAGCGGAAATTGATTGTGCAACGGAGGAATCTCGAGAATTCGCTCCTCTCCGTTCCGCCTTTCTTCAAAGAATCGAGTTCAATTGTTTTCCGAGCGGGCGGCGAGGCACTCCAGGTTCTGGATCCTTTCTTTCATTTTTCTTTCTGATAAGACAATTTTTTTCTCTCTCTCTCCCTTTTTTTATTCTTTCCAAGCAATGCTCATAATGTCATTACTGTTTTAATGACTTTATCAACATTGGGAAAAGAAAAGAAAATCCTAGTCCTCTTGTAATGATGAAAAAAAAACAATAAATATGACAAAGAAGCTTTTTTTCACCGTCGTTTCTTCCGTGGGAGCTGGAGATACTGAGAGCCCCCTGGCTTCCCAGCATATATTTTTTTCTTCTTTTTTTTTAAGAAAAAATTAAAAATTAAAAAAAAGAATTACCTGAAATCAAACCTTTTCAGTGATCAATCAGAAAAAGGGACACAAGCTTCAGTGGCGTAACTAGAAATCACGACTTATCTCGTGTCATCAGCCACTTGAATGTACAGACAGAATTTGTAATGGGGAAGTTTGATAGAAAAATTACGTATGAAACAGAGGTTATATCCTTGTCCTCAAAAATTGATATTTCAAGGTGTTATTGTATGTGCTTCTGGGTAGTTCAACGAGTTGTTATTTTTTACTTGGCTCATAGACTAAAGCTCAAATTGTTAGGTAAAAATGAACGACCGTAGTTTCACTGATCAGAAACGCGCACTTTTACAAAAATTTGAAACATAAATTGTTACGGATGAGCATATCCCTTGTTTCATACGTGGTTTTTCTGAAGAAGTCCTCAATAGTGCTCTCTCTAACTTTTGCTCTAAGCGATTGAATGGTTAATTCTTGATTCAAATCCATCGAAAATTATACTCTGTTCAGGATGCGATGAAACTTGGTGAGTCAGGTAGAAACGCACTACTTTGCAACGCGGCCTTTTGAGTTGTATGGCCATTGTACTCACTCGGGCTCTTTTCGACTGGACCCTTCTTCGGGAAGTGGCAATACTGTGAATCGGCTGACTATGAATGTTATCTGTGCAAACGTCAAATTAGAAACGGTCACAGATACGACAAAATGGATGAAATTTATGCCCAACGGGCCATAACTCGTCAAAATTAGTCGAATTTGACACCTCATCATATTCGGAGATTAATTTATTGAGAATTCCATTTATGAGTGTACCTCAATTGAATTGTTTAAAAAAATTAGTGTCTGAGGATATCGAGGAGTCAAATTCGACTAATTTTGACGAGTTATGGCCCTTTGGACATAAATTTCATCCATTTCGTCGTATCTGTGACCGTTTCTAGTTTGACTTTTGCACAGATAACATTCATAGTCAGCCAATTCTCGGTATTGCCTCTTCCCGAAGAAGGGTCCAGTCGAAAAGAGCCCGAGTGAGTACAATGGCTATGCAACTCAAAGGCCCGCGTTGCAAAGTAGTGCGTTTCTACCTGGCTCACCAAGTTTCATCGTATCCTGAACAGAGTATAGGATGAGTGAGGGCACATTAAACAATTATGAAATTAACTCACAGGCTTATAAAATGACTCTGAAGTTTAAGTGCGGTGTTGGAGCTACGCAAGTTGTACCATGGGAGATTCCTATCCAATTTGAGGCTTTCGTATGTGTTTCCTGCAGAGAGCACTCTCTCAACAATATTACTTTTGCGGGTTTTTATGAAAAAATTATCTATTCAATCGCTTATAGCAAAAGCTAGCTAAAGCCGTACTTGGATAAATGAGGACAGTAAGGTATTGATCCACCTTGTCTATCCTTTTTTGACTCAAAAACATTTGACTGACAAAGAATGACCATTGACCAACTCTCGGCTCTGTCCCCATACACTATACTGTCATTTCATCGTTGACAAAGCCGATCTGACAGCTAGCAGCACGAACGTATTTTCTTTTTTAAGTCATCTAAGCTCATTAATGAGAAGGATTGAATGCGAAACGGGTTGTCAAAAAAAAAAATCAAATTCGCGATGGAATGAAGGAAAAAGTCCCACACACAATCGAATGGCTTCTAGCAGAAAAAGGACCCAAAAGCGCGTAGGAAATCAGAAGCAGTTGGCTCCTTTCCATACACAAACAGCTGTCAAATTTTACTGTCTCTAAATTACCACTATATCATAGTCGGTCAAAGCGCTGCCGCAGAAATCAGGGCTTTGTATTTTTTGATAGCTCGCCTGCAGACGCGGATTAAGGAATTATTTCTCTCTCTCTCTCTCTCTCTCTCTCTCTCTCTCTCTCTCTCTCTCTCTCTCTCTCTCTCTCTCTCTCTCTCTCTCTCTCTTTTCTCTCTCTTCTTCCGTCTTCGCCTGCCTATCCGAATGCTTGTGTTAGAAAATAATAAAGATTATACTGTGGTCTTCACAAGACTATTGCTCCTAGCTTGGCCTTTGCCTAACGAATGCGTTCAAACGAGTAGTGCGAGAGAGAGAGAGAGAGAGAGAGAGAGAGAGAGAGAGAGAGAGAGAGAAGATAGTGAGAGAGAGAGAGGAGAGAGTGAGAAAGAGAGAGAGAGAAGGAGAGTGAGAAAGAGAGAGAGAGAGAGAGAGAGAGAGAGAGAGAGAGAGAGAGAGAGAGAGAAGATAGTGAGAAGAGAGAGGAGAGAGTGAGAAAGAGAGAGAGAGAAGGAGAGTGAGAAAGAGAGAGAGAGAGAGAGAGAGAGAAGGAGAGGGAGAGAGAGAGAGAGAGAGAAACAGTTTCGGTTCTGCGGCTGCTCTCAGAACGAAGAAAAATATATTGATTGATTACATTCAAACTGGAACCATTAACTAATGACATGCGTATATTAATCGGCGCTATCAGCGAATTCCTCCCGACTCAAAAATACTCCTGCGCCCATCATCACTCATAAAAAATTGGCGATTACTTAAAAACAAATTTTACGAATTCCGTATTTCCCCTTTTCTGCGAGTATAATCCCTTCCGTTATGTTCATCAAACAACCAACACCTGTTTCATAATAACAAGAGCTTCGACTTGACACGATTTTTTACTTTTTGTGTCACGAGCTCTTCTCATTTATTCTGATAAAAATGCAAATGCTCGTTTCTTTATACTTCTTTCTCTCAATGGTATTTTATTATTGTCCTCTTTTGTTCCAGGTAAGGCATTCTAAAACTATGTACTTATCTTGAAAAATATTTAAATATGCTTCATCTCCCGAGGTAAGTCCTTTTTTGTCAGTTCTGTTGACAGTCGTAAATTATTATCGAGCTGTCTACTGTCCAGCTAGTCGATATTGATAGGGAAAATATTGACGTATCGGCTCTCTGAGTGCTGACCCAGTGAATCTCATTCTTAAAACCCGTTAATAGAACTCACCGTTATTTATTCTTTTCGGAAACAAAACACATCGAAGTGGAAGAGATTAGAATAAAGGTAAGAAAGTATGACGTCATTGCGAGGTCGTTGACGGCATTAGATCAGAGATGACAGAGCCTAATGTCTCTGACTCCCCCCCCCCCCCCCCCAGTTGTTCGAACAGCCATTTAAGAGAAGAGAAAAAAATCTATTATCTTTGACGATATACGCGACGATATTTGATATTATGACGGATTGAATGGTCCGAAGACCCATCATGCATTGAGATTTTGAGGATGGTGCATTATTGATAGTTAATCGATGTAATCTCGGGTTTGTTTCGAGAATTTTGCGCACTCACCCGATAGTAATCTCATAGCAGTCCTTGTGCCGTAAATAATATATTTTTGTGAAAACATAGTATTTGTGACGTCTCATTCCCCGCATCCTATCGGCGGGTCGTCATAGCCTGGCTGCATTTCTCAGAATACCTTTCGCTCGGCTCAAGAAAATTGGTGCAAATAATAAAACAAACTTCTCTCTCCATCCCACTACCCCTCTTCCTTCCCCTACCCCTTTCCCTCTACCGACGAATAAGTTTCAAAGATTTTAAATGAAAGTTTCGCGTCGCGTTGACAGTGTTGCCAGATTGAGGTGAAAAAGCCGTACGTTTTTACATTGATTTAAATGGGGACGATACGGTTTTTTACCCTCGATCTGGCAACACTGCGTTGGACAGCGCCGCGTCGTGGCAGACCTTTGCTTTTACCGTGCGGCGAGGTTGCCGAAGGGTAGAATTAAAACCTTGTCATCCCTCATTCTAACCAATTGAAAATGAGTGGGTTTTTCTGCACGATTTCGCAGCTAGACGGTGCGGTTTCCCTCAACTTTCCCTCCACGAGCGGAAATTGATTGTGCAATGGAGGAATCTCGAGAATTCGTTCCTCTCCGTTCCGCCTTTCTTCAAAGAATCGAGTTCAATTGTTTTCCGAGCGGGCGGCGAGGCGCTCCAGGTTCTGGATCCTTTCTTTCATTTTTCTTTCTGATAAGACAATTTTTTTTTCTCTCTCTCCCTTTTTTTATTCTTTCCAAGCAATGCTCATAATGTCATTACTGTTTTAATGACTTTATCAACATTGGGAAAAGAAAAGGAAATCCTAGTCCTCTTGTAATGATGAAAAAAAAACAATAAATATGACAAAGAAGCTTTTTTTTTCACCGTCGTTTCTTCCGTGGGAGCTGGAGATACTGAGAGCCCCCTGGCTTCCCAACATATATTTTTTTCTTCTTTTTTTTTAAGAAAAAATTAAAAATTAAAAAAAAAGTTACCTGAAATCAAACCTTTTTCAGTGATCAATCAGAAAAAGGGACACGAGCTTCAGTGGCGTAACTAGAAATCACGACTTATCTCGTGTCATCAGCCACTTGAATGTACAGACAGAATTTGTAATGGGGAAGTTTGGTAGAAAAATTACGTATGAAACAGAGGTTATATCCTTGTCCTCAAAAATTGATATTTCAAGGTGTTATTGTATGTGCTTTCTGGGTAGTTCACGAGTTGTTATTTTTACTTGACTCATAGACTAAAGCTCAAATTGTTAGGTAAAAATGAACGACCGTAGTTTCACTGATCAGAAACGCGCACTTTTACAAAAATTTGAAACATAAATTGTTACGGATGAGCATATCCCTTGTTTCATACGTGGTTTTTTCTGAAGTAGTCCTCAATAGTGCTCTCTCTAACTTTTGATCTAAGCGATTGAATGGTTAATTCTTGATTCAAATCTATCGAAAATTAGGATGAGTGATGAGGGCACATTAAACAATTATGAAATTAACTCACAGGCTCATAAAAAGACTCTAAAGTTTAAGGTGCGGTGTTGGAGTTACGCAAGTTGTACCATGGGAGATTCCTATCCAATTTGAGGCTTTCGTATGTGTTTCCTGCAGAGAGCACTCTCTCAAACAATATTACTTTTGTGCGGGTTTTTATCAAAATTATCTATTCAATCGCTTATAGCAAAAGCTAGCTAAAGCCGTACTTGGATAAATGAGGACAGTAAGGTATTGATCCACCTTGTCTATCCTTTTTGACTCAAAAAAATTTGACTGACACAGAAGTGACCATTGACCAACTCTCGGCTCTGTCCCCATACACTATACTGTCATTTCATCGTTGACAAAGCCGATCTGACAGCTAGCAGCACGAAAGTATTTTCTTTTTTAAGTCATCTAAGATCATTAATAGAAGGATTGAATGCGAAACGGGTTGTCAAAAAAAAAAATCAAATTCGCGATGGAATGAAGGAAAAAGTCCCACACACAATCGAATGGCTTCTTGGCAGAAAAAGGACCCAAAAGCCGCGTAGGAATCAGAAGCAGTTGGCTCCTTTCCATACACAAACAGCTGTCAAATTTTACTGTCTCTAAATTACCACTATATCATAGTCGGTCAAAGCGCTGCCGCAGAAATCAGGCCTTGTATTTTTTGATAGCTCGCCTGCAGACGCGGATTAAGGAATTATTTTCTCTCTCTCTCTCTCTCTCTCTCTCTCTCTCTCTCCTCTCTCTCTCTCTCTCTCTCTTCCCTCTCTCTCTCTCTCTCTCTCTCTCTCTCTCTCTCTCTCTCTCGTCTCTCTCTCTCCCCTCTCTCTCCTCTCTCCCTCTCCCCTCCCTCTTCCACCCC
Source organism: Trialeurodes vaporariorum (assembly GCA_011764245.1). Taxonomy (NCBI): domain Eukaryota; kingdom Metazoa; phylum Arthropoda; class Insecta; order Hemiptera; family Aleyrodidae; genus Trialeurodes; species Trialeurodes vaporariorum. The sequence goes on from VMOF01000001.1 coordinate 51,143,330, forward strand.
CTTCTCTCTCTCTCTCTCTCTCTCTCTCTCTCTCTCTCTCTCTCTCTCTCCTCTCTCTCTTCTCTCTCTCTCCTCTCTCTCTCTTTCTCTCTCTTCTCCGTCTTCGCCTGCCTATCCGAATGCTTGTGTAGAAATAATAAGATTATACTGTGGTCTTCACAAGACTATTGCTCCTAGCTTTGCCGTTGCCTAACGAATGTGTTCAAATGAGTAGCGAGGAGAGAAGGGAGAGTGAGAAAGAGAGAGAGAGAGAGAGAGAGAGAGAGAGAGAGAGAGAGGAGAGAGAGGAGAGGGAGAGAGAGAGGAGGAGAGAGAAACAGTTTCGGTTCTGCGGCTGCTCTCAGAACGAAGAAAAATATATTGATTGATTCATTCAAACTGAACATTAACTAATGACATCGTATATTAATCGGCGCTATCAGCGAATTCCTCCCGACTCAAAAATACTCCTGCGCCATCATCACGCATAAAAAATTGCGATTACTTAAAAACAAATTTTACGAATTCCGTATTCCCTTTTCTGCGAGTATAACCCTTCCGTTATGTTCATCAAACAACCAACACCTGTTTCATAATAACAAGAGCTTCGACTTGACACGATTTTACTTTTTGTGTCACGAGCTCTTCTCATTATTTCTGATAAAAATGCAAATGCTCGTTTTTTATACTTCTTCTCTCAATGGTATTTTATTATTGTCCTCTTTGTTCCAGGTAAGGCATTCTAAAACTATCTATTATCTTGAAAAAATATTTAAATATGCTTCATCTCCCGAGGTAAGTCCTTTTTTGTCAGTTCTGTTGACAGTCGTAAATTATTATCGAGCTGTCTACTGTCCAGCTAGTCGATATTGATAGGGAAAATATTGACGTATCGGCTCTCTGAGTGCTGACCCAGTGAATCTCATTCTTAAAACCCGTTAATAGAACTCACCGTTATTCTTTTCGGAAACAAAACACATCGAAGTGGAAGAGATTAGAATAAAGGTAAGAAAGTATGACGTCATTGCGAGGTCGTTGACGGCATTAGATCAGAGATGACAGAGCCTAATGTCTCTGACTCCACCCCCCCCCCCCCCCCAGTTGTTCGAACAGCCATTTAAGAGAAGAGAAAAAAATCTATTATATTTGACGATATACGCGACGATATTTGATATTATGACGGATTAAATGGTCCGAAGACCCATCATGCATTGAGATTTTGAGGATGGTGCATTATTGATAGTTAATCGATGTAATCTCGGGTTTGTTTCGAGAATTTTGCGCACTCACCCGATAGTAATCTCATAGCAGTCCTTGTGCCGTAAATAATATATTTTTGGGAAAACATAATATTTGTGACGTCTCATTAAAATAACCTATCGCGACACAGCACTCAACTCGTTGGTAGCGTTCTAGAATGGGTCTGTTGCAAACTTTGGCTAGAACGATTAAAAGTGTTTAATCTATTGTAAAATCGCCTGAAAAGTCCATTGATGACTTCAGAAAGTCATGAAATGCAATAATTAACTGACAAGAGGCATTTAATGAAGTCCCAAGATGGCGGATAAATATCGAGCAATCTGTACGCATGCGCCGTGAACATCCAAGGATGGCCAACTTTGACAACCTCACTGGAGGTAGCTGGTAGAGGTTATGTGTTTGTTTACCTTGTGATTGGTTATGATCGATATTGTGACATTGGCTATCCTTGGATCCTTACTATCCTTACTTTTCAGGCGATTTTACATTAGATTAAACACTCTTAATCGTTGTAGAAAAAGTTTGCAACAGACCCATTCATCCCTTTATTGTCTCGATGCAGAAAAGATTATGAATATCAGCACTTCTCAATATACATAGATATACTACATCACAGGATAATGTAATCTTTTTGCACGGATGCAGTAAATGGTTGAATTCTAGAACGCTACCGTTGTAGCTTCGTTGGTTCGCAGAGTCGTCGGACCGGACAATGAGAACGCGTTTCGCAAGTAGCAAGGGACTCGTATAATGCGTCACGGGGTATCAATGTCCACGGGACTTTTAAATTGAATTAGCTCCTTCTAAATCAGCTAAATTATTCACGTTGTGGAATGGATTTGCTCTGCGCTGAGCCTCAGAAGCAGCAAGCGCATATCATATTGTTTGAGGCATCAGAGAGGAAGGATTTATTTATTTATTTATTTCATAATTATATTAATCTATTGACGCTGAATTTTAGTATGATTTTTAATGCATTGCTCTAGACCAGTTTTCAGTCGAGGGATTCAAGGGAATTCGTTCGTTGCTTGGAATTTACTATTAATCGATCGTTGAAAGTATTCTGCAAGTACAATCAAGTACTATGACTTTCGAAAAAAAAGTATCCTGGGATAAACTTTCATTCTTCCATTTTTCGAGAATTTTTATTAAATTTTTACAGTTTCCCAGGAATTTCAGAGTCTAACAGCATTGCCACTTGAAGTTATGCTTTAAAAATCTAAAACTCTTTGAAAAATAATGGACAGCATGATCAAAAGCCGTTTCGATTAAAATACTTTCTTTTGAAGGTCATGATACATGCACAGTAGACAGAATTTTAGCGTCTGTACGCATAAAACTTAATCGGAGTTATAATGTACACTCACAGCCCACAGGAGCAGAGAATGTGAACAAACGACACTTACAAATATAGTTATCCGATTTCAGAACCACTTTGCTATGTTGGAAATAGAAGGGAGAGTAAAAACTCTTTAATACCTGACTAAAACCGATACGCGCATAATATATTATATATTATTATACGAAAGTAAGATACGCGTTTGCACTAGATGCATATAGATAGAACTATGACTGTCACTTTGCGTGTAAATGAAGAAATCCCAAAATCGGTCTGTGGATTTGAAACAGTCCTTGTTCCATTAATTGAATAGTATGATCGTTGACCACATCTAGTGAAAATTATTCGAAATGTATAAGAATTTTTTTAGTCTCACGGTTGAACGGTCGCTGGATTTGGGATTTTGCTCCTACGAAAATTGGGAGCCCCAAGAAAATTTGTAAGATGCTAAAAAAAATTAAAATGACCCTGCTAGCATATGATGCATTCTGGTATCTGAATCTGATATCCATGTTTGGATATCAGAAAAATTTGAAAATTTTGAAGATTAAACATCAGGAAAAGTTACTTTCTCGAGACTCGAATTTTCGAAGGTAGAGAAAAAGGAAGAAAAAGAAAAAATCCAACTTATTTTCAAAATAAGAAAAAACGCGCTCGTTTTTTTAAAATTCGTTGATAACAGTGATATTTACAGCGCGGCGAAGAGAAAATTGTATACTTCCAGATGTTAATCGAATAAGCTTTCTTTCTCTCTCTCTCTCTCTCCTCTCTCTCTCTCTCTCTCTCTCTCTCCCTCTCTCTCTCTCTCTCTCTCTCCCCTCTCCCTCTCTCTCTCTCTCTCTCTCTCTCTCTCTCTCTCATCTCTCTCTCTCTCTCTCTCTCTTCTCTCTCTCTCTCTCCTTCTCTCTCTCTCTCTCTCTCTCTCCTCTCTTCTCTCTCTCTCTCGCTCTCTCTCTCTCTCTCTCTCTCTCGTTCTCCTTTCTCACTTTCCCCTTTGAACGCGAGAGTTAAAAAAGGACAGACAAGAGCAAAATTTGTGTGATGACCACTGCCTCCTTTTCTAGCACAAGTTTTCTAATAGCGAGGAAGAGAGATAGATATTGAGATAGAGTAAGAGAGAGAGAGAGAGAGAGAGAGAGAGAGTGAGAGAGAAAGAGGGAGAAAGAGGAGGCAGAGAGGGAGAGAGAGAGAAAAAAAAAATAGGAAGAAAGACAAATACCTGGATTCGCCTCCAGGATGTTTCACGGTAGAAGCTGAATGTGGAAGCCATAAATAAAATAAATTAAAATGCAAATGCATGTGTATGAATGCATATATGAATGTATTGATTTGAACGGTGGCGTGTTGACAAAATCTGGTCGATGTTCAGCGTTTACGAACGTGTTGTTTTATTTGGTTTTCGTCCGAAATAAACTAGGTACAGAAACAATAATTGACATTCAGCGTTGAATCTATAGCTGGACGCAGGGTCGCGCAAGGAAGGGAAAGGGTGGGGGGGAGGTTCGATGGTGCGGTAGAAAAACCATAACAACGATTCCCAGTGACCGCGTTTTTTGGTTTGGCGCCTCCAACGGATCGCTGCTCGTTCGACGCACAGGAGGGTAGAAATCACCCTTCCGATTTTAAAAAAAACTTGAAAAGTAAAATCGCTCCTAAGATTGACTATTTTCGTACAGCTATACATCGTATCGATTTCCGTTCGAGGGCCTCTGGTTCAATGTAACTTCTCCCGTAAGCGGATTTTGAACAAAAATTCTATTAAATCAAGGCATTATTGCGATCTTTTTGCGATTTTGAATTCTACGTCCTGGAAAATGCTTGCCTGGTTCCACGACTCAACTGCTGACGTCAGTAAGATATTACAAATTAAAACAATGCAATTGGAGGTTAGAATCGCCCGAAATCCCGCCAATTCCACAACAACAACAATAACGTTAGGGTGATTGCAACCTCCAAATGCATCGTTTCATCTGTAATATCTTGCTTGATGATTTTGGCAGTTTTTGGCGTGGAACCAAATGCGTCATAAATCATTTTCAAGGACGTAAAATTCATGATAGCACAAAGATTTCTTGATTTAATCGCCAACATTTCCGTTCAAATTCGCTTTTGGGGAAATTACATTGAACCAAAGTTTGTTTGGAATCAGGGGAGCTCGAGCGGCAATTGAAACGATATATCGCTCAGCTAAAACATTCTATATCGTTTATACAAGTTGTGTTGGATTTATTTACATAAATTAAATGAGGTTATCTTTCATAAATGATTGTGAAAGCTTTTCAAAGCTTAATTCTTTGTGGATTTAAAGCGCTTATCTTTGGCTAGAAAATTGACTATTTTAGCCCACTGTGTAACGAGAGCAGCCTCATACGACTTGCAATACTCTCAGGGAGAGAGAAATTAATTTTCAAAGCATCCGCATCACGATCAAGCGCGATAGGACACTTTTCGATTGAATTTTGAACTGGCCGCGAGCTTTTTTCTTCTATTCACCACCTGTAAGCTATAGGAAGGGTGGGGCACGAAAGGACGTACAACGGAGGGGGGGGGGTTAAAACTATTGATCTGGCGTGACTTATACATGTCCACTCGGCAAGCAGACCCATCATAGAACAAAGATTACTCTCTCCCCTTCTCTCTCTCTTTTCTTTTCTCTCTCTCTCTTCTCTCTCTCGTTCTCCTTTCTCACTTTCCCCTAAGGGGTTCATTCAAAATCGGCATTTTTCGCCCACTGCTTGTTTTTGACGAAACTTTGGGGATCGATTGAGTTTACTATTAGTAGTGAATCCTGAAATTTTCGCGACCTAAAACCAATTTTTAGAGGAGGGGCGGGGGGTCAAAGTTGAAACCTTCAAACTCAAATATCTCGCTAACGAATGAAGCTTTTGCAATGTGGTTTGCGCGAAAAAACGCGAAATAAAATTTCCTTTCTTTTGACTACCCACATGCTCGACAAAATTTTGAACAAACACTTGCAATTCGCAATTTTTTGAATTTCAGGCTCAAAATTTTTTACAAATTTTGAAATTCTGAAAAAACGCATTCTTCGATTTTGATCTCTATGAGATATGCTGTTCTCTAGAAAATTTGCTACAATTTATTCTAAACCGCATGTTGGGGAAACTTTTCGATTCTGAGTTATGAATTTTTAAAGTTTCAAAAATCGCAATTTTAGCGTTCTCAGTGACAGCGACGAAACCTAAAAAAAGAATTTCTCCACTTCTAATCAACAAAACTTGATGAAAATTGGGATTTGGGGGTTTTGAAGGTCGCAAAATTCAATTCTGCTATCAGATTTGAAGAATTTTGAAATCCAAGATGGCTGCAAACCCATATGCTTGGTAGCTATCTTGGATTTCAAAATTCTTCAAATCTGATAGCAGAATTGAATTTTGCGACCTTCAAAACCCCCAAATCCCAATTTTCATCAAGTTTTGTTGATTAGAAGTGGAGAAATTCTTTTTTTAGGTTTCGTCGCTGTCACTGAGAACGCTAAAATTGCGATTTTTGAAACTTTAAAAATTCATAACTCAAAAATCGAAAAGTTTCCCCAACATGCGGTTTAGAATAAATTGTAGCAAATTTTCTAGAGAACAGCATATCTCATAGAGATCAAAATCGAAGAATGCGTTTTTTCAGAATTTCAAAATTTGTAAAAAATTTTGAGCCTGAAATTCAAAAAATTGCGAATTGCAAGTGTTTGTTCAAAATTTTGTCGAGCATGTGGGTAGTCAAAAGAAAGGAAATTTTATTTCGCGTTTTTTCGCGCAAACCACATTGCAAAAGCTTCATTCGTTAGCGAGATATTTGAGTTTGAAGGTTTCAACTTTGACCCCCCGCCCCTCCTCTAAAAATTGGTTTTAGGTCGCGAAAATTTCAGGATTCACTACTAATAGTAAACTCAATCGATCCCCAAAGTTTCGTCAAAAACAAGCAGTGGGCGAAAAATGCCGATTTTGAATGAACCCCTTTGAACGCGAGAGTTAAAAAAGGACAGATAAGAGCAAAATTTGTGTGATGACCACTGCCTCCTTTTCTAGCACAAGTTTTCTAATAGCGAGGAAGAGAGATAGATATTGAGATAGAGTAAGAGAGAGAGAGAGAGAGAGTGAGAGAGAAAGAGGGAGAAAGAGGAGGCAGAGAGGGAGAGAGAGAGAAAAAAAAATGGGAAGAAAGACAAATACCTGGATTCGCCTCCAGGATGTTTCACGGTAGAAGCTGAATGTGGAGGCCATAAATAAAATAAATTAAAATGCAAATGCATGTGTATGAATGCATATATGAATGTATTGATTTGAACGGTGGCGTGTTGACAAAATCTGGTCGATGTTCAGCGTTTACGAACGTGTTGTTTTATTTGGTTTTCGTCCGAAATAAACTAGGTACAGAAACAATAATTGACATTCAGCGTTGAATCTATAGCTGGACGCAGGGTCGCGCAAGGAAGGGAAAGGGTGGGGGGGAGGTTCGATGGTGCGGTAGAAAAACCATAACAACGATTCCCAGTGACCGCGTTTTTTGGTTTGGCGCCTCCAACGGATCGCTGCTCGTTCGACGCACAGGAGGGTAGAAATCACCCTTCCGATTTTAAAAAAAACTTGAAAAGTAAAATCGCTCCTAAGATTGACTATTTTCGTACAGCTATACATCGTATCGATTTCCGTTCGAGGGCCTCTGGTTCAATGTAACTTCTCCCGTAAGCGGATTTTTGAACAAAAATTCTATTAAATCAAGGCATTATTGCGATCTTTTTGCGATTTTGAATTCTACGTCCTGGAAAATGCTTGCCTGGTTCCACGACTCAACTGCTGACGTCAGTAAGATATTACAAATTAAACAATGCAATTGGAGGTTAGAATCGCCCGAAATCCCGCCAATTCCACAACAACAACAATAACGTTAGGGTGATTGCAACCTCCAAATGCATCGTTTCATCTGTAATATCTTGATGATTTTGGCAGTTTTTGGCGTGGAACCAAATGCGTCATAAATCATTTTCAAGGACGTAAAATTCATGATAGCACAAAGATTTCTTGATTTAATCGCCAACATTTCCGTTCAAAATTCCGCTTTTGGGGAAATTACATTGAACCAAAGTTTGTTTGGAATCAGGGGAGCTCGAGCGGCAATTGAAACGATATATCGCTCTGCTAAAACATTCTATTATCGTTTATACAAGTTGTGTTGGATTTATTTACATAAATTAAATGAGGTTATCTTTCATAAATGATTGTGAAAGCTTTTCAAAGCTTAATTCTTTGTGGATTTAAAGCGCTTATCTTTGGCTAGAAAATTGACTATTTTAGCCCAGTGTGTAACGAGAGCAGCCTCATACGACTTGCAATACTCTCAGGGGAGAGAGAAATTAATTTTCAAAGCATCCGCATCACGATCAAGCGCGATGTAGGACACTTTTCGATTGAATTTTGAACTGGCCGCGAGCTTTTTTTTTTCTAATTACCACCTGTAAGCTATAGGAAGGGTGGGGCACGAAAGGACGTACAACGGAGGGGGGGGGGGTTAAAACTATTGATCTGGCGTGACTTCATACATGTCCACTCGGCAAGCAGACTCCATCATAGAACAAAGATTACTTTGCAATAGAATAAGCGTCAAGGCGGCAGATTTTTCTATCGGAAGTTATTATTGACTTTAAAAAAGACTAGAAAACACTATGTTGCGAAGGATGCATCAAAGTCTGTAACCTTTTCTTTATTCAACATTATCATCAATCGAATGGCTTAAGGGCCGAGTTTTAACACATTACTTAGACTTTTCAACGAAACTTTTGCGGCTTGAAAAGTAGCATTTTAGATACATGGAGGACGAGGATCATCTGGAGGAAAATTTGAGGAGGATGAGGTAAATAAGGGATTGTAAAATAGGTATTGGATTATGGAACTGATGGAGTAAAAGAAAAGGTTAAATTGATAGAAATTGAATTGAAATGTAGTGGGGAAATTGACAATTAATAATGGAAAGGGTTGAAATTAGAAAAAAATATCAAGGCTAGTCGGAACCAGATTTTCTTAAATGAGATGAGATTTCTTTTCAATCTGAACACTTTTCGTTCTCAATTTTTAATTACAAGTATATTAATATTCTTTTTCTATCAATGAGGCTCTTGCAAACTTTGCTATAGGGGATTGAAGAATTGATTCTTGCATAAAAACCTGTAAAAATGAAGATGAGTACACTAAAAAATCACGATATTCACTCTCAGAATTGGGCTTAATGGCGGAGAGACGCAGGTATCATGGGAGATTCCTGTTTAAATTGAGACATATCTCTGTGTTTCCGTATAGAGAAAGTGACATAATAGACAGGAATCTCCCATGATACCTGCGTCGAACCGCCATTACCATATTGACGTTATAGCAGTTATGTGAGTTTATTACTGAATTTAGACTTTCTTAGTGAGATTTTCGTTATTTTTGCTGGTCTTCACATAAGATTATACTATTTCTTTGTTTGTAGTAAAAGTTTACAAGAGCCCAGTTAAGATTTTATCAATTTTACACCAGTTCCATGATCAAATATTTCACAGTTCCTCATTTACCTCATTCTCTCTCAAATTTTCCTCCAGTTGATCCCCATCCTCATTTAATCCTCCATGTATTAATGGTATAGATACTCTTTAAGTCGAGGAAATATCAAGGAAAAGTCAAGGAATTAATGTGTATAAATTCGGCCTTCAATTTTGGTTGGAAGTGCGATGGTTGAGTTGTAGAAAATATGATCGTAACGCTATCTGAATGCAAAATCCTGCATCAAGATATTTCCTTTGCTTTCGGATACATCCGTTCTACTCGCACGCTCTAGACGGAGCGCCTTATCTTACGAAAACAAAGCGATTTCATTGATAATTCCTTTACGAATTAATCATCTCCAAGTACGAACTTACGATAGAGCTAGTTTTGAATGGGTTCCTTCTATTCCACCATCCCATCTACCACGATCCTGTTTGCAGTGTTTTTACCGCAGTAAAGGGAAATGAGAAAATTACTATGTCTCTCTCATTTCTCAGTCGAAACACGCATGTTGGACAAGAATGAATAAGAGTATGTAACACGCATGCCCTCCTCCCGTCCTTTTTCAACACATACGTTCAAAAGAGATACGAGGACAGAGTTGTCAAATACGAGGGTCGTCCAAAAAGTAAGTTCACAGGTCCCATAACTTTTGATCTATTATAGATGGAGCAAATCGCTAAAAAGCATGTTGTGCGCCATACTTTCAGCTTTAGAATGAGCTACATTTCATCAAATTTCGTCCACGAAATCGCCCGCAATTGCCATTTTTCCGACCTTACATACTGTCCGCGCGGGTCTAAAGTTTTACGTTTTTCAATCATAAAGCATTTTCGCGTCGGGTGAACAAACAATAAAAACGTGAAAGTTTATACTTTTACCACCCAACAGAGCTGTCACCTTATTTGTCACCTTTCATTCAGCATTTTTCACACCATGGCACTAGCTTTTCTATGATGCCCGCGGCATAAAACTCCCGATACTCGTTGCGAATCCAAGTTCTGACCGCCTCAGCAAATTCTGCGTCACTTTCGAAGCTTCGGCCTCCAAAATCCGACTCCGAACGTACGAGGGAAAATATAATAATCACTTGGTGCTAGGTTAGGAGAATATTCAGGATGTGGACAAATTTTTCATTTGAAGCTCTGAAGCAAGTCTTATTGTTAGATGGTATGAGCGGAATCAGTCCACCAATCCAGCCGCGCAAAATTTTGGACCCGCGTGGATGGTATGTGCGCTCGAAAAAATGGCAATTCCGGGCGATTTCGTGAGTAAAATTTGATGAAATGTAGCTCATTTTAAAGCTGAAAGTGACGCACAACACGCTTTTTAGCAATTTGCTCTATCTATAATAGATCAAAAGTTATGGGACTTGTGAACTTACTTTTTGAACGACCCTCGTACACTGATTTTAATCTCAAATCTGACAACTTCATGAATGAAGGATCAGTAGCGAGTCGTGAAATTTAACAACGATGTACTTCCTCCATTTAAACTCACTGAAAGAATCGAATGCTTCGGTCATCGGCGATGACCAGATGTTTCGACCTTTATAATGTGTTTAAAGGGGGGAAAAGAAACGTCAAATTCCACGCCTCGCCACTGTGAAGGATATATGTGTAGAGGAGATCCTAGAGTAGCGCCACTGTTTAGACGGACGCAGTGTTGCCAGATCGAGAGAAAAAATCCGTATCGTCCCCATTTAAATTAATGTAAAACGCACGGCTTTTTTACCCCAATCTGGCAACACTGGACGGACGGTCAGACGTGGAAGTTGACACGAAACACTTTATTTACACCTATAGAAACTGAGCACATTGCTTGAGATTAATAAAGCAAGTAAGATGTGAGATGTCGAGAGCGTGAATTAATGAATTACCCCTTTGAGGATTCGTCTCCCTCCATTGATGATTAATGTTGCCAAAACTTGTCCATTTTCTATACCCTCCCCCCGTACGTCCCAACCCATTTATTCTCTTTAAATTTTTATCACTGCGGTACTTACACCATTTTCTAAGAAAAACTACTCCGAGGAAATTTCAAGGACGCTTCCAACTTTCCATTCTTTTTTTTTTTTTTCTTGGCCAGTGAAATTAATTTTCTCCCTCTCCTCCTATTCACCTCCTTGCCCTTTATTTTTCCAGTGCCTTCCTCCTTTTCGTCCAGTTTAACGTGAATTATGGCAGTTTAAAGTGATTCATTCACCGCTGATAAAAACAAGGGAACAAGAAACTTTTGAGGTAAGATTCTGCTGCGCAGAAGGAAGAGATCGCTTCCAGAAATGCCGCCAGATGTAACGAAAAATATAAAAAAAAATTACCACTCGGTTTAATAAAGTTTTTTTTTTTTTTTTTTTTTTTTTTTTGCAAAATATGACAGCACTGATCTCGGATGAGTTGGCCGACGACGATTGCCGCGTTATAAACGGTTTTAGTGATGACGTCATCCGGTGCAGAAGCTCGTTAAGTATTCCAAACTATCTCTGTCTTTCTCACGTAATCCCAATGTACTGCTTTCTCACTCTCATCACTAAAATCGTACAAATACATTTTTTGTGAACTTTTTTGACAGAAACGAATTTCTCGAGTTATTGTATGCGATGTTTAACATCAGCCCATATAAACTTTGGGGCTCAAGATAAATTATGAATCCGGACCCTCGGCCCGCATTCAGAACCAAAACTACAGACAATACTCGCGTTATTTGAAGTCCCCCCCCAATTAACATTAAGTGTAATTCTAAAGACAAAACAAAACAAAAAACAAAAATTGATCATTTTCTTACTTTAAAAGCAATCATGTTCAATTTGTATGCCTCTCGCTTTCTTTCACGGGCCCCACGACACTCTGTTGCCGATAAGTACCCTCTGGGTGATCCTGTTTAAAATAAAATGTAGTTAAACAAAGTCCCGTTGACTACTTTCGACACTAGAAAGAGATGGTCATGCTTGAGGGTCACTTGAGAGTGAGTGAGATGGTTTGGAACGTTACCCCAGTTTGATCACAGCTGATTTTGACCGATGAGTCCATTGTTGTGATTGTTAGCTAACCCTTGACTTTGCATTAAAACCGTCTGTAGAGAGGCAGATATGGCAACTCTTACGAGGGGCAAAAAAGTTAAATCAAAATAAATGGGGGGGAGGGGCTGAGTAAAATCAGCCACAGAAGCGGATTTTCGATAATCCGACGGGGAAATCTTCTTATCGATATTCGAGGACAGAGACTCGTCATCGGTGACAGGGCGCAGGGCGGCTTATCAAGAGCCCTTCCTCTTCACTGAACTAAATTTTCCAGACCCCTCCTTCCCTTCCCTTCCCTCCCCTACCCTCCGCTCCGTGCTTTTCAAACCCTTCGGCGGTGCACCATGACTAATCATCGTGAGGGAGTGAATAAAATCGAGGATAAAACCCACCTATACGAACTTTCGGGTGGTTCCGGCTGATTCAAGGTTGGAGGGGGGATCCGGGTTGCGTTTTTAACACCTGTAATTTGTAAAATGCCGTCACTCGTAAGCGCCCTTTTAAATTTAATCCCCCCCCTTTACTTTCCTCCACCCCTCCAAAAGTCGAGCGCGCCAGGATTTAGCGTTAATGAATGCTCAACTTAAAGTTACAGAGTCGTCATACTAAGTTCGTCTCGTCAGTGTCATCGAATGTACGGCTTCGAGCATTTTCTTCAGTCTAGTCAATGCAAAAGATACGGCTTTTAACCTGAAGTCTGGTAACCATGTTTCTCGCTGAGAGATCCCATTCCCTACGCCTCTAAAACTCCTCTAATGAGGATCCATTAACCAAAAGTATTTTCACCTCATTTCCCCTTTTGGAAATCGATCAACTTCGAAAGCTCATACCTTCCGTAAGTTGAGTATAACAATTTCGCGAAAGATATGTTTTAAAGGATTTCAAGCATCGATAAATGTGCTGCGTTCATAATAATCATTACCTATACAGACTGAATCTGACTCATTCATGAGTCATCATGCGACGCTACGCAGCGTCACTGTCCACTGAGGTGAATCTTTGGTTCCAAAGTTGAGTAAGCTCAGAGTATTGGATTTCTATTATGTAATTTATATCATTTTTTGATAATGGAATGTTAATGAATGAAAAAGATAAAGAAAGCGTTCGAAAAATCGAATCCGAAAATAAAATCGGTCATTCACGAATACTTATAAATGAAGTTTTTCTACCTAAATCTCAACTTCTCATTTCATATGAACGTGAAAAATAATTTTTCGTGCATTAGTTCGTTGGGTCATGTTCTCGTGAAACAAATAAACGCAGACAACTACTCTCTGGAGTAATCCTTAATGTTGCCCTTGGTAAAAGTGAGCCCTTTCATCGAGCAGATTTTTTAAGTCTTAACCCTTTCAATACCACGAATATATTCCTTTCAGTACGACTATCTCTTCCACTCAATTTCAGTCTTTTATTCACATTAGTTACGACTCCTAATGCGTCTGTTGCCCACTTTTGCCACAGCGATGTGGAAGGTCTTGACTGGTGTAAAATCGCGTAAAAATCACATTGAAAGCATCAAACAGTCATAAATTCTATTCAAAATACCGCAAAACACGTTCTAAGGAAAGCCTAAAATGGCGGGCGAAAGGGCAGGCCAGCTTTGCATGCATCCACCACGAGCAGCAAAGATGGCCGACGACGGCATTCGACAAAGTAGGTACTTGCCCGGCGTTTCCGTTTAAAGATTCCGGCAAATCGACAAAGAACGTAATTAAACACCATAGTAACCACAAACAATAACGAAAAAGTCTTTACCGGATAAAAACACGCAAAATGACAGAAAATGTAACTACTACAAGGAAGTGAGACGTTTGTTTATATTCTAACCAACATTGTGAATTGCTGTCGTTGGCCATCTTTTGGTGTTCGTGGTGCATACATGCAGGGTTCATGCGCCCCTTCGCCCGCCTTCTTAGGCTTTCCTTAACCCTTTGCCTGCTGCGTTAGGAGTTCAGGTGCAGCCACCCCACAGCTGAGTTAGGAATCGAAAACTATGCAAATTCGATCATTTTTAGATGGCCAAAAATCATTAGAAAAAAAAAATCATCCAAAATCATATTTGTTGATATTTTAAAACGCCTTTTGCGGGTTTATGAGTGGATTTTTTGACTGTTTGATGCTTCCAATGTGATTTTTACGAGATTTTAATTTCGAATAGACCCGACCCACCATATCGCTGTCACAAAAGTGTGCAACAGATCCATTGTCAATGTTTGAAAAACAATATCTCCTCAAGCGCCTTCAATTAACTGAGTATGCAAAATCAGCACTGCGGTGTAGGAATATTTAACTACCCCGTTAATTTGAGCGAGTGAACATCAGTTTCTCTTCGTGGCCTGGTAGAGCTCGTCTTCAAAGTGTAGCGACGCACCTTGACCATAATCTTTGGCGAATTCAAATTTTCATTCCTTCAAATTAAAACAAAGCTGGGCTTCGCCTATAAACTTTTGATTTTAAAGCGTCCCTCAATAATAATAATAAAAAAAAAAAAAAAAAAAAAAAAAAAAAAAAACCAATGCTGGAATTTATTTTCATTAATTTTCATTTTGTGACAGGAGAAATAATGTTGAAAAATTCAAAAGATTAATTATTGGTCTAACACTTCTGAAAAGACCTTTAGTAAAGAGGAATCTTTTCGAGACATCATGATTTCCCGTTTTGAAACTATGAGTTAGAAGCGGGGACTATTGACGAGCTATTTTTTACCATGAATACTTTCTACATACATTTCGCCCCATATTTTGAAAACCTCGTCGGAAAAGCCAGACAACGTATTCGTCGGTCTTGCGTAGCGTTTCGTTGTGAAGCGACGACCTGTACGTTCGAAAGCCGACTCGCGGACGTTGACTGAATACGCGCTGGGATACGAGATATCCGCACACACTCAAACAAACACACACACTTACAAAGTAAAAACACTAACTCACGAAATACACAACATACATGGGACCGCGTTACGATTTGAGACAATATCGAACGGGAATAATAATGCAGCTGTCGATTTTCACAAGAGCCCCGGATATCAATAATAATTTATACCCCAACTCGGAGAGAGCGACAAAACTACTTTTTATTCACGTATGCACTGTGTATTGTATGTCTTACTTTTCCAGGCGCTTCTCCTTCCCTTTTTTTCGGGGGGCGGAGGAACGGTGGGACGGGGAGGGCTGATGGCTGAGGGGCGAGAGGGGGTCGGAAGCCATTAATTGCGCATCTATCATCGTCTCAGGAAAGTAGTGCGACGCTTGATATTGCTTTCACTTCGGTGAATAGATCCTTCGCAAGAAGTTCCCGAATAGATACCTATATACAATGAGGGGTACCTATAAAGGGTAAACCTTTCGAACAGCGACCATTTTTCATAGTATCGAGACAGTGGCTGCCAGACGTGACAAAAAAATATACACATTTTCTATTATAGGGGTTAAGGAAAATGTGTATATTTTTTATCAAATCTGGCAGCGCTGTATATCGAGCCCTCGTCGTACGGAAATCCTCATACTGTCGATAGTTTGAACGACGCGACGCGCGACGACTGGAATTTATATACACCACTGGCGCAACCAGGATCTCTTCCATCTCTCTCATTTCCCATTTGAATGTATAAGTAGGAAAAGGGCAGAAAGAGGGTATCCGCCCAAGGATTTGAAGTCAGGCATAAAAACGGGAACGAATTACATTGATGAGCAAAAAAAAAAAAGTCATCAGATCCCCCCCCCCAACCGAACTCGAAATGACGCCTCCGGTATAGGGACGTTTTTGATATACTTTACATGCAATGTTAGAGGGGGAGGGGGAGGGAAAAATAATAATTATGGTCCATTTAAAAAAATAAAGTTGAAAACAGAGAGATTCGTTGTCTCACTCTTGTAACAGAAGGAGAGTGTTTTTTTGCAACGATTCCTCAACTCCACAGCCACAAAATAAGGAACCGCGGCGTGAAAACCTCACCCTGAAAATCGAAGCTCAATTGAAGCTCAAACCGAATGATCGGGCGAGGTTCAATAGTGAAATTGTAACCGGGACTAATTATTCCGGGGCGACGGCGACGCGACGGAGATGCGGAAGGACCGCCTCCCGCTCCGCCGCACTATGGTCCGAGATCGTCAAAAAGTGGCCAAAAATCAGAAAGTGAATTTCCCATAAATTCATCATTTAAAAACTTTTAATACCAAATTCAACTACAGAGAACACTTTTAACAAGTAATTTAAACTTGAAAGTGTCACCATAAAGTCTTAAATTAACCTTAAAAGGTCGAAAACGATGATTTTTGATGACTATTTTTCACTGGATTTTTGGCCATTTTTTTTCGATCTCAGACCATAGTGCGCCGCACAGTGGTCGAGCGATTCAATGGGAGAGACCGGACATGGAATCACGAATTTAAATGCCCGTATCTTCGTAACCTTAAAAAGAGACGCCAATCTTCCGTTTAAATAGGGAAGGTAGTTAATTGTTCGTACTCGGGGGAGTTGAAATTGCATATACGACGCATTGAAGGCGCCGTATCTCCTGAGTGTTTTCATCGCTAATCGTATTTATCCGGAATGAAGACTGAATCAATATGAAATAGACTAGAGGAGAAAAACGAGTTGCCTCGGGCTTGGTCCATAAAGGGTTAATACGCAACGTGGACGTTTCAAAGTGGCTCTACTGGTTTTATCGTAAAATTTTCTTCGAGAATCACTCGCATTTAAGTTTGTTTCTTGGCTGGAAAAACAGTCAAATTTGCATTTTTATAGTCAGTCATATTTTCCATATCCGGACCTTCCCATTGACTAGCTCCACTGTGCGCCGTTTCGGAATCGATCGCTTCCAAATCAAACGCTAATTAATCATCAAGACTTGTTTTCGGGGAAGGACCGGGAAGAGAAAGGAAAGAGGGGGAGGGGGGGTGTCTCTTGTGAAGCTTTGAACCGCTCACTCACGAATAAACCCGGGAAACGCAATCACTATAGCTGTTAAGGACACCTAACGAATTTCCATTCAATATCGAGTGGGGCGTGGAGATAATCGGTGGATGGGGGGGGGGGGGGGGGGGGGGGGTTAGTCGAGTGGGGTCGTGTACTGTGGATACAGACGAGGATTCAACATACCACTACTGTGCTATTTGACGAAGAAAAGGGCGGTGGGGGGGGGGGGGGGGTTTCTGGGTGGTATAAGCTTGCTGCTTGAGGAAGATTGTCAAGGATAAGGATATAGGATATTAACTAATCACACGCACTCGTCTCGTCAGGTGACACACGTTTCATCGAATCGCTTAGACTGAATCAAATGCAATCGTGGAATCAAATTTGGGCAGTGGAGCGGTCTTGACACATGAGCAAAAGTCCCTCCCCCATCGCTATTTACAAATAAATATACATGCAAAACCATTGATTATTATAAAGTTTAATAGGTCTGTAGCAATCTTTTGTCGCAGCTTTCTGGAATGGGTCTGTTGCAAACTTTTGCTACAACGATAAAGAGTGTTTTATCATATGTAAAATCGCCCGAAAAGTCCATTGGTGTCATCAGAAAGTCATGAAGTGCGAAAATAAACTCACAAGAGACGTTTAATGAAATCCAAGATGGCGGTAAAATATCGAGCAATCTGTATGCATGCACCTTTAACATCCAAGGATTGCCAACGTTGACAACCTCACACCTTCAGAGGTTATGTGTTTATTTACGTTGTGATTGGGTGTGATCGATATTGTGAGGTTGGCTATCCTTGGATGTTCGTGGTGCATGCATACAAGTTGCTCGATATTTTACCGCCATCTTGGATTTCATTAAACGTCTCTTGTGAGTTTATTATAGCATTTCATGACTTTCTGATGCCACCAATAGACTTTTCACGCGATTTTACATGAGATTGAACACTCTATAGTGCTGTAGCAAAAGTTTGCAACAGACCCATTGTGGAGGGTAGATTAATATGTAAAATCACGTGAAAATTGAATTGAAAAAAGTCACAAAATCCACTTATAGGACAGTTGTTGTTGAGGGCTACAGTCCATCAGACAACAGTAAACATAAATATAAAATGACCTATGAGCTCTTGGAACGGCATTCTTTTTCGTTCGAAAGATCTAGAAGGGTTCTAAACAGATAGCACCCCCGCAGCCCCCACGGCGCGAAAGGGCGCGGGGTCCAATGGGCGCAACAAAACGGTATTCGATTGATGGTGCCGACGTTGCGTTGGGCTTTATACAGGTAGATGTATTAAATGAAAAAAATTATAATCATCAGAATCAGGGCCAGTTTCAGCCATTTGGCGTCCGTATTCGTGCAAGAACTTGGAGGCGCCCTTTCCCAACCGAAACTCTTCCAAACCTCTGCCTTCTCGTTCTCTCCAAATTTTCTCACCCTCTGTTTTCTTACTTATTGAAACGGGGCGCAGCCCGCCGCCCCCTTCCGATCCGTATGTATGCCATTTGAGGGGCCCTGAAAATGATTATGAGGGTGAATCAGTCGTAAGAAGGAGACAGACTCACACTCGCAAAACGTTAGGGAATCAGCAGCTCCACCAATCATTACACCTATCTTTCACTTGGGTCTTCCACTTTCCTTAGGGGGGGGGGACTGAGCACGGATTGAGGGCAATCAAGTAGGGGACGCCACGTTGAATCTCATGGGGAGGCGCAAAATTCTTATCTACGCCGGTGGTTCTAAAAAGGAAAACGGAAGTAACTTAAACAATGCAACGATCTGAAAAATTGAACAAATATTACATATCAGAGGGGGACAATTGTTATTTCGAGTTTTGTTTAAGAGATTGAAGGCTCGTGCAGGGGCGTCGCGTGCAATCTGGAAACGCTGTGATCCAGATCCAACGCTGTGTCCATTTAAACCAATGCAAAATATCGATTCAATGGAGAGCGCACTGTGCACCTCTAATAGTTCGATCTTTTTACATACGTTTAAATGGACAAAATACAGTGTTGCCAGATTGCACGCGACGCCACTGGGGTCGTGCTACCACTGCTACCAGTACGTACGTACCCATCTCTGTACCCAGACTCGATGCTAGTATCGCAAGTTCGCTGATGAAAAACACGATGCCAAACTAAACACGTTTAGAGATTGAATCTTCGTAAAAATGCAGCTGAATACTCCGAAAATTATCTTCGCGATTTAAATCAATGTCTTTCAATTTTTGCCACGGACGCACAATTTCAAGGAGCTTTAGGATAATTTGACGCGCGAAATTTAGTTTTCGATTTGATTGAAATGTGGCATGATGAAACGTCCAGCTTTTCCATTTATTTAATGTTGAGGGATGGGCACGTCATCTTTTTTTAAGGTACACTAATGGCAACACTGGATTGTATGAATTTATTCATAGGCAGCACTCGCTTGGAAGATGACTCAGAATATCGTAAGACAATTGCTTGTTGGAAACATAAGACAAAGCTTCACAGTTCTCCCTCTCACCCTATTCTATTACGACCGATAACCCCCCCCCCCCAGAGTCCCACCCTCTGTTTCCGAATTTCTCACTGACTCCAGCCCTCCTGGGTCAATTAATTTATTGCGTACGAGCTACGATGCAATTAAATTTTGAAACGCACGTTCAATGAATTGTCAACTATTTTCAGGGTGTGCGTCCGACTTTGAGGCAGTTATGAATCGAGGAGAAACACTCGGAACAATTTCTCTACGGATTATGGTTTTTCGTTCTTAAAATGCATTAATTAGTATAGCAGTAGCAGCTCGTGATATTTGGCAACCATGTTTTTTGCCATTTGAATCTACACGAAAGTATCAATTTACTATCAGTCAATTCCTTGAAGATGGATTATTATACGTATGTTTAATTGGCGAAAATCAGTTGTTGCCATGTTGCACGAACCGCCGCTGGATTAGAAATGAAATTTTGATTGATATAAAACGAAAAGCGAAACTATACAGGGTGTCTTAAGCAAACTTTTTTTTACCTGCTCGGACCTGAGCAGTGTTTCGATACAGCATTCACCAAGCCGACCATTATCAGTCCACTCGGTTGCCTGAATTTCACGAACTTCAACATGAAATAACACAACCAGACGCACCCACTGAAACTTTCGAGAAAAGAAAAAGAGTTCATCCGGTAATCTTTGACGAAATTTCAATTTTCATTGCAAGTGATTATACACTAACCCTTCAAAACCAAGTTAATCGATATACACCACTCGCCCACGAAGATTAAATGGGCAGTTAAATCTTCCTTTTCCGTGGTGTTTATTTTGCCTACACTGTGGATTGAAGGCACTCAGTGGGGAGCATCCCTTTGGAAATGTGCACAGTTTGGAGTTTATTTTAATGTCCATCAGGAATCGAAACTGTGTATAAACAAGACTTGGTATAACTGAAACGAGTATATTCTTGGTGGGGAAAAGGTTTAATAAAAAAGAAACAAGCAGTCCTCAAAGCATGTATTTTTTTTTTTTTTTTTTTTTTTTTTTTTCAGACCAAAAACAAAAATCCAAACAAAATTATGGAATATAATAGGAATTCATTGGAAGAAGAATCAATTCCATCGAAATGAATCCCTCGAGTGTTATTCGTACATCTTCAAAAGAATCACGAAGGCAGTCGATTAGTCGAGGTTATCGTATGGCTCACATCCCCTTTTTTAGGCGTGCAACGAAGTCTCTAAACTATATTTATTACTTTATTTTATGTTGTAGTAAGATGCTTTCTCTCATTGGCGTCGCGTGCAATTTGGCAACAATGTATTCTATCCATTTAAACTCATGTAAAATATCGAATCCAGGGGGTGCACAGTGCACAAAGAAAATTCGATGTATTTAATGAGTTTAAATGGAGCAGTTGAATTGTTGCCAGATGGCACGCGACGCCACTGCTTTCTCTTTTCCGTTCCTTTTCCGCAAAACTTAAATTCATCGAGGAACAAAGGGCAAGCATCAAAGAAAAAAACAACCAAAGATCATTGAACATCCATAACTGTCTTAATAAATTCATTAGCTCGTGGAAGGTTTGAAACAAATTGACAAAAGTGCTAATTAAGTTCTTTGTTTTATTGGGTTGGACAAGTAAATTGTCCTTTATGTCGCGTCTGTAAAAAAGAAAAGAAAAAAAGGGAAAGGGAACCCTCTCTGATTATGGAAAAAAAGCAATCGTTTCGAGAGATGCAAGCACTGCTCGCTTTTTCTACCTGACATGTCGACGTAATGATGCCTAATGGATCGACCGAGATTTTTCTAATTTTGTAAAAATCCTCCCAATTTTTGAATTATTCTAAATCGATGGTTGTTGAGGATGCTTGTTCCTTGTCGTTGCTTTGGATTCTTTCCTCCCCAGTTTGAGTTTTCCTTCAAACTGCAATTAAATTTCGGACTGACTATAGCGTTAAGCAAAGTAAAAAAAAAAAAAAAAAAAAAAAAAAACCTCCCTGCTTGAGGAAATACTTTGTTTCGTTTTGATTGGCTTTTAGATTACAGAAATTTGTCTCTTTCAGGTGTTTTATTTAATTTGTTTCTTTATTTTTAACACGGACCTATCTCCCCTGCAGGCCTCAACTTGGGGGTACATTGTTTATCGCATCTCTCCGTGTAATAAAGATGTCTTGTTTTTATCTTGAAGATCCATCAACTTGGAGAGATACATCTTTCCGTACCATCTTTTTCCCTTTCTCCGCAGACGCTGAAGTTGCTCTCCGATCAGGACCGATCTGTACATAAAAGAGCTGTTTTCTTCCCCCTCTCTGTTACGGTTTAGTTTCCTCACCTTTTCTTCCCATTGCGTTTTCGAGGACCCCGCTCCAACCATGGTTGGATATAGGAATTTGTCTTTCTCTCTCTTTAGACATTTGAACACATTTGTTAGAAAAGGAGAGCAGAAGGGGCCATCACGTGACTTTAGCCCATATCTCCGTCCTTTTCTAACACGCATTATTTAATGGCAGGAAAGAGAGAGAGGCAAATTCTTGTATGTATCCGCCTATGCGAGGACCCTGCTCCGAACATGCGCGTATCAGAAAGCATTTTGTCTGTAACCCGATCTTTTTTGATCTATAATTACACCCTCTTGCCCCCTACAACTTATAAACCAACCCACTCAATGTAAAACTATACAGACCTCGACTCGGCTTGGTCTAATTATGACTTAATATTATTACCCTAACTTCGCTTTTATCGTGTTATAATTTTGAGACGCTTCCCTCATTAATATGCGCTGAAAAACATTTTTTTTTATTTTTTTACTTTTCTTTTCTTTTCCCCCTAAACAATGTGCGCCCTCCCTCGCTTGGTCCTCTGGTTTTAGCGATGGCATCGCGGCCGAGGTCTTGAGGATTACGCGCCAGGAAAGAGTTTGATTATAGGTTATGTTCGGCATCGCTAAGACCCTCTTTTGATAAGTGCATGGATCGTTTTCGTTACGTTATGCAGGGAACGTTTCAATTAAGTCCATTTTGTCTCGTATAATTTTATTACGTCCATACCAGTATTTAAGCTTGTTTTCTTTCCAGAGAAAATGTGGGCGGGGCTAAGCAAGTGGCGAGTGG
This sequence comes from Trialeurodes vaporariorum, assembly GCA_011764245.1. Classification (NCBI taxonomy): domain Eukaryota; kingdom Metazoa; phylum Arthropoda; class Insecta; order Hemiptera; family Aleyrodidae; genus Trialeurodes; species Trialeurodes vaporariorum. Next base: position 51,165,950 of record VMOF01000001.1, read on the forward strand.
GTTGAAGTTGTAGCCGTGAGCGGGGAATTTCAGAAGGTGGAATTCTTTGAGTGAGGTTTTATAATGTTTTTCGTTTTCGTCAATATCGAATTTTTTTCTTGCTCTCTCCGACAGTTCTCTTTTTTTATGGGCTTCAGTTGTGCTGTCCATAGATTAAACTTTTGATGGTTGATTCTTGTGTAAAATGCAATGTGTCGTTATATGGTGTTAATACCGCAGAATAAGGTTATACAACTATGGTATTAAAGTATCCTAGCACAGATTTTCATTCTTCCATTATTCGACCAGTTTTAAATTTTTTCACAGTTTTCAGGTATTTCAGAGTCTGACAATTAGAGTTGGGCAAATAAGGGTGGTAACCGATTACAAGATTATAGCGAGTAATCGTAATCGTCGTTTTTTCGGAGGGTGATTTTATGGTAATCATACAAGGCTGATTTTTTACAAGCCACCCATCCTATTATATAGTTGTAGAAGAATTAGATCTAATCGAAAAGACCCTAAACTTTACTATTTATCTGAGCGAAATGCATTTAATTACCATCCAAAGGTTTGACGATTGCCGATTACCCAGTAATCGTGCAATCGATTACACTTCTATTTGCCCAACTCTGCTTGAAAGTATGCCTTAAAAAATCTTAAACTCTTTGAAAAAAAATGGACAACATTATCAAAGACCGTTTCGATGAGAGGACTTTTTTTGGAGGTCATTGTACAAACGCTAGAGTTCTGATGATTGTATCATCCATGTCCGCGGACGCCACCTTCTTGCTCGGGGGTTTTGGACTTGGCCTGGTGGCTACCGCCACTTATGATTACATTGTTTCACATATCCTCATTCTCCTGGTAATAATTTTTTCATTGGCACGATTCCACCACGGTGCATTCCATTCAGTATATTAGCCGTCAAGTTTTTTTGAGGGCATCATCATATGACATACCTCGTCTCTTTGCACCACGCTTGGTATGCGCCCGCAGCATCACTTAATGCATAGTGCATGGAGGCAGGGTATGCCTTAAGCCGTTTCAGAAACATTCACATCATAATGACGTTTTAGTTTCGTTTTTTTTTTTTTTTAGATATTCTTTTGTGTATCTCAGTTATTATTGAACGGAATTGATTGCGATGGAATTCATACTGTTTTAGGTACAGAGATTACGAGCGCGCTGTTTGAATTCAAGGATTTTAAAAAACAGATTTTCTAGACTTTATGAGTAGAAGTTTAGGTTTTTTTTTTGGGAAGAACCTGATCATCAATGTCTGAAGGCACAGTCAACGTCAAGCCACAGAATCAGGCTCGAGGGAAATCGTTTCCCTTCTCCATTTCAATCTATGAAAAAGTATCGATTTCAATTCCACCCCCATGAGGATCGATTCTTTTTCATAGATTTTCATGTACGAGGCATCGATTTCTTGTTGTTCACGAGTCACCACTTTAGGCCGATTACCAGAATCCAAGTCTTTTTTTAGAAGGTGGAGAGGGGACAGAGAAGGGAGAAAAAACTATGGATAGACAAAAAGGGAGAAAGAGAGAAAGGCGAGCGAAAGAAGACAGAGAGAAAGAGAAATAGTGGGGGAGGAAGAGAGAGACAAATTCCTAGATCGTCTATTATCAGTGACCGATTCGGTCGTAACGCGAGTCCACGATTTTCCTCTCTATTTTTCTATTCTCTCCATTTTTTTTTTTTTTTTTTTCCCCAGTTTCTTTCCTTTTTTTTCTTCTTTTCACCCCCAAGCGAAATCGACTTGACTTGCGCGCCATCTTTGAAATCAGCGCCGAGCTTATCTCGAAATCTTGATCACGGGATTGAGCGCAGCTTCATCCTTATTTTATTATCCTTCCTCGAGTCTAGCCCCCCCCCCTTCCTCCACCGCCTCTCCGTAGCGCCTCGATTCAGATGGCGAGTAAAATTTGCATAAGATAAGATTCTCTCTTTCGCGAATTCTTTCCGCAAGTCAACATTCTCTCTCTCTCTCTCTCTCTCTCTCTCTCTCTCTCTCTCTCTCTCTCTCTCTCTTCTTTCTTTCTCTTTCTCTCTCTCTCTCTCTTTCTTTCCTTCTCTTTCTCTCTCTCTCTCTATCTTTCTTTCTCTCGCTATCTCTCTCTCTTTCTTTCTTTCTCTCGCTCTCTCGTCCCCACATCTCCGTCTCCATCACTCCACTCCCCTCCCCCCTCTCTCCTTCATCTCATTTGACGGTGAGTCGGGTGATTTCAAACATATTTCGCCGAACGATTCGCAGTCCAACTGAATAAAGAGAAAGAGACGAAAAAGAGACCGATAGTGGCTGAGATACGTCAATGAGGGTGAAAGAGAGAGAGAGAAAATCAGAATTACGAAGGGTCGGAGGGGCGAGGGGAAGGGGTCGCGGTACACTTTGTGCGCTGCTCTGTTTTTAATTTATGCATTTCCTCCGCGCATAACCAGGTTCGTAAAACAAATGACGAGACAAATAAAAGTTGAAACTAAAAAGGGGGAAAAACCCCCATGCACTTTTTTTTCCAATTTGTTTGCGTCAAAATGCGCGAATCTGCAGGATGTTTCGAATTCTTGACGGACTTAATTTTTTATTATTCTTTCATCTCTCCTCTCCCCCTCTCCAAAAATATTTCGTCTCGAAAAATAAAATAAAAAATAAAATGATAATAAAAAAATCGACCTCTCCTTTTTTTGAATTGATTCGTTTGCCTTGTCCGTGCGGATAGAGTTACGCGTCGATAGAGCGGAAAACACTGCAGGTTTTCTTAACTTAATTTTTATTGTTCAATGCCAACTATCACATTTCTCTCTCATTATTCATGCTGCAAACTGCATTGGAAAAGGAATCCTTGATAATCAGCTTTGCGTTCTTAACGCTCATCGCGATGTTGCGAAAATCTCGTCACATGTGACGAATGTCAAATTTTTTAGTTCATTCATTAAAACCAATTGTAGCAGACGTTTCTAAAATAGCACATGAACATATGAAAGAGTTGACCTTGGGATGTCACGGACTAGGGTAAAACTTAACAAGCCTGGTGACCTATCCTTGAAATTCCCGACTTTTGAGTGGACTGAATCAGAATGGAAAATGGTCATTGGGTGGAGACGAATCATGTGGTTGCCAAGTCTATGCAAAATCTGGAACACGTCCAAGGAATTGGTCATCGGACAGTTTCGAGCACCTTCACTCGCTGAAAAAGGGGGGGGGCATTGTTGATTTAACCATTTCAATGTTAAACATGAAACCCTTAAAATTATTTTGTTAGTTTAACGAAACGGAACGGTATAAATTAACAAAATATTGTTGTTTAACTTACAAAACAAAGTGTTTGAGAATTTTACAAAAATATTGTTTTTATATTGGAACATTTATTTTATTAATTTGACAGAAATATTTTTTCGGTCCACCATTCCGTTTTGTTAAATTAATTAAACCATTTTGAGGGCCCCATTTTTCAATATTAGACTTGTTAATTTTTTTTTTTTTTTTTTTTTTTTTTTTTCGGTGCTTCAATCTATTGCATATTGTGATCACACTCGGCAACCACTTGAATCGTCTCCACCAATCACAGATTTCCATTTTTACACTGAAAAAAGTGGAAGTGTAAATTAGTAAATTCTATTGACTCCCACCCCCCCTTTTGCTTCCAGAAAAACTTTCTGGGTCCGCCACTAAGGATTCACGCATCCATACACATTCATGAAGTCAATTTACGCACACTTCGGGCAACCCTTTGCCTCGTGGACGTTTTTCAATGAGTCTACGCGCGCAGGCGCGGCCGGCCGGGTGTCGGAAATCATCGAGTATCTGACATGCTAACGATATTCCTCTTTTGTTCCAGGGATGCTCTTGCATGAATATTTAAGGCTCGAAGGGGTTTCGAACAGATCATCCACCCCTCCCTCAAAGCCGTGGGCCAGGGTGTGAAAAGAGCTCGTATAGATATCGCTTGCATTGTATTGAAAGAGAGAGCGGGGAGAAGAAAAAAAAGGAAAACCCCTGAAATCAGATAAACAAAATTATGGTAATATAATTCAATAGAGGAAAGAAAGGAAGAAGAAAAAGAAGAATAAGAAAAGGTGACTTTACTGTATCCCACCTACAACTAATACCCCTCCTGCCCCTCGGGCTCGAGATCTTTTCCTTTACGTAGTCTTAATTTGCTGACTGTTTCTCTGTATCTCTCTCTCTCTTTCTCTCTCTCTCTTTCTCTCTCTCTCTCTCTCTCTCTCTCTCTCTCTCTCTCTCTCTCTTTCTCCATCTCTCTCACTCTCTCTTCTTTGCTGTGGTATTACTCGATTGAAGATTTTGTAATCCAGACTATGATAATGGATGCACAGGGTGTTCCTGAATACGTGCGTTAATTAATTGAGCTCTCGTCTAAAAACGTATATCAACTAGAGCAAAAACGTTCTAGCGGGGACTAGTAAACAGATACCTGACAAGGTATCCTATACAGAACATAGGTGATACCACAACACGTGGAAGTGTTGAGTGCATTGCTTATTACATATCCGGGAGGCTGTTAGTGAACTTTTTCTTTAAAGTGATCGTTAAAACAGTGAAGTGAAAGAAAAAAGTAATAAATAAAATTGCATACTGAAGTTTCAAGAAAATAAGAGATCAAATTTACTCTGAACTATAGATTGGCCCGATGGCGACGCCTGAAACAGGAAAAAATTTAACAATAATAAAATAATAAAAAAAAATTAATAGAGAGCAAAATTAAAATTTTGAAATAAAAAAACTTAAAACTTGGGTTCAACGAACTGCAAAAATGACAAGGTAATTTTTTTTTTTTTTTTTTTTTTTTTTTTTTTTTTTTATTATATACTCAAAATTATTCAATCATTATTCAAAGCACGCTATTAAAAATTAACATAAAAAATGTGTAATTTACAGATCATCCCTAGAACAATCGAAAAGTCTCCAGATTTCCATTTGGAGCGCATTTCGGATTAAGCACTTCCGCGATCATTGAGTCTTGCTCTCTAGTCGACTCTCTCAAAAATTATTCAATTTTTTTTTCTATATATATCCATAAATGGATAGAATTTTAATTTAGAGCCGCAATCAAAGGGTCACCCTGTACAAGTGTACACAGTCGAAAAGTCTCCAGTTTTCAGTTTGGAGTGCATCGGGTGGAGGAAGTACGCGATCGTTGAGTCTTGCTCTCCGGTCGACTCTCTCAAAAATTATTCAATTTTTTTTTTCTTTATACATCCATAAATGGATAGAATTTTAATTTAGAGCCGCAATCAAAGGGTCACCCTGTACACCGTCGAAAAGTCTCCAGTTTTCAGTTTGGAGTGCATCGGGTGGAGGAGGTACGCGATCGTGGAGTCTTGCTCTATAGTCGAAACTCTCATCCTCGGACCTGTTCTGTTCGTTTTTTTGAAGAGTTATTAATCACAATTCAGTTTCGGGATTCCATTCGCGGGGTTATCGGGCACCGGATCTAGATTGAAACCCGGGCCGGGTATGGGCATCGACGTTGGGTCCCAGTCCCAGGCCGGGCAGGCCGTGGCCGCAGCTTGCGATCGCAATGAGGCGATCGCCAGAAAAGAGGGCCCATGAAATATTCAGGTGCGCTTTTCCCGACGAATTAGCATTATGAAGCAATAAGGAACCCCCACTGAAGAGCAAACTTGTTGTTTCTATTGGTCCTTCTTCTTGGGATTGCCTCTATCGCCACGGCCGTTTCTGCAGTCTGAGGGGAGGGGGAGGGGGCTGCGATCGATCGATTCTTCACTGACGCACAGTGGGAAGATGAAAATGTCGGTGTCCGAAAAATCAGCAAACTATAATTGCCTCAAGTTCTGCCTCAAAAGTTTCCATAGGATTAATTATAAGCACTTTAAGTGCACTTGTATTATTTTTTGCAGCTGCAATCATTGTTATTCTAATTACAGTGTGGAGATTTAGTGCTGAAACCTTTGGAAAGGTGGATCTATAGTTCGTTGTTTTAGGGCCGCAAAAATACTCTTGCCTTCCCTCTGTGTGACGCTTAAAGAATGAGAAGAAGAAAAAATAGGACCACAATCAACCCTCTCCGCGATCAAAATTGGGCATGGATATTGATATAGATTTAAAGAGGTCCATCAGCCGCGTCCCATTCTCCCATTAATAGGTATTTCCGTTGTTCGGTATGTGTATAATTGCATGTTTGAGTCCCCGTACGCGGTTCTAATTGCGTTCGCTCGCTGGGAGTCGTGCTTGTAGCGCGTGTGGCGTGGGCAAGGCTGTGAAGGCGCGCCGCGCGAGCGATGGTTCGGCGCGCTCGTCTCCGCTTTTCTGATGCGTTGCTTCCCACGAGCGATATGACTTTTTTCTCGTTCGCGCATGCGCAAATGCCACGCGCGCCGCCGCCATCGCTCTTGCCAAGTTTAACCCTTTTAATACTAATGTCAATGCGTCGAATTACCAGTGGGTTATTCATTTTGATAGGGTAGTTGCATTGTCCTACGATGGCGTACTGTTTTTGCCTAAGCTATCAAGTGAAGGCGCTTGAAACTTTCAATCATTACAATATGACTACGTAACAGCGCATTTCGGTCATTCATTTCACTGTTTGATTTGAAATTCTTTCAGCACCAACCGATCTTTTATATTTGGTCAATTCGCTTTTATACTTAGCTGAAAATGTAAATTTCTTAACTATAGCTTAGAAAAATTACATATATAGACCGCAAATACCCACTGCGCACTTTCCAGTTATTTCCTGTAACGAAAGAATGACTCTCGATTAAATTCGTTTAATTCATTTCCAACTATATAAGGTTGTTGCACAATGCAAACTCTAACAGATAAATAAACTGTCGACTATGTAAAATACGAACAAGAGCAACGATTTTGAAACACCAAATACTTCCAAAACCGACTCATAAAATAATAAAAGCTGCTAAAAATTTAGGTAATTAAGGTAATGTGACCTAACGCAGATATCACGAGGGGAGTCGTGGGCGTAACTGCCGTAGGGAGCTAGAAATGAGATAATAGGGTAAAAAGCTCAAGAAAAAAAGAAGAAAAACAAAAGAAAGCCTATAAATAATTTAAGGTCAATTAAACTTCATACTGGGGATGAGATCGATGGCCCCACTTTAAAAAATTTTCCCAGTTCCACTCATGGTGTGGTGATCTTATTTAATTTGAACCGTTATCCCTGCGTGTAAAATTGTTAATGTTGGGAATCACCATCCTGGTGGAATCATATGTTTTAGCATCATACATTAATTCTTTGAAGCTTTACATATTACTGTAAGATGACCTTGTCGCAATAGAATCACACATTGCATCGTACAGACTCTCCTCTTCGAACTGAGCCCGTGATAGTATTTTTTCATAACAAAATATATATTCCACAGCGAGAATTGCCAGGAAACGAGGAATAGCCTGGAAAGCTATCAGCACATAGATAAAGAGGGATAGATGGCTCACGCCTCACATATCTATTTCGAAACCTCGAACATAATCGAGTCATAATCAAGCCTCTTCATTCTAGATTATTTCCATTGTAATGCTTTGTGCGGGCTCTTCGTCAAAGCACTAACTGTTGAGGCCCGATTATTCATCGCTGTAAAAATCTGATTGCTTGCATTTCGTCCATTGAGATTCAAGGAAAATGTCGAAACATTGGGGGTGCATAGAGCACTCCCTCGAATCGATATTTTTTATGGATTTAAATGGTCGAAATGCAACGTTGCGCCAGAGAACGCGCGCCGCCACTGATCTCATGCAATGGGTCTGTTGCAAACTTTTGCTACAACGATTAAGAGTGTTTTATCTAACGTAAAATCGCCTGAAAAGTCAATTGGTGGCATCAGAAAGTCATAAAATGCAATAATGGACTCATAAGAGGCGTTTAATGAAATCCAAGATGGCTGAGAAGTATCAAGCAATTTGTATGCACGCACCACGAACATCTAAGGATGGCCAACTTTGACAACCTCTCTGGAGGTAGAGGTTATGTGTTTGTTTACGTTGCGATTGGTTGTGATCGATATTGTGAGGTTGGCTATCCTTGGATGTTCGTTGTGCATGCATACAAATTGCTCGATATTTCTCCGCCATCTTGGATTTCATTAAACTCCTCTTGTGAGTTTATTATTACATTTTATAACTTTCTGATGCCACCGATGGACTTTTCAGGCGATTTTACTAAAGATGAAACTCTCTTAATCGTTGTAGCAAAGGTTTGCAACAGACCCATGAACCCTTTCGCTCACAGAAGTCACAGTGCTCCACATAAGGGACCGACATTTTACATGGATCCTTATGGAAATTCGAAAAAATTGACCCGAGCATGGAATCTTATGAGAAAAGTTCGTTCATTTTAATGGTATAGGTTTCAGATTTTACAGAGACACTTTTTTCCATAATTCATGTGCGAAAGGGTAAAACCGTTAAACTGCGCGCACCGCACCTCACCCAAAACTCAGGCAGCAGACTTAAATTGCCACGCTTTCTTCTATCCTAGTTTGATCTTTACTTTGCTCTATGATTCAAAGGAACACTCGAATCTTGTGGGTCTCATAACCTGATTAGGTTATAGGTCATGACAGGGTGGGCGGTAACCAGGAGGAAGAAGTGTGGGGGGGGGGCTGGTGGTGTTACTGCATTGAAGAAGTCAGTGAGTCTCATTAGTTCTGTCAGAAAGTTTGGGGGCTCTTTGAACTTTTTAACTCGAACAAATCGAACTTTTTAATGAGTTTGCGAAACTTGTTCTCTCTCCTTGCTTTCCCGCTTCGATAGGTACGTTTCGCCCCGACTGCGCGCGATAAAAAAGCGTTGAATTGCGAAAGTAATTCAAAGGAATCGCTACCTTGTTGATAGGCTACAAAATCTGTCGAACTTGCGCGCCTCCACAAAGTTGCTAAAATGTCTGCGTGGAATCGATAGTTGAAATGGTCAAGGAGCTCGTTAACTCGAGATGGTCGGATTCCGCATCTTGATTTTCCGACGGAAACTTTTAGAAGATTGATTGTGTCGTTTAAGTTTCATGAATAAGATTGTTGTATAATTCTTTTTTTTTTTTGCTAAACCGAGATACTGTTTGGTACATATTTATTGATCGGGAACAAAGGCAAATCCAACGGGCTGATTGTTTAATTTTTCGTTGAACTGATAGTTGAGACTGTCTATGAGTGACGAGTGGCGCTATTCATCGAGAACTAATAATTAATTGTAAGACACGGCCGTTGCCATAGTAACCATAATTCAGTTTCCAATCAACTATAATTTTATAAAGGCTACTTATTGGTAGCTGTTAAAAAGAGGCAACTTAACTATGGTTACCTGGTTACCATAGCAAAAATCAAGTGTCTTACAACTCTAGACCAATAATGTCACTCATAGACGCAGGCTTAACCATCGCTTTTAAAGCAAACGATCAGCCATGCAGAAGGTTTTTGTCTTTTTCTATCTCTCTCCGTCAATTTGAACGCATACAAAGAAATGACAGAGATAGTACGTACTTAAAGTCACTTGATGGTCTCTCACTCTACATTTTGTAACTCGTGTGTTCAAATGGACGAATAGAAAGAAGGAAAAATTCTTGAAGTCAACTGAGGCATGTGAAAAATGATTAGGGCAGAAGTAATTAAAGTACATTCATACACGGAAAAAAAGATTAGTGAAAATAACCATACGGATATCTGATTTTGGCACCTGCTAGATGGTATGGTAAACTTGACCAGAAGTATGGTACATTTACCGATACTTTGAGTAAATTCGACATGCAATTAGGTAACATCACCCCAGTACCTAGTCAAACATAGTATACTTCTGGTTAACATTACCATAACATCTAGCAGGTGCCAAAATCGGGTATCCGTATGGTTATTTTTGCCGTATTTTTTTTTCCGTGTAGGAACTTTTTGCTCGTTTAAAAATAAGCAAATACTGCATTGTTGTAAAACCGCATTTTATTTTATTTTATTTTCATCTTTTTTCAAATAACGAAACAATCATGTCGTTCGAAAATGTATAATCACCAGGTCAAGAAGTATCAAAATTGTAAGTGAATCATTTTGTTTCGTGAACTCTGCCCCGCAAAAAGAAGGAACTATAATAAAATGCTCTGAATTGGAACTTCTTTCTCAGTACACGTAATTTCTCATATGGTAAGGAAATTTTGCCAAGTTATCTCGAAGCAGGCATCAATTTGTTTACTATGCTAATTAAAGAAGTTCTCAGGTTGATTGCGCGTCTTGGCTTGGGCGCTTTAATTAAAACTATTTTGCTCGCAATTTCAATTAATTAGTCGCACCACTTGAGAACGTGTGCGATATTAATTGGCCTAACTTCCGTTAATCTGCGGGTTGCATGATCAACTTCCATTTAGTTCTTGCCCGTGTTGTTGGATTGAGATATTAAACGCCATAGTTTAAGTTAGTTTCGGGCCACACTCGCATTATTCTATACTCTATAGACATTCGCTTATAAATAAGAGTAAGATTCGAGAAGGATGGGAAATGAGGAAGAGAGACTTTTGGAAAAGATCAAAAATAATATGATATCACTTTGCGTAATAATTGAATGATGTTCTTTGATCGTCCAGTTAGTCTTTCGCTTTTGTCGCATCTAGGTTAACTGGTGAAAGTAACCACTAATAAGATATGCGTTAATGATTGACAGAGCCACCGTTTTATGTTACACATTCAATGATATTTTTCGATTCACCGATGATTCCACCGGATGACCAAAAGACCACTCATTGTCAGTGTTTAACTGTAATACACGAAAGTATACTCTGATCTGTAATCTTTTCTCGACCAGAGAGTCTTCGTCTTTGACTTTAAATAAATTCAGGTAATTTCAAATTTCCATTTTCTCTAATATACGAGTAGTGTACACAAATTCTCTTCTGGGTGAGTTAGCGGATGCAGACATGCATGCGCGACGCGCACTAGCGGATCCAAGATATTCTCCATCTCTCTCTTTTTCCATTAGAACGCGTGTGTTGGAATAGGATAGAAGAGGGGGCGTAAATCACGTGACTGCCCATAATCTGTCCTTTTCCAACACACGAATCCTAATGAGAAAAGAGAGAGAAGGCAGTGGCGGCTGGTGCAATTTGTCAACAATGTTATCCCCCATTTGATTGATGTTAAACAATCGATTCGTAAGTGAAGCAGCGCTTCACCAACAATCGATTACTAAGCATAGATTCAAATGGAGCAAAGGCTTGGTTGCCAAGCCGCCCCTGAGAGAAGGACAAAAGAGTGGGACAAAGGTCGAGTGTTTGTTGCCCAAGTCGTCCTTTTCCAATACACGTGTTCAAAAGGGCTGAGGGACAAATCCCTGTATTCACACTAACCGAAAACAAACTCAGAGGCTTTGAGTTCAACGCGGCAAAATTGTGCGTATTATCCATTTAAACCTGTGTAAAAAGTCAAATTATCGGATGCACCTAAGATATTTCGATATTTTTATTTTAAATATTTTTTTCTTTAGATATTTTGCGTGGGTTAAAAATGACGAACTGCAATCATCACGCAAAGAGATTTTAAACCAGGGCTGCCGCGTTGCGTATAATCAATGCTATTTTTCTATTCACCGATGATTCCACCGGTTGAGAAAAGATTACACAGTTCAGTTCAGTGCATGACTGTAATAAACTAAAATACTCTGATCTGTAATCTTTCCTTAATCGGTGGAGACTCCGTTGATTAATTAAAATATCCGCAAGTTTTTTTAAAGTCATCGACGACTCCACCGGTTGAGAAAAGATTACAGATGCGAGTGTTTTAGTTTATTACAGTCATATACTGAACTGAACTGTGTAATCTTTTCTCAACCGATGGAATCATCGATGAATTGAAAAATAGCATTGATTATACGCAAAACGGCAGCCCTGTTTCAAACAGCGCGTGACTAAACCACCCTAGTATTTCCTATACAGTTTTACCAATTCACCCATAAAGTTTCGGACAAAGTTTTAAGGAGCAATTACTTTTGGTCGAAAGGAGGAATTAATTCTATCAAAATTTCACGCGAAGTGCATCGTTGAAATCGTTGAATCGTTGACTCGTTGATGCGTTCACCGGAAACGGACCGCGCGGAAGGGCGCGGACTTCGTAGTTTCCTACACCTAACGTGGCAAGATTCGTGCTCGGAGAGAAGGAGTTGTGGTTCGACCACTCACACTTTCGTCGACAGTTTGTCGACTTCGACAGAATCCACTGGAAAGCCCCCGTTTGCCGATTCTGTTCAGTCGTCGGCGATTCGTCTAGCGATCTCTGACCTTGCTTTCGAAAACTGAATTGACCAACGAGCCAGTGGCGTCGCGTGCCATCTGGCAACAATGCTACTCATCCATTGAAACTCATTAAATATATCGAATTTTCCTTGTGCACTGTGCACCCCCTGAATTTGACCTTTTATATGCGTTTAAATGGATAGCATACTGTGTTGCCAAACTGCACGCGACGCCACTGCAACGAGCTATAACAAACAGAGGGAAGATACTAAGTTGTAAGAGTCCTATCCCAAAAAGTGACAACCATGCACATTTGGACGATTTGAATCTGGTTTGTTTACCTCAATTTTTTTTCCACCTTAAATAAAAAAATTGGAATTAATTCAGAGGAAATTGGTTTTAAACCAAAGTGCAAGTGTTTAAGAGTGGATTTACCCGGACACAGAGTTCCAGTACAAACTATCCAGGTGAGAAAATTTTCGTGTGTCAGTTTCTTAATGGTGTAAATCTTTCCAAAAGAAATAGTTTTGTAGCCACTCCGAAACACTTTTACCGTCTTTTCAAACCAATTTCAAGTGGATAAGTCATCAGGGCTGCCGTTTTGCGTATAATCAATGCTATTTTTCAATTCACCGATGATTCCACCGGTTGAGAAAAGATTACACAGTTCAGTTCAGTGCATGACTGTAATAAACTAAAATACTCGCATCTGTAATCTTTTCTCAACCGTTTGAGTCGTCGATTACTTTAAAAAACTTGCGGATATTTTAATTAATCAACGGAGTCTCCACCGATTAAGGAAAGATTACAGATCAGAGTATTTTCGTGCATTACAGTCATGCACTGAACTGAACTGTGCAATCTTTTCTCAACCGGTGGAATCATCGGTGAATTGAAAAATAGCATTGATTATACGCAAAACGGCAGCCCTGATAACGAAGGATTGCAACTCTACTTATTCATACCGCCATGGCAACGTCAATTTAACGAGATGCGACCGTGGCGCTACTTTTTGCGAAGGCGTGTACCAGCGCGGAGGGGGCTTTGACTCCAAATCGTATTCGAGCTTGCAATAAAGATGGATGCGGTGACGCTCTTCCGCGCGTGCATTCACATAAAAGACTAATGAGCCAATATTTATGCGCAATTTATGAATGCATAATTTCCTCTGGGCGGGCGAATTTTGTAAAATTAGCTCCCGATCACTCCTCAATTTGTCGCCACACGCGCGCGCGCTAACGGTTACGCCTCCTGTTAAACAGCGTTGTCAAACTGAACCAATGTGTCTATTGCAAACTTTTGCCACAGAATAATACAATCAGAACGGGAACTCCCATAAGAGCCAATGGAAGCAAGTTTGGAATTTAACGGCACCAATAGACAACGCTGTGGACGGTGAACCTATATCCCAACATGGCGGACGAGTATGATTTGCGTTGAAACTCTTTTATTTCTGTAAATTCTGGAAAGAAATCTTAAGTTTCCGGCCTCACTTTTATTCTAATGGCATTTCAAAATGAGAATTTCGCGGATCATGTCCTATATTGCTTTTTTCAAGCGAGAATCCATATGTAAACATCCTATATCCCAACATGGCGGACTCTCTTGTGAGTTTCATACTACATTTTAGGACTTGCTGATGCCACCAATGGACTTTTCACGCGATTTTACATGAGATTGGACACTCTATAGCGCTGCAGCAAAAGTTTGCGACAGACCCATTTCAACTTAAAATAAAAAGTATTGAAAAAAGTAATACCTTGCTGTAGAATCATAATATTTGATGGATTTTATTTTAAGTCATCGTAAGAGTCAGTTTTCCATGAAAAAGTTATTTTATTCCTTTTGAAAAGTTTACTGATCCCTGAACCCAGGACCTCTGGATTAGCGGTCAGTTGCGCTAACCACCAGACCACGGAGACCGGCTGGCTGTTTTGTGAGTTTAAGAGTGGATTTTGTAAGTTTTTGTTTCTGCTTCTGTATCATAATTTTCGCTGGTTTTTACCCTTCCATCGCGCATCGACCGTGCAATCGAGTATTGCAAAAGCTTGCAACATCCCCCATTACATCCATTATTTAACAACAGGATTCAGAATCTTATTGTTTTGGTATAAAGCAACTGCATAACGAAGGCCAAAAATATTCTTCAATTTAACGCTTTTGTGCATCAGGATATAGGGCGGGGTGAGAGTCGGGACACTCTCACACACTCACACTCTCTCACACTCGCACATCAAGACGCGACTGTTAAAATCTGTAATATTTTCGGTTCGTTAGATTCGACCACCTGATTAAGTTGCCGTATTTTTCAGCTCACCGTCCGTAACTAATTCCGCGCCCAAGCTCAGACGCCTGCCACATCCCTCCCCCTCCCTCCCTCACCCTCCCTCACCCTCCCCACCCCTTCGACCCCTCCATCCGCATCTCCTGTCCCGCAAAGCGTTAACCCGTCTCGCTCTCATCTTCATGCGACGACGTCTGGAGAGCAAGATACGGCGCGAACTGAAGGGATCCACAGGTGACGTTTAAACGCGAACGGAGGCGGTGGATGAGTTTAGGAAAAGGGTCTTTAAAACAGCAGGTGCGATCGTTCTGAGAAAGACGCATTAGAATAGTGGAGGAAATTCCAGTTTAGAGCAGACCCGATGTTTATGGAGCATTATTTTTACCGCAACCTTACTGCCTCATTTGTAAGTTAAGGGACGCGACACCGATGCGTCTCCATATACCAACCCCCCTTTTTTTAAATCCATCGGTCCCCCTCCTTAACCTCTCTCCCTCCCCTTACGCACATACGCATACTTACACACGCACGCAGCAATTCACAGACGTGACACACGGTGGATCGTAACGCATGGATTCAGTGGCGAGGCGTGAGATTTGGCAACGATATAGTTTCTCCATTTAAATTCACCAAAAAATTCGAACGCTTCAGTCATCGGTGAGCAGGCATTTCGACCGTTCTAATGTGTTTAAATGGGGGAAGAGAAACGTTGCCAAAACGCACGCCTCGTCACTGCTTTTTCCGAACATAATTTTACTGATAAAAATTGAGATTATAAACAATATCTAGCAAAATAACTTGACCCTTTCTCACACGAATTATGTAAAAAAAAGTGCCACTATAGTCTAAAACCTTCGCCATTAAATTGAACGATTTTTCCTTTTATGATTTCATGTGCGTGTAAATTTTTTCGAATTTCCACAAGGCTCCATGTAAAATATGCCGTCCCTTTATGTATGCGACACTGTGAGCGAAAGAGTTAAAACTGTGTGAAATGGGTAAGTTGCGTACTTTTGATACAGCAATATGACACCAGTGGCGTCATTTGAGGGGGGCAGGGTGGGTAATTGCCCCCCCCTCAAGGTTTCGAAGTCAGGCTCAAAAACAGGAACAAAGTAGATATATTGATGCGAGCAAAAATAAAGGCCATCATCATTTTTGCTCCCCCTAAGCCGGCTATAAGGCTCTAAAATTATATTGATGAGCAAAAAGAAAAAAAAAAGGTCATCAGATTTTTAACCCCCCCCCCCCCGCCGAACTCAATGACGCCTCTGTATGACACATTGATTCTAGCTTAAAATTTGGAGGAAATTCCGATTCGTTCAACAAGAAACTTTCAAAATTCACTGATTAAGTAACAAAAAATCAGCTTCCGTAGAGTTTTGTGTTGTTTTCTTTCGAATTATAATTAATGTTCTCATTGTAATATTTTTTTTTCTCTTTCGTTTGTTTCAGGTAAGCGTGTGTTTTATTCCTGTCATCCGACTTATATTACGTTAAGTGTATGGTGACCCGTGAGTAATGTAATTTTCATTTGATCCTGTAACGCGAATGTACGAGATGGACGCCAGATTCCCTGGAATGGGTCTGCTGCGCATTTTTTGCAACAGAACGTAAAATTTGACGAGCTACAGAACGGAAAATTCGACGAAAATGACGATGCGCACATAAGAAAAACTTTCAAAATTCACTCATTAACTCAGAAAAATCACTTCCATTTCAAAAAACCCGCGCTGCACCACACTATTATCACCGACATACAACAACATAGACAGAACCATGAACCATCGCATTTATGCAAACATCAACAATTGAATGTTTCGTATAGATGCGTACATTTATTGTTTTTTATTGTAGTCTTTGATAAGCCTGAAAAGACCTGGCAGTAAATATAGCCAATATTTCAGAAGGAAATTCCATCAGTTTGCGGTTACGATGTTGTTTAAATACACGGTGGTTCCAGCTCTCGTGCAAATAGTGTCTAGAGTAGCACGGGCTGTTTGAGCTTGAAGTGATTTTCTGAATTAATGAGTGGTTTTTGAAAGTTTTTAATATGCGCATCGTTATTTATGCCTAATTATCGAGGTTCTATACTGTCGTAGCAAAAGTAGACAGTAGACCTATTGCTTGTTTCAGAGCTTGAAATGAGTGGAATAACACGATATCCGCATGAAAATATCAACACTGTAATATTTTTAAAGCTGGAAAACAACAACTTTTCTTGTCCTACAAAATCCATGTCTTGACCCAGTGTGCGTGGCCAACAGATTGACGTCCCGAGTTGAAATCTTGTCATCCGTCCGAGCTGCGCTGCTTAATCGCTGCGTTTATTCGATTAACCCCGATTTAATTTATATTTTTCGCCACAGCGCGGCGTTGCGTTGTTGCCGATATATTTTATGAATATTGCCAAGCATGCGCAGTGCCTAGTGTCATATGACAACACTGTATTTTGTCTCTTTGAACCTATATACAAGGAGTCGAATGGAACTCCTACTAACTTTTGCTATCATCGATTGTATAGTTAGTTCTTGAGTAAAATCCAGCGATAATAATTTTAATGAGCTCATTAAAAAATCACAAAATTCACTCGCAGACTCACAAAGCTATTTTTAAGTTAATTGCATCATGGTGGAGCAACGCGTGTTTCTGTACAGACTGGGTGAAAATTTAGACAAGAATCTCCCATAACACATGCGTAGCTCCGCCATTTAAGAGCAAAGATAGTGGAGCTATGAAGGTATCATATATAGGAGATTCCTATCTATGTTCCTTCTCTGTCCAGGTTTTTGGACGATCCGCTTCTGTACAGTACAATCACATGAGGGGATCGAATCGAAAATGGTATGCTTCAATTAATCTATGTCAGGCTTCTGCTTTCTATTTTTGCCTGTACAAAAGTGATTAAAAAAAAATGCTTGTTGACCTTTTTTGTGCCAGAAACTGTAAATTAGGCAATGCTGTCGCATATTCCAATCCTATCGACATGACAAAAATAAGCTCCAAGAGAGACATGTTTTGATTACCTCGTCAGCGTTATTATTTATGAGATTAGGCAGGGAGGGAGGGGGTGGGAATTCAAGGGATGACGAACGATGATTTTAAAATCCGCAGAACTCTAAGCACGCGCTTATGTAAATGTAGGTTTAGGTAGATATAGTTTTTGTATAAATTGTATCTAAAAATGTCGCCCCTCCTGCGAAAAGATTATAAAGTATCGAATGGGTCTCGGGTTCGTGCACCCTGTTGGAGGCATCTATTTTTGGTGATTAAAGTATTTATGTAATCATCAATGTCAAAATATTTATATACATATATTGTTAATAAAAAAGAGAAAAGAAGAATGTTATACTACACTAATATGCCTTTAATTATTTATTGAAATAAATGCACTTCGAGCCGAAGCTGCATTTTAAAATTGTAATAATACACAAAATAAACTGATATTGCATGAATATTGCGAAATTCAACGAATAGATACATAACAAGCAATCAAATGGATGGGACAGCAAGTAATAAAATTAGAAAAAAATAACAGCAATAAATAGGCTCTCTTCGGTTGAAACATATAACTGTGCCTCTAGTAATATTATTGAACTTTAAAGAGTATTATTTTCAGTGTACTAAAATTTATAATTTTGAACTTTATAGAGAGACGATGGGAAAGGAATGTTTTTAACGTTTTACCTTTCCCGGAGCTTAAAAATTTAAAAACAATCAAGTCTCTGTATGAAAAATGTAGTTTCAAAATATTGCAAGTGGGGACAGTTTCGGTGGAATGACCCTATGTATTAGACCACTGCGGCGGTTACGCACGTTATCCGTGTGACTTCCAATAATGATTAATCCACAGCTCTGATTTGTTACTTTTAAATCGTCCGCTCATTAAGCTCACATCTGATTGGTCAAATCAACTTACCGGTTCGGTTCCTCACTTGTCTCGACTCTCATCGAAAAAGGAAGTGATTCTCTATATTAAATACCACTCCAAAATTACTTGTAAAAACAAAGGCTCTATCATAAACTGTGGAACGTAGACCAATCTCGCGTCCAGCAGGCCCATAACGTGCTCGATATTGATCGAGCTATTTTGAGCTATAAAAGGAGAGGGGGGGAGACAAAAAGCATCGGCCCTGATTTCTTTATTGATGCCACCCAAAGTATTTATTTTATATTGACCCGGCTCCAGACACGTGTTTCAGCTTAATTAATGTAGGTTTCCTCACATCCAGACTCCTATCGCTGTCCTATCGTTATCCAGGTTGCCTAATCTCGGCTGAAAAATTCAGTCGCTGTTGCGATAAAAAAAAAGGTAGCCTTTTTTTTCATTATTACAGATCCATGAACCGTGGGCCCTTATATAGGAATTTGCCTTTCTCTCTCTCATTTGAAAGCATGTGTTAGAAAAGAATAGAGATAGGAGCTAAAGTCACGTGATGTTTGTTGATGGCTCTCTTTACTATATCCTTTTCTAACACACGCGTTCAAACGGTAGGAGAGAGAGAAATATGAATTCCTGTATCCACCCATGATGTTGACGGATAAAAGTTAGGTCTCTTCATTCACTTAACCCTTTATGGGCCAAGCCCGAGTATTCTCGTTTTACTCCTTTAGCTCAGTGGCGTCGCGTGCCATCTGGCAACAATGCAACTGATCCATTTATACTCATTAAATATATCGAATTTTCCTTGTGCAATGTGCACCCCCTGAATTCGATATTTTACATGAGTTTAAATGGATAGAATACATTGTTGCCAAATTGCACGCGACGCCACTGCTTTAGCCTATTTCAAATTGTTTCAGTCTTCATTTCTGACAAAAGGCGATTCTCGATGAAAACACTAACAAGATAAGGTTTCTTTGTGCGCCTTCAATTTACCGTACAGGCAATTCCAACTCCCCCGAGTACGAATAGTTAACTACCTGCCATATATATAATGGAAGAATAACATTCTTTTGAACTAACCTGGCCCTTAAAGGGTTAAATGTTATTTAATAAGATTTTTTTTTTTATACTTTGTAAGACTCGCGTTTGAAAAGGGATTGTGCTCGCACATTTTCATACATACTTCAAAATATGTAAAGTAAGCTGATCTTCCCTCGAATTTTGAAACTCAAGTTTAAAAAGTAAATTGGACTACTTTTTTTTACAGTAATGTTAATTAGGTGGAATTCATTCCAACTTTTGAGACCTAACCATATTTTAATAACGAATTTTTTTAATCTCCCGCCCCCTCCATCCCCCTGGCTATGAAACTCCTTCTGGAAGGGAGAAAGTACTCCACTCCTCCTTTGGCCCACGATTTTAAAAAATGCGTATTTCTATTCGCTTCTCCTTTCTTTTAACACTATCTGGCAACAGTGTGTCCCTAGCGCAGCGAGACCTCAGGCGTCGTCGCATCTTCGAGGCGCGTCGCGACGAACGTTCGGAAGGTGTGAAAGTCTCCGTCCTTTGCGGTCGCATTCAGAGTGGACGAGCGAGGAATCACCCCCCCCCCCCTCTCCTAGTCACCACCACCCCCTCCCCCTCCACGCCACAGACCTATCTTATATACACTCAACTCAAGCCGCCCACTCCGTGACGCAGAACAGCGCACAGTAAATCGAAACTTGGAATTTCCCGGACATAATTTTATGAATAAAAATCAAAACTATAAATAATAAATAACAAAATACTATACATATGAAAAAACCTTTTCCATGGCAAGGGCAGTAGACGCAAGAGATTCAAATGGGGGTTGGGGGTTAAATGTTTTTTTTTCAAAAATTTACATTATAAGGGTTAGAACTATCGTTGATTTTTTAGTTTTTTCATAAGGCTTGTTTGGAGATCCAAAATTTTGTAAAAAAGGGGTTATATTACCAATTAGAAAAATGTGCAAATCTTTACAATGGGGAAGTGAGAAACCAAAGGCCCTTTTTTATATAAGTTTTTTCACAAATTTCACTTAAATAGGTTTGTTATAATTTTTCTTGATGAGCTGAGAACAATTTTTTTTTTTTTTTTTTTAGATCACTGTTCAAATTTAAATAAAAATACCCATGAGAAAAAGATTATAGTACCAAGATAGAAAAATGTGTAATCTTTGTAACGCTAATGAGAATAAATCTGAATAAGAGCAGCTGATCAAACAAGAAAATAAATAAATAACGTACCTAAGCAACAGTGCACGTGTAAAACAAAGAACGAGCAATTATACCAATACTCTATCCTTGTCTTTCACATGTAAAATCCCATAAGAAACTAAATAGCTCCTAAAACACGTAAAACACAAGGAAAATTTAAGGGATGGAGCATATGAACTAAAAACATCCTCCACGATATATACTGAAATTTTTGAACCAAAAAAACAATTTCTTCATATAAAAACACTGCCAAAAAACCCGAAAAACACATCACTTTAACTCGCTTACAACGCAAAACACAAAAAAATGACTCAAGTAAAAAAGTTGCGTAACAAAACGGTTAACATAAATTTTCCCAAAAAAAACGCTCAATACAAACACTCCTAAAAAAAAACGTCAAAAACACATTTCACGACTCAAACACGGCCCATAGCGCGAAAACTAACAATCGGATTTACACCATCTTCGAACTCATCCAAGAAACCAACCCAACAAATAGTTGAGAAAAATTTCAAGAACAAAAACCAAAAATTACGAACAGGATCGTGGTACATAAAAACGGTAAAACTGGCTGAAACATACATATAAATATATATATATATATATATATATATACAATTTTCAACGAGTGGTATTTTCTCACTCAGGGACCATGAAACGTGCTCATTTGATAAAATTTCCCGAAAAATCCAACATCGCACCCTCCGCAATAAGTAGATTCATGGAATCTACTTAAAACCGTTCATTCAAGATATTAAAATGAGTCAATGGGGCAGTTGCATGCAAGGGTCTCAAATGGGGCAGTTGCAAGGGTCTGAAATGTGTTTTTTTGTACAGAAAATGATAGTACTTGATAAGTTGAGAACTATGGTGCCTTTGCCTTTAGTTTTTTCCTAAGTGTCTTGGTTTTGGAGATACACACGTGTAAATTTGTAAAAAATCGTGTGTGTAGTGACGTCACTACGCGGAATTCCCATTTAAAACAATGTATTTTGGGCCAAAATCTCATCTACGGAAAAATGGGACTTAATTAGAAACCAAAGGCAATCTTGTTCTCAGCTCATCAAGTACTTTCAATCTCTTTATAAAAAACACGACATTTCAGATCCTTGCAACTGCCCCATTGTGTGTTTTTTATAAAAAAAAAAAAAATGATAGTATACTTGATGAGCTGAGAACAATGGTGCCTTTGGTTTTTTCTCAAATTCCCTGGTTTTGGAGATACACACATGTGAATTTGTAAAAAAATCGTGTGTATATAGTGACGTCACTACGTGGAATTCCCATTTAAAACAATGTATTTTGGGCCAAAATCTCATCTCTGGAACAATGGGACTTAATTAGAAACCAAAGGCAATCTTGTTCTCAGCTCATCAAGTACTTTCAATCTTTTAAAAAAACACGACATTTCAGACCCTTACAACTGCCCCATTTACATGATTTTTGGAAAGAAAATATCAACTCTGAAGTGTTTTTGAAGGAACAAAACCAACAACTTTTTGTGTCCCAAAAAGTGTATGGTTCGTTCCAGTCTGCGGCGGCGCTGTGATGTGTTTGCTCAGAGTCGGAAACCTGCACAAGACCTCAGAGCCCCCATAATACTCACACAGTCGTAAATAACAACCCCTCCGCCTCCATACCCCCAAACTCGGATCTTTGACCGACAGAATGTAAATATTAGATTTGAAATGTAACCGCATGGTTGAAAAAATGTGAATGAACCGATATCGTTTATGTACTATCAAGGACAAAGGCATAACTCGTCAGGTTATGCAACACGCAACGCACATGGTACTTACAACCGCCTATTTAATGCTCATATTTTGCGCGTTGTATTTCCTGGCCAGAGAATGCAACACGCAACGCACATGCTGTACTGCTTAATACGCATATTTTGCACGTTGCATGTTGCATACCCTCGTCAGGTATCTTAGTCCCCGATAGCAGGTAAGTACATATTTGTACATGTAATTAATTGATCTGTGATAAAAAATGAACTGAAGTATGTGTAGATAAGAATTGAAAATACTCCCCAAATGAGCAGTACACAATGATAGTAAAAATAGGGGGAAAAATTAGTTTGCGCTAGTTTTATGGTCACCCAGTTGAATCTAAGTCAAGCCTCCATTCGCTTAAGCTGTTTTTATCGGGAGTGGGTGTTTCGAACTGCTTGCTCATTTCACATCACATTTCCATCTTTCGCATTTGGTATGACACGCTGACCAATAAAGAAAAACATTACAACTTCACAATCCCCTCCCCAATTTTGACCGCGCCATCAGTGGTGTAGCTTGCAATTTGGCAACGTTGTAGCTCGTCCTCTTGAACCCAAGTAAAAGATCGAAGTATTGGGTTTCGGTGAACACCTTCACATTCGGCCTATAACATGGGTTTAAATGGACACAATACAAGTTGCAAAATTGCACGCTACGCCACTGACCGCCATAAACCGAGCGTGTCCTTTCAAATAGCTCAATATTCCCCCGTGGACCTTTTCCATTTTTAATCGAAGGCTCAAAAAGTATAAAAACTTAAAATACCGAATATGAGACTTGTCCATAAAGGCGTACCCAGGAATTAGTCTTTTTTTCTCAACTCCTCCCCCCTCCTCCATACAAATTTGAAATTTCTCTAACTTCTTACAAGTGCAAGAGGGGGGGGGGGTTGCCGATCAATACCTCAACTTTTCCTAAATGTATTCTTCAAATAATAATCAGCCTATCGCATTATAATCTTTCGGCTCGTGTTTGGGATTTTGACAGGAATGACGCGCGGGTTTGACTGATCGTCCCTCGCAAGCATTAAAAGGGACATTATTATCTCACAATCAGTTTAAGAAATCTACAGATCATTTGATCCTTTCAGGAGTTGGAGGTGATCAATAACCATTTTTCCTGCGCCTAATTTAAGGACCAAAGACATGTATAGGTTACGAATAGGTAGGGCCTTGGGGGATTGAACTCATCTGCCGGATCCGAATGAGAAAATGAATATTTACATCTCGGTGGAACTGAACTCCGTCAACTTTCGTTACGACCGTGTGACAATCGAGCGTTGTTTTTATTCCAGGCCCTTACTTTGAAGTGCAGAGTCGATTTTTTATCATTCGATCGACGAATATTTCTGTGCAGGATACATTAACGTATTTTTACTAATGATCGGCTTGTAACTTTAAGCTCAGGGTCATGGGCGCCCGCAGCGGGAGGCAAGAGGGGGCACTTGCCCCCCCCCCCCCCCTCCCTGGAATTAAAAAAGTCAACATTTCACGGTAAAAAATGAAAGGAAAAAAGAAAATGCAATGTTAATCAAGAAATAATAGTTAACAAACTTCATTATTTGTTTGTTTTATAATTTTAACTCATTTTTTACAAGGAATAGTAGAATTAAACATTTTCCTTGGTATCATTTTTGTCTGCTGTCCCTTTATCCATTATATCAAACACATCAAAATTATTATACTATTATTTGCCACACTTACCATGGCTTAATAACTGTACACCATTTGGATGAAAAAAAAGTTCCCCCCCGGGGGGGTCCTCCTAGACCTTCCATTGAGGTTCAACAATTTTGCCCCCCCTTGGAAATTTTTCTGCGGGCGCCCATGCTCAGGGTGCTAACCTAAACCTTCGCAGTTTACATCTGCAATTTCACATTGGCATTTCCACATCCAAAATCTCTTCCATCTCTCTCATTTTTTCTTTGAATATGCAAAGAAAACAAGAAAAGAGAGAGGAGGTTATTCTTTATCTTATCCTTGTCTATCACACGTGTTGTATATAATGAGGAAAAGAGAGGGACAGAGAAATTTTAGTTTAAACCTATATTTCACATTGGCGATGACGCAGCCAAAATCTCATCCATCCCTCTCTCCATTTTCCCTTTGAATTTATGGGTAGAAGAAGGATAAAAAAGGGGGTTTTATCCCCTCGTCTATCCTTGTCTAACACACGTGTTTCAATGTGGAAAGAGAGAGACAGAGAATTTTTTTCTTAAGATATGCTGATATTTCATATTGATGTTTTCGGGTCACCGCTGTGCATGGTTCGATTATGACCAAAGAGCACTTGGTAACTGTATGATATGCACATATTTACAAGCTTGATTTATTTTAACAATATTTTCAGTTGTTAAAATGTTTCCAGTCACAGATTAACGTAACCGGGTCACAAATTCGAAACCTATATCTCGCGATGTACTTTCCGATAACCGTGTATATCATTGTCACAAAATTCGAAACCAAACATGTTGCACATAACCCATTTGATTGGAAACCAATAGTGCAACCAGGATAGCTTCTATCTCTTTCCTTGCCCCTTTAAATGTGTAAGTTAAAAAAGGGTAGAAAGAGGGGGAAGGTCCCCCGTTTCTATCATTGTCTATAACATACGTGTTTTAATGGAAACGGGGGGGGGGAGAGGATTTCTCGTTGTGCTGCACGCTTCTGTGTATATCTACATAATATAGTCACAGAGTGACCGAACGATCATTCAATTTCAAAGAAATTGTTTTAGCTTATTACTCGCGTTCTTGAGCACTTTTAAATACAAGAAGTTAAAAAAAAAAATACATATAAATTCTAATATTCACGATTTTCTATCACTAAAATTGCTGTGAAATCTACTCTTCTCCTAATCGAAATTTTCAAAAGCGCAGAAGTGTGGAGAAGAGTATATCAGCTGTCAAACGAGATTAATTTCATTAAATTACCTTTATTACTTCTTGAGGGAAAGGGAGCATTTGTGGGGGGAAAAACTAGTTCCCAAGAGACCACCCTTCAAAATAAATAAGTGTACTTATACACATATTTTAATTTCGTGTTATGAAACATACATGTTTCATCCTCATAACCCTGTACTGTACCACTGAATTGGCTCTAAAATTTGACTCGTACGATTTGAAGCAACAACAAAAATCAAACGAAATGGAACCTAAGGAACTGTCAAATTAAATTATTTGCTTCCCTTAACTGCACCGTGTCCCCCCGGAGGCACATAATATATTTCCTCTATTTTGAACTCTTAAAGTTAAAATATCATTTTTTTTCCCCATGTCGTCTTCTCTCCGGCACATATCGAGGAAAATTTTTCACCGAAGTCTGAAAAAGCAAGGCCTCACGTTGGGCGCCACATGAGCATTAGAAAACATATTTAACCGTTTGGCCTTGATTTTCTCCCTATACTGGCCCATGTTAAATTTAATAATTTGCAGATCTCTTGGGCGCAAGAATTAATGTTGGGAATTTTTTCACTATTTTTCCGTTTCATTTTGAGTCAAAAACAGTTGAAAAATCATGTTTTCGAACGAATAAAAAATCGTGCAGTAAAGGGCTAACCTAAAATTTTGGTTTTCTCAGCCTGACCCCATATCATTCGAAAAATTGAGCGAAAAATTCATTGTATTATATGTGAGAAATTTGGGCTAGAGACTGCAAACTTGCGCTCAATGTTCATCAATGGGTCTGTTGCAAACTTTTGCTACAACGATTAAGAGTGTATAATCTAATGTAAAATCGCCTGAAAAGTCCATCGGTGGCATCAAAAGGCCATGAAATGCAATAATAAACTCAAAGAGACGTTTAATGAAATATAAGATGGCGGTAAAATATCGAGCAATCTGTATGTATGCACCTTAAACATCTAAGGATTGCCAACGTTGACAACATCACAGCTTCAGAGGTTATGTGTTTATTTACGTTGTGATTGGGTGTGATCGATATTGTGAGGTTGGCTATCCTTGGATGTTCGTGGTGCATGCATACAGGTTGCTCGATATTTTACTGCCATCTTGGATTCCATTAAACGTCTTTCGTGAGTTCCATGCTGCATTTTATGACTTTCTGATGCCACCAATTGATTTTTCACGCGATTTTACATGAGAATGCACACTCTATAGCGCTGTAGCAAAATTTTGCAACAGACCCATTGCAAATGAACGGTTTATCAATTACAAACGAAGCTTATCACATTGTCTAAATCATTAAAGGGGGGAGGGGGGAACTCTACATTTCTGAATGGACCCAAGTTGCGACTGTACTTTTGGTGGAGGACCCGCCATTACTCTCCGCGAGCGGCCGACGCGTCGCCTAAATTGGTCGGAACGGAAGCCGTTTCGGCGAGAAGAAGCAGATGATGAATGAGCCGGAGATTAACCGCTTTGTGCTCTTCAGTCCATCCGAGAATGCACCTCGTTGCCAACATTCAACATCACCGCCAATCTTCCAGTAGCGGCTCGTGCAATCTGGCAATAATGCTATTTTGCCATTTAAATCTGTGCTAAAAGATCGATTCTAGGTGAGGCACAGCGCCTCACCAAAGAATCGATTATTTTACATAGGTTTAAATGGAGGGAGTCCATTGTTGCTACATTGCACGAGCCGCCACTGCATTCTTCTCTACTGTTTGGATCCGATTATTGCCTGAAGGGGTTGTTGTAAAGGTGGGAATTTTATGTTTTTGAATACAGATTCTAAAAGTGCTCGCCGAGAAGAGAATTTTCGATCTGCTGTTTTTTTTCCTACGACCAATAGAAGCCGAGATAATCGATTTTGAAACACCGCCAATAATTGCATTATACACGGAGAAAAATTTCTGATTGAAATTACGGAAGGTAAGAAAAAATTGGGGTAAAAAGAAATTCCCTTTAAAATAATAAGAATTCTTATTGATTCAACCAGAATTCTTATTGATCCAACGATTCTTCTGAATCGTCAGAACGTTCAATTGGACCAATGATAGTTCTGGTTGAATCAATAAGATTTCTTATTATTTTAAAGGGAATTTATTTTTTACACCAATTTCTTCCTACGTTCCGTAATTTCAACAAGAAATTTTTTCTCCGTGTAAATACTAACTTTTGCGCAATCCAGTACACTACGGTTCTCATATCTCTTAAACTTCCAAAAATGATCCCATAAGCAGAAGTCAAACGGAGTAGTTCTGTGCAAATCTTAGGTCTGTAACTAGTGGCGTTCTAAAATGGCAGACTTTTTTTTATTTTTATATTCTGGCGCCATCTTAATATTTGGATAGCCGCCATTTTGGAACGACAGCAAATAGAGATACCTAAAATTTGCACAGACCGATTTCGTTTGAATTCTGCTTTAAAATGAGGTATAGTTCAATAGCGTTATTTTTGAAAGTTTCAGAGATATGAGAACCGTAGTGCAGTGGATTGCGCAATAATTAGTATACATGATGCAATAATTTGCGATATTTTAAAGTCGATTATCTTGGCTTCTATTGGTCGCAAGAAAAAAGCAACATCGAAATTTCACTGAATCGGCATCTGTCTGTCAGTCGCTAGGTACACAAAATTGCTAGGCCCGAATTATGAATACGATCTGTTGGTTATCAAACTGATACATAAAAGAACAGATCGCTTCATTCACAAACACTGGTCTCATTAACATTTTATTCGACGTGCACAGTC